>OU015749.1:34522427-34542916 GCA_907169655.1 Acomys percivali | reverse complement strand
TGTGTGTGTGTGTGTGTGTGTGTGTGTGTGTGTGTGTGTGTGTGTGTACCACATTGCTTGCCTGATGCCCAGTAGGTAGACATGATGCTTATGGAAAAAGATGGTTGCTTCGATAGGAAATTGAAGCTTACCTACTGGCTTTGGGACTCTTCACTCTGTAGCTCCCATGTATTGCCACACTGGGATTGAGCCTGGACTAGAATTCCAATGTGTCAGGGGATTTTCTTCTTTCCTCAGAACTGTGCCTTGTACTAGCTGAAATATCCTTAATGAAACTTCTCAGAACTGTGCTATCTCAAGCCCAAATGGGAGCACAGGCACCCTGTATGATAACCTGTGCCTGGGCTGGGGAGAGCCAAGCCTTCATGCCTCTGGGCAGCATCTCCCTTGAGCTGGCTCTAGGACCAAGGATTCTGTTCACTGAAGGGCTATAGCTTGCGGTTTGGCACAGACAATGCAGGAATACATCTTTTCTCTCTACCAGGTCCCTACAGACTCCATCAGCTATAAGCAGGGTAGATCCACTGACAATAGCAGGCTGTTTGTCCTCATTCGCTTGGAGGTAGAGACTAGAGCCTGGGCAGGAAGCCTCACCAACTCCGGCCACTTTCCCTACCCACCATCAAGAGAACCATGCCTTCTTGCTTCTGAGGAGGAAATCTAGGTATTAGCACTACTCTTGTCTCCCTCAGGTGCCTCATACAGAGAAAGACAGAAAAACAAGGGGTAAAACTTTACAGGAAAATCGATGTGGCAAAGGCCTTTACATAGAGCAATAAAACATTGGTGCTACATTTAGTATTAAATATGAGTGAAACTATCTGGATTCTCCTGCCTGTGATCTAATCTCTACATTAAAGGAAATACCTTGGTAAGTGGGAAAACACGAGCAAAGAGAAAGAAATAATAAAAAGAAAGAAAAGTAGAAAGAAATAAAATTAAATCTTTTTACTAAACATCTAAGAAAAGTGTCTCTCTTGTCAGAAAGGAGATTTATGAGCTGAGACTACGAAAGGCTCTAAGTGCTTGCAGGTGTCACAGTGGGACCATATAGCTCACTGAGGTTCTTATGTCTACACACAGGCCGTGTGTGGCTATGCCCTGCCCTGCTTGCCTGCTCTTCTTAGCTCCCTGATCTCTGAGGTCAGAAAAATGGAGCTCCAAGGAATGTTGGCACTCACATAGGAATTGGTGAGGGATGGAAGCCATTTTTTGACCAAACATGCTATTATAGAATTAAAAGGAATTATGTTTGCCAATCAAACATCATGAAAACTATACTTCAACCTCACCCCCTGTGGAAGTTCCATTCTTTCAACTGCTTACTGTTCTCCTGCCTTTTGCCAGAAGGCTGCTTCTATTGGTCACCAGCCATCCATAGCCGGGTCTGGTGCTTACTAGCAATCCATAGCCAGGTCTGATGCTCACTAGCCATCCATAGCCAGGTCTGGTGCTCACCAGCAATCCGCAGACCACTTCCAGTCACCTCACAGTGTGTTGTTCTGGCACCACCTGCTATTTTGACATCTTCTAAAAGGTTACATGGCTCTTTGTCTTTCAATTTGAGTCCAACCTTTTATTACTTTACAAAACACTACTTGGCATGTGTTAGGACGGAAGAGAAAAATTCATTCCTCCTCAATCCACTCTTTTTATATGAATCTCAAGAAGTCTATATTAGATCGCAGAAAAAGCAGATCTTCAGGCTGAAAAGGCATTTGAATATCACAGCATTGCATATCTATGTGTCTTTGTTCAAAGGCTTAAAATGTCATCATTTGCTTCAAGCTAGAGAAGGAAGGAAGGGTCTATGCAGCTTTAGACAGCTTTACTCCAAAGGGCTAAGGAGACTTGAACTTGATGCAGATATGTTTCAAGATATCAAATTGTTCTATGAGAATCATTTTATCATTAAAGAAATGTAAAACAAAAGTCACCCTAAATGTGTATTGGAGTCTCCATGCTTGTCAGTATATCAATGCAGTCTGCGCAAGGCTTGCAGTCTTTAAGGGGATTTCATCAGTTTATCCATCACTCATCTATCTATTGATCTATTATCTATCTATTATCAATTGATCATCTATTGATATGTCATCTCTTTTCCTAGGATCTATCATTTATTTATCCACCTATCATCTGTCTCTTGATCTTTTATTTGTTTAACCTCCCCAATAGTCTTGAATTCCATCTCTTTGTGACTTTTCCTGTTACATATCTATTGGCTATCATCTACACATCTATCTACCTGTCTGAGATCCTCCATCTTCAATCTTCTCATCTTACTGTATTCATTACTAGGATACACAGGAAAAATAGAAAGTAATTTAGTACCTTGTTCAGATGGCACAATGAAGCAGAAGAACAAAACAAGAGAATGCTTACTCTCCGTTCAGAAACTATGAAGGTTACAAACTTGTAACCCTCTGTGATCAACAATTAGAAAAATTGCATCAATTCTTTTGCTATTTCAAGTCACAGACTTTTTATATAGGATTCTGTAGAGAAACTCATATCATATGTACGTATGTGTGACTGAGATACACACACATATATGTTCACATATGATATGGGCATATGTATAGTTATAGAAATAAATGTAGATATAGACACAGAAAGAGATAGAAATATACAGACACAGACAGTTCTGGAAGTACATGCAGCCATAGACAAAGATATAGGTATATAGACATAGGTTCCAGTATGAGTAGAATACACATAAAAGTGGACATATAAGTAGCTTCAGACTTAGAGATGAATGTGTCTCAAGATGCAGACCTACTCACAGACAGACACACAGACACAGGCAAGGACAGACACAGAAGTCAATCTCTATAGCACACGAAAGAAGAAACTTTCAGAACTGACCTAAGAAATTAGAAGATATCCCTAATCTCAAATTTCTTTGTCTTATGAAAAGCAGAATTCCATCTTCTCTGGGAAAACATCAGTTTGCTCTTTGTAGGCTTTCACCTCTTTGGATGAAGCCCAGCCATACAAATGTCAGGCATTGTCCTGAGATGGTACCCTATGTCTAGACCAGCACTGATTACATAATGGTCCACTGTACCCCAGCAAGATGATGTGGAACCAAACATTATCGTGGTTTAAACCTCAAGGCATTTTCCAGCTGATGGTGGCATTGCCAGCAGACAAATAGACACTAGTTTATCAGTTGTCCAGAATAAAGTCAATGTCCAGAGTCTTGCTGTGCATAGTAACCTGGAGGCATCATGTGGGGAAAGAGAGAGTCATTTGAAACAAAGGACCAGACTGGTGAAGAGTGGGAGAGGTCAAGGTGCTCCTTGAGGTACACAGAAGTGTGTGCTTAATTCTAAGTAAATTTTAATTTTCTAAGAATTATAACTCAAAATTGTAAACCTCAGAAAATTCTATTCTTCCTGTAACTCTGTAGGCATTGTTTGTCTTCCTGAAACTCTGGACTCAGACAAGTAAGTCAGTTGTTAATACAACCCCATGACCCTCACCTCTATCGTCCTTGGCCTACACTCTCTAATGAGCATAGGGAAGGCCTTGGTCTACACCTTTCTCGGGGTGAAGGGGCACACCTAATCTTCCTCAGCAGAGCTAGGCTACCTTAGACAGGTGGGAACTTGAGGTTTCGTCATTTTCAAAACTGACTTAGAGGATCACTCTCTGCTCACACATGGTTTTAGTTTGGGTGTCTTTATATACCAACTCAATTATGGATTCTGCACAACACTACATGTACAAGAATTAACAGTACCAATTATGAACTTTATGTTTATAAACTTTAAATTGGGTGTTTATACTGTCTACACTGGGTGTGTTTCATGTTGGAAACTATTAACCAATCCACAGCTGTACCATATGTGCTTCCATGGAATGGAGGTCATACATTAGGCTTACATTCTAGTAGAGTAGAGAACAAATGGTTATCTAATATTATCACATTATCAAAAGACATGATCTGTCTGTAACAACTTTACAGATCATATATAAGTCAAAATGTGAGCATGACTCGGTAGTGGGAGGTGGTCGGGAGGAAGGTGAGGAAAAAAGAATGTACATGTACAAATATACACTAACAATAACTCTGATGGATAACACAGAATGTGACAGAGACCATGTAGCATGGCCCTGTTGACAAAAACATAAATGAAAGGTCCATGTGGAGAGTAGACATAAATATGCAGTATTTATTCATGGCAGATGAACTTGGGACATTTGTCTAAAGAACATGAGTACCAACAGCTACCATAATTCATATAAAACTTGTTTCACTAACTAAACATCATGGTAGAGGGACTGGGATTATCATAGACCTGGGTTATGTTAATGGTCTAAATCTGGGATCATGTGACAGATGGTCCCCTGGAGAGGAGCAACCTGGAAAAGAGGACTGAGAGCTTTCAGAAACTAGGGTCTCTCTTCTGTGATGCCATCCTAGAGAGCAATAAAAACAACAGTGCCTGACCCAAACTTTTGGCCTGTGTGAACCCCAAACAGACACAAGGAAGGCATGCACAAGCAGAAGTTTATTCAAAGCCCTGGAAAGAAGACTCAACACAGAGTCCAGATGGATGACAAGGTTCTGTGGCAGCTTGGGATCCTTCGTGGAAGTATCATGGGCTATGATGCACCTTACCACACATGATAGCATGTACCCATGAGGCACTGGGCATCCATGCCCAAAGTGGAGCTTCTGATGTGGTGAAGTTCCAGTCTTAGATTTGAAGGGGTGTGTGTATGTGTGTGTGCGTGTGTGTGTGTGCGTGTGTGTGTGTGCGTGTGTGTGTGTGTGTGTGTGTGTGTGTGTGTGTGTGTGTGTGTATAAGCCCCACAAAAACTACAAGCAGGTCTCCCAGCATGATTCTGGTTCTTTGACTTTAGAATGCAGATGGTCATTTCCTTTTGGGTCTCCATCCCTTCCACCTTGCCTATCCTGCTCCAACATTCATCCTGCTGGGCAGTCATTTGTTATCCATACTTCTCCACTTCACCACCATTGAGCATTCTCAGGACACAGTAAAAATCCTCTTGGTTTAACTCAGTCCCACTGCTGGGTGCTTCTTGGTGGTAATCAGATGAGGAAAGGTGCCTGGCTTTGTTTTGCTCTTCCCAGATTGTTTGTTAATGCTGAAGTCATTTCACCTCTGAAGTTAATATTAATACATTGCAATATTCATATAATGGCAACGTATTGCCTTTGATCTTGTAAATCAACACTATCCTGTGAGTAAAACAACCCTCCTTGCTTCCTTCCCATCAGCCCTTCCTGTGGTATACACTTTTTTGCTGGTCCTCACAGCCTGTGTGGACACTTACCCTTCTCCACGCATGGCTAGGACTCCCACACTTATCCTGGTCCATGAGCAATGATGACAGGGCCGCACCTGCCAGAGATTGTCAGACAGGGACGCCAACCCTCATGCATCCCTTCTACCTGCTATTCAAATGAAGACATTGGCATACAGGAGCACATTTTTATAATGTGAAGTAAATGTCAAAATGGGAAAAAATGTCTTATGCACATGAATAATAGAGAGGAAGCTTCAAAACCAGCATAAATCATTATTTTGGCAGGTAATTTTTTATATCTTCCTGTGGTATCTTTTTTCTATTGATAAATTTATCAGTATAAAATATAGACCATATTTATGAAATGAATATATATGAATTTAAAACAAGGTACAATTATGGGAGCAAAGCTTTGCATGGCGACTCTGGGAGAGAATTGAGTGTTATCCCTTCTTCCACTTATAGGAGTTTATTACTTTTGCAAGAAAAAAATCTTTAGAGCTTATGGGCTCTGACTCTTTAAACTGGGTGGTAATTTCATATGGACAAAAATGACATAAAGGAGGCAATTGTGGTCTCTGCTGTTTCTTAGGTTGGTGAACTAGTGAAAAATGAGAGCTCACCTTATAAAGAAAGAAATACGGAAAGCCAGGAGTCAGCTGACAGGGAGAGGCTGGCCATTTTTTTTTCCAGTATTCTTGGCCCAATGATGGGCAGACGCAACCTCCCACTTCTTCGGACAGCCTTTCTCCTGTACACCTGTCAGAGAAGGTATTCTGAGCCTCTACCTGAGAATCTCAGTGTACCATGAGATCATTCCAATCCCACCATTGAAACAGCTTATGCTTAAGGACAGGCCTGTGTTCACATGAATGCACATGTCTGTGCATTTGTGTAATAAACTACTTATGCATGCATATATGGTGTGTGCTTGTATATTCACCTTTTGCAGTTACTGTAGCTGAATTGAGGAGTGCCGAGAGAGATTGTTTCAGGAAGCAAATCTAATCCTATTGGTCTCCACCAGCACAAATCCTACAAGCCCATCACAGCCTGAACATGGCCACCACCACTGCTTCTTGCCTCAGGAGTTAAAGCTCATTCTGAGCCCTTCACTGTCGACTGTGGTCCTCTATCTCCCTCAGTAATTCTGATCATGCTGACTGACTGGAAAGTGATGGTTTCTGCATGAAGAGTCTCTTCTGTGGCTTTTGGACATCATAAAGCTGTATGTTCCTGAAAGACTATAAATGCTGTGGTCTCCATGTCAACATTCCTAATCAAGGTCTCCCCATTTTCACGTAGATACCCACTGTATTGGAATCCTCCTCCCACCAGCTGTTCCATGCAAGCTCCTTTTATGTGTGTGAGATATGCATTCTCCTTTGCATGGTCCCCAGCTGAGGAAGTGTGCTGAAGAGCACACTTGACTTTATATGGTGTTACATGACTGGTTGGGTAGTAACCACACTTTAATAACAGGCTGAATTCCCAACTGATAAACAGTTGCCAATTAACAAATGCCAATTTGATAAATCCATACAAAGTATCTGGACTTAAGTCTAAGCATAAACAATGAGGAGCAACACCACTGACAGAGTCTGCTGCTGGGTTAGGGGCTAGGATGGCAGATCCAACCAGTGGCTCATCTTAGCCCCCTTTTCTAGAAAGAGTTCTGCATGAATTGTGGTGGCTTGCCAAAGCTGACGGCAAAGCCAGTAGAAGGCCACACAGGTAGACTTCCACCCTAGCCCTCACTTTGTTGCAGCCCATGGACAAGTCTGTTTCCTTCCATACTGTTGTCTGTAGAGTGCACAGTAGTATGTATACCTTGTGGGCTCTTCTGAGTATACCGCTATATGACTACCTTCTAGATCAGAGTTAATCACAGAGGAGTCTTCCTGTGTGCTAGGGAGTCTTCCAGACCATGCTGGTGGGAAAAAAAAAAACATCAGAAACAGCCTATGTGATGATGAAGGAAGGGATATAAATAAAGAGCAGGAATTGAATGGATATGCAGCATCCCTGGCCAGCATAGAAGTGAAGGGCTCTGTAGGGTCCACTTGGAATAACTGGCACACACCTGGGGGATATTGGCCTTTTCCTAACTAACACTATGCTATTAAATATTTGCACACCCAGCTCACGTATTTGAGAATGAACATATTCCTGACTGATTTAAGACGTCATACTTGACATTTACAGTCATTTACATTTCATTTGATATATTCAATCTTTAGGACTTAAAACATTACATACAGTCAAGCAGTGGGAAAGGAGCGGCTGAACCCATTGCATCAACAATCAATGTGAACTTCCCCAAATAAACCCATATGAACACTTGCTGTATCCTAAGAGCTGGTTGTGACAAACTGACAGGAATGTGTGGAGGACAAAGTGAGTAGGTGCAGCTAGCTCTGTGGAAGGGGGAGAGGGCAGAATGGCTCCTGCCATGACATTGAAGATCAGATGTCCCACCAGGAAATGGTTGGAAGCCAGGTGTGGAAACACCAGCCTCTTTCAGGCAGGTGGAACTGCTCAAGGTAGGAATAATTGGTGGGTACTGATTCATGTAAAAGGATGTGTACCTAGAGGCCACAAATGATAGCTTTACATACTCAGAAATTCACTCCCCCCTCCCCCAAGATCCCAGAGGGAAAGCTCTAGGTCGTGGGAGAAACCAACCTGCTCTTTGGGGTTCACAGAAAGATGATCTGCAATAATACAAAGTCAGAATTAAAAATTATGAAAATATTGGAACAAGCATGGCTCATGGAATTAGGTAAAATAAAACAAAATGAAACACTCCTAGTCAACAGCTTTTAATCTGCTCCTGGAGAACGTATCCAAGGCACCATTACTGTGGATGGTTTTCTGAAGCTCTGGTGATGCAGAATCCATAGATGGCAGATGACAATGGGGAATTTCTTTCTTATTCAGCAAGTCTTGCCTCTGCCCACAACCACCAACTAAGGATAGGACTATGGTAATGAGCCATGGGACAATCGGTATCAACTAAGTAACAAGAAGGAGTTAGAGTGGTTGAGGCATCTGCAACTGATGCAGTGATCCCTTCTCTTGTTTTCCAGAATCTTCAGAAGTCCATGCCTTTTGGATTTTAATTGGTTGGAGTCTGTCTTTGAAAGGTTGACATGGCAGCGCCACACGCTACACTTTAATATTTTAAGTGCTAACGGGTTATCAATGCAGTATCATTATGCTTCCTTGTATATTACTTAATGACCACTCTTCCCCTCAGATTTTTCCAGCCTTCAATATCTGGTCACAATTGTTTTCCTCCTATAAACTTTATTAATGGTGCCAAGGTCACACTGACTGCTCAGAACCGGCACCTTTTCAGTCAGCACCTTCTTTACCTCCACTTTGTAGCTTGGGTTTCAAGGCACATGAACAGCAACGCTTTCTCAGAACTCTGTCTGTTTCTAGAGGGCTCATGACTCGCCCACTCCCCATCTCCTAAGTGTGGATCCTTCTCTGTACCCATGTGTCCAGCGGAGCATCTCTGAGTATCTGTATTAGGAAGGCACCTCAGTCACTGTTCTTCCTCCCTCCTCTACCCCTCTGCCATCTGCATCACCATGCTCCTCCCACCTTTCCTAAATGATTTCTACCCATCAACAGGGACTGAAGGTAAAGGTGTCCCAGCAAACTTATCTGAAAAAGAAATCCACAGACAGGGTAGGAGTTGAAGGGAGTTGATTTGGAAGATGGAAAAGGGATGATCAGTGGCAGTGCAGTGGACAAGGGGCAAAGGGAGTAAATAGGACACTAAATCCATTCCCTTGTATAATTATCTTCTTTTAATAAAAAAGCTGTTCATTCCTCACAGCTTCTTCCTTCTCCTCTGTGGCGACTTCTCCTTCCCACTGTTCAGGGTGAACTTCTGCCCACTTTTTATGCTGCGCATTAACTGCTTGACTCCCTCCAGTCTGAGGTGAAAATAGGTTTTCACCTCTGAGCTGCACAGACGTTAACAGCACAATTGTGCTGCACAGCACAACTGCACAATGACTTGCATCACAGGCTGCCACCCAGCGAGTCTCCTTCTTGAAACTGCCTTCTGGGGACCCATTTTGCTCAACTTGATGAACTGATTTGCTGGCGGCGGAGGTTGATTAGCTCTCTTCTGTGTCTTCTCCCAAACTCTAAATATTCAGTCTTTTTACAAATTTCTGCTGCATCTGGGATCTCTTGACTGATGCAGTTTCTAATTTCATAGAAGAATCAGTCAGAAAGGAGGAGTTAGTAAATATTCTTACTTCCAAAGAGGATGTTAGAGGATTTGCCTCACATAGTGCCAGCCTTTTCTAGGTGGTTTTCAGCAGGTGTCAAGTGCTCAAAAGTCAGACTGCATGGAAGAAAGCCAATCTTGAGTCAGAATCTCTGTGTTGAGACAGTGGCTAGAACAGAGGCTGTAGCTTAGTGACAGAGCTCTTGCCCAGGGTGCATAAGGTCCTGGGTTTGATCCCCAGAGTAGCAAAACACCAAACTAGAGTTTGTTTGAGATTCTGCTTGGTAACTAATGATGATTGAATTTTATTTTTAAAAAGTTATTATAAGCTGGGAGATGGTGGCTCACATCTTTAATCCCAGCACTCGGGAGGCAGAGGCAGGCGGATCGCTATGAGTTCGAGGACAGCCTGGTCTATAAAGTTAGTCCAGGACAGCCAAGGCTAGACAGAGAAAACGTGTCTCGAAAAAACAAACAAGCAAACAAACAAAAAACCAGGTTGTTATAAGAAATACTGTTGGTAATATCCCTAGATGTGACTGGCACAGGATAAAGGTCATCATGCATCATGCAGCCATTGGCTCCAACAAGGTTGTAGAGGTCAAGTGGATGGCCTAGCCTCTCTTTCCTTCACTACCTCTTTGGTTTTCTAATGGGACCCATGGAGGCTCTGTATGGCACTGCACCACCATGACAAGATTCCAGAGGAAGGCGAGCCATACCAGGTAGATATGTGACTTCTGCAGGTTCAAGACTGTTCCTGTGAAACCAGAAATTGAGCAGTGGTTTGGTCGCTGGACTAGCATGGCTACTATGTATCCTGGGGAGGGGTGTGGGATGTGTACACAGGGATGGATTTCCTACCCCAGAGAATACAAGTGTCATAGAAAGGTCATGTTGACTGGGGCTCAGACAACATTAATCATAAAAAGGAAGGAGAATACCGTTACTACATCAGAATGTCACCAAGCCACAAGTCTATCTGCTTGAGTCTCCAGAAGCAATCAGCAGTTGGTCAGCCATCCTGGGTGTGATGCATCTCCTTGTGTGCTTGGTGTTACGTGAATGCAGTTTCAAGTGCTGCTGTGGCCTCACTCAGGGCACTGTTTGTCTCATAGTGAGAGCTGCACCAGACAAGGGGAGGAGAGATTTTGATCTGTTCTTCAGATTTACATTTTTAACCGTGAAGATATAGCTACTTTAACTTTAAAACTTGTTGAATTACTAATCCATGAATAATCCCTTGAGCTATCACACAGCTTTTCCTTGCCCATTGCACTTGACCCACCATTGAGAGGCAGCCTTATAAATTTTTAAAATTCCCCATGAGTTGGACATTTTAATGAACTACTCTCAGTGGTAACCTGTCACTGGCCAGTGTATCAGAGCAGGCAGGGGAAATTTATCTCACTGGGACAATATGTACCTCTGCTTTTCAACAGGGCCCGGGCTAATTTAACTCTGCAGTTTCCTGAATTAACAAGGCTTGTCTTCAAGCCTGTTGACATGGGCCACTCTGTTCTGATATTATTTTATTGTTTGCCTTCTGTCCTCCCTGGGGACTGACTTGATTCAATCCACCTGGATCCTTGGTAACCAAGCTTGGCTCTGCTGACCTTCCTGAGTGATGTTTCACTCCCGTATGGGAGCAGCTTCCTTCTCAAGGGGGACTTTCTCTGCCTGCAGTCAAGTCACGCCTTTCTCATTTAAAAAAAAAAAAAAGAAGTTAGATTAAACATCTGAGAGGCCAACTCTTTGTCCAGGAAGCTGGACCATAACTGCAGTTAGAGGGGGCTGTATGCCAGCTGTCAAAGCTAGCCTGAGTTCTGTCATTGGCTGTGCTTGGGTCAAGGCCTGTGACCCTGTCAATTCCACTCAGTGGTACAGCGCTCCAAGAAAAGAGACAAACTTTCTCAGGTGGTAAGTCAGCCTGAGCATCATTTGCCTTCCAATGCTCAAAACATAAGGAAATAAAACACTAACAGGACATTGTTAAAATCTTCTGTGTGCCTTGGCTTACCTCCCTATGAAATGGGTTGTTTTAAAGAAAATGACCAACAAGTAACCTATGAAAATTGGGAATTACCATGGCCACAGCAGCATGGTCCTGTCCTCTGGTCCCTTCCTAGGACAGGGTAGACTTGGGTTCAAATAAAACCTAAACAACCTTAAGCCATGATCTGCCACTCCATGTTCTAGAACAAGCCAAGCATCCCTTCCTATAAGGATAATGTTTTATTGGCAAGTCAAGGGAATGCTCCATTCTATACCTCCCTAGGGATTCCCAGAAGCAGCTCCCTAACAGCAGGACAGAAACCCAGGACTCCTCTAAGTCCTTATAATTACATCCTAGCCCAGGGTGGCCACTCATCTCTCTAGGCATCCAGTGTTCCAGAAGAAGATGGAAACTGGAGCAAAAACAAAGAACAGAAGGAAGTCAAGGTAAAGGTAGGGAGGAGAGAGATTTGCATATTGCTTGTTCCTCTGGGAAGCAGCCTGCATCTCATCACGTGACCAGGCTCTGTGTTCATAGGCTTCTTATCAGCTCTCACATTTAACTCCCCTCCCCCACCCGACGCCTCACAATGGCGCTGATAAAATGCGAGCAAATTTCTTCTATTAGTGACTGACAGCAATTTGAGTGAAATGAAGTTGTACCATGATATGGTTTATACATACGAGGTGCAAATATCCTAGTTTGAATAATCACAGCCTGTGTCCTTTTAAACGATTTTTCTCCCCCATTTAAAGGCAAGCCTTTGATGTGATAATGTTAATTCCCTCCGTGCTGGAAGGAAGAGGGGAAAAAGCTCAGAGAAACGGAAATTAAATGAGGGATGTGATGTCAGTCAATCTTCTAAGCCAAGGCCTTATTAACTGCTAATCATTTTGTCATTTTTGTCGCTCAAAGTAATGAATTTGATAGGAAGGGATAGGCGTCCTGTGTTTACCTTTATTAGTTTTAAACAGAAACAGTTGTGCAGATTTTTATTGTGCAGTCGTGTGGTATTTAAGTGGTTTCTGTTCAGCATGGCCCCTTCTTCCTCACCAGTGTCTGATTGCTGTAATTTTGGATAGTTTCGTTGATTTTTTTTTTTAATTCTACCCAGATCTTGCTCAGAGTTCCATCCCTGGGGTGTCATGAGGACTTGGTTGTATCCAAGGTGCCAGATGCTGCAGCATCCATCCTGGGGAATGCGCTTTGCTCCTAGAAAGGGACCCTGGGACACAAACTCCAAAGGAACCTGCACTGGTGTCTTGTTTATGAGGCTACTTGCACTAGGATTGGCTGTGGGGAGTAGGAACTGTATTACCACAGAGCCAGAATGGCTGTTCTGTGCAAGAACTTTGAGATCACATTATAACATGGAAGTTATCCAAGGAGGAGGGAGAATGATGAAGCATGTGACCCTGTACAGCATGCTCACACATGACCCAGCATCCCAACATGGCCTGGGAGCTTCCTGGAGCCCTGA
This sequence comes from Acomys percivali, assembly GCA_907169655.1. Lineage (NCBI taxonomy): Eukaryota > Metazoa > Chordata > Mammalia > Rodentia > Muridae > Acomys > Acomys percivali. The sequence continues at coordinate 34,529,908 of OU015749.1, read as the reverse complement.
AATGAATCTGATGCTACAAAGTCTCTGCCAACATCATTCAGATGGAGAAAAGGGTGACAGACCTGTGGTCCCTATCCAACCGTCTCACCTTTGCGGTGCTCCCAGGGGAAACATTGTCTTATTAGAAACACATTTGGGGTAACAGGTAACTAATTTCCAAGACACACATACTATAAATTTCTGCATGTTCTAGAAAGTGGCTACATCTCAGCTAGCTCTGGGCATCATCACTGGAGTTTCAAGGGTGGATGAACTGTTACTGGACACAGGTGGCCAGACAGCCAGGTTCTAACATATACTTGACAGAGCTCATGGGATTCCCATGAGTGCGTGGGTAGATGGGCTAATGGCTTCTTAGGCAAGGTTGTGTGGACAGCTAAGGGCTGAGGGCAAGTGGTCATTGGTTACTTGCTGGTCACATTCTGGAACCAGGCTCCTTTTTGTTCTCAGTTGGCTTGCAACACTGAGGAGTTTCTGTCTCTTTCTGTACAGTGAGGAATCTACAGGGTATCATTCCTCTGGATGTTTTTAGTGCTTTTGTGACTGAAGTAGCTTGATATCTGAACTAGAAAAAAAAATGTTGAGTTTCTATTAAGCTATGAGATATATTTGGAGACTTTCTTCTTTCTCGCTTGAGAGTTTATTCAAAGGAGCTGGAGGGGTTTTTATCTCCATATTCACAGTCTTTGCGGAGGGGGGATGGTCTTGCTGAAAGCTTTAAGTATCTTCATCTTTCTGTTTAATAATCTACAGAAAAGCAGCAATGGATTCTCACCAGTGAGCAAGCATGAATTGGAGCTTATAAAACACCAGGTACAGGAGAGCTCAGGAGACGCCAGGGAAGGTATCTGCATGCTGCTATGAGTGCTAAGATTTTCCCAGAGTCCGCCAGGAGCTCACAGGGATCAGGTGGGTGACACTATTGTGGTTCAAAACCTCAGTGACTCAAAAGCTCAGGGACTCTGGCCACAAGAAGATTTTCATATTCAATTAGAGAGACTGTGAAATAGAACTGAAGAACAATTATTTATCATGAATGCTTATGCTAGATGGTTCATTTCAGAGGATAGTAACTTAAGACACACTGGCCAGTCAGACATCTTCGGGTTCTGTAGTCCCATTAGCACCTGAGTGGAATCATAGTACGCAGATTGTTGTTGATGCTGCTGCTGCTGCCTCCTTTCTAGCACTACAATGGAAACAGGAAGCTCATGTTTCCCCTTTTGTGACATCAGCTTGCATGAGCAACTGATGGGGCTGCAGACTCTGTAGGAACCCTGTGGATGCAGCTCACTTCTAGTGACATGACTTCTTTCCTTCCTTCTTGCTCCAATGGCTAAGACTGATCCTGTGGCCCACCATGTAAGAAGGAAGGGATGTTTATTTCTGAGAAGCTAATTTTTAAAAAAGAGATCATATACTATATCAACAATGCCACACAGGGTATAGAAGAAGGAAGGGGCCTCGAGTGAAAGGCCTTTGGGAGTTTGTTTGAGATGTCTTTAGCTCTGAAGTCTCAGCAAGGCCTACAAGCCAAATAAGAGCTTGTTCTGTGACCTCTTGACTACAGAATCCATGAAAGGGTACCCCAACACCAGTCCTTGGCTATCTGGAGATGACATTGCTCAGTTTCTGAGATGCCTTGAGTCTAAGAGTGACATTTTTACCCAGGCCTTTGCATTCAAGGATCTGCCTTGGAAAGTTAGGGAAATCTTTTAGTGTTCCTCTGCTCTGTTATCCTTGGTTGGCTGGAGAGACAGAGACAGAGAAACAGAGACAAAGAGACAGAGACAGATGTATCCCAATGGATGCATCTATAAATTCCCCCTATATTACAGCTCAGGGAACATTACAGAAGAATGGTGGGAAAGGTGTTAAGAGTCCTAGGAATTTTGCTGCTGTGAGATGGTGTCGCCAACTGTCCTCATAAGCAACACCTATAAAGTCTCACCGACATGACCACTCAAAAAGGAGCCGAACAAGGACATCCACTGAACAAGTCAAACCACACAGGAAAAAGTCCATGAGTCCTCAGTCCTACACAGAAATCTAGAGTCACCTGGGTAAAGTTGAAAGCAGGAGAGGGGGCCCTCCTCAGGAAAGAGAAGGGAGAGCACATCACTTGGATTTTCAGTGCCAAATGGTCAGTCCTGAAAACTTACATATAAGTAACATTATAGGGCTTAGCAGGTTATATTTGGGGATATATATGCATATTCAGGAACACATATACATGTGATAACAATTGATAAAAAGAAGCCATGGATTTGAAGGAGAGTCTGGAGGGGTATATGGGTTTGGATGGAGGAAAAGGGAATGGAGAAACACTGTAATTAAGCCAAGATTTCAAAAATAAACAAAAAAATTTGAAAGATTATATTACATTAAACTGAAAAGCTTGTACAGAGCAGAGACAATCAATCAAATAAGAAGACAACCTATTGGATGGGAGAAAAAAAAAGAAGAAACAAGAAAGAATAAAGTGAGAATAAAGTGTCATGGTAGAACAAAACAAAGTAAAGAAAACTCAAACAGAACAGACAGGGAAAGATAAGTCAAGATCCTGTGTGATTTTCATATCACCCAAAGCCTTCCAGATCCCTAAAGAGGAAGTGTGCAGCATGGCTTCCACAGTGGCCAGGAGCCTGACCATGTGTCCTACCTTCCTCTGGGAACTCAAGGCCCACATCTGCAGTTTCACCTCAGCTTTCCTTGTAGATAGATGAAAGAAGTGAGGTCTGAGGAAAAGCAACTCAGCCTCATGAGCTGAGCTTGGTTGACAGGGTGACCAAAAGAAGCAGACCCGTGGACGTATGATGGCTGGCTCACCTGGTCCACTGGCTCCCACAAGGCCAGAACAGTCAGTGGCTAACTGTCGAGTGTACACACATGAAGGGCAAACCTGAGCATGTTATATCCCTGGGAGCCTTGAGGCATACCATGTGCTTTTAGCCTGAACAGATATGAACCTCACCATGTACACAAAATGAGAATTCTTTGAAAAAATGAGAAAGTACAACACTGCCCTTCTGCCTATGCTGGGAGTCCAGCTAGACACTGACCTTCACCCTCCAATACATGTTATTCATCTTGGTCATGTGCATGTGTGTCCCTGGATCACAAGCTACTCAGCAAGGGAGGCACAGTATGTGACGACCTCCTGCCCTCAAACTCTACTCAAGGCACAAATCTTCATACTGAGCAGTTGTAAAGACTCCTCCATTCCAGCCCCTCATACTTTTGGACGTCTCAACCCACTCTGAAAACCCTTCTCCTCTGTTCTTTTGATTGGTAATTGGCAGGCGATAGACTCTTGCATTCCACTACATCCTCATTTGTAGCATTGACGCTGATGGATGTTTACAAAATATCAGCATTAAAAACCTGCTGTCTTTTAAGGAGCTTAAAAAGATGTAGAAGGGAAAGTTACACTTTTCAATATTATGAGGCAATGATCCCCTATTTCTGTTGGTAACTGGAGCTGAGGCCAAAGAGAAAAAAAGACAGGTGTCCACCCAATGATCTGTTTTACTCTCCTATATCTGTTTTTGCCCACCATCAGGTTTAACTGAATTAACACTTCTAATGTGTTTTTCTGGTTTCTTAAAGCAATGGTGTATTTACCAAATTTGGTAATGATGCTAAGTTCCCTTTTAAATCAACGTTGATGTATTTCTAACAGATGCATGTGCCCTCAGTGACCAAGCGTCTAACCTCAGCCTCGGGTTCCTCACCCCATACTGATTATTTTTGTCCCATTCTCCCAGGGGCTGCAAGGAAAAGATGCAAAGGCAACAGCCCAGACCATTGCATCCCAGCCTCCTTCTTCTCAAATGCCTGGGTCATCTGAGAAGACATGTTTGGCAGAGCATGATCTAGTGGAGCTCAAGCTGATGTCAATTGAGACAGTTCTGGTCTTCAACTCTCACAATTCTGTTATCCTTTCCACTCTGAGCATCAGGATCATGTGATGCTACTCTTGGGAGAGGGTGCTTGGGGGACAGTGACCTTCCAGAATCAGGTGAGAGTATCCTGAGGACAAAGCTAAACCTGTAGTGTGTGATTTAAAGAAATATCTAACACGTACCCCGATCGCCAAGGCCTTGCCCCTGATGGCAAGCTTATCTCCTGCAGAAGAGTGTTGCTCTACAAAAAAGGAAGGAACATTGGTGCACCACAGCACACCTGAATATCGTGCCATGGCTGTGGCTTTGGCTTTGAGCACTCCATGAGAGAAAAATCTTCAATGAGACAGATCTAGTACTGTTGTTTTCAGCTGAGTGGTCATAAAACTTGTCACCTGTCAATGCAGCTGTTTCTTCTGGGTTGTTGATTTCTGCCATGAGCAAGGCATCCATCTTGCTGAGTGGCTTTAAGTAAATCTTATTGTAAGATTCCTTTGTATTTGTGCATTAATGGATGCATGGGTGGATGAATAGATGGGTGTCTTCATGTATACATGTATGTATGAATGAATGGTCGGGTGCATGAATGTAGTATGTATGTCTGTATATGTGAATTAAGTGATAGTTCTCTGGTAGCTCTTATCCTGACGTGTTCTAATGTGTTCATGCCTTACCACTATGGAGCGATAGGGGCTACCTTCCAAACATGAGTGTCCTGACACTGAACTGAAATACAGAGTGAATTTCTCCTACTGACCAGCAGCTCGTGACCTGTGAAATGCCAGCAGGAATTATGTGTCCTTGTCTACCCACCACCCAAAGTGTTGTGAACCTAGTTTTTTTTTTTTTGTCCAGTGCTTCCCACTAGCACCTTTAGGACTCAAAGGATCCAAAATGAGTTAACATCCAATTAACCCATTGAATAAGAGAGCAGATACCGAAAAACAGAAACCACGAAAGAAGCGAGAGAGGAGAACACAAATTATACACACACCAGGACTGCAGCAAATTTAAAAGTGTATAGGGGAGAGCTAAGCTTTCTTATGACAGCCGTTATTCATTCTCAGGCTACTTGCAAAGAGTAGCAGCAATTTGCATTTAAATAGTGAGTTTCTGATGAAGAACTGACAGCCTTGGTATGTTTATTCACACGCATAAACTATAGCTATTAATACTGTCCTAATGTGAGAATAAATACACTCTATTTATGGCTGTGCTGCCAGCAATTACTACCCCCATTCTCACTTTAAACAGTAGTATCCCTGGCCTCTTGGCTTTGCCCCAATCTATAGTCTGTGTCCCAGGAAGAACTGGAAATAAGAATAAGCCTTCATTTCCCCTTCTATGGTTTGGGCTGCCTGTTTCAGCCTCTGCAGCCTGACAGATGTTATTGGCCTTAGAGGAAAGATCCTATATGACCCTGACCATTTGCATATACCTCCCAGGAACAGTATCCCTTCCCCGATGCCACCCTCCCTCCTAACTCTGACCCCAGGCCCTGTTAGTGACCATGTATCTGACAAAGCAACTTAAAGCAGGAAGGAATTCTTTTGGGGCTCACAGTTTGAGGGAAAACAGCCTGTTATGTCAGGGAGACACGCCAGCAGGTGGCTTATGGCAGATGCAGGAAATACATAGCTGGGACTCTTTACCTCCACATATCTCAACAGAGCAGGAAGCAGAGAGAGGCCAGGAGGTTAGGTACACTCCTACAATGCCCCACTCCACCAGCTGGGTCTCATCTCTCCAGTGTTCCACACTGAACAGCGCCATCAGCTGGACCAGGTGTTCAAACAAGTGAAGCTCTTGGGGATATTTCACATCCAGATTTAACAAGACTCCTCAGCAAGCACATGGCCATCGTGTAGGAGGCAAGGGGCACTCGTTCCTTCAGCTAAGTGTTCAGTTCTAAAATGGTTATGAATATCAAAGCCACAGAAATGTGCAATTATTCTAGAATTCTGTTCTTCCCATTGGCAACTTAACAGCCATGGGATACCATTTCCACATGTAGCACCCAGGCATGTGCAGGGTGCTGTTAGGAAGAAGTTACCTTGTACATCCTTTGAGAGCCCAGACAACATCTTTCTCCTGCAAGCTGCCTCTGGGATCTGTGGTCTGCCACCTTTGGTCTGTAAACTAGGTCCCGGCTCCATGCTTGCAGAGAATCTTAGGTACTATTAAGAAAGGGACAGTGGCTTTGCTGTGAGGTAGGATCTACAACTGTCCCCAGCCCTGACCTGGGGAGGACTGAGCCCTCTCAAGGTCCTCTCTGACATTTGTCTTTGTTGCTTGTTGGGATAAGAGACAGAGACGCTGAGAGCTGAGCTGGTGTTCAGGCTCTGTGACCCTCAAGCTGTGTCTTCATTAGATCAATGGAGCACTGGAGGGAGACATGGGTCATTCATCTAGCCCAACAAATCCGGATTAGCACATTCACAGTAGACTCCTGTCCTGTGTACTTAACTGTCACTCTGCAGAGTGTGACTGGTTCACTAGGAAAAGATAAAATGCATTGAGGAGACTCAAGTCACAAGAACTATCCCAAACCTTCTCTTTCAGAACCCACTCAACCCTAGAACTGACTTACTGCAGAATAGAGGGTGTTGGGGTCTAGAAATCACCCTGGGCATATGGAGAGTCCATTGCTGTAGCTACAAATGGACTCTACAGCTTGTATGTTCACTTGTGCAATTACTAGCTGGTGACAGGCTGGGTGACTTGAAAAGTTGCAATCTGCAAGTATGACGGAACTCAGCCTTTCATATAGCAGTGAGACCCATGGATGGCAGCAGAACCTGCAACATGTGAAGCATGCTGATTGCATGCATGACAAGTGTGTGCTTGTCTTCAGGAGCAGCAGCACATGTCCTTCCCGTCTGTCTCTCATTTAATCTATACAACTCCCCATCTTTAAGGAGAGGCTGCCTCGAAGCTTCAGATGATAGTGACCAACATTTACCACCAGTTTCTCATTGGATAGAGAACCTTGTAACATGGAACAGAATGGGACAGGTATAAGAAAAACTCACACCAGAAGTCACAAAAATCACAGGTAAAGCACCTCCTGTTGGGAAAAGTCCATGAGAATCAGTCTATTTAAAACCCTCTGCTGCCCTTCACATTTATCATCACAAATGTTTGGGAGTAAAATGAGAAAAATAAAATTAATACAAAGTCTCCAAAAGATAAATGAAAATATGACTCATAATTATAAAATATTCCATAATGAAATAATAACAAGATACCTTTCAAAATATCAGGTCCACATGACTGAAGAGGATTTGCCAACAAGATCTCTCAGTAATCACTAGCTTTTGTGGAAATTGGCTCAATATTCCATTAAATCCGTTGAGCAATGCATCAAAAAAAATTGATACATCTCCATGCTCTTTAATCAATAATTCTACCTACAAAGTATACGGTGGAAATATATAAGAAATAGTTTGTATTAGGTGGGTTTTAATAGATAAATATTTTAAGAGGAATACCTTGGTTTAAAACAAAAACATATTACCACAACATTTCCCTCTCTCTCTCTCTCTCTCTCTCTCTCTCTCTCTCTCTCTCTCTCTC
>OU015749.1:34499190-34514238 GCA_907169655.1 Acomys percivali | reverse complement strand
TGTGTGTGTGTGTGTGTGTGTGTGTGTGTGTGTGTGTGTGTGTGTGTGTGTGTGTGAACTCTGTTAGCATACCCAGGACTTCTTGTAGTACGATAGGTGGGCTCTGGTTTTGCTGTATTGCCCTGATTCTTGTTGATTGTGTTCTTATGCTGGCCTCTGGCCATTTGTGTTTTATAATTATTATAGGTTTATGTGCTGATTTCTGAGTTTATCTTTGTTACAATGGTGTCTTGGATGTTTTCCCCTTGGTTTCTCTTTCTTCTCAGTCTTCTGACATAAGTGGCGTGGGATTCTGATGATCAGTTTGTCTTCATGCCCATTAGCATGTCACCTTTAGGATTTTTGTGGCTTGCATGAACTCTCTGTTTTTGGGTACTAATTGTGCCCCTGGGGTCTATGGTGTCTGCATGGCCTCTGGGAAAGCAATCAGAGTTGTGGAACAAGATATGGAGTGCTGTTTATTTCTATTGGGTGTGCTTTCAGGGGGGGGGAGTTGATGAGCAAGCCCTCAGGGAGTGTCTTACCTGATGTCTCTGGTGCCAGCAAACCTCAGGGAAAACAGATAGAATTGTGAAGCATAGAATGTGCAATTAGACACATTTTAAAATCAGTTTTTTCCAAGCATGGTTTTTCACACCTATCTTTTAGTTGTGTGTGTGTGTGTGTGTTTGTTTGTTTGTTTGTTTGTGTGTATGCCTAAGTAGCAGGCAGGTGCATATTCCATATGAAGTTGCCTGGGACATACTTGTCCAATAGTCATGGTGCAGCTGTGCCAATGAGTGCTATCAATAATCTGATGTCAACTTACTACACTAGAGTCTCTGTGTATAACAAGGAGGCCATACCTCAGCCATTATGGTCCATAGAAGTAGTTAGCTCAAAGAAAAATAATAGATGTCCCTCCAACCGACATCTATCTGAAAGCATATATTCCTCAAGACTGGTTTTTAAACAAAATATCAGCTTTCTTTTCCCACACAGAGATGAAATCTTACTTTTTTCCCCAGCTTCATATTGATGTAGGTTACTTCCTCATGCCCCAGGGTCACCATGAACAACAGTGAGATGGCAGGGTCTTATGCATCAGCATGAGGTAAGATCTGAGTATAGCTGGAGCTCAGAGATGACAAACAATCCACCTGCAAATAGATATGTCCTTAAAGAAAGCAAACCTGCTTGAAATTTGAATTGCTTACCTCAGATTCAATAATAATGTGAGAAGGCTGGAGATGTGACTCATGCAGTAGTTAATGACATTTACTACCATGTCAGAGTATCAGAGTTTGGATCCAAGCATCAATACTGAGTGGCTCATAGACACCTACATCTCTAGCTCAAAGGGGTCACATACCCCTGTCTATTATCTATAGGAAGCTGTACACACACATGTGCATGAGGGGGGGGGGGAGGGAGGGAGAGGGAGAGGAAGACAGAGAGACAGAGAGACAGAGCTTAAAATAATGTGAGGAAATTTAAGAGAATGATTCACTTTCCTAGGTGTTTAGTGTTTGTGGCTGGGAACACTTGTAGTTTATTGTTATAACATTGTAAATAATGGAAGTGTAAGGAACAAACCTTTAGTCTCAAACTCCCCAACATCAGAAGTGTTTCGTATCCAAACTGTGACCTTCGGATGCCAAATAAATGCCTAAGGAATATGGAACTTGTAAAAAGATGTTGATGAAAATAACTCAGCCTAATGTCATCTTGGTGAAAAGAAGAGTTGGAAGAGGGTGAAAATGGCAGAGAACAATCCAGGGAAGGTTCCAGGAGGTGTTGCTTACTCTGCAGCTCAACACAAAGACAAACATCAGCCCTTTAGAGTCCATTAGCTCAATGGTGAGAATTTTACCTTTGACATTGCTGAAATTTCAATCATTTAAAATACTGAATTAAAAAATAAACGTACATCTTCTTGTGGTGCCCTTAACCCCTCTGTCTCCCTCAATACTTCCTCCCATTTTTCAACAAGACTCCTTGATCTCCATCTATTACTTGACTATGGGTCTCTTCATCTGCTTCCATCAGCTGCCAGATGAGGCCTCTCAGAAGGCAGTTATGCTAGGCTCCTGTCTGTGAGCATTGCAGAGTATCATGAATAGTGCCAGGGGTTGATTTTCTACCATGAGATGGTTCTCACTGGTTGGCAATTCTCTCAGTCTCCACTCCATATTTATCCCTGAGATTCTTGTAAGTAGGACACATTTGGGTGGGTGGGTTGGTGTCCCCTCTCCCTCCACTGGAGGTCCCACATGATTACAGGTGGTGGTAACTTAAGATCCATATCCTCTGCTTCTAGGAGTCTCAGCTAGAGCCTCCCCATAGACTCCCAGGAGCCTCCCGTATCCCAGATATGCCCCCTCCACAGGTTTCTGTTCTTTCTCCCAGCCCTCCCTCCCCGTCCTGTTTCCCTTCCACCATGCCCTCTCCCATCCAGTTCCCTCCCTCCATCTACTTTAGATGTCTATCTTATTTCCCCTTCTGAGTGAGATTCAAGCATCCTCCCTTGGGCCCTTCTTGTTTCTTGGCTTCTTTGGTTCTGTAGATTGTATTGTGGTTTTTCTATAGTTTATGGTTAATATCAACCTATAAATGAGTATATACCATGGGTGTCTTTGTGGGTCTGGGTTACCTCACTCAGGATGGTATTTTATAGTTCCATCCATTTGCCTGCAAATTTCATGATGACCTACAGAGACTGACTTCTTTTGGGAGATGGTTCACTGAAAAAGCACTAACCTGTTGTGCACAACACATTTAATTCAGTTCTATATATACTGCAAACTGACAATTTCTCGATAAATTACAGGGAAATTGTGCACAAAATAATTTGGAATATAAAGAAGCTACAGGTGTGCCTAGAACAATCTTTCACTTTCATGAAGATGACATAACAAGATTCATCCATAGTTCTATTATGAAATGTCTGTGGCATTTATCCTCACATTGATATTCTAATACTAATTACGTCTATGGAGTTGGAATTTTGCACACAATTTGCATGAAGTATATTTTTCATACATTTCAATTATATATTCATAAGCTATTGAAACAGTTATATAAATAAGTTCTCAGATAATGTATAACTGGGTTTCATTAATTTTAGTTCTGTTGTGTAGCCTCTGCCTTTTATTTAGTTTTTTATATAATTCAGAACCAATAGAATCTTGATGAGGTTTTTTTCTTTAACTTGTTGTCTATGTCATTTTAAATAATATGATATTGATCTGACTGGCTTTGGATTTAACATCTTGATGTTAGGTTTTCAGTTGTTTCTTCTGTTTATTTTCCTTTTCCGACTTCTTTCTGATTATTGTAAACTTTTAAATACTCGGACTTATGTCTCTATAGTACAATCAACCAATGTTCTCCATGTTTTCAGTGTTTGCTTTCTAGATGATATGTTCACTCTTAATTTGCATCCCACACACACAACACACAAAGAATACACACACACCAGTTTAATTTAAAAACAACACATTCAAATATAAGGAGAATTATTCCTCTTATCATGCCATTTATTTTTATGAGTGTATTACTAAAATATGTTATTCTTATTGTCTTAAAGTTTCAGTTTAATTTTTTATGGAACAAACTTTTAGCAGGGTGTGGTGTGGCTAAGTGGCAGTGTTTTCTCCCACATCTGTGAGACCCACATCTCACCATGTTCTGTGCTCTTCATCTTCGATGATGTTCTGAGCTTCCGTCTGTTCCCATCTTTCCATTTTGAACAACTTCCTCTACCTGTGTTTGTAGTTCAGGTATTCTGACTAAACAAGTACAAAAAAACCTCTGTCTTCCTTCCTTAGGGATATTACTTTTGCTGTATATAGAACTTGATTTTACAATGTTTTATTTCAACACATTAAATATTTGTTTATTTCTGATATCAATAACATTCTTCTTTTTCCACATCTGCAACCATTTGTCTTACAGTTTCTGTGTCAGTAACTATTCATGATCTGCCCATTGTGGACCAATTCAAAAATGTGCAATATGAAGAAAAATGGAACATTCCTAAGGGAAGAAATGCAGGGACCACACTCCAGCAAAGAAATATGTGGTTAACTTTTGACCATTCCAGACCACCCAGTACATCACCAGCATTATCTGGATAGTATTTTTCACCCAGCAGTAGATGCTGAAGACATTCCATAGCTGTATGTAAGCTTTTGTTTGTTTGTTTCATCGGTTGGTTGGTTGATTGGTTTATGTTGTTATTTCAAACATTATTCTGGCCAGGAGATATTTTTCAGATACCCACTATAAATACCTGATAGGTTTTTCTGAATGTACAATGCACAAAACTGTGAGCACTCCTAGGATGTATTCTTCATGGCTTGCCATTCAAAAAATCAAATTACCAGATGTTGTCTGGCTTGTCATCAAGTTTTGGGATTGTTTATTCTGTGGTTTGGGCTGAGCCCAGAGCTTTTCTGACTATCCCGAGACCTAGGCCTAGAAGCTTCCATGCCCCCTATGATCTAATCTTCTACAAACTTGGACCTTGAAGTTCAGTTTCCAGCCTCTGTATGCTAATGTGGGTGTTATATTGAGTGAGGTAACCCTGGCCCAGAAGGACAAAATTCTCTCTCTCTCTCTCTCTCTCTCTCTCTCTCTCTCTCTCTCTCTCTCTCTCTCTCTCTCTCTCTCTCTCGTAGCTTCTCTTTCCTGTCTGTTCTGTTCTTGTGAGAATTGGGTGTATCCTATCTCTGATTCTGTCAAATCTTCCCCTGATTCATCCTTTTGTCAGTCACTCAATTAGACATCATTGTTTGGCATTAAAGATGTGTACTGAGTTCCAGCTCAAGGGATTAAAGGTGTGTACTAATGACTTGTCTGTATTCCAGATAAATCACACAGACCAAGTTTTTGGCTATCCCTTGCCAAAATAGCCATGTTGCTGGATTAAAATTTGTCTGCAATTTTTATCGTGTTTCCTTGCATGGCACTACTGAGAGCCTGTAGGTGTCTACTCTGTCTTTCTGGGGCATCTTCCTTCTAGATGGGAGAAGGTACTTGAATATTCAATCTCAGCTCTCTGATAAACCCATACATATCCACTGGAGTTTAAATTTTTCTTTTATTCTTTACTTTAATTTGAGACTATAATATAATTACATTATTTCTCCCTTTCTTCCTTCTATTTCTGTCCTCCAAAGCCTTCCACATACTCCCTCCTTCTTTCTTTTAAACTTGTGGCCTCTCTTTTATTGGTTTTTTTCTTGCATATATACACATATATGTATATCTATATCTATATATTCCTAAATATAACCTTCTCAGTGTGCAAAATGTTACTTCTTATTTCACACAGGACATAACTGATTCCATGTTCTTTACATGGATGCTAAACTGAGAACTCCCTCCAAACACTTATGTTTAAAATTCCAATATCTCTAAAATTTCATTTATCTTATTTTATATTTTCCCTTCTCCTATAGGACATTTATTTCTTTTTATTTATTTACACAACTCTTACCAGTCATCCTCATCAACAGTTACTCAGATCACATTTCTATGTAAATCTTTGAATACAACCTTCTCTACAACCATTGTCTCCAGGGTCAAGGATCATGACCTATTCAGTTTTTCCATTAATCACCCTGACCTAGGGCACACACCTCCCCACTTCTTCCCCTTCCCTTGGATGGTTTTCATATATCTCCTCAGAGACCCTGAGGTGACCTGGTTGGAAGCATGCCTTATACCTTCTTCCTTTAATAGGCATATTTTGGTTCTTGAAGACAGACACAACACTGGGAAATCATCTCCATCCTGTGAGGTTTAGAAGAAAACTACTGGAATTTTACAGTTTCTGGATCGGATAGGAATTGGATTTTCCCTTTTTTTCTCCAAAATAATTAAAAAGTAAATAGACAACGACTGAGTATTCTAATAGGAGAGGAAATTAAATGACGTCTCCATATTGAGTCCTGCTGCATTTCAAGTAGTATAGCCACAGTCACTTTGAAAAATGGTTTGACATCTCCTTGGCAAACCAGACATGGAGTTACCATGCAGCACATCATTTTTAATCCTGAGACTTAGACTAGAAATAAAATCTGAAGTTCACTATGAACCTCTGAACCCACATCCGGTGTTACTCACTATACACAAAATGAGTTATATCATCTATCCAGCCGTGACTCCATCATACCACAGGATACTTGATAACGATGAGAGAAGTCCTATATACTTCATATGTGTTTGTGGAAATACCTGGATGCTTCCATTAATACAAAGTTAAGGATAGAGCAAAACTATAGAAATAGGAAACAGATTGGCTACAGAGAGCAGCTGAGGGCAGGAGTGGGATGAAGTGGGTATGGCTGGAAAGTAACATGAGAGGACACTATGCCTTACCAGGTCTTACCCTGAGAGGTGGGGTCACACAATGATGCTTCTATTAAGTGTTCTTCACAACTGCACATAAATCCAAGTGTACCCCAAATAAGAAGTTTGAGGCTTCCACAACCGTGAAGCTAGTTTTCTTTATAGACTTGCTGAACTTTAAAGTTTTAAATTGTATGACAGTGCTGGACAGATGGCTTGGTGGTTAGGAACAGGCACTGTTCTTACAGACAATCTGGGTTCATGTCTCAGCATCCAGGTGGAGCATATCATGACCACCAGGAGGTGTAGCTCAGGGGAAATCTGACACCCTCTTTTGACATTTGTAGGCACCTGTACTCAGATCACATCCCCACACAAGTACATATAATTAACTATAAAGTTTCTGACAGTCACTGATTTGTCATTACCATAAAGTACTAATCCTTTATTGGTGCTACAGGGATAGGTTTGGTTACTGTGGAAAGGGACTTGGGAATTTGAACCATGTACCTTAGAATTAGAAACTTATTGCAAACAAATTATGACAATAAAGGGAAAAACACTAGAATTTAAACTGGGAAATTATACACGTGGGGAAACTACTAGTAACATAAATATTGGAGGAAAAGATTAGGTGTGGAAATGTTAAAAAATATGATTATAAATAAATCCCATGAAAATTTAAAAGACATTTAAAATATGATTTAATATGGAGTTTAAAAGGCATATAAATACGTTTACATATAAAATTTCAGTAAGTTTGTAGAAAGGTATATTTTTGATATTATCCAAACTTACCTCAGGGGGTGACTGTTTGTAATAAATGTGAACTATGTGCAAATGATTTAATACACCAATATTCCAAGTGCTCACTGAGTACTCGGTTATTCCAATATTGAATGAAAACTTGAAAATTAGCTAAGATATCAATATTGTGAGCAAAAATGCTACAATTAGAATTCTTAAATTTTTATTCAAATTAAGGCATTTTATAATGAATTAAAACCTTGGCTTAAAAGGGGAATTACAAGCAAGGATGTGCAGAGCTGTGAAATGCTGTCAACAGCAAAAACAACAGGACAGGCCTTTTATTGCGTTCAGTAGCAGAGGCACAGGGCTTCCAGCAAGTTTCCACATTCAAAAGGTTGTATTTCAACAAGCTGCTATGCAGAAATAAGGATACAAAATTGCTCAACTAGAAACCACCACCACCACCCCATACACAAGGTCGTGTGAAAGAGTAAGTCCGTCCAGAGCGTTCGCGTTACTCCTCGTGACCAGGAATGCCCATGTGTGGCCTTTCCTGAGGGTCTCTGACAAATTAAAAATGTTGTTTTTGCAAATGTTCTGGATTACAGGTTCCCCACTTGTTCTTTCATTGAACAAGTAATACACAGCAGGCTCTTAGTTTACCTTAGCTATGATCGTGGTCAGCCCACTAGCAGAGGCATAGACCGGCTCTCCAGGAAACGCTTTGAAGGCAACTTCCTTCATAGTGCTTTTGCCTTTCATCTGCCCATTTCTTTGCCTAGCTCAAAAATACTTTGGGCTTTAATAGACTTATTACACAATTTGGCTTGTGAATAAGATATGACGTTTAAAAATGCTTTTAGCACTTCTGGAATGGTACTAGAGAATCCAGACCCTGGGGTCGCAGCTCCTTGTACATATGCCTGCCACCTTCAGTCTCAGCTAGACCGTGGTCCAGCAAGGAGCAGCTGGAGGAACAGTTGTTTTGAAGGTCACTAAGGGATCTGTCTCAGATTGAGTCAACATCACAGAACACATCTTTGGTCCTCAGGTCTGTGGGTTCCTCAAAAGCCCACACTAGTTTCCTCACAGCCTTGGGTGGCCAGGTGGCCAGGGAAGTGCCAGACCTTATCCATGATATCAGTCCCAGAGTTAGGACTCAGAACCATAGCACTCAATAAAGAACATAGCATGGAGAAATGTGTTTTCTACCCTGTCCATGAGGCTAAAATCATATTAATGAAGCATTTGGGGCCAACTAGACTCAGTGAGACATTCTTATCTGTACCCACTAGAAACCAGGGAAGGCAACATACATCAGTGAACAGTCAACAGACACTGCTGCCCTGCCAAGCTGCTGTGAGCATTCCTCTTCTGCTGTCATGGGGTGGAAAGGACCTCAAATCCATTCTGACCTACTGTTTGCTGACATCAGATCATGCTTTCCTTTAGAAATGTTTCAACTTAAACACTCAGCAGAGCCTAAGAAAACAGATTATGTGAGCAAGAACCAATGCCTCTGAGAACAGCACAGTTTGGTAATCCAACGAAGATCGACACATAAGTCTAACCTATTGCATGTCTCATTTTGGTCCTGGTTAACGGATACAGGAGAGGGAAGCACCTTCTCTTAGTGACTCTGAGCTCCTGGATGTTCAGAGTCAGCCATACAAGCCAACCTGCTTGCATGTTAGAGCTATAGGCTAACCATGCACTGGAAATGTCTTACCATCAGCATCACAATGTCTTGCAGTGGGGGGGTTGGGGGTCGGGAGTTGGGGCGTTTGGGCTGGGAGGAGATCTATTCCAGCAATTCTCACCATGAGGTGTTCTTGCCCGTGGAGATAGAGCACCATCTGTATCCCTCTCTACCTTATTCATGAGAAGAAGGCTCTTTCCTGGAACCTAGAGCTGGAGGGGTTTTGCGGTATGTTTGCAGTCATCAAGTCCCAGGGATCATCCTCTCTCTTCCCCAAATAGTGCTGGCTTGTTAAATAGCTGCTGAGATTTGAACTCAGATCCTCACACTTGTGTGTCAAGCACTCTTATCTGCTGAGCTCTCTCTCTAGCCCTTGATCAGCTCTTTCTGTGAATGCTGGGGATTAACATCAGATCCTCACCCTTGCATCTAAGCAGTTTACTGATGGAGGTGTCTCCTGGTTCCAGAGCTTTCTTCTCTTTCAAGCGTTAGCCACACATATGCTTACAACATTGCAGCCTGTATCCATGGACATTTTACTCAATGCTGTGGGTTGTCTGCAGCCATCCTGTGAGACACAGTGGTGTTGCCGCACCGTGATGCAGCACAGGGTGGGAAGGCTTGAGTACTGTACATGCATCAGGTGCCTAGAGTGACAAACAGTGAGGGCTCTGTCACAGCGTTTCAAAATTACTGGCTGCCCAAAACATAACTAGGAACCCCAATCTGTAGCAGGTGATAATTGCAATAAGAACTTCAAAATCTGACATTTGGATTTTATCTTTGGTGTAAAATGTATCTTACGTGCTTACAAGTTAATATTTAACAAAGAACCTGGTCATATGTGGTGTCATTTACCAAAAGTGTTGATTTCTTTTTCCTTCTCCTAGCTCTAATGACTTTTCCCTAGGCTTAAAATCTGACAAGGTTTTATTTTGTTTTGGTTCTATGCCAAGGTAATAAAAGAGAAAGACTCCACAATGTGGCATCTTCCAGAATTCCTCTGCCTGATAATTTCTGTGTTTGTCTTCCTACAGCTCAATCAACTAGACATACGTACTCAGCTCTTATTCCTCCCTAAGCAGGCTGGATCACTGCAGGCCTTTCCTATGGTTCTCTGGCACTTTTCTTACTCCCATTTGATCAGCATTTTAAAAGTGACCTGGCACTACCTCATTGTTTATTTTTAAGGCCCAATGACAATGGAATTGAAGTTCTCTACTTTCACACAGGTCTAATTTTTCCAAACATAGGGCTTGGAATGATAGGTTCTGAGCAAAGGAGATTGCATTAAGAGCTGTCACTTGATACCCTGTGAGCATATACATGGGGAAGAGGTCCCCCTCAGTCACAGTCATAGGGGAAGGGAGTAAGGGGAAAATGGGAGGGAGGGAGGAATGGTAGGATATAATGAATGGGATAACAATTGGGATGTAATATGAATAAATTAATAAAATATATTTTAAAAAGAGCTGTCTTATATGTTTTTGCAATCATTGTGGGTCCTGAAGCCCTGAGCATCCACCCCTGTTGTCCGAACTCCTACCAGTTCTTTCAATGCAGTGTTGCTGTGAGCATGACTGCCATCACACTGTGGCATCTCACCTTTACATGTGGGCATTGCGCAAGTATTTGCCAAGTCTAAAAGCAAGATAAATCACATCTGTGCTATGCCATCAGGCATGTCCTCTGAGAAAGGGCACATGCTGAGCAGGTAGTGGGCTCCAGCGCCTCAGTGATGGTTTAAGCTCCTGCGAACACAGCCACGACTGGGAAGGCCTCTACTTCTGTCTGTCCAGAAGAACTCTGTGGGATACCAGTGTCTTCAATGGGCAGAAATATTGGAGTTCTTTTTCTTGTGTCTTTCCATTTTAAATAATCTGTGTAAGGCTTCTAACTTGAACATCAAGGCTTCACCCAGGTTTCCAATCTGGGAGTGTCTTAAGTGTTTGTTCACTAGATGTACAGTGGGTTAAAAAGGAAAAAATAGGACATGAAGCCAAGTGCCTGAATTACATCATCACATTTGGAAAGAGATTGGATGTGCTGGAATGAAGGATAGGTCCAGCTGGAACTTGGGCTGGAACCCAGTCTTCTCTGGATGCACCAAGGCTCGCAATTCATAGTTGGCAACCATACCATGTCTTTTCTCATCTTCATTTTGAACCTTATTCCAAGCCCCTCCCCCTGGCTCTAGCCTGTGGCAGTGAGTGAGGATACTCAGAGGTGAACTATGATGCCCTGTAACCTGGACATCAGCCTGGCCCTGCACAGTAAGGATTACAGAGTGGGCTCTGATAGGCTTTGCTCCTTCCTCAAGCATGACCGCTTCCTACTTTATGTACTTCATGAAAAGAAAGCTTCGTCAGAACTGCCCAAGACTGCCTTGCTCACAGTTCCCCTCCTGAATTTTTGCACAGAACCCTCTCTCCGAAGTTGTGCTGTGAGACACCCTCACCCTCTCCCTGAGGCTGGTTGGATCACTGTCAGGCCTCATCAGAGCACTCACTTACCTTGTCATTTTTAGGAAACACGGGCAGAGTCAGCCCAGAGAGCTGATGTGGCCTGTATACATAGACAGGAGAGCATAACACAAGATGCTCCCTTCCAAATCCTGGGGCCAACTGAGAGTTGTGCCTTGTTGCCTTGTGCAGCGTCAGCACAAATCTCATTAGCATAGAAAAAAATCCAACCTCAAATTGTGGAGCATTGCTCCTACTGAATAAACATATTCCTATATCATTGTAAGTTTAAAAAAAGTCCTCAATGGAACCATTGCAGGTCAGGGTGTCTGTGTTTCTGTGGCCCCTACTGCCTGTGACTGCTAAACTTGGCTCTCTACTGACAAGAAGTAGCAGAAACACACAGCCAGATCTCTCAGTCTTGCTGAACATCACAGTCAGCACTTTGGAGACAAAAATAATTGTTTACAGCCTATCATTTCAGAGCAGCCACCAGGACTATCATCCCAGTTGCTCAAGAGGATGGGAGCAGAGGATCACAAATGTAAGACCAGCCTGGGCTACAAGAGTGAAGCTCTGTCTCAGTCATTATAAAGAAACCTGGGGCCATGAGGGCATAAAGCCTTACCTAGTCTCCTGGGTCGTGAAGGAATACTATCTCAAGATCTTGTGGCATCTTTACAGTCAAGGCAGCTCTCTGGGTAGAGCCAGTTGGCTAAGAGTTTAATAGTCTGACCATTTGGGGTATAAGGGGGGGAGGAGATAATACCTAGAATGATAGTCTACTTAAGGTCAAGTCTTGGGAACACACAGGAATTCAGCATGAATATGAATTTAGAAATCGAGTCTGTGGGCTGTTCTGCAAAAAGACTGAGTGTGTGGCTGGTAAGGAAGATAAGGAAGATGCATCCCCTGCAAGACTACAGACCTGAGTTTGATACCCCAGGACCCATATAAAGGTGGAAAGAGAGAAAAGGTTCCATTTTAGTGTGTTCATGGGACAAGAAAAAGAAGCCATGTATGTGTACATGTGCACAGATGTGTATTTACATGCGTGCAAGACTGTAAGTAACTAAGGTGATTTACCTTTTGGTCTTTAAGTTGACCATTCTTTTCTGGCCTCGTCATTTTCACTTTAGCACAACTTCTGACACCCAGGAGGTATTTTTTTCTATAAAGAAATTATTTCCACTTTCATAAACATTGGCAGAATTTTTTTTCTTCCTCAGGGCAAAAACTCAAATGACAAAACAAAACAGAAGCCTCCCCACACCAGGGAATGGCTCAATCCATCAATGTCCCTCCTATGCTTGTGGAGTATTAAGCCAAACCTTAATTAGGGTGTCCTACTTATTTTTTTTGGCTATTTACCTTCATCCAGGGGAATTTATCACAGAACAAGTAATCACCTCTCAGGAGTTTTACACACTTGATTACATTTCTTAGAGAAAATGTAGACTGATAAGGCAGTGTGTCCCTTGCTTAGACCTCAGGCTGTGTCTTAGTTTTCCCTCCATATCTTATTATGGTTTTATGCGAACAAAGTGTTTCAAAGTCTCTGAATTTTCAAGCCCCTACTCTGAAGATAGGAAAGAACCATAGCTGTCCATGAATGAGCAAGTTTCAGTCTGGGCAGGTGTCAAGGTCAAGGCTAGGCTCAGATCACCACACATATACATACTAGACTCCAATGCAATTCCCTGTTGGTGTATGTCAGCAAGTGGCTGAGCTTAGGCTGCCTGGTTAATGAGCCACAATAAGTCATAGACATGTCCATGACCCCAGGATTCCTGTGAGGTAGATACAAACAAACTCTGGGTTCCGTGGTCTAATTTATATTCCTGGTGCACAGCAGAGATGGACTCTTCTCTCTGTGTGTGTATGATGTCTTCAGGATAAGACTCCCTGCTTCCAAAGGAGTGAGGAGCCCAGGCTTTGCCTAGTGAAATATTGATAAGTTTCTGATTTGCAAAGATTTTCTGTCTTTGTTGATTTCCTCTGCCTGCGGTCAGCTTCCATTTGCCTGTGGTTTTCACTCATCTCAAGTCAGGTGAGATTAGACTCGAGTACCTTCACTAAAGCCTGCAGTGACAGCCCTGTCCCCAGGTGCAGGAGGCTGACATCCCCTGGCTTCCTCATTTGGTCCACCATAAATATTTCATTGTTTAAATGAAGCATCTATTCAAGTAGCCATGAGGACCTGCACATAGAGCAGGGAGGTTCTCATTTCATCAAGAACACACTAAGTTTAAGAAATCTATAACATGTTCATTTGCAACAATTAGTTGCCAAGTTTGAAAAAAGATAGTCCTGCTCTCACAAATCAAATATTGCAGTAATACATATGAAATTGGTGGTATAAAATATTTGGCATGGGCAGACATGTTATGTAAGTTAAATCATGATCAGAAGATTCTGTGATGTAACTTAGAGTCATTTTTTGTTGATTTGTTTTTGTTTTTGTCTTTGTCTTTATCTTTGATATTTTTAGGCAGGGTTTCTCTGTGTAGCCTTGCCTGTGCTGGAACTCACTCTGTATACCAGGCTGGCATTGAACTCACAAAGATCTGCTTGCCTCTGCCTCCCAAGTGTTGGGTTTAAGGGTGTGCACTACCACTGCCTAGTGTATCTTATGGTCTTAATGAAACAAATATCAGTTATTAATACTTGTTTTAATTGCATTTCAATTGATGAAATTTTATACATGGAGTATTGAAATTCTTCTTTTTAATAGTAACAGACCACAAGAATATAGTGGCCCATAAGAAAATATTGTCTGCTCGTTCTCAAAAATTGTAAAGACAGGCTGAGTAACTTCCATCATCAAAATATACTAAAATCCAAATTTCACAAGTTATTGCATTAAAAATCACTCATCTGCATGAATTATTTGGTTGATTGGTGACAAGTTTGGAAAACTTTGAAAAAACATTGCTTCAGATAATGGTGCTTCAGTAAATATAACCCACAGATTCATAAGCTCAAAATAGGATGCTAGCCTTGCCATCACATACTGTTTGTTCATTGTGGGATTTAGACACAGCAACACTGATCTGGTCATTACCTTCCAGCTGAAAATTTCATGGCAGTACAAAGGCCACCACCTATGCAATGCCAAGTGCTCTGATGTGGCAAGTTTTCAATTACAATGTAGAAATACACACACACACTCACGCACACACGCACACACACACAATACACATAAATGTACTAAATTTAAAATATCAATTTGTATAATTAAATTTACATTATAATATATTATGTTTTACTATATAAGTCCATAATTTTGTATAAGGTATGATTATCTTTAAGTAATTCAAAATAGTGTTTATTTTTATGTAATTGTTAAAAGGAGTTTTAGCTTATAAGTCTCCAAGGTTATCTTAATACATGGGAAGTTTGAATAGCCTAAAAGAATAAAAGAGCTCAAAGAAGGAGAAGAAAGAAGAGGCTTGTCAATATTCTTCTTATGACCTAGTCAGTTCCCGAAGGGTGCTATAACTGAATTCTCTCTTGGGCAGCTAAAAGCCACAGAGACGTATTCCTCATAGTTCTGAGACTGGAGAGCTAAAGCCAAGGCACATCTGACTCAGTGAGTGATGGCTCATGGCTCCTCTCTCAGTCCTCATGTGTGAAGGCATGTGGAGAACTCCTGGGGCTATTATGTAAGGTCACCAATCTGACCATCACCAAACACCGAAACAAGTTGGGACTTATCACTCAAAATGCTCTTACGGTAGGATGTGTGTGTGTGTGTGTGTGTGTGTGTGTGTGTGTGTGTGTGTGTGTGTGTGTGTGTGT
>OU015749.1:34445368-34492887 GCA_907169655.1 Acomys percivali | reverse complement strand
CTCTCTCTCTCTCTCTCTCTCTCTCTCTCTCTCTCTCTCTCTCTCTCCCTCTCCCTCTCCTGGTCCCTAGCCCCAAATAATAAAATGTGAGTATATGACCTATAGAAAGCAAGAAAGTAAGAATCAACCATAAAGGTACTAGAAGGAGACCAGCAGGATATGAGAAGAACTGGAGTAGTAGCCTGTAACTAGGGAGGAGGATGGAGGATGGAGGATGAAAGAGAAGGGAGGTAGAACATGGCGAGTGGTAAATGGAATGAAGGATGTTTTAAAACCTCATAGGGAATATTGCAATTTTAAATTTACATAATATTACATATAATACATCTAAGTATATTTGTACACACACATGCACACACACATACATGCACGTGTGTATGCATGCACACACACACACACACACACACACACACATCATTTTTGGTGAAAATACAGCAAACTCCACAGCCTATTGAAGAAAATCCCCCCCCAAAAAAGTCATGAGAAACTTACTTTTGAGCTGTTAGTCAGAGTAATCTAAGACATGCCCCTCAAAACCAATATAGGATATTGTTGTCATTGGCTCACTCCCAGAATTTGGAGGTAAGTCCTTATTGCTGAAGGTACCACACACTTCCCACACAGGACTCAAAGGAACTGAGCTGAATCTGACCTGAGAGCCTTCTCTCTCAGGAATAGCTCTCATAGTACCAAAAGAACTTGACAATGAGACCATGCTGGCTAGCCACGAAGCCCCTCTGTGGCCCACCAGTCTGCATCTCTCCAGAGCTGGCATTGCAAGTGCACAGACCACCACACCCTATGCTTTCATATGGGCTCTTGGAATAGAAATGAAATCCTGATGCTTGCAAAGCAATTCTGCACTGACTGAGCCATCTCCCTAGCCCCAAGCTTGCATAAACTCATGCTTTCCTTGCAGTGTGTTTCTGAACTCCACTACACCTTCCTCACAGATGTCTGAGCACTTCTGGATGTGGTTGAGAAGTGTAGATTCTAGTCCCTTAAAAAAGCATTTTGGCAAAGTAACCACTTCCCCATCACCATGCTAAGACTTAGCCTGGGCAGTTCCCTGGATAGATTCCATACTTTCAATGACTCTGGTGCTGCATGAACTGTCTAGACACTTCTAGGCATGGGCCCAAAGCAAAGGGAGCCTCATTGAGAAAGCCAGTGTGACAGTCCCAGGGCGATCCTGGATCTGATTCCTGGGTCTGAATTGGACCTGACACATCCCAGTGTGATTGACAACAAAGGTCAAGCGCTCTTAGACTTTTCTAAGAACAGGATCCAGCTGGGTCCGATCTCCATCAAGCAGCTGTAAAGCAAAGGCCTTGGTTACTGGACTGCTGGTGCAGTTGTTTACACGCTGTGATTTTTTGCCTGGTTCTTTTCAATGCTCTCCAGCTTGGCAATTTGTCTCAGCTTTAAGCAGGTGTTTGCTATGACCAGGAACACAGGAATGGGCCGGTCTTTCGAGTATGCTGGCTGAGCAAACGCATGTTGCCTACAAACTTTCCCCAGGCTATGTGATGACTACCCAGCCTGCTTCCAGCTACTCTAATCTAGCTCAGGGACATGCGGGCACATGAAAGCCTTTGTAGCTCCTACCTCACACTTTTTAATTGATATATTCTGCCCACTGCAGACTCGCTCTGCGTTTGATGCAACGGTTTGATTATGCACAGGCATGAATCTATTGGGGCTGGATAAATGAGCATAAAATCAAGGAGAGAAAAGGCTTGCAAATGTGATAGAGAAGGGTGTGCGTTCACCTTTGATTTGGAAGGTTGAACTGATGGAAAAAAATGATCAGCTTCACACTGAAGACAAAGGAGAATAGTGATCCTGTATGTGTGCACATGTGTGCATGTAATCCGTGCGCGCGCGCACACACACACACACGTAAGCATTAACACACTTGATATCAATATGCAATTCACATATTCTCAAGTATTTGTATTTAAAATTACTAGTTCTTTATCTGTACTTCAAGTCACTTGTCCCCCACCCCAAAATGCAGATTTGGAGTTAAGTGTTAGTAACAAGTAAAAAAGCTATGGCTTCTTATCCTTGGATTTGTTCATGACATGGAACTGAGGATGTTTGTGAGCAACTCAAGTAGCACTTCAGGTTGCACTGCTGTGCTCCCTGGCATCCTGTGTTTCACACACAGGTTTCCCACACTACAACTATCTTACCAGAAGGAGTCAGCTCCTCATTCTCCGTTCCCTGTCTCTGTGTCTGTGCTGGGGAAGGATGGTCAATGCCCTCTTGGTTGGGTGGCTTAACATCCAAACCACATTAGGAAACATGGTTTACAAAGTGGTAAACGGGCCAGCGATGATCTAGCTCTTGAGTCTCAGGGTGTGAATCTCAGACACCGTCTGTGAGCAGGGCTTGATTCTGCTCTTGTTATTGGACCAGGCAGGCGTTGCTCACATCTCAGAACACATGCATCGACTCCGGGGTCTCAGGGTCCATATCTCCACTTCATTTTTCACACTTGAAACAAACTGAACAACCTAAAAAGCCAAACAACAGCCATGGACTAGTAAGAAAAGTCATTTTATTTTTAAATTATGTTTTAGGATAGAATTCTTTTCTTTTGTAAAACTGTTTGCTTATACTTTGTTTAATGTTTATGGGTGTTTTGTCAACATGTATGTATGTGTACCATGTATGTACCCAGTACCTGAGGATGTCAAAGAGGCATCTGATCACGGGGACCTGGAGTAACAGTGGCTTGTGAACTTCCATGTGGGTGTCAGGACTAGAACCCATGTCCTCTGGGAAGAGCTACAGGTGCTCCTAATGGCTTCTTCATCTCCTCAGCCCTTTGAATTATTATTTTCCTGTCTGCACTGGTTCATTTTCTTCTTCAGAGAAGACTTCAATGAGATGTAAGAGCTCCAGAGATCAGGTAAACACAGACCATTTGGCTCTAGGGAAAGTAAAGTTGCAGATTTAGAGCACAAATTCCATGTGTTTTCTTAATTAGCTTCCTGTTCTATAGCTGTCTTGTTGAGATTCTGCCGAATCTGATGTGCCCTGATGTCACCAAGATAATACATTTTGCTTCGTCGATAACCTCAAGCTTGTCAAGACCTTTAAATGCCTTTGAACCCTATTTAAATGATTTTTCAGCAACGTAAGAAAATGCAATTCCTCTAGGGAATAAGTTTGACATGACTGATACCACAGGTCCTGAGTGATACCCATTCTGTACAAGTATCTCTTTTCTTTGCAGGATGCCAGTCACAGATGACCACACACCATGTGCCTGATGTTCACAGCCCCAGACAAGTTCAGCCATGTTCTAGGCACCTGAGTTCTTGAAGTGATCAGAACAGGATCCTTTAGAACCGTTAGCTTTAACCTCTATCCCATGGCACTAAATCCAAGGCGGGGTTGATGGGAAACTGGGAAACAGCAAGGGCCGGAGTTTGCTGTTCATGTTTCTCC
The DNA here is from genome assembly GCA_907169655.1 of Acomys percivali. Taxonomy (NCBI): domain Eukaryota; kingdom Metazoa; phylum Chordata; class Mammalia; order Rodentia; family Muridae; genus Acomys; species Acomys percivali. Next base: position 34,489,425 of record OU015749.1, on the reverse strand, counting down.
CCTGATCTTCATACAATTCGGGGGGTTTTGTTTGCTTGGGGATTGGGGGATGATTCTTTTTATGGTGATTCTGTACCCGAAGCTGGGTTCTGAGAGAAGTCAGCTGCCAGCCTGCGTGTTTTACAAGGTACTGGAGGTTGAATTCAGGACCTCATGATTGCATGGCAAACACTTTGCAAACTGAGCCATCTCTGAAGTGCTGTCTTGACTGTTCCTGGACAAACTTGTTGGCTCTGGGAGATAAAACACAGCGTGGGGACTTGAATGGTTTTTGAGTGGTAGCCCAATCCTTAACCAGATAGATACGGCCACTGGCTAACGTCACCTCAGTGTGTCTTTTAACTTCCTCTTAGGGGGGCCAGCTATCTCCCCTGAGTGTCACTCAAGACCTTATTCTGTGGACTCAGTGAGAGACCCTCTTTCTCAGGCATGTTTCCTTTTTCCCTTCCTTGGGGCCAACTTCTTGCTTCTTCTTTGGTCACTCATCCTCATCTTGTAGGTCATAGCCTAGAAGTTTTAGGAAAGACTTTTTTGGGGAGCCAAGTTTCCCACCAGAGAAAGAATCCTGTCACTCATAGTAAACGGTCCCTCAGCATCCCTGCCTGTCTTTCCATGTGTGGCACATATGATCATCTTTTACTGGAATTGAGAGTGCCTAGTTCTCCAACCATAGCATGCCCTTCCAGAGGGAGTGCCTGTGACCGACTGCTTCAAGCTTCTCATGTTCCCAGAAATAACACCAGGATGCAATGCAAAGAGTTTAAGGAAATACATGATGATTATTGGAAGGAATGATAAAGTTTTAAGGTGAACTTGGTCGTGTTATCCAGCACAGTCATGGAAGCTGGAAGTGGCATGAGGGAGCGAGACAGAATGGAGGTGTGAGGCAGATACCTCTGTGGGCCTGCCACAGAAAGGGAACAATTAGGACACAGAGAACAGGAGAGATGTAGCTGAGGCAACACTGGCCAAGAATGATGACTCGCCGTCTGTAATGTTAAAAGGGGATGCAATCAAAGGGACTCTAGACTTTGCTGGTGGTTGAGTGAAGCGTGGGGCCACTGATAATAGAGGCAATGGTCCAGATGACAGAGTGCCAGAAGAAAAGCTTCAGAGAAGTTTAGAGTCTTCCATGTGAGTGGCACTGTGTTACACAGAGGGGATGGTTGTGATGTATGTGTCCCCCTCAGGAATCACTGAATGTGATCATGGGAATCTCTGCATGGGTGATAAAAGATTATCATATCTGAACTCACAGGGCTAACATGGAGAGAAGACTTTCAGAGTTGTAGAGGACAGAGCTGCCCTGGGAAATGGAGAGGTTTCTTAGGGTTAGAAAGTGTCTGATGGGGGAGGGAGGGAGCCTTTCATAAGGCAAAAGGTCCCTTCTGCCTTCAAAGGCATTAAAAGGAAAGAAAGTGTTCCCCTAGTGAATACCCAGCAGGAGTTAGGCAGCCAACAGGGGCTAGAAGCTGAGGGGTGATCTGTGTGAAGAGGACCACATGTTTACATCTGCAGTATCTGTACATGCTCAAGGGTAAAGGTCAAGTCTAGGATTCAGAGTAAAGGGAACCTGGAGTTCTTTGAAGTGTCCAGCTACTAAGAACAGCATGAGTTAGACCACTCTTTCTTGAGCCTCAGAGGAGAGGAGGCCATGCTACGTGTAGAGAGAAGTGTAATCAGATTCTGAGGTGACTCAGGGAAGGGGACAGGAGGAGCAAAAGTGTGAGAGTCCCAGAGTCAGTGTCCCCAAGGGAGCAGTCACATGATGTAGCCCCTGCTTGCCCATGGAAATACATATTCTGAACACTGTAGACCCAATGGCCTCATGTAGAAAACCACTGTAGTAGACGCTGCATGCCAATAGAACAAGTGAAAATTTAAAACAATGATGAAATCATAAATGAGTTTAAATACTCCAGGATTTCATTCTCTTATCAATCTCCACTTAATGATCCCTGGAAAGTGAAAGTGTTGTTATATCCACTGCAATGGTTCACCAGTGTCAACTCAGGGGAAAGGGACTTTGATTTACCATGGAAACACATACTTCAAGGTTGGTCTGTGAGTATATTTCCTCAGGATTTAACTGAAATGGAAACTGAAGCCCCACCCAGAACATAGACAGTGTCATTCCATGGGCTCTGACCCCGACTGGAAAAAAAAAAAAAAGGAGAAAGTGCTGTGAGCCCCAGTACTCACTCCTGTTTCGCAACTACTGATGCCACATGACCACCTGCCTAAAGCTCTTGTCACTACATGCTCACAGTGATGATGGATTATACCCACAAACTGGGAGCCCAAATAGTTTTCCTTTATTTCCTTCAAAGTTTTTGGGGGGGAGTATTTTGTCATAGCAAAAAGAAAATCAATGAGTACAGAAAAATGTATGATGTCTGTTGGTTATAGAGCCAGCATTTAGTGAGAAGAGTGCTCATGGCTAAAGACTTTAGAAGACAACATGGCTTGAATCCTACATGTCCCTTTCCTGGAAGCTTGACCTATTGCGATGCAGCAAAGTAGACCAGCTTTTAAAGGTGAGGCCTATGGGAAAGTAGGTAGGGCACAGATCCTCCTCAAGGGCATATGAGGGACCTGGCTTTTCCTGTCCCTCTTTGCTTCCTGAACACTGTGCTTGAGAAGCTTTACTCCCACACACATCCCATCATGGTGCTATGCCACACACTGGTCCAAGTGATGGTATGCACTGAAATGTACCTGTGAAACTGTGAGCCAACATGACCTTTCCCCTCTCTGCAGCAGAACGGCTGATGTCAGCATGGGGGACATGCAGTCACTGAGCACTACTGAGCACCATGTATCCACCCTGCATTGTGTGTGCTGGGGTAGCCCATGAGTCCTCAACAGTACTGATGGGTGCAGAGGAGGATCTCTCTTCCACTGTGACATCCGTGAAAGCACATGTGAAAGAAACATCAAAACATACGCTGTATAAGGCTTCATGTGTTGTGGGATCATGGTGTGTATGTGTGTGTGTGTGTGTGTGTGTATGTGTGTGTGTGTGTGCATGAGTGTGCACCTCTGTGAGGAGGCCTGAGGATACAGTTAACCATTATTTCTCTCTTGCTTTGCACCATGTGACGGGGTCTCTCACTACAGCAGAAAATAAGCCAAGTGAGCATCAGAAATACACCTGTTTTTAGGCTGAGTTGCAAACATGCTGCCATGTCCTGGTGTGTGAGAGTGTGTGTGTGTGTATGTGTATGTGTGTGAATGTGTGAGTGTGTGTGTGAATGTGTGTGTGAACTTGTGAGTACGTGTGTGTGTCTGAGTGTGTGTGTGTGTGTGTGTCTGTGTGTGTGTCTGTGACTGTGTTGGGGAGCCTCTGAAGATCCTAACTCAGCCACGTGCTTCCACAGCAGCCACTTTGCTAAGTCATAATCTCAACCCTCAAACAGATCCTTAGAACTTGAGTGCACACTGCTCACTAAGGCACAAAGTTGATGCAGATGCAGGACCCTTCAATTAATAGACAGACTCTTTGTAAAGAGTCCTATCTGAGAAGTGTCCCTTTTGGGGGACAGAAGAACATTAATGCAGAGGGTTTCTAGTGTTTGGTTCAGGAGAAAAATATATGTTCAGCTGGATGGGAAGCCGGCCGAGAGGTATGGGCAGGAGAATGGTGGAATGCAAAGGTATATATCACCAACTCTCTTATGCCAGGCCCTACCAGAAAGCATTTCCACTGTTCTGGGTCAGCAGAGTCCCTGGAGCAAAGATTGATGAGTTGCACTAGGTGGATGTATAAGCATCCTTTAGCGCAGAGCGGGGGTGGGCTGAGCAGCGGTTCTGTAGAAAGAGGTCCTGTGGTTTTGCCCTGAGACCTCCTCCTTTCAAACCTCCTCCTTTCAACTGTTCCCTTGCCTGCCTTCACCTGACAAGGTGAGATAATGCCTTTACTGTTGAAGGGTCTGTCACGACAGCCATGTTGTAATGTTCTGAAGAGAGAGACTGACTGAAGCTTCATTGTAGTTGGTTTTGTAAATAAATCATGCTCTTTAATTACTTTGTAAAATGTCTTTCTTGGTTCAAAGGGTGATGCGGGCTGAGGGTGGAGCATCCAAAGCTGTTGTCATGTCTGCCTGAGGGCTCCCAGGATTTTTTCTCAGGATCCGGAACAGCTGCCCTGTTATTACCCATACACAGTGACCAAGTGCACAACGGGCAGCCATGTTCACCTGAAAGAAGTCAACAGGATCTTTCCTTCAATGACCTCCCAGACCCATGGAACAAACCCACAGGCCACCAGCACAGCACTCTCAGTGACTCTAGTACAAGGTATCTGCTCCTCCCCTCTCCAGGAACCCAGGACAGACAAGAGTCCTGGGCCTGAGGGGACAGTGCTGATCCAGCACTGCTATAAAAATGGAGTTTTCATGTTCTATCAGCCCCTTCTAGAACAAGGCCAAGCTCTGGGATAGAACCTCCTTGGTCCAGGACCTGAACTAGAAGTGGTTCCCTCTCATATGAATGGGTGGAAACTCTTGTCAGAGCCAGCACTCATCCAAGGCTCTCAGAGGAACAAGGAAGTAAGTATGGGGATCCTATGCGGAGGAAGGACTCTGCTGTCTGTTGAATTACATTATAGATGCGTCTTCGAGAAAAAGGTGACAGGAGCTGAATATGGACAGGTCCAGGACCTCTGTTGCATCTGTCACTGGGGTGTCCTGTCTGAGGTAGGCAGTTGCAGGTGATGTGCGTGGGTAGACAGATTCTGCTAAAGTGTCTTTTACATCTTGATGCCTCCTATACTAAAGGTCACATACTCGGGCCTCATATGCTGGCAGTAACCAACAAGCATACAGCAACAAATAACGTCTTTGACACAAGGGAGGAAGCAGTTGAACCCATGTCACACCATGTCCCCTTCGGAACGGCACCAGGCAGCAGCAGTTAACAGATGTTATATAAACATGATGGAATGCGCTCACTGCTCCACTCAGTGGAAAAAGTCAGGTCATTAGCCACTGGGGATGCCCGGTGCCCATGCAGCTCTCCAGCTGCAGAGCAAGTGTGTTGGAATAAAACCTTAGCCCTCATAACGGGGAGCTCGACAGAGTGTTAACAGTCTTCAGCTCCAGGCCGAGCTGTTAACCAACAAAGTCGTCATTAACTGCTGGTAATAAGTGCTTTTGGGGGGATTATTGCTTAATTACGAATGAGAGCGCCAAGGCCAGGCCTCCGACAGTGAGGTAGCTGGTCTAACCACAGCCTTCTTTGTCATAGTCTGTCTCTACCACTGGGAGCTATAGAAGGGTCTGGAGGGATCTCAGCACAGTCAGATTCCAAGTGTTTTTTTTTTTTTAAGCCCTCCACTCTGACCTGCACTTTCTGTAGACACTAAATAAGCATGGTAGAGCTGCCACTAGCAAATGACTTCTCAGGACTGTTGATTCCTCATAAGCAGAAGTAAGTCACTCTGGCAAAGAGATTTCGCATCCCAACCACAGTCAGGAAACACCCTTTCCACACATGCATTTGCACACACACTCACATGCACACACACACAAACATGCACACACATGGGTACGTACATGTATATCTGCATGCATAATCTTGCACATATATGTACATGCACATGTACACACATGAACCTGCATCTTGGTAAAGATTTCAGTAGTGTTTCAGGACCCTAAATATTAAGACTCACTTTCGTCCTCATGTCCACTTGAGGGGAATGCAGACGTTAAAGTTCACTGAAGCTCACAACATGCTGGGAGCAGCACCATTATTTCCTGGAGTTATTCCTTGGGCTTCGCTTCCTTGTGAGCTTGGTAGGAGGGCACCTGTCCCATCCCACTGTGCAGATGCTATTTGTTCACTCATGTCTCTGCTACTGCCTTCTATGGAGTCTTCGGGCTTGTCACAGTCAGGGTCCACATGGGTAAAGGAAGGGCTTGTCTAAACTACAGGAGATGAGCATATGAACTCACAGCCATTTGGCTACTCTACTGACCTGAGCGTTTAATGACCCTGCCAGGCATTATTCTGCATCACAAGAAAAAAAAATAGTGGCCAGAAGGCTCACATAAACTTCTGTCTATCGAAATCAATTAACCATTAATTCATATTCATTAGTTCTATTTCTGCCTGTGTTGGGGCTTGAACCCAGGGCTTTGCACAGGCTAGGCAAGGGTTCTACACTGTGCACTGGAGAGGCATGTCTTCACTGTGATTTCCTTTGTGGCCCTTGTGAGCATCTGACCTTTCTTTCTGCAGAGATATCACTGCCTGGAGGAGAAACCTAGAGGGGTTTCTGGAATTTGAGGATAAACAGTCTGATGAGGAGAGATAAGCGTGTGAATACACAGGGATACTGTTGTAAGAAAGGATTTCCTCAAGTCTCATATCCCCTTCCTACTCCCATCATGGACACTCTGCAGTGAGGGTGGATGGCGTGAGTCCTAGGGATAAGGAGTTCACACATTCATCCTTAAACAGCATCAGACTGTGATCCTGCCCTTAAGTGTAGGAGACCCTAAGGGAGCAATAAACTCAGAGTCCCCTGTGAGTTCATGTTCTGGGAAGGACAGAGGCAGGCCTAGCACATACTTCCGGTGCTGTTGGTGTAGACTTCAGTCAGGGGCATGGATGTCTCCTCATAGAGCAGATGGATGATGGGGAAGTGGATGCACAGAAGAGGCCTGGGGAGAATGTTGTTCCTGAGAAGCTTCGCCACAGAGATTTGAGAAAGGCATGTGAGCTAGCCACTGTGCTAGTGGAGCTCTGGTCACAAGATATGTGTCAGTGCAGACAGGAGCAGGCTGGTACTAGTGGTCAAGGGCATGGCAAGACCAAAGGGTAAGGCATACTCTAAGAGCCCCAGTCTACTCCTGTGCTCTTGGGTACACAGTCTACCCACCGCTACAAAGTAATCTCTCAGCGATGTCAGACTTCCAAGGGCCCAATGAGGAGAAAGAGGGGCTGGCCATTGTGTAGAGAAGGCACATCCTCACCTCAGGACAGTCTGGAAACACTTAGGAGACTCTGGCTTCCATCAGCAGACAGGTGGCGGCTTGGGGGGAGGCAAAATAAAGGAACTTATGTCTTTTGGCACATTCAGTTGAATTGCTCATCCAGTCACAGGCCTTTGACCTCACTGAGCAGGACCTGTAAGTTTCTGTGTCCTTAGCATGACTTTATAAATGTGTATCTGGTCTTAGAATATGAAAGGCATCGCTGGCATTCTTTTCCATCTCCACCCCTTGTTTGTAAGAAGCTACGAACGTGGATTTAGGGAAAACTTTTGCAGACACATTTGTCCTTGCCAGAATTAAATTAAAGCAATATTAAAAATGCCTTTGAACATGTTGCAAAATTTTCGAAAGAATATTTATAAACTGTGCTTGAGAGCAGACACTCCTCTGTCCTCTCGTGAACAGCATGCAGGATTCATCTGGCAACGGGGCAGCTTAAGGCACACAGCACCTCTGAGAAGCTGGACCCCACCCTGCCTCCTGCAGATGGGCCCCTAAGAGAGGACCAGACCCTACAAAAGAAGGAAATGCAAGCAGATGGACAAGCAAGCAGACAAGCAGAGGGCCAATAGCTATTGCTCAGTACCACCGTCTCACTTGCTTAGCCATGCTTAATTAACAAACAAAACCTCCCCAGGAGAGCCTGTGATTTTTCTCCCCTCCTCTTTTCCCTTCTCATCTTTCCTTTCTTACTCTGTCTTAGCCCTGGCCTGGACACAGTCATGCCCCAGGTGTTTGTCGTTACTGGACTATTTCATGCCAACTTCCTATTTTTTCCTGTAGGTTCATAGAATTTTTAAGTTCAGGAATTAAATTTCTGCAAATCAAGCTTCTCACAACAGATGAGTATGTCCAATTCCACAGTGCACAGTACCACAAGTAGAGCCAAGTTATATATCTTCCCATCACTTACCTGTCCATAGTCTATTTATCTGTGTGTACATCATCTATTCATTAGCTACCTGTGTATCATCTATCTTTCTACTTGTCTACCTGGCTTATCATCTATCTCTTCATCTATCTATCTATCTATCTATCTATCTATCTATCTATCTATCTATCTATCCATCCATCTATACTCTTTTATCTATTATCTATCATCTATAATCTATTGTCTATCTATCATCTATCCATCTGTCTGTCTATCTATCATCTATTCATGCTGTCTATCCATCACATATCTATTTATTTATCTATACCTTTCACTGTAATTAATCAGCTACCTATATCTACATTTCCATCTATTAACTATCACCATCTACCAACATTATCCATCATCTCTCTATCATCTATTATACATTTATCATCTATTTATATGTCCATCATCTACCTATCTATAACCTATATATCACCTACCTATCATCTCTATATACCTATTACAAATCCATTCATCTATCTTTCTATTGTCTATACACACACAAACACACACAAACTAGCGCGCGCGCACACACACACACACACACACACACACACACACACATACACATGTATGCTTAAATACTCAGTCATTTGCAGATTGAAGAACAGTCACATTGATACAGAAATCTCATTGACATTTATTGATTCTGTTCTTCTTGCTCTCTAACTTCTTTTGCATTCCAAGTGCAGGATTTTTTCCTTTAGTGTTCACTCCTTGTCCTACTATCCCCTGTAGCCATGAGGAGAAGTCTCTAGTGATCCTCTTGTTTTCCCACAGACATCATCTTTCACAACATCCTTCACCTTTACCACAGTGGTCTCCAGTCAGTCGCCCTATGAGGCTGAAGACCTAGCAGAGCAGAGAAGCCTGCTGCCCTCTGCAGTCCTCTGTGAACTCCACCCTAGAGTGTGTCTGGGTCATGACACCGAGAATAACCTGAGCGCTAACAGTCACACACAGAGGATGCCACGTAACCTCTGTCACTGGCAGAAACTAGGATCGTTGGCATTTGGGAATAATTTCATTATCTGTAAAAACAGAACATTTCACATCTACACATGTAGCAGAACTATGCTAGCTCCAAAAGAGAATTGTAAGTGTTTTCACTTCTTGATCTAATGTGTGTCAATATTCTCCAACACGACAGTTCTCAGCAAGAAGCCACATGGTGGTGGTCTTGTCTGTGGCAGGAGGAAAAATACACCCACAGACACTGATCTTTCGCTGATAGGAATGTCACTGAATAGTTTAATGACCTATTAAACTCAATAACATCATGCTTCATAGAATTCTGGGTTGGCATAGGATTTTAGATCGTAGTGTTGAATTAATAAAGTGACAAACTGAATACAAATTGAGGGTATGCAGGCATAGAATGCTCAAAACACTAATTCTTGGCAAGTTAGTAAACAGAAAAACTAGCCATCTTAGATATTTGACAGTTATATTTCCAATTCAATGTTTTCCCTTATTCTTGAGAAGTCCAGGCCACCATATAATGGGATGTGATCATATATCCACATATGTCTGACTTTGCTCCTCCAGCTTGTCCCCTTCAAGTTTCTGTCTTTCTATTTTTGCTTTAAAATATTTTTTGTATATTTTGATCATGTTTTCACTTTCCTCAACTCTCTTGTCAGAGAGTTCTCTACCTACACAACCTTTCTCTCTCTCTCTCTCTCTCTCTCTCTCCGGCCTTTCTCCTCTTAAAAATATAAATAAGTAAAACAAACAAAACCCTCAAAACAGTAATACAAAAAAACACCCAAAGCAAAACAAGAGGAAACTTAAGCTCCACCTTGTATAGACACATAAAATAGAGTCAGTTTTGTATTAGGCAACTCCTGAGCACGGGGCCAGCCCTGGGCTCTATGTATTTCATACACCCAGTGACACTCCATTGGAGAAAACTGAAGATAACAGTTGCAAATACTCTCTTGGTTAGGGGTGGAGCTTTGCGTGTTGACCTGCCCTTCTCAGTGATGCGGTTTTGTCTGGTTTGAACCTGTGAGTGTCTTGTTTGTGCTGTCACAGTCTCTGTGAGTGCATATGTCTCTAGAGTATGTAGTTCCTTAGAGTCATTCACAGATTCTGGCTCTTATCACTTTTCTTCCTCCCTTTCCACATGGACCCCTGAGCCTTGGCGGGGGGGGGGGGGGAGAGAGACTCTGATTACAGGAGCTGAGTACACCCCATCTAAGACTCAGTGCTCCAAAGTCTCTCATTCTGTGCACACTGACACTTGTGGGTCTCTGTGTTAATTCCCATGTACTATAAGAAGGCACCTTGCTGATGTAGTTCAGCCATACTTTGCTCCATAGGTTTACCAGTGAGTTATTAGGAGTCATTGCCATGTTCCTTTAGCATAATAATATTAGTAAATTTTCCCTCTGTCCCATGACCTGCCTAGGGTTCTTGGCCACTTTGGCAGCCCATACAATTTTAATAATTTTTTTATCTGCTCTAAGCTCTACAATTTTCTGAAGATAGAAGGTAGACCCCAGAGAGAGAAAGATGGACCCAGAGAGGGTAGGCTAGACCCCAGAGAGAGAAGGATTGACTCAGATAACTCCAACTCTGAGGTGGTTGTTTCTTTCTTTCTTTAAAGGACCTGGTGGAGAAACTGTGTTTTACACAGACATCCCAGACAACAACTGAGGAGAGACCCTGACTGATTGCAGGAACTGAGTATACTATAAGGCCAGAAGAAGTGCCCATGTCTGTTTGACAGCAAACACATTGAGGCTGGTTAGGTTGTACCATAGAGGTAGAGTAAAATGTGGCTCACTACCATCTTCTATGTGACGTTTCATAGCTTCCTCCCTAGACCCATGCATGGTATGGGTACCATGCTATGTCCATATCCCCAGACAACTAACTCATTGGTAGTATCTCAAGCTTTCCTTGAAGATACCACGCAATCTCATGGGACTTGAGGTGGAGATCCCTGTTGTTTCCTGCACGTCCAACTGATGGATACTACTGACTACTAACCTGAACTAGAGTCATGTGGAAAGGGAGAACTTCAGACTGACCTGTGGGGGTGTGGCCCAGGAGCATTTCTCAATTGAAGTTTGATGTGGGAGGCTCAGCCCACTGTGGCAGCCCACTTTACCTAGGCAGGCTGGAACACAGAAGCAGCTGAGCAAGTCAGTAAGCAGCTTTCCACCATGGTCCCTGCTTCAGTTCCTGCCCTGGCTTTCTTGAATGACTACAGCCTATAAGCTTAAACAAATCTTTCACCTCCAAAGATGTTCATTGTATTTGTCACAGCAATAGAAAGCAACCTGGAATACTTACCTGTGTGTGTCAGTCCTCCTGCCTTCACACCAAGCCCACAGGGTGATCTCTATTCCTGATCTACCTATGTATGGGCTACAGGGTCTCCTCACATCTCTATTTTTTAGTTGCTGTCCTGGCCTTGTCCTTTGCTTCTCACGAATGTGATTGTGCGTCCTCCTCGGCTCCGTCCTTCCCAGATGTGTTACTTTTGCCTTTGAACCCCACACACTTGTGGCCATGCTGCTGTTCCTACTGCACCTACCCTCACTGATTTCTGTTAGTCTTTCCTGCTTAGACATGTGTGGCCTTAGTCAGGAGCTCGCAGTCCTCCTCAGCCTGCCCTTCCAGACTTTCTCCTGTGCTGTCACCTCTGAGCTGACTCTGACAGGCCCATTGCATGAACAGAGAAAACACAGGGAACTGCTCAGCAGCACACATTGGCAACATGAAGTGAACTCGGGGGAGTTAAAAATTATGGACTCAGAAGGAAACAATGGGAGGAGGGAAGGGGGAGTTAGAGGGGAGGTAATGGAGGGATATCTGATCAAAACAGATTTTTACGCACGTATGAAATTATCAAATAATAAGACACATCCTTTTTGAAGTGTTTGCTGACAATTTGATACACATAAGGAATACAGTGTGATTGTTGCTGCCCGCCCCTTCTTTCTCCCTCCCGCTCACATAACTCGTCTCTGCTTCCTGACAAGTTCCTTTCTATAGTCATGCTAGTTTTAATTAGAATTTAAGATGCTAACACCACTATGAAAATTTCCAACACAGCATATTGGATGGTTCTCCCATTGGCTTTTCTTCTTTTCCTGCAGCTGCGAATGCTGCTTGGTGTTTGAAGTTTTTCACAGTTGTTTTTATAAGTGTTTTTATTTATTATTTGTGTTTATAAGTGTGTCTTTTAAGACAGACTCATGTAGCCCATGCTTGCCTTGCATTCTCCATGTCACTGAGGTTACCCTTGAACTTATGATCCTCTTGTCTCTACCATTTAAGTTATAGGATTCCTGAAGTCGGAGTGTGCTACCATGCTTGGCGTGTGTTGTGCCTTTCAAGATTGACAAGCCCACTTCTACCTGAGATGCTTCCTGGGTCCTTGATTTTTTTTTCTTATTTTTATTAAAAATAGATTCTTCTCTCATACAATGCATCTGGACACAGATTCCCCTCCCTCCACACCTCACAGCTCCCTCCAACCTCACCTCTTCCCCATATCTACTCTTGTTCCTTTTCCTCTTCAGAATAGAGCAAGCCTCCAAGAGAGGACAGCCAAACAAGACAAAACGCGATACAGAAGGGCAAGGGGAACGCCCTCATATCGAGGCTGAGGAAGGCAAGCCGATAGAAGGCAAAGTCCCAAGAGCAGGCAAAAGAGTCAGAGAAATATCCAAATTAAAAATCATGTTAAATTACCTCAAGAAAAATCATATCATTTTTAGCTTAATCAACAGATTTCCCACTTAAAGTTTCCATAAACAAATCTTCGGTTTTGTTAAAATTCTCCTGCCTCCCACACAAAATAAAAGCAAAGTATTTCAGTAACATCTCCTAGGGTCCTAGCAGCCCCAGGCCAGCAGCCTTAACCACTACACACCACAAGAGCGTCCAGTTTCACAACTCTCTGTGGCAACAGAAGCTCTGATGCCAAGGTCTTACAGTGTCACTTGTCATCTTCCTACAATAAACCAGCATCTATCTGGAGGAACACTTTGATCTTCCTTTACTAAACTATCTAGGATCCATTAATGTTGAATGAATATGTATCATCAACTAATAATGCTATTAAAATATAATTACTCACTATCTCTTATGGTACGATTCAGGGTGAAAATCCATCAGAAGGGTGTCTGCTAGATCGGCTTACATGGTAGTCTGGGTAACCAACAATGGCTGCTCACCCTGAAGGAGATAAGAACCCAGCAGCCGCTCAGACCACAAGGCTGAGTGTCTCGGCAGTCCCAGTTTGCCACTAAAGGTCTGGAGAATTCCTAGGGAGCCACTTGTCTTCAGGAGTCATCAAATAGAAGCAGACCAGTTACTCCCACTCCCCTCCCCCAAATTTATATAACATAAATATTATATATCTCCCCAAAAACTATCAATTGTGAAACTGGTATTTTAAAATCAACCTACAAATTAGAGACATGGGGAAAATCCTGTGAGTCGAAGTTTACCGATGGACCAACTGGAGCAACTGGCTCTCAGGAGCAAGCCAGAAACCTTTTAAGGAAACAGATATTGGAAGAGGCATATTCTAATTTCCCTTCTGTTTACATGACAAAATACTCTAACCAACAGGAACTTCAGGAAGGCAGACTTTATTTGGCAATACTTCCAGGCCACAGCCCATCATGGGGTGTGAACTCAAGGCAGGAATCCAAAGTCAGGAAACATGGAGAAATGCTTCATGTCAGCTCTTGGCTCATGGTTAACCCCACCAGCCACACTCTTGAACTTTTTAAAAAAAATTATTTAATTTATTCAGATTACAACTCAACTGTTATCTCATCACTTTTATCCTCCCTCCTTCCCGCTTTCACCCTTTTCCCCTCCCCTAGGTCTAAGGCCAAGGAGGATCTTCTCCCCCTCTATATGGTCATAGGCTATCAAGTCCCATCTTGGTAGCCTGCTTATTCTTTATTTGACACTCTTGAACTTATTAAGATGTTAAAGACAACCCCTCACAGACATGCCCACAGGCCAATCTGATCAAACAGCTCCTCAGTCAAGGCTTTTCTTTCAGGTGTTTCTAATGTGTACCAAGGTAAGAGTCGATGCTGACTAGGATAAGAGGTCAGTAGCTAAAATGCTAAGATTTGAATGCTTGACAAGCCAGACTCTGGTCAAAAGATAATTTGCCTAGTAATGGTTTAGGAAATGGGGTCTTTGCAGATGATAAGGCCCTGAGGGTTCTACCCTCGTGGTGGAGTGAACAACTTTAACTGAGGCTTTTGTCTGAACCCTCTATCTCTGTGCCCGTCTGTCTTTCATCATGTGGTGATGCATATGGAGAACATAGCTAAGGCTAGAGAGATTGTTCAGTGGTCAAGAGTGTCTGCTGATCTTGCAGAGATCTTGGATTTGGTTCTTAGATCCAACATGGTGTCTTATAGTAACTCCAGGTCCAGGTAATCTGGTGCCCTCTCCTGCTCGCTGCAAGCACCAGGAACACATCATGTGCATACATATATATATAGGTAAAACAGTCCTAAATATAAAATAAAAGTAACAAGAAACACAGAAACAGAGGATAGAGAAAATATGAACCTGGCCCGATCCCAGCCCCTCAGTTATATACACTTGATCTCAACAGCCAGGAATTGCATAATCTTTTTTCCATTCCTGTCTGAGTCATCTAATTATACCAGGATCAAACAACCAAGGTAGAAAACAATGAATCTATCTCATCTTTCCCCAAAAGTTGGTGCCTCCAATAGGGAAGAACTCAGAGCTGACACATGTGGACAAGAATGGAAGACCTAGTGGAACAAGTGTGGTTCTTCTTGGCCCTTCTGAAGGCCATACTTTGATAAGAGTAGAATCATGTGTGACAGGCACTAGACAGTTTGTGGGATTGTCCCCAGGATGATAGGCACTCTGCAGTGTTTTCCACACCTCTACGGGACCTTGGGCTCACCAAGGTAGTCAGATCCATTTGGAGGGCCATCCAGTGGTCTTGAAAGTTGCTTGAGATAGCATGAGATGGTTGAGCTGCAGGATGCTGCCCTGGGCTGTATGTATGGCCTCACTCCTGTAGGACTGGTTTGAATATGTGTCCTGCACAAACTTGGACAATCTCAACTAGCCAACACTAATTACAGATTCAGTTTACTACATTTCAAATTATTTAAAGTAACTTCTTTACACACAGCCAGGGCCCTTCCACATTGCTCAGGACTTGCACAGGTTGGGTGGTCTGGACGGTGTGAACGTTCTTCCCATGAGTGCTCCCCAGTCTCATGGCTCAGATTCAAATGCAGTTTCTTTTTGTTCTCCTAAAGCCATTTCTGCCCTCTGCACATTGCTAATGCAGTGTACTAGTGTCTCTTTTCTTTTTAATATACTACACTGTATATTCATTGTACAAAGAAAAAGTCTTCAAAATGATATTTTTTCAAGTATATCATGACCTTTGGCAATACACACTCTCTGTTACCTTCTCCTGTCCCTTCTCCACTCCTGCTTATCCCTTCCTCATCCCAGATAGTATATTTATCTCATTTCATGTGTGTGTGTGTGTGTGTGTGTGTGTGTCATCATTTATCACCTACCATCCATATATCATCCACTTACATTTATCTATAACCTTGCCATATAACTTTCACTTATTTATCCATCACCTATCTACATCTATCATTTATTGCCTATGTATATACCATCTATCACTTATTCATTTATCTATCTACCAGTCTACATACAAGAAAAATGTGCTATTTGTCTTTCATGGCTACTTATTTCACTTACTATAACAGTCTTCAATTCCACTCTATTTCCTTTTCCTAAAAATTAAATAATTTCATTCACTTTATGGCCAAATAAATCTCCATTGTGTATACATCCTTTATAGACTCATTTGCTGATGCACACCCCCACTGGTGGCATGAGCTGGCCATGGTGAATAGCGCAGAAGTGAAGGATTAAGCCATCAGCATGGATGAGTGGGTATCTCTGCTGACGTCACTGACTGGCTGGAACTCATGGTAGATGTGTTTGTAGTTTTGAGAAGTCTTCTCGCTGATCTGCACAGAGAGTGCAGAAGTTTAAATTCCCACCCAGCAGTGTGTAAGGGTTCTTCTTCTTCTTCTATCATCCTAGCAAGCATTTGTCAGTTTTCTCCTGTGATAGCTGTTTTGACAGAGCTGGGGCAGACCGGCAAAGTTTTGACTTGTGTCTCCACGATTGCTTGGTGTGCTGCACAGTTTCCTCACATATCTGCTACTCTTTGCTTTCTCTTTCTGAGAACTGTTTGCTCATTAGCCCATTTCTGACTGGATGATTATCTATTATTTGTGTTTAAGGTTTTGGCTTATTTATAGATTCTATATATAAATCCTTTGTAAGATGGACAAATGGTCCAGAGTTTCCCCCAAAGTATGGGATAGCTCATCACTCTGCTAATTTTGTTCTTCACTGTGACCCACGTAATGTTAAATTTCAGGCTGAGTCCCAAGGTGGCTGTGTTTTCACAGCCCTGCAGTTTGCAGCATCCACTAGGCTGTGCTAAG
Source organism: Acomys percivali (assembly GCA_907169655.1). Classification (NCBI taxonomy): domain Eukaryota; kingdom Metazoa; phylum Chordata; class Mammalia; order Rodentia; family Muridae; genus Acomys; species Acomys percivali. The sequence goes on along the minus strand of OU015749.1, from coordinate 34,472,989 downwards.
TGCCTGTGAGTCAGTATCTTTGGGTGAGAAAATAGAAGGTTCTGGAAAAAAAAGAAAGAAATTGGATTTATAACAATAAAATATTTCAAAAAGGAGACAAGAGTTCAGCTAAATAGACTCTTCTGCACTTAATTGCTTGAGAACATACTTTTTTCGTCTGTACATATTTTCAAAATTAAACACCCTGTTGCTGCTGGCAGTGAGTAGTCATTTATTGATCCTTAGCCATGAGCATTTGAACATTTGCTGCTTTAATTGAGCAATTGCTCTCTCCAAACCATCACTGCCAGTCGTAAAGTCATAAGTACTCTGCAGGTGTTTCCAGCCAACAACTCCATCTCATCCCCAGCAGCACACAGGGAAGCCCGAGGTCATAAGAGGGATCTGCCCACTGCAGAAAGCTGCCACATCTGGCCGTACTCAAAGGGAGCTAATCCAATTATACAGAAATGGTCGTTTTGAAAGAAAACAAAACTCATGCTGCGTTTTGGCAGCAGTCTCACTCAGCAAGGTGGGTGAGGGGGCTCCCTTTTAGAAATCCCTGGCCCTGATCTTATAAATAATTAAGTTTAAGTAAGCTGCTGATTTGAAGGTGAAGAGTTCAGCTGGCCAGATGCTCTTTTCCACAGGTCATCACTGCGACTGGGGAGGGCACACCTCTGCAAACACTCCCACAGCCCTCAGACTCACTACAACTTGCTCTGTCAATTTCAGGGACTGGTATCTGAAGGCCAGCCCCTGACATTTGTATTTGGTGCAACTACACAGACATTGCTAAAAGAAGCAACCACTCACTGTATAGCAGTGGGAGATTATATAAGACTTAAGGGAAATGGACTTCTGTCAGTCTGTAGCTACTACATCCAGGCAACCAAGAATGGCAGTCAGGCTCGAGCTGCAGGGAGGTGGGTAAGCATGCTTTTGTTGCCTGGAAAACCGTCAGTGGCAAGTTCACTTTGGTTCCAAGTTGCTGAAGTTTCCATCTATATCCACCTGTTCCTTGACTCAGATCCTTTCTTAGCACGTGACTTTATGGAAGGAGGATGTGGAATAGGAGGTCTGTTCATCTTGTGGTACCCAGAATGCAAAAGAGAGACAGTGGTGACAGAACTCGATGTTCCATCGAACCCATGCATACTAACTTCTTTGCGTCAGGTTCTCTCTTCTAAAGGATCCCTTGGTTTCTGACCTTCCACAGGCTGGAACTAAGCCTGTGATGACTTAATACTGTCAGCTTGACACAATTTGGACTCACCATGGAAACACTCTTCTGGTTTTGTCTTCGAGGGCTTTACTAAGAATGTGGTTGGTACCATCCATGCTCTGGGCTCTCAGAATGAATAAAAGGGAGAAAGTGGCTGAGCACCGTCATTCATCTCTCTCTGCTTCCTGACAGTGGGTGCCATGTGACCAGCTGCCTCAAGCTACCACTGCCATCACCTCTGGCCCTGATGGAAGGTATCACCAAGCTGTGAGCCAAAACTGAGTCTTCCTTTCTTCAGCTGTTGTTGGATACTTTGTTATAGCAATGATAAATGCCCATGGCACAAAGGCATCAACAAATGGACCTTTAGGACACAGCCCAGATACAAACTCTTTGTTGTAGAAAGCTTTTAATTTCACTGAAAAAACGCATGATGAAGGCAACTTAAGGATGAAAAGACTTATTTTGGCTCACACGTGCATGACCAAGTGGAGCCATTGCAGAGAGAGAGAGAGACGAGACAGAGACAAAGAGACAGAGAGAGACAGAGAGACAGAGACAGAGAGAGACAGAGAAAGAGACAGAGAGATACAGAGAGAGAAAGAAAGACAGAGAGGAGAGAAAATACACCTTTCCAAAGCCTACACACCTCTGCTAGGTGGGTCCCACCTCTTAGTTTGTATCACCCGCCCAAAATAAACTGTGAGCCCATTGATGGATTAATCCATTCATTCAGTCACAACCTTAGGATTCAACAGTCTCCTGTTCCCATATTCCGAGAAGGGTCTTGAGTATTGCTCTTTCAACACATGGGTCTTTGGAGAACGTTCCATTGCAAACACAGACAGCAGCAACAACCTATCCTGACCCATCTATCCCTAGCTGTGTGTCCAAGCCATCCCTAGCCACACTTTATCACCATCATTGCTCCCATCTACCTATAGTTATGCATCATCGTTGCTGCACATATTCATGAGAAGATGCTCTAGTAATCTTTATATTAAATTCAACACAGGTTTATTTTTTTAAAATATACATTGTATATGAAAATATATTTAGACATACAGAAAAACTGAAATCATGACAGATGGGCCCCATATGTCCACCCTATAATTCCTTTATAGTTAACCTGAATATGTGACACCTTCCCCCTTTAAAAGCCAACACTTACTCACTGTACTGAATGAAAGCCTACAGCTTTCCAATATATTTCAAGGTTGCCTCTACCGCTTTCCCTATCCCAGGCAGGACACCAGTGCTGCATTTGGTACAGACCCCTCTTGCAGATTCCCTTTGCTGTGTGTTTCTCAGGTTCCTTTGTCTTTGAAAGCTGTCCTCCTACAGCTTTGAGGAGTGCTGGTCACATTCATTTGCAGATCATTATTTACTTTTTTGGTGTATTTCTCCTGGCCAGGCTGGGATGACGCTTGTGATATAAATATAAATGTACAGAGCTGTTTCCTTTATCCAGTCCCACCTATGTGTATGTCTGTCCCAGTTAGGCTGCTGGTAGCCTCATTCCTCAATGATATTTGTTAGTTTCCTTTTGGTGAATTTGTTCTCAGTATTCCCTCCTTTTCTTGCTGTATACTTTAATGATAAGGTTGCTGCTGACAGCCTGAGTCTAGGAGATGAGACATGGCTCTGTTTCCATGTGGTGAAGCCGTGCATGGACTGTTTGGAATCTTCTTGCACAAGGGATATCTCTGCTTTCTTACATTTATTGATTTATATATACAACCAATTATCTCCATCGCTGTGAGACCATAAACATTCTTTTCATACTTTGAGGTATAACCCGAAACATTGTCATGTATTGCTCAAGTAAACTCACTCCAGCTGTTGTGATTCCTTCCCTGTAGCTGTACCTCTTTGATGTACTCTTGTATTGTTGTGTACATGTGTGGGGTGTGGGTACATGTGTGTCATTGCACACTTCTGTATTTTCTTGCACTACAAAGAACTAACAGTTCATCTAGAATCTTGTCTACCATGATGCTAAAGTGAGTTGGCCACTTCTCCACAGACCCCTGGTTCCTTTCACTGCAGAAAGAAAGAACTCAGAAAACAGAGGCCAGATTGAGGGGTGCTCATTGCTTCTGGTCAAGTATGGCTTTCCAGCTCCCAGGGCTGAAGGAGCAAGTTAATACAGGACCGTATGTGTAAATCCATGAGCCTGTGCTGCTGATGCTATCTCCATATGTATCTATATGTATTAAGCATGAATGCATGCTAACTTCTCCATCCCTAATTCAATGTGACATAGGTTGCTAGCAGCCTCATTCCTCAATGACCTCCGTTATTCCTCACAGTGAACTTTTTCTCAGTACTCCCTCTTTTTCTTGTTGTGTACTCTAATGATAAGGTTGCTACAGACAGCCTGAGTCTAAGAGATGAGATGTAGCTCTTCTGTGGAGTTTGTGGGCCTTGTGATAGGCCATCCATCATGGGTGTAACATTCATCCAGGTGACAGTGGCCAATCAGAATCCATTGCTGCTCCCAGGACTTGTTTTCCATAGTCCAAAGAAGCAGGGCTATTTAGAAAGATTCTTGCATCAGCAGGTTTTCATTGGCACACTTCGGTTGAATTACTCCACATGTCTGCAGCCCAGTTTCCATCCTCACTCTGGGAGTCCTCTCCTCTGAGCTGATCTAAATGCGCCAGGAGTTACTTCCTGAGCTGTAAGCTGGCATGTGCAGTGTTTGACCATCATAGCACCATACTGAACATGATGATGCTCGAAATATTTCTTCTCCCTAACACCCCTGTAAATTCAAATAACCAGTGATTCCATTGTTCTTTTATTTTTAAACCACAATTCAATTGGTCATTCATGTACTGCTGAAGGGCAGAATTTTTTTTTTTCTCTCCAGGATTTTGGACAATCAGTTTTCAAATTTTCTACTGTAAAAACATCCCCAAGTGAGCATTTGTGTGAATTTAAGTTTCCAAGTCAGATGCATGACTGTGTAGGTGTGCTTGTTATTAGGTTGGAATCTAATGTTTACTTTTATTTAACTAATGCTACAAAATTCTCTAAAAGCCATAAATGAAGCTTTTCTAGAATCCCAAGCTCAGTGCCATTTCTTGCATGGGGCATTTTTTTTTCTTATAGGTGTGTGATTATATACATGTGTGTGTCCTGATTCCTCTGTGTGTGTTTAGACTTTGGATATCTTACTGAATTGCTCCCCATTGGTCTTTTCTTTAAAGATTTATTTATTATTTATACAGTATTCTGCCCACACGTGTGCCTGCCAACTACAAGAAGACACCAGATCTCATTACAGGTGGTTGTAAGCCACCATGTGGCTGCTAGGAATTGAACTCGGGACCTTCGGAAGAGCAGATGGTGCTCTTAACCTCTGAGCCATCTCTCCAGCCCCACCCACTTCATCTTTTTAAGGCAGGATCTCTCTCTGAACCCTGAGCTCATCAGCTGTCTTGACTGGCTGACCAGCATGCTACAAGGGATGCCCCTGTCTGCAGTCCTGCAGCACTGGGACTCTGGGCTGGTTCCTGCCTGCTTAGCTTTTCTTTGTAGCTTCCAGGAGTCAAACTCAATACACCATGATTGTACAGCAAGCACTTTAACAGGAGTCACCTCCATAGCCCCCCAGCTATGTAGTTTTAATTTGCAATTCTCCAACAAAAGATTGTATTCCTAACTATGTATCCTCTCTGTGGAGGTTTTGTTCCTATATAATTTTCACTTTCAAGAATTTTAAATTTTTTTATCTGCTTGTTGGATACAAATGCTTTAGCTAACAGCCTCTTCCAATCATTGTCACCCAGTCTGGTCATGTGTATGCTTTTACAGAGTAGAAGTTTAAATTAAATTAATTAATTATGCAGAGGGAGGTAATCCCTCTGAGGAACAGTCATAGAGGAGGGGAATAAGGGGAAAATGGGAGAGAGGGGAGAATGGGAGGATACAAGGGATGGGATTACCATAGAGATGTAACAAGAATAAATTAATTTAAAAAGTGGCAAAAAATAAATAAATAAAAAAAATAAAAATAAAAATCGAAACAAAAAATAATTAATTAATTAAAAAGTTACAGTATTAGTAGATTGACAAATGGTTTCTCACATGTTGCCAAGCATCCTATTACTGATCTCTAGAGCCATTCATTTTTACTTTTTGTTCTGAGACAGAATATAATGTGCCAAGCTAGACTTGAATCTGGCATCCTCCCTACTCTGCCTTTTCTAGTAACTGGGATTAAATGCTTGCACTACCAGTGCTAACTACAGTAGAAGTCCCTCACTTTAATAGACTCTAACTTATTTTTTTCCCTTCCTGGGTGGTGTTCCTAATTTGTGTCTAAGGACTTATCACCAAGATTTCGGGTGTTCTCATTTTTTTCCCCTCTGGAAGTGTTGTGGGACATAGATGTGTTAGTCTGCATTCCATTTTGAGTTTTCATGGACTCTGTGAAGTCTGTGTCTGCGTTTCTGCTTTGCATAAGGACATCCAGTTGCTCCCACAGATCTGGGGAAAGGCTTCCTTTCTCTGTTGTACTGCCTCTGAGACTCACAATATGGGTCTACCATGTCTGTGTGGGTGTGCTTCTTAATTCTCCCTGTGTCCCATTGATCTGTATGCCTGTCCTTTCCCTGAAGCAAGGCTGGCTCACACCAGGGCTTCGGAATCAGACTTAAGATCAGACGGTGGCGTGATCGAGTCCCCCAACATTTTCATGTTCCTTCGGTAATGTACTGGCTCTTTTGATTTATTGCATTACATGCAATCTTTGAGAAGAGTTTATCAATATTTACAGAACAGCTAACCAGGCCTTTATTGGTATTGCATTGAAAATGAATCTACAAATCAATCGACTTGGGCAGAATTGATACCTTAGCAATACTGAGTCTTCCTGTGTACAGCCACAGGGTTGCTTTCTGTTTATTTAAAAATTCTTTGTTTTCTCTCATTATGCATCATTGGATTTGACACACATATTCTTCCAGTTTTGCCCTTGCATTTTTATTAATCTACACAATACCATGCTTTTCATCTTCATTTAAATTTCAGGTTTTTTTTTTTTTAGTGCTGGTGCACAGGAAACAACTGAATTTATATACTTTGCAAATTTGCTCTAATTACGGAAGCTTTGCTAGTGCATGTGTGTGTGTGTGTGTGTGTGTGTGTGTGTGTTTGTGTGTGTGTATGCGCATGCACGTGCATGAGCACACTTGTACATGTGTAATTTTAGAAGCTTATCCACAGACATTCATGTAACCATGTAACCTGCAAATCAAAACAGTTTCCTTTCCTTTTCACCTGAAGGCTCACTAACAACACACTGGGGCTATGCCTTCAGTCTCACGAGCTACAATGCTATAAGTCATGATCCTCACAGTGTCGTTGGAGAGATACTGTGGACTTTGGGGAGGTCTGCCAGCCATTGGAGCTGTGTCTTAAAAGAGTTTGGGACACTTCAGCTTTGCTTCAACCTCTTCCCCTATCTCTCCTTCCGTCCTCCCTTCCCTCTCTCCCTCCTTAGTTTGACTATTTGCTGTGGCGTGTACTTCTTCCATGAGAAGCTGCCCCATCTTGGATATGAAATTCCAAATCCACAGCTCAAGCAAACCTTATTTCTTTTTCCAGTCTCCTGTGAGAGGCTGCTCATTACAGTGTCAGGAAGCTGCTAGTACAGAGCACTTGCCTCCCTTGAGCTTCATGTTGGAGTGGCACAATGTGCTCACCATTGTCTGGGAAGCATGCCTTTGACCAAACCTACAAAGTTTCCCTTGAACTGTAATGTGCTGACAGGTTTTATTTTAAATAGATAATGACTTCTACCCAGTGTGGGTTTTTTCACACCAATGTATATGATCACATATGTTTGCTAATTTTAAACAATTGGTGTTAGCTATTATATTAATTATTTTTTAGTTTATGCCAATCTAGCATACCTAGAATAAGCCTCACATGGAAAGGTACATTGTCTTCGCTATACACTTATGGGTTTTATCTGTTAACATTCATTGGAAAGCCACAGTTATGCTCATGAGAGACATGGGCTCAGTTTCTTTCTTTCTTTCTTTCTTTCTTTCTTTCTTTCTTTCTTTCTTTTTTTGTGAAGTTGGGTGAAGTTTCTCTCATAGGCTAAGTAGAAACACCTCCAGGCTCCAGGCTCCATGTCATGGAAGACACTGGGGAAGTGTGTTCTGATAGTGTTTGATAGAATTCACTAGTGAGCATTTCAGTGGTGTACATTCTCTTTTTCAGAGGTTTTTAATTATTAACTTGAGTACATTTAATAGTTATCTACTGCACCTAACATTTCTGTTAACAGAAAATACAGTTATTCATGTCTTGTAGCTCTTTGATCTTGCTGGTTTCTCTCTAGGAATTATGCTTCCACGTCTGCATTACAAATTTCTAAGTTCATGGCCCTCAATTGTTTTGTCTATTTACTGATTTACAACAGTGACAAACATAGAATCAAAGGCTTTGAGAATTGTGAGCAAACGTCTCCAGCTGAGCTACATCTCCGGTCCTCTTCTCACTTCATGCTCTGAAATGGGTTCTTCCTAAGTTGACAGCACTGGTATTGAACTCACCGTGTTGCCTAAGCAGCTCGTAAACTTGGAATCTTGTACTTCAGCCTCCCAAGTAGCTGGGCTTCCATCATATCCCAGTATTCCCAGCTCCTTCATCTATGCTTTTAACTGTGTTGCTTCAAAAGTAATGACCTATATTGACCGAACTCACTTACGTTTCTGGTGTAGGTCATGTTTTACTTCCCTGCCTGCTTCTCATGGTCCCAGCTCCCATAGCTGCACACCTTACTGAGCTTTGCAGGAAGATTTGGTTCACAGCCTTTCTTGTTTCGGCTCGATTGGGTTGTGAGTTGGCTGTTCTGTTCCTATTATTCCCCCTTCTTTACACTGGACACACCCATTTCTCTGCTTGCCAAAGTGAAAGCTTGGATTGTTTCTTTAGATATTTCTCGGTTTGTGCCACCAACTTCTAAAACAGGCTCAGCTTCATGAGCCCTACTAGTTATTTGTATATTTACATTAATTTAGTAAAAATTCTTTAAGTTTTTGGAGACTCCATTTGAATCAGAAATTATTTGGATATGTGTTTCTTTTTTTATTTGAAAATTTCATACAATATATTTTGATCATGTTTTTCTTTGCACAAATTCCTCCCATATCCTTCCCACGTTCTTACTTACCAAACTTTATGATCTCTCTCTCTCTCTCTCTCTCTCTCTCTCTCTCTCTCTCTCTCTCTCACTCACTTTATTATCTCTCTACCTATCTATCTATCTATCTATCATGTATCTATTAATCATCTATAAATCATCTATTTATCTATCCATCTAGCTGTTATTTATCTATCAATCATCTAACTATCTATCCTTTATCAAACATCTATTTATCTATCATCCCATTCCTTTAAAAAATTAAGCACACATACAAAACCATAAAAAGGAAATCAACACACACACAAAAAATAAAAGCCAATATGACAAAAAATGCAAATATAAGAAATAAAACAAAAAGCCCACAAAACAAAACAAAACAACCAGAGTTCATTTTGTGTTGGCTGACAAATGCTCAGCATGTGTTTCTGACCTTCTGGGAATCAGAAAAACCTATGCATTTTACTGCATTGCTTGCTATGGTGTCTTGAGAATGATCTCTGTAAGGTGTGTCACAGCATGTGGCTTCCCATGGTGCCGCTTAGCCTGAGAAGAGAGTGTGCCCTGTGCTTGGACCCAGCAATCTTTACACGCCAGTTAGACCAAGTTCATTAACAGTGGAGTTTAGATCCTACTTTTTGGCCAGATGTATCACAATCTTCATGTTTTCCGTTCAGCTCTACATTTTAACAGTCTGACTCTGGATGTGGGATTATAAATGCTGTTCATCCTTGCAGAGGTAAGCACTTTATCCTTGCATAGCATGTTTACCATGTTCCTGGTCCTCACTAAGTTCCCATGCTCTCCGGTCTCTGTCTGAACTTAATAGAGTTGCTTCAGCTTCCTTTAGCTAGTGTCACCCTCATATATTATTCTCCATCTCTGATTTCAGTTTTTGTACCATTTAACTTCATCATCTTATCGTTATCATTTACCAGGGTGAGGCTTGAGATAAGGTACCCCAGCCTGGCCTGAGTGCCATATTGCCATTCCAGCCAGTTGCATCCCAGAGACTACAGGTCTCCTGGAAGGCCATCAGCCAGGATCAGGAGCATGCCTTCTGTCCACTGAGGTTGCCAGTGACCTTGATGGAGAGCTCCTCCATCACAAGATGCTAGTGACCCTGACCAGACATGCTCAATCACAGTCAGAGAAACTCTACCTTCCCTTCTGGCCTTCAGCCTATGGCTTCACTCTGGGCTGGGGACTATTTCAGGAAAGACAGTAGCTCTTTACTCACGATAAAGAGGAACTGCAGTCCCGTTATCGCAGGGACAAGGAGAATACTCAGCCTTCCCGCACTGAAGCTGGTGCTTCTCAGAGGCAGAGTGTGCCTTTTAAGTACTCACTGGGGCAGAAAAGCCTCATGTCAAGGGAAAGCTCGCCGTCTCTGTTAATTCTGCTGCTACTCAGCTGTGGGATGGCATGTTGTTAACCCAAGTGCCCCCCCGTAATGGCTTCATAAGCTGTGTAATCTCTGAAGAAAAGAGTACCGCAGCCACTTCTACATAAATCACACTCAAACATGCCTGTCTTTTCATGTTAACTGAAACCCATAGCCACCACGTACGAACTGGAACTGGGTCCCCTGTTACAGGCATGCAGTCCAACAGGTGGACTGAAAATCCACTTTTTCATCTTGGCTTCTGACTCACTAGCATGGAAAAGAAATAGTTTTAATGCTTGTAGCCCAAGCACAGATGCAGAGATAGAGGCCAGTGTGGCTGGGTCTACAAGATGGCCAGGTACGGGGCCAAGAGGGATGCAGACCCCTCCATTCTTTGTGGCTCCATCAGGGTACATATTTCCCTGACACAATTTAGGCATCACTCACATGAATCTCAAGGACAGTGGGTGGGGAGGCTATGTGGAGAGACATCCTTACAGGGGAACAAGATGTTAAAGATCGTCCTTCCATTCTGAATGCACAGAGTTCCCTTGGATGGCAGTGTGAAGCCATGGACTCCAAAGTCCATTCACCATGAGGCCACTCCTCTCCTGTCCCTGCTTTCAGGGATGAACTGACGGTGGCCTCTTCCCCAGATTTTGTCCCTGGGACACTGGCGGAGCCTGCGTCAGTGGCTGCACACCTCTAGACATAAGTGTGCCCATTTGGGTGAGGTGAGGGATACATGGTTACAGAAAGACTTGAAGAGCTATTTGTAGGCAGAGAGCAGAAGATGCTGGCCAGAAAGATACCATTGGATAGAAGAGTGAGATCGAGTCACATGATACAGTTACCTGCCCTAACGGGAAGTCCTCTAGGGAACCAAGTAGCACTGTGCTTCAGTCACTAGTGAGAAGCTTTCCCTAGCCAGTGCTGGGAACTCGCTGCCTTCACTGTAGCTGTGAAGAGTGACTGAGAAGCATGTTCTCCTGGGTGTGGTGCCTAGCTTCTCTGAAGGAGCAGAGGTTTCCCAGGATTTCAAGATTCCAAGTTTCCATCCACATCTGCCAAGATTATATCAGTATCAAAGGCATGTCTAACATTTTCAGGTCTGAAATGAACTCTCCTACTCATGTGAAATAAACATTCTGACCTGCTTAGTTGATATTGTCAACTTGGCATAACCTGGAGTCAACTGAGAGTAACAAAGCTGAGCTGAGAAGCAGATTGACCTGTGGCCATGTCTGTGAGAGACTGTCCTAACTGATGACTGATGTGCAGAGCTCCACCGCACTGTGGGTGGCACCATCCTTTAGGCTTCAGCTCTGGCCCCAGCCTTCTTCAACAGTGGACTATGATCTGGAATCGTTACGTGAAATGAACTCTCTCCACTCCAAGTGGTCATAGTGTTTTCTCACAGCAACTCAAAAGAAACTAGGGTACCGCTTCTCTTTTTGTCATATGCCACATTTTCATCGGGCTCAAAAACGAACAGAACAGTCTCCAAAACAAAGCACCCAAGTTATCGGGAGTTAATCGTCTTCTGTGGCCATGGTATGACATGCAAGGGAGCGTTACAACATGCAAGTTATAGAGACTCTTAATGATTTCTGAACATGCTACATTCTTCAGCCCTAGGAGATGTGGTCAAGTTTAAAACTCAAATTACTTGAAAGATTGCCATGAATTAATTTTAAGAAGTATAAAAATTACACTGTTAATAGTATTGCTAATGAAATATTTCTAATAAATATATAAATATGTCAATATTAAAAGTTACGTTTTCCTAAAGTGGTTAATTTTATGTTTTACTTTTAATCATTGTGTTTGTGTGTGCATGTGTGTGTGTGTGTGTGTGAGAGAGAGAGAGAGAGAGAGAGAGAGAGAGAGAGAGAGAGAGAGAGATGGGGGGGAGAGGAAGCAGAGAGCAGAGCCAATGTCTTAGAGCTGAAGGTGTGTGTTGGTAATTGAATCCTGGTTATCTGGAAAAAGAATATACACTTTAACTGCTGAGCCACTTTTCCAGCCCTTTATTTACTCATTTTGTGTGTTTGAACAGGTGGTTCATTGGCCTTGAGCTTATTGATAGGTTTCTAACCTGAGATCAATGGCTGAGGTGCCTATTTAACATGTCAAAGTGGACACTGGCCACTAGGTTCTCCCAACATCCCTCAGCCACTACCTGTACAGGTCTTTCTGGCTGTCACACTCTGTGCCCTACTCTCCAGCACAGAGGGACAGGCAGCCCTTCCCGATATAATCTAACCATTTTGGTTACCTGCTCTTTTTGTACCTTTGGTCTCTTGGCTGCCACACCTGGTTCCCCTCTCTCCATCTTCCTTCCATTCCCCTCTCCCCATAAGGCCCAGTTCAGTTGGTCATGTCCACTCTGGACTCTCCCAGATGCCCCTGCCTCTGGTTATGTTCTCCCACATGGCCATGATAAACTTTCTCATTCACCATACCTTGGAGCTGTCGTTTCATTTCCTTTTCATTCACTTACCACCTAGGCTATATCAGCTGACCAGCAAGTCCCAGGAATCCTCCTGTCTCAACCACCTCAGAGCTGGGATTACAGACTGTGTCTGGAGATGGAACTCAACTTTTCCTGTCTCTACAGTGTGCACTTTACCAACCGATCCATCTCTTCAGCATTAAAGATAACTGGGTTTAGGCTCTGTATCCCTCTGGTCTTCATTGTCAAATGGCAGGTGTGAGTTGGTCTCTAGTTTGCTTTGGAGTAGCTCTTGGGCCTGACTGGGCACCTCTGCTACTGTTTGTCAGATGAATTTCTGTCAGACTAAGATGCACCAGCCCCGCCTCTCTGACCTTCACATTTGACTTTGATTCAGCATCAGCCATTTAAAGAGGAAAGTGGTAAGCTGCGTGCAGATAAAGCTGCAAGGGGCAGATTTGTAAAATGGGAAGCCGTGCGCATTTGCCACAGGCGTGAGAAACAGATAAAAGAGAGATTAAAAAAGTAAGCCTTTTAAAAGACAAAATAATGAGGAAAAGAAGGAGGGAAGAAAAAATGGTTTTGTGTTTTAAGTGTAAAGAAAAAGGTTTTTCAAGTAAAACACACACGCACACACACACACACACACGCACACACACATGCACACACACATCATGTGCATGCTGATATGCACACACACATGCACACACATGCAGACACATGCACAATATATGCACATAGGTACACAAACACGTGCACACACACTCACATACATGCACACACACCATGTGTACACACATGTACACATACACTCACATAAGTACATACACCAAATGTATACACAAGTGTACACACACACACACACACACACACACATACTTCTGATGTGCATACTGTCTCATCTGTTCTTTCCAGGTTGCTAGAGTGCTGGGGTTCAGGCTCCTAGCATTGTGAAGTGGGCTGAAACTGTAGTGACTCAGCCTCTCGAATTGAGGCCTTTATGATGCATTTTTTTTAATTTAATGAGATGCAGGGTCATTTCCCAAGAGCTATTTAAGGGACCTTTGTATCGTCCAAATATGATTCCCTTCAGAAGTGCCCACTGCTGATTACTAACCACACTCCTTACATTCTTCCAGGCTGATCAAGTTATGTGCTCACGTTCAGGAGTTCTCCCCATCTGTGAGGACCCCACACTGCCAGGCATTGTCAGACTTTCAGACTTTTCCCTATTTTATTTTCTTATATTTGGACAAGATTTTTCTATAATACATATGTTTGTGTGTGTGTGTGTGTGTGTGTGTGTGTGCGCGCGCGCGCGTGCGCATTGCATTTTATGCATGTAAGATGGGAAGATGAGAATATTCATAAATAGGGGAATGGTAAGATGGCAACTGACTGATTGGCCACACCAACTCTGGAATACAGCTAAGTGGAACTGGATGCTGCTGAGTCCAGATATATTCAAAGAGCAGTGGGCCATTCAGCCACATATCTATGCACCAAGTTTGTTTCCCTGTTTCTTTTAGTTTGTGTTTTGAAGAAGCAGAATGCCTCATCTACTTTCTGATTCACCTTCCTTCACAGTACCTGGCTGAGCAAGGAGTTGGAGAGGAGTCACAGAAGAAGACTCTGACATTCCCAGGCCACACCCACACACCCACACCCACAGCCATACACTCATACACACATACATACATACACTCACACACCCATGGACACACCCACAGACACACCTACACACACTCACACACACACACCTACACACACACACACACACAGACTGTTCCAAAGCCTCAGTAGAACAGGCAATGTTGTCTGTTCTTATCACAGGGAAGGTCCTCTGTGTTCTACCTAGGGTTTGGAAGGAGCAGACCAAGATGGCAGCTCTCTGGCAGAGCTGTGGTCAGGCTAGGTGATGCCATCATCTCATTCCCCTTGGGCTGTGAAGACAGGTGACATGTTCCTGTTTTATTATAAAACTACTAGACTTAAATAGGTGGCATCATAGATTGAGCACTCTACAAATCAAGAATCCACACAATCAAATTTAAAGTTGGGCAATCAGCTTCCTTAGTGTGGACACTTCCCTGGTCTTCTATTGCCTTCCCTGGAGAGACTGAGGAGAGAACATAGGTTCATTCTATCCTGTTCATTTTAAAACAAGATCTTTCTATGTAGACAGAGCTGGTCTCAGTCCTCCTGCCTCAGATCAGCAAGTGTCTGGAATTAGAGTCACACACTAGAAACAATAGTCCTGGTTAATTTAAGACCAGACTGTGACCATAGCAAGGAAGCCCCATCCAACAGAGCCTCCTAAACTGGCATCAGGAACACCGCTACTGTTTCTATTGCTGGTTCAGGTGGCATTATTTGAAGGGAGGTATTTCCTGTATCTACCGTAGAGTCCTTTATCTTCCCAGTGTTCTCTGTGGCTCCAGATCCACTAGAGAGGACTTAGTTGACGAGGAAACATTACAAGTTTCAGATGTTTGCTACTACAAGTAGTAATACTGTGGTTACAGCAAATGACATCTTCTCTCAATGGAGGCACTAGGGAAAGGGAATAGAGAGTTCACTCTCACACTATATTCTGCTGTGTCTGCAGAATATACTTCCACAAGTTTATTCTGGAATATCAAGTGATGACTTAACTTGTTATTATGTCTGGCAATGGATTTTGAACAGAAATACAAGTGCAACATTGGCATTACCCACAAACCTCTGTTTGGTGGCCTAGGATGGCACCACTTGGTCTCCAAGGCATGGTGAAGAATTTATATTCAGATGTCTTGATTCCCCATCTGTGTGTAGCTAGGTTTGGGAGCAGAGCCTTTAAAGATACAATTAAATGTAAACTGAGTGTGCAGAGAGGATCCCAATCTAATACAAGAAGAACTTTGGGTATAGCCATGTCATAAGGGAAGAGCCCTTGAAGACACAGGAAGAATGAGCCTTCTGTACAACAGAGCCATGCCTGTTGTACACCTTGATCTCACACATGCAGGACCCAGGCAATGAGAAGATGCCACTCTGCTGCCTAAGATGGTTGGTCTGTTGTAGTTTCTCACAGCAGACTTGCCGAGTTCATCCTCAGGGAGGATGACTTTCACCTGCCCTAGAGTTCCCAAGAGAAATGTCATCTCTCTCTGATTTGCTTTAAAGATACTCATATAGAGTCTCAGGTTTCACACTTCACTGTGGCAGGGCTTGTCAGCTGAGCATGCCTTGTGAAGACTTTACACCTAAGACCAGTCAATGAAGAACCTCAGGGAACCATCTCAATCTCACTACGTCCTGGGTGTTGTCCTTCTCTTGGCTGAGCTCAAATGCCTAACTAGAAGCAACCTAAGGTAAGTATGGTTACTTCTGGTTCATTTTACAGGTACACAGTCCATTGTGAATGGGGATGGGGCATCCTGAGAGAGAGGCATCTGGACAATCACACCACAGCCAAGAACAGGAAATGAAGCCAGGCTATAAAATCTCAAAGCCCTTCCCCAGTGACCCACTCCTTCTTGCAAGGCTCCAGTTACTAAAGATCCATGATCTTCCCAAGCAGTGTCACAAGCTGGAGACTAAGTCTTCAAACACACAAGTCTATGGGGGACACTTCACACTGGAATCCCAACAGTTGTCTCTGCACAGAAAGCCAGCCAACGCAACACATTGTACTGACTACCATGAGTTATTTTATATGCCAGTTCCCAAGTCTAGATAATAATAGTAAATGCAGTTTGTTAAATATTGCAAAAATTCATCTACTTAAAGTAAAGCCATGAATCTAATTCCATTTCCAGGCACTTTGTGTTCACACATGATCCACAGATGTTGGTACTCAGTGATGCAATGGCTTCCACCAGATGTCTAACCCTGGCTCTCTCCAAATAGTGAACAGTGTCAGCTAGTAGCTCCTGCTTGCACAACAAGGTTCTGTGGGTCATGTTGCTATTTTCTGATGGGGTGAAATTTTAAAGCAACACTCTTACCCAAATTAAGAACACTAGTTAGAAATCTACCGCATATGCAATGCATAGCTACTGTACAGGTTGGTCTGCCTGAGAAACAGGTGGTGGAGAAGCCACCAGACACCCAGTCACCACTAGCAAGCATGAGGGACCCTACGGGATGGATCTCTTTGCCTTCCCCTGTTTGTCCACTTCCTTTGTAGTGTGCTCTGTCAACCATTGTATAATTATAGATGCATGAACCAATTGTTCCTGGCCCGCAGAAAGACTGAAGCTCAGAATATTGCTTTCTCACCATTTCCCTTTATCGAGCATATACTATGGTGTCATTTCCTTGCTTTTAATTTTGTATTGAACCAAAACTATTTTGTTTGTATTAATTCTTTTGAAACTTTGATCGTATTTCTGCATTAGCTTTTTTTTAATCCTCCTCCTAGTTCACACTTTTGGAATGTATTCCCCTTCATGTTAGCATTTCTTTTCCTGTGTGATCCTCTGTGTTTAATTGGAGGTGCCAACACAAGTATAAGTAAGTGATAATTTACGTGAATGAGGGCAACTTGTTACACCACTGAGCAAAAGAACTCCACCACTCCCAGTAATTGTGAATTGCATATTGAGCCCCTTGCATATCTGTGACAAACTATTGACAGCCAAAAATCCTCCTTGGATAATCTTAATGTAAAGGAAAGAATTGTTTTTGCCTCAACTTTCCCATTCTGCCATGGAACTCATTCTATCTTTGGGAGGCTTCCAAACACTTTGGCAGAGGTCAAGGAAGCACAGACCTTTCCCATGGTATGAAGAGCTATGTTCCAGATGTTTCCAGAAGCTTGTCACTCCTACATGGACTCTATATTCTGCAGTCGGTCCAGGAGTACCTCAAGTTATAACAGAAGAGCTGCCTAGGCCTGGTGAAAGACACTCAAAAGGACACCACTGTCTCCACATTAATCCAGCTGATCCACCCTGGCTCTGCCAGCAGGTGTCTGAATGACAGTCTGCCTGTCAGATGATCATCATTTCATCCAGGACTTAAGGGTGTCCCCACCCCTGCAATGACATGGTTGTGATGGAGAAAAACGATTTCCCTGGAATGGTGAAGACAAGAGCAAATAAATTGTGAAATTAAAGTTAAAAGACACTTGGATATCCAGAGTGCTCAACTGAGTGTGTTGTGGACCACTCGATGAGGCACTAAACTAAAGCCTTGTTACACCACAGGGATGGAGGCAGCAAAACAAGGAAGCAGAGGGAATCAGGGCACAGGAGAGGACTAGAAGAAAATATAAAGAAATATGAAGAAAGCCAAAGAGAGGAGCCTTAGTGTATGAGGCGAAAGAGATAGGGAGGCAGAGAGGAAAGGAAGGAAGGAGGGAGGGAGAGAAGGAGGGAGGGATGGAGGGTGAGGGAGTGGGAGTGGAAGTGGGAAAGGGAGAGAGTCATGGAGAAACTCTGGGCCAGATCCAAGACCAACTGTCCTTCAGAAAGGGGCTGGTGTGTTCCCTCTGAGTAAAGTCAGTCAGTCTCAGCTCTAATCGCATGATTTCTTTAAAGAATCTAGAATGGCTCTCAGATCAAATGCCGGAGGATGCATGAAATGTCCAGTTCCCACATTGTCTCCTCTTTATTTACTACCACAGATATTCAAATATAAACCTACAGAAGCAAAGAAAAAGAAGAGACAGGAAATAGGAAAGAAGGACAAAAGATGAGTGGGAAATGAGTTTGCATTTGAGTTAGAATTCTGATCTGCACTGTCACTGGAATGACCCAGTGAACTAGGATTACAGTACCCTGTGCTTCCCTTATCCCATCTCTCTATTTCTTCCCCCCCAAAATTTCCCACAAACAAGTTCCAAAACCTTAAAAATAACAGTCCAAATCAGTCATCATAATGACCCTACTCTTGGTACCAATTTTTTGCCCTAGCTACAATTATGCCATTGTGACTGCAATACCTGGGGGAAGCAAGCTAAGTGGTGAATGAGACCTTTTGGTTTGTGGATTCAGCAGGCTTCAGTCCGTCACAGCACGGAAGGCATGGAAGATTAACTCAGGTCATGGTGATGAGAGCGTGTGACAGGTGTTGACATCATAGCCAACAAGGAAGCCCAGAGTGGCAGCACTTGGAGGCAGAGTGTAAATCCAGTCCTCGTTGGCTTCCTTTCGCCAGCCACTCTGCTTCCAGATGTTTGGATAAACTCACAAATTGGTGCCAAGATCTGGGGTCCAATCATTCTAAACATGAATCTGAAGTAGGGACACATTCTAGATTCAATCTATGCTTCTAAAGCTTCCTTTTCTGCTTCTTCTTCCTCCTCATCTTCCTCCTTCTTTTTTCTTTATTTTTTACATTAGGTTGTCACTGTTTGCATCAAACAGTATTTATTAGCTTTTTAATAACGAAACCTTGCATTTCAAGCTCTTTGTATGTTCAAATAAGAGACATCCCAATAGATATTTTATTTTATATTAACTAATAAAATTGTCATTGAATAACCATTTACATTAGTAAATTGGTATTAGATAGCCAGGGCCTCACAGTGTAAAACTGAACCTCTACTGTTCCCAACCACATGGAATTTTAATATTAGGTGATTCATGGATAATCTGTCCCAAATAAGCATTATATCACTAATTTCATTCATAAAATTAGTTGTTTGGGTGAAATTGGTAATAAAGCTATATATTTTCATTAGCCAAGTGATTATCCTAGCTTTTTTATCTAAGGACATTTATGGTGCTTAAAACTTACCCAAAAAAATGTCCAAAATGTTCAAGTTTATATGAGTTTAACCAAGTCTTATCACACTATAAATTACAATTTACAATAACTTTAAATGTGCAAGCCAGAATGTAACCATGAAATCATGTCAACTTAATACATGCAAACCATTTTTATGCTATATTTTCCCAACTACTCCCCAAACCACAAGGAATACATGAGAAGAGTGGCATAGTTTTGCATCTCTTGAGGTTTTTTCTTTTTGAGATTATAGTATAATTATATCATTTCCCCGTCCTTTTCTTCCCACAAAACCCTCCCTAAAATTAATGGCATCTTTTTTTTCATTAATTGCCATTGTGCACGCTCACGTGCGCATGTGTGCACACACACACACACACACACACACACACACACACACATACACATTCCTAAATATACCTTGCTCCATCTATATATTATCGCTTGCATGTATGTTTCCAGGCCTGACCATCTGTTACTGGAGAACCATTTGATATACCCTCAAGGACAACACGAGTAGACATACCAACATGGACAGGGAAAGCCCTGAGTCCTCAAACCTACACAAAGAACTCTACATGGGCTTTTGAGTCTTTTTGATGTATGGCTTAGCGGAAGGTACTCCTAATTTACCAGCAGGTACCAGACCTTCTGGGGCTTGAGAACAAATGCAAGACATTTCCAAAGTTATGAAAATCTCTTATGACAATGGATTCCATTTTGCACACAGGTGAAACATGTCTGAAGGGTTCCATCTGTGGTCAACAAAGTGGTGACCACAAATACTCCCACCATGTGTCATAAGGTTATGTACCATGTATTGTATGTATCATGTAATAAGAAGGTTGTGGTCACATAAGATCTTGTCATTTACAGATAAGCTGATTTTTATAGACATGGCTTAAGAGTAGTTGTGCAGTTGTCCTCCAAAAGGAAAACTGATATGTAAGAGTTAGTGTTCCACTTGTGCCCTTCAACATTCATATATTAATCTTTTAACTCTATAACAATTATTTTCAGTGAGCACTGTGCAAATGCACATGGATACTGGGTCATTCGTTGGTGAAGCTTGTTGTCACCAGTGTGAAGAGGTGGACCCTCTAGATAGTCAATAGCCATGTAGCACGTGGGAGATATTTAGAGACACACTCTTTAAGTAAGAAGCCCTGGCCAAGTTCTGGACATGTTGTGGCTTGAACATCAGTCTCAGCCCCCAGAACAGAGAGAAATATGGCAGTGGACAAACTCATGTAACAGTCAGGAGCACACATACACCTGAAGAGCTGTGTGGAATCTAATTCCTGGGCAGCTATTCCTGTCCAGTGTATCCCCTACCGAAGCTGTCTGCTTTTGTGATTTTTCACAAATGCCTTTAACGCTTGGGTTGCTGTATTCCCTGGGGGAATTCCGTGAATAACGCAGTCAGTCATGTTGCCACAGAGATTCCGTAGAATTCCAGTGTTGCCCAACCTGAACCTGAATCCCAGTGTTCTGTGGGTGTCATTCCATCTAACGCACAGTCAAAGCGTGGTGAGTTGTCTCCTGCTGGGCATGGCAACCCAGCCACACAGTAGAAGGATAGGTAAAAGCTGTGGTGTCTAACAACTACTAACCAAGGTGTGCAGGCTGACAGAAGAGGACATTCCACGTCAGTGTCCCTTGGAGGTATGGATTACTACTGGAAGGGAAATGGGTAGAAGTTATTTCTCACTACAAGCAACTCCATCCCTGACAAACAGATGCTCTGTCCCAGCCTCATCACACATTCCACAGATGGAACTATGCTTTTATGGGAGACTTTGAACCCGTTTGTTTGACACAAGGTAAATGTTTTAATGTGCAGTGTTTAACTGTGGATAATGAGTCTGAAATTTGCTTACAAGCAAGGGAAACTCTTTTTTTATTTTTTAATTTTAAATTTATTAATTTATTCAGATTACAACTCAATTGTTATACCATCACTTGTATCCTACCATTCCTCCCTCCCTCCCGCTTTCACCCTATTCTCTCCCCTAGGTCTAAGACTGAGGGGGGGCCTCCTCCCCCTCTATATAGTCATAGGCTATCAAGTCTCATTTTGGTAGCCAGTTTATTCTTTCTTTAAGTGACATCAGGCCTCCCCATCAAGGAGAGGTGGTCAAATATGGGGCAACAGAGTTCACGTCAGAGTCAGTCACCGCTCTCCACATAACTGTGGAGAATGTCCTGTCCATTGGGCAGATCAAGTAGGAGTTCGATGTTTACTACTTATATTGTCTTTGGTTAGTGCAATAGTTTGAGCAGACCTGCCTGGGAAAAGTCTTCTAAACGGCCAGGGTGCTGTCATTCTCTGGTTGCTCACTCACAATAATGAAGTTTTGGCGGCGTCTTTGGAATGCTTCTTTCAAAGCTGTCTTTTGATGATGTGGGGTTTTGGAGTATTTTACTTTGTCTGTCTTGCTAACATCCCAGTAATTCCCTAAGCCATCTTGCACACCTGGTTTTCTCAATCCCTTCATTTCTGTGGCCTCACCTGGGTATCTATTGAATGAAGATGCAAAGATGTTCACTGTCTTCTCCCCTGCAGGCAGGTAGAGTGGGTCAGAGGAGAGATCAGGCCTTGCATTTGGAAACTGAGGAGATGCAGTGAGTGCCCAGCACGTGAACCACTAAGGTAGAGCCTTGTTAGAGGATAGGTAAACATGGTTATAGGAGACAGTCAGCAAGTGCAATATTTTGCTAACCTTTAAAGCACAATTTCCTGTCCATTCTCAGAAGCCACTTAACTGTCAATCCAGAAGCTGGTCTTATTTTCTGGGACAGCTGCACCTATGGCCAATGTGCTAAAGTTCCTGCATTAGGGTAAGTCAGAGCAATGGCCTAGACAGATGACTCAGTGGGTATAGCCATTCTGCTCTTGTGGAGGGCTCAATTCTCAGCATTCATGTCAGGTGGTGCACAACTATCTGTAAATCCAGCTCCAGCATTTCTAACATCTTCTTCTGGTGTCTGTAGACATGTATAATCACAGGCAAATACCCAAAAATAAACATATACACAGATTCATAAATAAAAATAAAAACTGCTTCGAGTGAGATAGCATCATAGGTAAAGGAGCTAGTTGCCAAGCCTGGCAATCCAAGTGTGATCCTCTGAATTCACATACAGTAAAGGAAGAGAACCAATCTATGAGAGTTGCCATTTGACCTCCACCTTACACGTCCTCACAGCATGGGCAAACACCACACACACACACACACACACACACACACACACACACACACACACACATGCATGCACCTGCACACACAGGCATGTTCATATGTAAACAAATGTCATGTTTTAAAAGTCAGAGCCATGAGGATTTCTTGGAGAGCCTGGCCCAGCAATATCCTGAGCAAGGGGATGCGATTCTGTTCCTCTGTAGACCCCTTATCCCTTAACTCCTGAATAGTAAGATGAGAATCTTTTACAGTTATTAAAATAAGCTCCGAGCCTCAGCATAGTCCCAACACATCTTCTCAGCATCAGTCAAAAAGGGGAAACCGGGGCAGACAGATATGAGCTGTGTAGAAAAGCAAAAGACCAGACTGGCATACTTAGGTAAAAAGATAGCTTTTCTTTAAGTACTGTGATAAATAGTGTCCCTGAAGACTATGGATAAAAAGAGATGCATTTCTTCCTAAGCCTCTGAAAGGCCACTCTGGGTTACCATGTTAAGTACTTCTGTTTTTGGAGGGGACATGTGGGTGCAGACACAGAAGGGCTTTCCCCTCCTGAGTTGATGCCAATTGTCTTCTTAGGGCCTTAACTCTCACAGTAAGTGCCGTTAGACTGAGCTGCCTGTATGTTGATCCTAATATTAATAAATTTTGATCCAAAGCTAAAATTCTGAAAAGATTGAGAGAAATGCCGTCTCTTTTGTCCCCACTTAATACTGGATGTAAATTGACCTCCCGTGCACTTGAAGATCAAGTGAGGAGCTCAATTTAGATTTGTGCACATTGAAAGTTCTTAAAGACCCAAGTTCTATTCAAATGTGAGGTTTTTTCACTGCACACACAGCCTTAATCAAAAGGAGAGATGCATAGAATGGTTTAAATTTAATCCAAATCTCAGTGAATTTCATGAATCTGCCAACTGAAGCTTCCTGTGAGCGGGTTCATAAATGCGCTTTCTGCTTTATGCATGGTGGCAGGAGGCCACCTCTGCTCTCGGCTCCACAGAGAATGCACAGGCCAGAGTTCCGTTCTGCTGTCAGGCAGCTGTTAAAGTATCAGAGAGACAAAATCCATTTCTTAATTGATTAAATTAGCAAAGTGTGACTGTCCCTCAAATAGGCTTCACTAGTTACTAGAGTGATCCACGCATCCATAGGCACACAAGATTAAAAATACAGTCTGAAAGAGAGTGTCTGTTCAACACAATGAGGTATGTGTAGTGTGTGAGTGTGTGTGCGTGTGCGTGTGCATGCACTGTAGGTCTATGGTCTTAAGAGTAGAATCAAAGAAAAGAAATTAATAGTTATTGAATAACTTTCAGTTGCTATGTCACCCTGTGTTGGAATGCTTTATCTCTCACAGGTTAAAAAAAAAAATACACTGAAATTTATTAAAGTTGACCATCCTTAAAAGTATAGCAGATAATATATGCAAGTTTTGAGGTTCACTATTAAATTAAACATTTTGTTTTATTTCCTTCCTGTCATATATTTTTAAAAGTCAAAGAAAGAAGAGCTGATCACAAGACAGATATCAAAGAAACAAATGGAACACCAGTTAACCCTTATGTGTAAAAGTAACTCTAAATATCCCAGAGTCAGTCAGAGGATGCATGTTTTCAAGGACCAACCAACTTATAATGGGAGACATCCATCAAGACTCTGAGAGACATAATGATGAAGGGTCTTCTCAACTTGACCTTGAAGTGTAATTTCCTATATATTCTCCTATCACACAGCAGCTGGGAAGGTCACTAATGTCCCAACTGGCTATCCTGAGACAGAGATGTCTAACACCTGCCCCTACAGCCATCTTTCTCCTCTGTACTTCAACACTGCTGTCCAAGAAATAAATGTTAGAAAAAAGTCTAACCTAACAAAAGAGGCGTCCTCTTCATTTGCTTGAATTAAATGTTTAGTCATATATATTAAGGTACAATCTGCATAAAGCAAAATTCTCCCTTCTTTTATTTTGTATTTTGACAACTTTTTTTCAATGAAGTCATCACTACCACACTCAAGACAGACTGCTTCCATCAAATGGAAAAGTCCCCTGGGTCTTCTCTGTAGTTGATGCCCTCCATGCTGACTTCTGACAAGCACTGCTGTGAGTTTTGAAGCCTCTGTGAAAATGTCAAGTGTCTGACAAGGTCCTATCAGGGAAATTACACACTTGGTATTCCAAGCCTGCGCTCAGTATTGCTCTCTCTCTCTCTCTCTCTCTCTCTCTCTCTCTCTCTCTCTCTCTCTCTCTCTCTCTCCCCTCTCTCTGTCTCTCTGTCTCTCTGTCTCTCTGTCTCTCTCTCTCTCTGTCTCTCATAGCTCATTTGACACCATGCTTCTGGGATCCCCCAAGTTGTGTGTCTGTGTAAGTGACTGGAGGCTTGCTGAGGGTTGCACATCATAGGAGTTCTGGATGCCCAAGGGTACTTACCCAGTTACCTTCTGACAAGCCCTTGAGGAGATGCCAGATACTGAGCGTGGTGCATCATGCTGCTGCCTTCATTTGTATTTGTGTCAGTGGGTGTTTTGTGGCTCTGCGTGCCTGGGACATGTTTTTGTTCCAGGAACCCACTAGACTATTCTATAATAGCCATTCCATGTCAAATTCTGAATGTCAGTGCAGCAGATCCAGGTATCACTGGCTCTTGGCATTGTTTTTTGTCTGGCTTTCAAATGCCAGTCTAAACTGTTTGTGGCTATATCTCATTGCAGTATACCTGTGTCTGTCAGTGGCTAGGGACTAGGGTCATCTTGTCATGGGCTTATTGGGTATTCTTATAACTTTCTGGTAAGTTGTATGTTCAGTTTTTCTACTGATTTTTAAGACTCTTAGATGATGGCAAATTAAGTAGAAATTTTAAATCTTCCTCATTAAAGATCTCGTCTACTGTCAAAATCCCCATAGACTTGTACAATTCAGCCCTGGGAAAGACCTGTTGGGATTTTCTGCTCTGGCCAATTGTCGTGGTTTGAATGTTAAATGCTCCCCTCCCCTAGGGCTCACATGCTCCACACTTGGTCCTCAGTTAGCGGTACTGTTCGGGAAGTTGTGAAGACTTTTGAACTTGAGACCTCTTGACAGAAGCGGGATCTTAGTTCTGAAGAGGCACGATCTACAGGTAATAGCCTGGCCCCAGTTCCATACCAACTTCTCTCTTCTTCCTGGCCCTTGGTGATATAAAGAGTATATGACTGTACCGTTACATTGTGGGCCTGGTGTCCTTGATAACAAGAATGAGAAAAGTGAAGAGCACAGAGCCCTTTGCCTGCTTTCTGTACTTCTGCAGCTTCCACCTTGTCTCATTGTCATTATAATTTATATATGCATTCATTTATACCTATATATCATATATAGATAATTGTATAATATACAATTACATAACATAGTATATTTTAATTAATAAATGATAATTAATGATTAATATAATTATATATTACACATAATTATCTATATATAATATAGATAGATAATATATAATCTTATATATTATTGTAATTAGCCAGAGATTTTTCTTAAAATTTCAAAAATAGTACCTGGAATATGGCTCTTTCTTTTCATGCCATCAACAATCATGTCTCTTTTCTCACTCTCTTGAAGCTGATGGTACACAAATCATTCTTTCTTCTTTATCACTGATCTTTATGTTGACACATCCCCAATACTCATGTTTAAGAGAGGTAAATCTGAGTCACAGATATGATTATCTTCATTAAATCTTTGTTTTGGGAATTGTTATAAGGAATAATTCTATGTTAAAGGCTTGGGTGCTTCTCGGTGGACTGTAATAGAGCACACTTTCCCTGTATTTCACCACTAAATGTCATCCCATTCTTCCCCGAATGAAGGTAGCGGGGTAATAGAATGCTGAGGGCCTCAGGAACCAGCACTATCCTGGCGTGGGTACCACACTGGCTGCCATTTTGCTTTGTGCTGAGCTTGTTGGTGCTCTCCACATGGACGTTTTACTTCAAGGCTGCCGTGTATTCACTCTCACAGTCTCTGGGACCCATAGTTTTGGTCCAGGGTCAGCTGACGGACCATACAGTTCTGGCCGTAGTACATTCCCAGACACCTCAGTCTGTGTGGTTCCTAGTACAGAGGAAGGGTTTGGCTTAGAGCTTGGATGTAGAAAGGATGAAGAAATATGAAATGATCTCTGTAATAAAATAGCTTTACCTCTCAGAAAGAGAAAACAGCAAAAGGAGGCCCTTGGGAATGTGAGCCCATTACATGGTTATGACTGTGGTGGTGGAGACAGCTCTAATTCCCTCCCAGAGGGCCAGTTAGCAGTTGGCACAGTCAAAATGTTTATATAGCGCATCATTGGTATTTACGCACGCCACTTAAGCTGTCATTTAAATAGACAACTAAGTGATTCAGAGTCACACTCTTCTAGATTAGCTTTGAGGGGATGTGTAAATTTGAAATATGGTCCCCATGATTTCATATTATGATCTTTTTAATCTGGGTTTTCCCTAAACTCTGAACGTAATAGGGTTTTTATAAATACTATTGGTGATGATCTATAACGCAGACACCCGATTTTAGCTATTTTAAGTGTATAGCACAATGGCATCAAGACAGCTCTAATGTTCTGTATCTGTCACCACCATCTATCTCAGCATCTGCCTCATCCTCCTCATGTGGGGCCCTGTAGCCATGGAAGCACTGACTCCAATCCCAGCTCTTCCTAGCTTTGAGCACACGCTATTCTACCTTTGTTGCCTCTGAGTTTGGCCACTCTAAGTGCCTCATGTACACGGAGCCACCTAGTGCTCCTGCTTTTGTGTCTGTCTTGTTTCAGCTGTCATGGTGTCTTCAGGGTCACACACATTTATCTTGTGGAAAGGCTCAGTTTATTCCCATCTTAAGACTGAAACAAAGTAGGGTGTGGCTCAGTTGATAGTGTTTGCCTAGAAGTCACAAAGACCCAGTTTTGATTCCCAGTACTACAGAAACTAGATGAAGTATTATCTCAGGACTTCCAGGGTTAATCCTTGCTAGCCTGGCCTATATGGGACCTTCTCTCCATAAGACCCTCCCCCTAAAGACTCATCCAGGATGTTCCTATCCTGTGTGTCTCAACATAGTTAGATCACAGTCTGTTTCCTTCGCATAGCTACTATGAACAATTTTGCAATAAATAAAGGCAAAGCAAATGCCTGTCTTTAATTCTTAGGCCACACATTCCACTGGACAGGAGATTGTTAAGTCACAAAAGGATTCTAGGTTTATCTTTCTGACAAGATGCCATACTATTTTCCCCAATGTCTGCCTGCCATGTTTTATATTCCAAACCAGCAAGGTGCAGGTCCTTCAACAAGGAGATTCATGTGCTTCGAACACTAGTCATACATATAAAACACTGTATATAACATATATATAACATTAGTTATATATTTGTATAACATATGTATATATGCATATATATGTATATACATATGTGTGTGTATATATATATATATATATATATATATATATATATATATA
>OU015749.1:34401280-34445358 GCA_907169655.1 Acomys percivali | reverse complement strand
TATATATATATATATATATATATATATATATATATATATAAAACACTATATATGTATTTTTGGCAGGGATCACCTGATAATTATGACATAGGAGCTCAGTAAGCACTAGACATGTGGAACATCTTTGCATGCACTTACTCACCTGTGTATCTTCTCTAGATAGTGCTAAGTCCTTCACCATTTCAAAACCCAATTTGTGTTTTTCTAGTTGCTGGGATACAAATAATAAAGTTTCCATTTATTTCCAAACCTGTAGCTCTTCTTTGAGCTCTGTAATTGTGTCAATGTCATGTATGAAGTGTCTAAGGGACACAGTGTCTGTTCTCACTGCTTTCACATAAAACTGATGTCGGGGGGAGACAAAAATTCCCCTCATTTCAGAAGTTCTGCATTGCCTAGTTCATGGTAGGTACTCAACTGATTCTAGTTGAATTTGAATCTGAAACTTTACTAGACGTTGTGTGAGAGGAATATATTTCTCAGAGAAGAAATATAAGTAAATACAATTATCTGACACAAAATATATTAGAAGTGCTTTTTATTCTGTAATTTAATAACAAAGTGAGAGGGCAAGATAAGTGAATTTAATAAAACATTAAACAACATGGAGTGTTTGTATATATTAATGGTATACTTAATGCCTAAAATATTGTGTATGTGGCAAATTGAGATAATTAATTTCATTTCTTGCAAGAATCTGCTCGGTTGCTCTAGATTAGGGAGCGCTGCACAGTACCAGTCCCTCACTGATGAACGATAACTCATCAAAAACGTATCCTCTGTTTCGTCAAAGCGAATGGAGTCAGGATGCTCCTCTGCCCCTTCTTTTGTTATATTCCTCAGAAAATTTGGAAAAGAAGACTTTTCAACTGAATGGTATAATTCATCTCTGAGATTGCTCTGAATTTCATGTGAATGTGCAGAGACAGTAGGTCGGAGGCAGAGCAGATGCATATGTGGATTCCATGAGAACTCTGGGGGGGCTGAGTAGTGAGCAGAATTATCAACAGCTATCATATGAGCGGTGGCAGAGGGGAATTCAGGGTTTTTTCCTTTTTTTGTAACAGAGTCTCACTATGTAGCTCTGGGTGTCCTAGAACCCCCTCTCTAGAACCATCTGGCCTCCAGAGATCTGGCTACTCTCCCTCCTGAGTGCTGGGACTATAGGTGTCTGCCTCCAGACCTAGATAGAAATATGTTTACAAATTTGTTCTTTCAGAGTTTACACATACACATGTATGTGCTGGCATGCACACATACTAGCATATGTAGTTATATACATGATTGATACTATTACTATGAACAAACTGTTAGCTGTTAGACTCTGGTGCCTCACATTTGACTATGTCCCCTGGCGGGGGAGACCTAGTGGCACTCAGAGGAAGGACAGCAGGTCACTGAGAAGAGACTTGATACCCTATGAGCATATACAGGGGGAGGTAATCCCCCTGAGGAACAGTCATAGGGGAGGGGAATAAGGGGAAAATGGGAGGGAGGGGAGAATGGGAGGTTACAAGGGATGGGATAACCATAGAGATGTAACAAGAATAAATTAATTAAAAATAAAAAAAATAAAAAATTTAAAAAAAAAAAGAAAAGAAAAGGGGGAAAAGCAGAAAATTAGTAATTTTTTCCCTCTGGTTTCGCAGATACAAATGCGCATATGCATACAGCATAGAATTCGGGGGAGCAGATATAGTGCACTAATTTAAACATTTAAAACATTTCTCTTCCGCTCATGGCTATCAACACAATGCATGACACACAGTGTTCAGAAGAACACCAAGCATTATGTTGGTACAACAGGCAATTAGCTTTAGGTAAAGTCTCCCACAAGAACTGCAGGCATAATCTGCCAATACATTTCTTATCTAGTATGCACAAAGCCCTGGGTTTAATCTTTAGCACTGCATAAAATGAGTATGGTGGTACACGTCTGTCCTCTCAGCACTTGGAGGTAGAAAAGGGAGAACAATAAAGTTCACGATCTTCCTTGGCTGTGTCAAGCCCAAGGCCTTTCTAGGATACATGACACTGTCTCAAAAACAAACAAAACCATAAAGTGTCTCCAATACAACTCTACTTGCAGCCAGTCTTCCCAGCCCTCCTCACGGTATGGGAGTGCATCTTTGGCCTTTCTGTGCCCCAGCCATCCCCTCCTATCTGTGCAGGGCTTTGCTTTCATAAGCAAAGGGACAGAGATCATGGGATCTGTCTCATGGGCTGGCTGTGTTCTAGCTCAGGAACACACACCTTGAACCCATCTCAGGAGCTAGGCCTCTTCATTCTGAGACACGAGGGGGCCAATCTTGGGGAGAGCATTCTCACTCCACCTCTTTCAAGTGGGGAACCCCTGCTTCCCAGCGGCATCCCTGTGGCTCTTACATTGTACCTTTCCTACTAACTGCTCTAACTTCCCTATGTGGGTCCGCGGTGTCAGCACATCAGATCCTTTCTACATTCCCAACAAAAGCACGTCCTTCATTGTTAACCCCACATGGTGGATGTCTCTGTCCCAGGAGGAAAACAAGCAAGTGTTGTGTAGGATGAAGCCTCAGCTTCTGTTGACACATTCATCCTGGCTTCCAGTGTCACATGACTATAAAGTGATCACTGACCTCAGTCACATGTGGCTTGAAGGTGTCACTTCACATTATTTATGAAGAAAACTTTTTAACGTATTTAACACCACACTCTTATTTTCCCTTTAAAAAGTCTTGTTTGCATGCAGAGAATATAAAAGGCATAAGAAAATGTGTCTGAAACCCAAATTGAAAATGAAATTCAGTATTTTGTACTAACTAAACATCACCTTAAGAAGTCCAAGTTATTCCCACTGGCCTTGGCTATAGCATCTATCCAGTCTTATATGTGCCCTACTGTCTGGTTTTCCTACTCATCAAGCTGAGGGCTCTCTCTGATGGTGATACAGATGTTTAGACCACTCTAGGGAAACCTATATGTGCTGCAAAGTAACAGTGATTCACGGCATGGTGTCATACCTGTATGTTCTTTTTTTTTTTCTTTAAGTAATTTATTCAGATTACATCTAAATTGTTATCCCCTCACTTATACCTTCCTGTTCTCCCGTCCCTCCCTCTTTCATCCTATTCTCCTCCTCTAGGTCTATGACAGAAGAGGACCTCCTTTCCCACCATAA
This sequence comes from Acomys percivali, assembly GCA_907169655.1. Lineage (NCBI taxonomy): Eukaryota > Metazoa > Chordata > Mammalia > Rodentia > Muridae > Acomys > Acomys percivali. Next base: position 34,442,198 of record OU015749.1, on the reverse strand, counting down.
GATCACAGCCTATCAGGTCTCTTCCTGGTAGCCTGCTTACTCTTCCTCTGAGTGCCACCAGGTCTCTCCACCAAGGGGAAGTGGTCAAATCAGCGACACCAGAGTTCATGTCAGAGTCATTCCCTGTTCTCCACACAACTGTGGAGAATGTGCTGTCCATTGGCTAGATCTGGATAGGGGTTCTAGGTTTACTGCATGTATTGTCCTTGTTTGGTACAGTAGTTTGAACAGACCCACCTGGGTCCAGATCTGCCAGCCTTAATGGTCTTCTTGTTGGTTTTTAGGACCCTCTAGATCCTTCTATTCCCCCATTCTCCCTTACCTCTCTCACCTGGAGTCCTAATAGGAAGTCCCAGTATCTATCTCAATCTCCTGCTAAGTAAAGACTTCCAGGGGACATCTTTGTTGGTCTAGTGTCCAATTATAAGTGAGTATGTACCATGTGTATCTTTCTGGGTCTGGGTTAACTCACTCGGGATGATCATTTCTAGTTCCATCCATTTGCCTGCAAATTTAAGCATTTCCTTGTTTTTAATAGCTGAGTAGTATTTCATAGTGTAAATGTACCACAGTTTCTTTATTCATTCTTAGACTGAGGGACTTCTAGGTTGTTTCCAGGTTCCACCTGTACATTCTAAAGCTGAGGAATCACACTATAGATAATTCTAATTAAATTAGCAGCACAGATGAGGAAGAAGCATGCCTATGTGTGTATCTGTGTGTGTGGGGGGGGGTGGAGATAGCTCAGCCAGTAAAGAATTTGCCCTGTGAGTATGAGGATATGGCTTGGATTCATAACCTATGTAAATGCTGGGTGTGGGAGCACACATGTATAGTCCCACACTGGGAGACAGAGAGAGGAAGGAACCAGGGCCCCCCACCTGTTACTCTAGCTGATTCAGCAAGCTCCAGGCTCGAAATTAAGGGGAAGCATAGTACAAGAAGATACTAACATCAACATATGCACATGTGACTGCAAACATACTTGCACACACATGTAAACATGTACAAATGCATATCACACACAGAGAGAAATGAGCAGTAATCACAAATGGATTTTCAAGGAAAATTAAAGCCTGAGGAGGCTAAAGGTGTAAAGCTGGGTGCCAATGGCAGCAATGGTGAAGCACGCTCTGGGGTGTGGCTAATTGGCTGGTTGATTGAAAACTGTGGCTGAGAATTCACTTTAGAAAAGCCAAGAGCTTCATATGAGTAGTCTTCTAAATAGAACTTTCCAAACCCCAATAGCTGCCTCTGGTAATACTCCAAAGCTTAGATAGTAGTGTATAATGTGTGAGAATTCTGCTTCTCGTGTATTTTTAACAGAAGTGATAACCTAACAAAAAGTTTCCAGTGTTTATGCAATTAAAGGGTACTACAGAAGACTGTATTGTGTCCTCAAACTTGAAACTCTCAGTCCCTCCATGCAATGTGTAACCAGTAGGTTACTGAAATATTCTAGGCTAAGATTGTGGGGCGGTGCTCTCATTTAATAGGACCTGTATCCATCACTATAGTGAGTGTACAGAGCTCCCCCCACATAACCTTGTGAGCACACAGCTAGGAGGTGGCCATCTAGATCCAGGAAGAGGTCCTGACCAGGCCAGTCCTTAAGTAATCTTATCCTTAGGCACTTAACCCTTCAGAATTGTGAGGAGAAAAGAACTGCATGCTGTTTAAGCATGGTCTCTGGTATTTTTATTATGGTATGCTCAGACGACTACAACAGATCTTCCTAAGTTCTTAGAAAGTCCCTGTGTGCATTGAAGGTGATTCTAGAAAAGCTGGTGATTCATTCTGGTGCTGCTGTTAGTTTACTGAAATGTGCTCTCGCCCCATAGTCCTGGATTGCACCTTTTGTATACACAATGCATTGATGTGTATCTAATCACAATGAAACTCTCAACCGTTAAAGGAAGAAATCATTATACATAAAGTAGTTTAAGGCAAAGCCAATTTTGTATCAGACATTTTTGTCCCAGACACACATTTATGGTGAGGACTGATTTTTCTTCCTTTAAAAATAAACCTGCATTTTAATTTGAAGCGAAGTTTGGTTTAAATTGTTTTCTTTTCTTTATCTGTGCTGACTGACTGCTCTTTTCTGCCACAGAAGAGCTCTCTTCTGTAATATTGCACTTTATCCAGTAGACTGCTTTCTTTCAAGAGAGCAAAGCTTGATTTAGTATTTTCCATTTTTGCTGCAGACATCCAGAGTAGGAAGAACATTTGGTACTGTGATTGCTTTGGGGACAACATGTCCCTAGTAGGTAATTAGGCAAATGCCCCTAAAACAGATTCTCCTCAAGATTTGTTTTCATTAGCTCAGACATATAAAAACTGGCTCACCTCAAAGCAATGTCCTGGCGTGAGATCCACCCAGGGTACACACAGCAGAGCAAGGCAGAGGTACCTCTCAAGCAGAAGCAGGCAGGACCCTGGGAGAAATGGATGTCTGCTGTGTCCTCAGGAGAGAACTCAGAACAGAGCCATGTGGCTCTGGTCACTCTGAGTGTCTACTTCTTCTCACCTCTCTGTATGACTTTGAGTCATTCCTCTTAACCCTGTTTTGGGATATCAAGAAGATCAAGCAAATACAAAGGAGGAAGGGAAGGTGCCCTGAGCAGAGCATCATGAGCATTGTGCCATGGTCTTAGCACTTACCCCCACTTCTACCCTGGTTTGGGATTTTGACTATGCCTATAGGCTGTGTTCTTGCAGATTGTCCCAGACCTTTCTCACTTGGCCCCTTTCCTATCTGGAACTTCTCGAGGACCAGGCACAGACCATATTTAAAGACAATGAGACATGCTTCTACACTGGGTCGGCTCGTTCTCCAGTGTGACTGGTAGCATATAATTTCTGCACCACTTTACACCTCCAGCTCTCCCAAATGTCAGGATGCAGGCTGACATCTGCTTCCTGGTCAGAATGGAGCAAAGACACCAGAGTGAGCCCCAGGCTCTAACCAGCAACATCTGTCTCCACATCTGCTGAGGGGACCTTAATCACACACCAGTGATCACTACTTAAGAAAACACAGGGCTATGGGGGCAAGCTTTGGAGTTCGTGCCCCTTCCTGGGAAGGCTGAAACCTGAGCTCACTTGAGTGGCTGGCTTGACCAGGATGGAGAAACAGAGGGCTAAGTCTCAAGTGTATCCACATGTGGCCGTGTTTCTAGTTGTTGCTTGTTCACTTTTAGAAGCACGTTCTAGCATCATTTCTACCTGAAAACAAAGAAACAACAGACTCTTCTATTGTCCATTCACCAGGCAAGGCAGCTGCAAGCTCATCTCTCCTTAGACTTTGTGGAAGCTCATGTAGGAAATGTGGTCTCTGACACCTGGGGAACAGGCTGCTGGAGGCCTCCACTGAATCAAGCCCATCAGCTACTTCTGTATCCTTTGCCCAGGAATAAACACTTGCTAGGAGTATCTCTCCTTCCTACTCCCATTTCACGTCCCAGCTAGGCAGCCTCAGTGGATCTCTTTTCCTTCATGTTAGAGCTGCCCCGCCCATGCTCTGCTTCTCATATTGGCTAGCCCCTTAGTGGCTTTCTTTAGCACGGGTGAGCACCAACTCTTCTCAGTTGCCTACATTCCTAGGCGTGTGGTTCCAGCTAGCATTGTCAGAATGCCATGGGTGATGACAGGGCATCTGTCCCACACATCAGGATCTATATTTCTGAGGCCATCACCTAAGCCTGCTTTGCCACCACTGTCTCTCAGTCTGCAAAATCCCTATCCTGTCTTCCAGCTTACCAGGCCACTTTGCTGTTTACTGAGCCTATATCCTGCCCATCAGGGAACCCAGTGCCTTGCCTTCCCTCTGTTGGAGGAAGTTCTTGTTCTCCTCACAGTTGGGTTTCTAAGGAACCTCCAGTAACCTCCCCTTCTCTACCTTAACACACTTGAGTCAATCCTCACTTAGCAACACAAAAACATCTAAGGCTGTGAAAGGTGGTATCAATATTGTCCTGACAGACTCCCAACAAGTAGTTACCATATCATTTGAAGGAAAGCTCCTCTCATACAGTGCTATTGCCCGGGCCTCCTCCCGTGGCAGTGGCCCTCATGTATGAGGCTCAGGTCTTGCTTCCTTGTACTCTCGTCTGTGTTCAAAGCCCCTGTGACTGTGACTTCTGTTCACAATACCCTACTCCCAGTTGCCTGGTCTTCTGATGTCCTAGTTGCCTCCAGAGCTCCTGAAATGGTAGGTTCTTGGTAAGAAGATCTCAGAATCACATCATCCTTCATGGCTGTGTTCCCTCCAGAATTTGAACTTCTATCATTCTGTTATTTATGATTCCTCAACCTACTGTGTTATACATTGTTGAATTGTAGTTAATACCGATTGGGTCCTTTTTCTGGGTTGGAGACAATAGTGAAACTTAGGAATACCATCAAGTTATTGATGTGTCTGAGGCCCAAGTGATATTATGGGTTAGGTATTGAGTCTTTCCAAAACCTCCTGTGTTCAAAGCATGCCACAATAAAATGTTCAAAGCTGGGTTTGATGATTGGATCCTGAAATTTTTGGCCTTATTATTGGATTAACCATTGATGAAGTCATTGGGTGACATCATTACTAAATAGTAGAAACTGAAGGGGGAGTCTTGTTGGAGGGAGTGGGTCAATGAAGCATGCCAGTGAAGAAGAATATATATTATACTTAGCATATTGTTCTCTCCCGCCCCCCGTCCTCCTCCTCATTCTTTTTCTCCTCCTCCTCCCCTTGCCTTCCTCCTCCTCCTCCTCCATAGGTACACCACTGACAATGAAATCAGCCACCAGCCATTCAAAGCTCTGAAGCCTTGAGTTGGAATACATCCCTCTATACTTAACATATTTATTTCAGATAATTCCTCGCTCTGAGAAATGTTGACTAGAAGAGATAACTGCCACAGGGACCTGGCACTGTCACTGTACCTTACCTGACCACATGTCTGTGAGCAGTTGGAACTGACTTGTTGGAACTGGAAGAGTTTGTAGAAGAGTGTCCTGTGTTATCAGAACACATTGAGCAGAACTTGGTGATAGCAGGAAACACCACACTGCTGATAGAGATGTGGACGGGAGAGCTGTGCTCACAAAATTCTAGACAGGAAATAGGACTCCTCCATAGGAAGCTGGACTGGAGCCCATTCATATGGCGTCCTTCAAAGTACTTGTCTGTCTTATCCTTGCCCTAGGACTTTGTCTGAGGTTAAACTCAAATGCTGCTGAGAGTGAAAGCAAGCAGCTGACGTTATCAACTACAGCCCCAACACTCAGATCAGTACCGTATGCTTGCACGTATGTGCTCCTCTCATCGAGTCTGCTGTTGAGGTGTGTATCAGATGTCAGGGCTCTGAGAGTTCCATCCTGATTAAAGTCCCAGTACACATCTCTCTCAGAGGGATCCCCAAACCCAGGACATGTCAAGAGATCTCTGTTCATCCAAAGGGCAAACGTATGTACACCTTCAGAGATCTGACTCAAGTTTCTGGAATCTGGCTACCTGAAGTTCTGCCAGCGCTGTGATGGGGTCTTTGCCTTCTTCCTATGAAGGGTGACTTATTTCCTTTGGTCTCTTTTTCTTTCTTTTCCCATCCACGGGGGCCACACTGAGCAGCCTTTCTGCTCCATCTCTGCTCCTCCCCTGACATTATAACTTCTCAGGGGAAAAAATATGATCTCTGCTCAGTCCTGACCCATACTGGGGCCCAGCTTGGCACAGGAGCAGTCACTCTCTTCCTGACTCCAGATGCACAGAGGCCCTGGCAAGTGAAAAGAAAGAAAATATCATAGGTTTGGAGGAATGAATCTGAGCCTCCCTCACCAAGTTCATGTTGCGGAGACACAGTAGACATGGTAAGATCTATTTCTCTAACTCTCAACAAAGAGAGACACACAGGACAAGGAAGAATGCATGGGCCAGGTTCACTCTTGGCTGGACACATAAAATATATGAACAGAGTGCTCAGGAAGTCAATACTTCAGCATCACCATTCCCTTCTAAACATTACTCTAATACCTATATAGCAATTGTGGGTAAATTTTTTATAAATGTTGCTGATCAGGAAAACTAGACATGGGATAAGTTTTTATTATAAACAATTCTCTGGCATATCTATAGACAGCTTTACATGACTATTTTTTTCTAATTGACTAATAGAGCTCTACATTCATAATACAAGGAATTTTCAAGGTGTTAAGCAAAAGATATATTTTTTAAAATATCATATATTTTTCACATGGCCTGTAGAAAGTGACTCTGTTAAAGACCAGATTACATCTGCTCCTGAAGTTTTAATGTACAATATTGTTGATTAGTGAACAGAAATTGTGGAAATATTTTTGAAAACACATTGAAAAGGTTGAAGAATGTAATATATTTCCATACATACATATCAACATACAAATTAATATCACTATCTACAATCTACTGTGTCCACGATTAGAATTCACCTCTCAATTCCAGTGTATTAAAGCAAACAAAATAATACACCCTGAGTGAAAGCTGTGGTGTTTGTACCACTGTTCGTGGTGGCGATATCCCACAACCTCCTCCCATTCAAGCACAAGTTCACATTCCCTTCACAGTAAATATCAAAGTGCTTTACATCTCCACAGCCCCAGAGTTGGGAAATGCCAAGTAGGTAAATACCCACAATCCATCTGGATGTTCCTTATGTCTTCCTCCACACGGGGCAGGCATGCACAGTGCAGCAAGGGTGAGAGGAGAAGAGGTGCCTCTAGCTTAGTCACTGGAGGGCCAGCATGTGCAGGTCAGGTCTGGAGTCCCTCTGGACTCAGCTGCCTCAGATCCCTGTGCCTCCTCCTTTGCAACAGTGACAAGGTACGCACCAGACGCTACGTACTTGCAAGTTCCACTCTAGTTAAGTTAGAGCCAGCTCCCCTGAGGGACTCTGAGGATGGGCCACGGTGTCTGAGTAGGACCCTTCTGTTTCCAAAGCCCAGTGCCACTCACGTCTCCTGGGTTCAGTCTAAACAAAGAGCAAGCCTGGGTATGTTTTCCTGGCCGTGGGCTGCCACTGTTTATGAAGCCTGGGCAAATCCAATTAGCCTGTGGCCTTGCTCCACTCCTTATTAACCTCCTCAGCTGTGAGCAACTCAACAGCCCCTGCCAATATCTCATTTCTCCCGCAACCGATAAGATCAGCCGAAGACATTCAATGGTCTTCTTTCACTTCAGCTCACACACTGTCCCAGCCACGGGCATCTTAGCCACAGCGGGCCAGATCTTATTTTCCTACATGAAATAGGATGGCGGCTGCAGGCCGGGTACAGCGGCTGGATCGCAGTGGCTGCCGCTCCCATGGTGACAGGGCGGCCTGATTCTCCTTATCACAGCTGGCCCACAAAGGCTGGGCCAGCCCCGGTGATTAGCATTCCTGGGTGAGGAGCACTGGGCCTATTTCTGTCACCCAGACGGATTGGGCCTTTCACTCAGACTCACGAGTGAGTGACACATGGCCCGACCGGGAGGACAACATTGTTATTTGAGTTAAGAAATCAATTTGTATCAAATGTACACTGTAATTTATTTGTTGGCTTTGAAGGGAACCGAGCTGAGATAAATGGGAGCCGGCTGCTTTCTTTCCCCCCTATGCCTAGCTGATAAAGTTCGTGTGAAGCGCCAGATAGCTGCAGTCAGAGGCAAAGTGACAAACATGTTTAAAGTTGCACAGTGATCTTTAAATCTCAAAAAGAACACCTTGTCGGACATGATAGAACATTCCTTACCTTTTCCTGCTATCTGTCAGAAAGCCGCTGTGACACATTGCTTTAGTATTTTTGCTGACATTTTCTTTATCAAGCACATCTGTTTGTGGTCGAAAGATGCTTATTCCTATTTTCTTCAATCTACAGCGGGGCGAAGAATCTGCCAAAAGCAAGGGGGAAACCGAGCTGTGCAGCCAGGCCTCCCGCTTGGCATACCAGGAGGATGCTGGCTTGCTCTTGGAAAGATTACAAAGTGCCATCAGTCGCTAAGCCCTCTCCACCTCTGCCCCCTCCGCTTCCCTCGTCATCTCCATCTCCATCTCTATCTTTCTATTTAAAAAGACTTCTTAAATTTAAATGTGGCTTGTCACACAGTACAATCGCAGAAGACTCTACCTCCCGCGTGCTGTGCTGTGCCGGGCACTTGACCTCTATCAGGAGGTTGCTCACTGCTGTCTTCAAAATTCCTGGAATCACATGGAAGCTGCATCCCGAGTCAAGTGTTGGGTGTCTTTATAGGGACAGGATGGTCTGGAGTGAGGAAGCTGAGTTTGTTAAAGCACCCCTTCTCCCCCACCCCTCCCCCCTCCATGTCTGGTTTTTGGGTTTTTTTGTTTTGTTTTGTTTTGTTTGTTTTTGGTTTTTTTCCTGTCCTCAGTGTAGAAATTATAGCCAGAGATAAAACCCTGGTCTTTGTGCAGCATGCCTCTGCTGTATCTCTGAAGTGGGCTCCCTCTCACCGAGAAGAGGGACCAGATATATTGCCAATGGAGGTTTCTGTCTCAACCCTGTTCATGAGGTTTTGTGGTTCTCACTTAGCATTAGCAGAAAGCAATGTGAGAGTTCCATTCTCTTTAAACTAAAGCCAGAATCTTAAAATGAACTACAACACATTGTTGTTACAGCAATTCTTGGGAGTGTGTACCAGAAAACAGGGCTAGGAGTACAAGGCACACCTGGGCATGGCTTCCTATGGTAGGTGATGCCTTTTGTAAGCACTGTGTCTTCCCTTGCTCATGACAGGATAAGAAGAGGTGTGCAGTTATTTCTGATGACGAAATACCAACTCTAGAAATTATGAGAGTAGGGCTTCAGAGTCCTTCACACGGGCTCTCAACATCTCCCAGTTGCCTTTGTTTCTCCTTTGTGCTCCAGGAATCTGCTGGGTTGTAGGTGCTCCTCCCCGACAGCATTAGAGGAACAATAGGCTCCAATGCTGAGGACCACCTGGCAGAAGTAACTTGGGGCATCCAACCAAATACCCTCCTCACCTCCATGTCCATCTTGCTGATGCTGCATGTGCACCAGGGCGCCTCCACCTCTCTTGCTCAACCAGTATCCGGAAAAGCCCCTACATCCTATTCATCCTTGGCACATAATCTTAACAGCCCTACCTACATAGATGCCATGCTTTTGTATTTGCCCCCCACCCCAAGTACTGGCGACTCTTCTTTGCAGAGCACTGAATAACCAATAAACTTCCCAGAATACACAAGAGGAAGAAAGTATGCTTGCAGAGAGTGCAGAGGACAGAGCTGCTGTTCCTGAGTGCTCTGAACTGCTGTTCCCATTCAGTGTTTTCTCCGAGGTTTAGAGAAGCTACCACAAACATCACAGTTTCACAGTGGTGACACAGTGGCTTCTGAGTACGAGCAGTGCTGTTAACTGTGGGTTGAGAACTCTGTTACATCACAAAGCAGCTTGACCAGCTCTGCCCCATCCCTAGCCTCTCTCTTCTCTCTTCTCTTCTCTTCTCTTCTCTTCTCTTCTCTTCTCTTCTCTTCTCTTCTCGTCTTCTCTTCTCTTCTTCTCTCTCTCTCTCTCACTCTCTCTCTCACTCTCTCTCTCCTCCTCCTCTCTCTCTCTCTCCTCCTCTCTCTCTCCTCTCCCTATTTCTCCTCTCTCGATCTGTTTTTCTAGACATTTGTAACAGATTTGTGCCAGCCAACTGTGTTCTCTATAGCTGGCTTCTCGCACTTGTATGATGGTTCAGGTTTCCTCCATGTTGTAGCTCATACCAACACCTCCTCTTTCTTCTGATGAACATCCATCCACAAGGAGGCCAGTCCTCACCTATTTGGTTTCCTTGTTCATCAGCTGAAAGACATTTGAGTTGTTTCTGTTTTGGCTAAAACACAACTACTACAAACACCTGCGAAGATGTTATGGGGACCGTGTGTTGTGTGTTCAACTCCCGGGTAGATTGTTCAAGTGTTAGTATATTTAAACTCTATTGCCCACAATCCTGAGAAATAGATAACTCACTTACATTCAGCCAAAAGTTAGGAAAAGCTAACAAAACTATCCCCAGAGGCTGCATTAAGGACTGAGCAGTGAAACTTATGAGTGATGGAAAGGATGGCAAAAATTCTAAGGCAAGCAGTATGAACGTTTAAACACAAGAGGAAATCAAAATAATTTAATGAGCCGAGTCCTGGCTGAGTGAACCAGACCTTCTCTGTCCTATCAGGACAGGGCCTCTCTGGACCTGACACTTAAATAGCTTCCTGTTTGTCACTTTTCCAGTGCACATTTATTTGTATATAGTATCATTAGCCAAAAGAGGGTATTGCATAGATTTATAAACAGCACTGAGATAATTACAAACTAACTTTGAGGATAAATGGCTAATGATACAATCACATACTTGGTCCCATTTCTTTTTACGAATGTGGGATTTACTCACTGAGGTCTCATAGACTCTAAAACATGACTGACTTGTTCTTGGATTCCCTCCAGAACTTGACAGCAAGACCCTTTCTCTGAAGACACCACAAACTTGAATCATAGAAATGGAGCAATCAAGATGCTACCAACTGGGGAGCTTAAGTCCTTCTGGCTTTCTCTTATAATACTAAAAGCATGCTATGTATGTTTCCAGAGGAGAAAAGTGGTCATCAGTCTTACTAGCTATAAACTATGTGAGCTATGATAGCAAACCAAGCTGGCAATGTGTGCCCAGAGGAACAGTGCTGGTATGAAAGTCATGGGTGTAACCCAACACGGTCTAATTGGATATAAGGTCTCACACTGCTATCAAAGCTAGAAACCTGTACCTATATCAAAGTCACTAGAACTTGGCTGTTACTCTGCTAAATGGACATAGTAATAAAATCACACCTAATGTCTTATCAACCCCCCCCAAAGTAGTGCATCTGTCAACCCTCATCGTCAAAGCCGTTTTGTACCAAGGAAAGTGATTAACAATGACCCTCAACTGGTCAATGTACAAGGGATTAAGAGTCTTTGCATTGCTCAAGCCTCAGTAAAATTCTACAACACACTCATGCCCTTAGGGACCAATAGTCATCCTGGAAGAGGCAGAAAGATTTGAAAAGGCAGAAAGAAGTGAGGGATGACTGCAAAGAAACAGCATTTTCCAGACACAGTAGCTGTGTATATGAACTCAAAGCATCTGTAACAGCATGCACAAGACACATGCAAGCTCAAGCCAGACAAAATTCTAGCACACATCAGGGAGAGATACAAGGTCACACACCTAGGTAATGATAGTTTCTAGAAGAAGAAGAGTCAGGTTTTTTTTTTAAAAAGGTATGACCCCAGCAGGTCTCTCATATTTCAAGGCAGGCCTCACACTCAAGTACATTGGAAGACAAATTGGAATTTAACTATTTGTGAGAAACTCTGGGTAGGGTCGGGGGAGAGGTGGATATGATCAAAATACATTGTATGAATTTATCAAAGTATTAATAAAGTATTATAAAATATTTAATACCAGCCAGTAAGGAAAGGAAAGGCAGCTGGGGCAGGATCCATTGGTCATCTAGCATCTGCAGTCAGAAAGCAGGATGAAGAAGTGTGGCCCTGAGACAACATTATGACTCACCCAAACCTCTAGCCAGGTTCTACTTTCAAGCACGCCAAACAGCGCCACCATCAGGAGACCAGGTGTTCGTCGTATACAGGAGCCCATGGAGAACAGGTCACATCCACATCCCATCACTGGATAAATGCGGGGCCCAGAAGGTTGACCCTGGTGAGATGAAGGGCTATACCTTTTCAAGTATAACTGAGGAATCTGATCCTTTGTATAATTTTCTGTTTTTCATTGATGGTGAAACTTGCTAGTCTCTTTAGTTTGAAATTCCATCTGCCGTTCACTGAGCTGACACTCGGGCCTCTCTAGGACACAGCAGGCAAAGCAGCATCTGTCTTCCCAAGTGCCTGCGCAGAGCACATCCTAATCAGGAGTAATGGTGTGATAATCCGGAATTATGAAATATGTACTTAAATGCAGTTTTATTACTTTCATGTACTTTATTCACTACTAAGCAAGATATAAATCTGTATTACTACTAGGAGGTGAGTTAATGAAAAAAGTGCACCGTCGCATAATACATTATAATTATGAAAAGCCTGGAGCATATGGAAGTTAATTGCTGGGCCCAGAACTGAAATGCAGGAGCCATCCTAACTTGCCTGTGCCTTGTTCTGAAATGGAATTCTTTATGCTTAAGCTTTATGCTTTTCTAATTAGCATCCCAAACATTTCTGGGCAAATTTTTTTTAAATATAGAAATTTTAGTCAAAATTACACATGCCAGGGAAATGCTTCTGAATCACATGACATTCAAGTCATTTAGTTCAAGCAATATATCAAAATTAGACAGTTGTATAGAGATGTATGCATAGAACAGTGTAGGAGTGACTGGATAGAAGGAAGGAAGGAAAGAGCCCCAAGAAGAAATACCATCAAGATCTACAGTAGTGTTCAGTGTTTGTTATTGCTGAGAGGTTAATGAAAAGGTTCTGATTTTATCGTGTGCATGTGTTACGAACTGCCGGCAGGCATCTGCACATTAGCAATATGTTTTCTTCAACAGATTCTAATCTGCAGCAGCAACAAAGATGGAAAGAGAAGGATGAAAGAGTTGAGGTGCTGTGCCGTGGGCTTGAGTCCAGGGTGGTCTTCCACACAGGTGTTTGGGGGAGGGGGGTTTGCTCCTCTCCTATGAAGCATAACTTTCCAGAAAATGCTGCAGACTGAAGTGTGTACAAGGCACCATTTTGCAGGTTGTGCTCATCCTCTGTGCAACTGAAGTGATGGGAGTGATGCGGTGCTCAAGGCTGCCCAGAGTGACAGCAGAGCATTGTACATCATCCCAAAAGGAGCACACGAGACAGCACACTATTGTGTGGAACCGGCCAGACCCACAGAAACATGTCCTGTCTGTCTGTCTGTCTGCCTACTGCTTTTTCCTGCATACACCTGCTTTGTCATGTCATTATCTGCAAGAATGCTTATTAATATGTGTGGCCATTTGTTCCAAAGCGCTGCATAGGTATCATGAACAGAGATTGCGTGGACGGAAGTGAATGTCTGTCCAAGGCACAGTGCTTCCCAGGCTTTCTTAGACCATAAGACACATCAAGAAGAAACCAACAAGCAGGATGAGGAGCCTCCAGCTTGCCCACTCCATGAGGCAGAAGTGATAGTCTCATGATTTCAGTGATGGTTAAAATTACAGTAATAACACAGAATCAATATGAATTCAGTGAGACTAAAATTAAAAATTTGAAACTTGACTGCTTTCCCAGGCAAGATTCTCTCGTGACAGTGGGCTGCAACAGAGAAGGCCACAGCATTCAGTTAGCTCACAAGTGTCAGGGAAGCAGCCACACTCTAGGGTAGAGGATAGTGCTGAGTGATGGTGGGCTGTAGAGCTGAGTTTACCAGGTTATTGGCTGTAATTTGAGTTCACACTATTTTCAATTCATTATGACACTGTGGATTAGTAACTCTGTTGCAAGTTGTGCAGCACCTGTGAGTTTGTCACCCACCTCAGTCAGAACATCAGTGATGAAAATGCCACATCCTTCAGATACAGAACAATGAGAACTGACCTCACAGCCTCCTCCATCAGGATTCACTCTCATCATGTTGGAAGTTGGTAATCTGCCAATGGAGAAAAGCAACCATTCGTCCTACTCAGATATGACAACCAGAAACCACAATGACAAGCATGGCAAGATGTGCACAAGGGTACAATCTTGAGGCCCATCTTGGGGACAGTCAAAAGCTGTCTAATTAGACGTAAGGCACACTCAATAGGTGGTAATTCATGTCTAATACTGTAAACCTAGCCAACTACCAATGGGCCCTAGAGTAGAACCTATTATTCCCACTCTTTCCAAAGCCAGTATAATGTCTGATTATATTCCCAGTACCTGTCCTTGTACCCAGAGATAATAGAAATCCTTACTGCTCACCAAAGAAGCTTCATTTCTGCAACAGAATGACCATTAGAGAAAGCCACAGCTGGTCAAAATGCAGAGAACAACCAACCTTGGGGTAACTAGCCAGAACTGATACACCCACAAGACAGTCCTTACACGCAAGGTTCAGGAAACATTGAAAAAGAGGCAACAGAAAGATTGTAAGAGACAGAGGACCCAGATGTCTGTTGTGAGGTAACTTCTTCCATATATGACAGGAAAACCACACCCATGATATCTCAAAACTAAGCTGCCTGAACAAGACTTGAATAATGACAACACCAGTTCACATGTCAACAAGGATGGGGAAATTATACAAGGCCTTACCCCTAGATGAAGACCTACAGATGTTTTATGCCTGTAAGAAGAGGGAAAAACAACAACCAGTCTTCTCAGGCCCCTTTGCAGGCTATGCCCTGTGAAATCTTAATGAATACTAACAACACTAAGTGGTCTAGATGAGCTAGGGGACCATGAGTTTGTGAGGAAACATGGGAGGAACTTGGGAGCAAATGGGATGGAAATGATGTAAATAGAGCATTCATATATAAAATTTTCAAATAAATAAATATTAGGATTGAGAAGAGTCTATCTACTCAACAAAATTAGCTTCAAGAAGTTATAACTCAAATTCATTTGTCAGCCCCAATGTGTGGAAGCATATTTAACAGCAAAATATCAGAACCATTTATTGATGGTGAGATTACTAACCAGCTTGTAAAGCTAGAATGTGCCCTAAGAACAGAGAGATGTTTTTAAAACGTGTGTCTTTCACAAGACTACAGGCATTGAATTGAAGAAATTGGAACCCTATCACAATAAATTTGAGAGTTGAATGAGGCATTTAAACCTTATACTTTGGTAATAGACAACAAACCAGTGCTGAGTATACTGCTGAACTCATCATTTTTATGAGAGGTGCTGATGAATGGGATATTATTGAAGAAATTGCTTCTTCAGTGCCATTAAAGAGCCTAAAACAAAACGTTTATCTTAAGCACTGCAAAAACTGTCAAAGTACTTGTCAGAGTATCTGAAACCCTTAGTTACCAATGGTAGCCTGGGAATGGCAGGTAGAAGGGGGATTATAAAGTTAAGTGATGGTGCAATTGCTCTTCCATACTCATGTTTAATAAAGCATTGAAAATGGGTAGCTTCATGGAAATTACCATCAGGATTGGATTTCATAAGGGCCAAGAGACAACTATCATGGGTCACTGGGATTCCTTACCAGTGTTGAGGATCACTGTGACGACATCATTTACTCTTTGGAAATAAGATGGCTAAGTCCACACCAAATGTTGAAAAGATTTTGATTTGTCATATTATCAATTCATTTATGGTGTCAAAACCAATGTTTATGCCAGAACATAATAATGAAAACTGGCTTATAGACTTAGTATTTTAGCCACTCATTTAAATGAGCTTCAGTTTGAAGCTTCAAACTGAAACTCAGCTTCTCAGCGCAACAGTATTCCATACAGAACTGAAGCTGTGGCGAGGTCAGAGGGAAGCAATGCTTCCACAGTGGCTGACAACAGCCCTGTGAGAGGCAGAATAGATGCCTTGCTTTCCATTTGATACAGAATGTGAAAGCTAGTTTCAAAACTTGAGAACAAAATAGCCCAAAGTTTTGTATATTTAAGACTTCATTTTTAACCAACATAAATATATTGCCTGCTAGTTCCCAATCAGAAGGCATGGAGCTGTGGTTTGACAGGAGGTGTGAATGTTTTGTTTACATCTCTTCACTAGATTTTTCAAGTCCTCTCTCCCTCCTTTCATAATTAGGTGATTTTTTTACCTTTGTCTTCTGCTAGCTCATACTTTTGAGATTGACTCTTTTCAAGAATGGGGTACAGTAAGAGTAAATTGAGGACTCTAATGTCTGACAGGAACCTTAAGCCCACACAGATCTGCACCTATTCCCGCTGAGCCAGGTGTAAGTACGTTAGCTTCTGAAGGCCAAGCCAATGGCTTTGTTGTTTTTGTTCTTTTATTTAAAACTTAGAACTCAGTGATTTTTGCTACTTGGATGTAGGCTCATTATTACTAATTTCAAATTTGGAATTTCCCTACCACTGACTTTAAAGAAACTGTAAGCACTGTTCATTATTAGATTGTGTGGGGAGTTTCACACTTATCTGTGGTGGCAGACAACATGAACAGACCCTTATTTTCTTCAACAGCACTTCCATTGTCAAGGCAGTGGAAAAATTCTCACAGGGAGCCCCTCTCCAGGCAAAGGGTAGGTGGTGTTATCATCCAATGTAAGGACTTTGACAGATCTATTATGAGCCACTCAAGAGACACCAGGCTTTCTCCATTGAGCCTAGTATGGCCATTAGATGGAAATGTGTTGTGCTGTACTGGTTTTAGAGTCTCTGTTACATTTCCAGTATCTGGGAACTGGTTGATACTCTAGTCTGTGAGGAGATGGCCCTAGCGTTCAGAGGCCCAATTGCACCATCTTAGTCAAATACCCACTAGCATAAAGCATCTAGGAATCACTCACCAATCATACTAACAACCCATGTGCAGGAGCTGTCCCTAACTCAGTGACAGGGGTCATCCTCTGTATGAATGATGGCATGGCTTCGTTGCCCAGCCCTGAACCAACAAGCAAGTCTACAGGCACAGTCTTGCCCAGCATGCCATTGTCCAAAGTTCTGTAGTCACAATCATACTAATGGAGAGACAGGAGCCAAATTTCACAGTCTGAGCCTGGAAATAAGCGGTGTCCCATACTAGCAGAGAGTATTATGGGTTGAACTACTTAATCCCAGGGCAATTTCATTAAACTCCAAAATGTCTAAATTTCTAAAATCAACACTTGGCGGTAAAATAATTTCAAAAGAAATACATAGAAAAATGAATGGAAAAAGAAAAGCCTTCTGAGATTAGAAAGAACTCAACAGATGACAAGCTCACCTTTGGTTGACTTAGCTGTCCAATTTCCATTTAAAATGGTATGAATTGTAAGAGCATACCTTTCTTCATAAAGCAACACCCTGTTGATTACAAGTGTGTTACTAATGAGGATATCCCTGTACAGGGAAATGATCATGGGTCTCCAAGAAAGAAAGGTAATAGACCACTGGACATATATTGGGGAAGTCACAAATCACCATTGTCTTCACAGGGAATGCTGGATGGAACAAAGACAATACAGTGTCTTTTCACATTTGTGTACTAAGGATGTGTTTGTTCCTCAAAACTGAGCAAAGTGTCTGTGTATCATATGCAAATCATGAGATAACACCAATTCCTGTGTAGGGCCCCTCTTGATTCTCAGTAAGTAAGAGCACTGTGCAAGGAGGCATGGGTCACTTAGCTATGAGAGAATATGGAAGAAATCTGTGAACTTCTTTGAGAAGATGAGGCTGGCAGACCCTTGGCCCAGCTAATCAAAGGACAGGAAGAGAAGACACAAGTTAGTAGAATCAGAAATGAACAAGGAAACATTGCAAGAGACAACAAAGGTACTAAGAATAGTATAAAGTAATATTTTTTTAAACCAGTACACAATTAAATTGAGAAAACTAAAAGAAATGGATAAAATTCTAATTTAGCTCAATAGCCAAAATTAAACTAAAAAGAAGTCAACAACCCGAACAAATCTCTCAGGTGGGTGGTTGAAATGGTTAAAAAAAACCACCTTCCAGCTCAAAAAAAATGCCAGAGTCAAATGGATTGCTAGTAGAATTACACCAAGCTTTCAAAGAGTTACAGCAAACGCCTCTTAAACTTAAAAAAAAAAAGAGAAAGAAACAGAAGGATCACTCCTGAATTTATTTTATGAAACCAGTATATCACTTTAATATCAAACAAGGAGAAGATAAAGCATCAACAACCAAAAAGAAAACTACTGTCCCATCCCCTTGGTGAACATGCATTAAAAACTGTTCAATAAAATACTGGAAAACCAAATGTGAACATACATCAAAACGATTATCTACCACAGTCTGATTAGCTTTCTCTCTGAGATGCAGGGATGATTGAACATGCATAAGTGAATAAATGCAATAAACCACATTAATAGATTTAAATGTAAAAATTACACCATCATCTTAGTAGACGCAGAGAAAGGATTTGATGACAACCAACATACCTTCATGATAAAAATGTCGCAGAGTAAGACTAATGGAAACACACTTTCATGATCAGCGTTGCACAGAGCAGGACTGTAGGCAATGTACCTCAACTTAACCACGCTATAGATGAGAAATTGACAACCACATCACCCTAAATGGAGAGCAATTTGAAGCAATGCCACTGAAGTCAGGAATGAGATCTGGCTGTCCACTACCCCTACT
This sequence comes from Acomys percivali, assembly GCA_907169655.1. NCBI lineage: Eukaryota > Metazoa > Chordata > Mammalia > Rodentia > Muridae > Acomys > Acomys percivali. The sequence continues at coordinate 34,423,917 of OU015749.1, read as the reverse complement.
CCTTTTTAATAGTATGCTAAAGGCACTAGCTGGAGTGATACAGTAAGAAAGATTGCAGGAAAACAAATAGGAAAAAGCAAAAGTCAAACCGTTTATATTTGTAGACAGTGTGCTATTATACATGAAATCCAAAATTTCTGCCAGAAAAACTTGTAGACATGATAAACAAATTCAGCAGTGTGACAGGATACAGAATCAACTGTAAAACCCAATGGTGTTTTTATACACCAATGAAATCATTCAAAGAAATCATAGACACAGTCGCACTCATACCCACAAAAATTTAAATAGCTAGGAATAAAGTGAACCAAGGAGATGAAAGATAGCTACAATGAAAAATTTAAGCGCTTAAAGAAAGAGAGAAAAACCAGAAAATAGAAAGAAATCCCATGCTCATGGTGTTGGTAAAGTTGATATTGTGACTATGCTGCCCAAAGGGATTGGCAACCCACTTTACAGACACGTATTCATTCATAGTCATTGCTACTTGTTCACAACAGCTAAGAAATGAAATCACTCTAAACGCCCTTTAACTGATAGTTCTATTATAAAAATGTGGTACATATAAGCTGTGGAATACTATTTATCAGTTAAGAAAATGCAATCATGAAATTTGCAGGTTGTGGAATACTATTTGAACTAAAGAAAATCTAATGATAAGATGGATGGAACTAGAAAACATTATATTGAATGAGGTTACCCAGACACAGAAAGAAAAATGTCATATGTTCTCACTTATCTGAGGCTCCTAGCTCCAGATCTTCAGATGAGAGTATATAACCTGGAATAGGTGCAGAAAGTGGGAAAGTAAAACTTGACAATTGCTGCAGTTTGAGAGTAGGAGCAATAGAGAGAAAGGGAAAAGGAAACATTGTTGCAATTTGTGAGTAGCAGTAATAGAAACGTGAGTTACAAGGTACCAGTGATCTGATGTGGGACATGGGAAAATTTGGGATGGGCATAAAAGTAGAGACACGAAGTATATAATTGCAGAAGGAGGAGGATGGTAAAAATAACAGTAAATGTGTCTGAAAAGTCATGAGGAATTATAGCATTAACAATTTACCTTTTTAAAAATCTCTATAATAGCTTAGTAGTATCCCATTGTGTAAATGTACCACAGTTTTTGTTTTGTTTTGTTTTGTTTTTTTATCCATTCTTTGGTTAGGGGACATTTAGGTTATTTCCAGATTCTGGCTATTAAGAATAAAGCTTCTATGGACATAGTTGAGCAAATGTCCTTGTTGTATGGTGGAGCATCTTTCAGGTATAAACCCAGTGTATTGCTAGATCTTGAGGTAGAAGTATTCCTAACTTTCTGAGAAAGCGACAGATTGATTTCCAAAGTGGTTGTACAAGTTTGCATTCCTATCAACAATGGAGGAGTGTTCCCTTTTCTCAACATCTTCGCCAGCATACGCTGTCCCTTGAGGTTTTGATCTTAGACATTCAGATAGGTGTAAGATGGAATCTCAGTGTCATTTTGATTTGCATTTCCCTGATGACTAAGAATGTTTAGCATTTCTTTACATGTTTCTCAACCATTCAACATTCCTCCTTGAGAATTCTATTTAGGTCTGTATCCCATTTTTAATTGGGTTATTTGGTTTGGTGCTGTTTAATTTCTTGAGTTCTTTATATATTTTGGATATTAGACTTTTGTCAGATGTAGGGTTGGAGAAATCTTTTCCCAGTCTGCAGGCTGTCATTTTGTTCTGTTGACAATGTCCTTTGCCTTATGGAGGCTTTTCAGTTTCATAAGGTCTCATTTATTAATTGTTGATCTTAGAGCCTGAGCTGAGTTATGTTCAGGAAGTTGTCTCCTGTAACAGAGAGCTCAAGTCTTTTCCCCACCTTCCTTTTTTTTCTAACATATTTAGTGTATCTGGTTTTATGTTGAGGTCTTTAATCCACTTGGACTTTAGTTTTGTGCAGGATAATAAATATGGATCTATTTGTGTTTTTCTACATGTAGACATCCAGTTAGACCAGCACCATTTCTTGAAGATGCTATCTTTTTCCCATGGTATGGTTTTGACTTCTCTGTCAAAAATCAAGTATCCATAGATGTGTGGGTTCACTTCTGAGTCTTAGATTTGATTTGATTGCATTGATCCACCAGTCTGTTTCTATGCCAGTACCATACAGTTTTTATTACTGTTGCTATATAGTACAGCTTGAGATCATGGCTAGAGATACATCCAGAAGTTCTTTTATTGCTGCGTAAGATTGTTTTAGCTATTCTAAGATTTTTGTTTTTCCATATGAAGTTGAGAATTGTTTTTTCAAAGTCTATAGAGAATTGTGTTGGCATTTTAATAGGAATGGCATAAATCTGTACATTGCTTTTGGTAAGATGGCCATTTTTACTAAGTTAACCCTACCATTCCATGAGTATGGGTTATCTATCCATCTTCTAATATCTTATTCAATTTCTTCTGTTAAAGATTTGATGTTTAAAAAGAAAGGTTTGATTTTTTTTCATACAAGTCTTTCACTTGTTTGGTTAGAGTTACACCAAGATACTCTATGGCTTTTGTTTTACATTATTTTTGTTGTTGTTTGTTTGTTTGGGGGTTGTTTTGTTTTGTTTTTGTGGCTGTTGTGAAATGTGGAATACTAGTCAGCTATTAGAAACAAGGAAATCTTGAAATTTGCAGACAAATGGATGGAACTAGAAATAATCATCCTGTGTGAGGTAACCCAGACCCAGAAAGACACATGGTATAAACTCACATATAAGCAGATATTAGCCACAAAATACAGGATAACCACAGAACTAAAGAAGCTAAATAACAAGGGGAAGCCTGCGGAGAATCCTTAATTCTCATTCAGAAAGGCAAATAGAATAGTCAGCAGAAACAATTTAGGAGAAGGTATAGGACAGGAGCCTAGCATAGAGATCCTTTAAAATACTCTACTCAGCAGGGGATCAAAGCAGATGGTGAGAGTCACACCTACACTTTGGGTTGGAGCACAAGGAGTCTTATGGAAGAGTAGGGGGAATAGAAGGGCCTGGAGGGGAAGGAGCTCCACAAGGGAAACCAATGGAGCCAACAAATCCGGATTGGGAAGGGCAGTGCTGCAGAGACTGATGCACCAATCAGGGACCATGCATGATGTGGTCCTAGAACCTCTGCTCAGATGTAGTCGATAGGTATCACAGTCTCTTTGTAGGTCCCATAATATGAGAAGTAGTGACTACCTCTGACATGGACTCTGGTGCCCACTCATTGGTTACTTCTCCCTGGTGGTGCAGCCTTGCCAGACGACAGAGGAAGAGGATGCAGGCAGTCCAGAAGAGACTTGATAGGCTGAGGACTGATGATAAAGAAGGAAGGATCCCCATTTCTGAGGACTGGGAGGGGTCTGGGGAAGGGAAAGTGGGACTGGGAGGAGACAAGGGAGGGGCATACAATCCAGATATAAAGTGAACATATTAAAAATTAAACAAAAAATTTAAATCTCTATGATAAATGTACTTCTCACTATAATACTGAGAAGAATGAGAAATAGTTTTCTCCAGAAGAGAGCATATTAGCTGGTTATCCATTACCAAATACTAAATTCAGAAGAACTACATATACATAACATTATATAGACTAAGCAGGTTATATTTAGAAATATATGTGCATACTTATACATATATGAATGTAATGAAAGTAATGCAGAGAGAGACCATGGATGTGAAAGAGAACAAGGAAGGATATGTGAGAGGGTTTGGAGGGGGAAAAGAGAAAAGAGAAATAATGTAATTATACTATAATCTCAAAAAATTTAAAAGTGGGGTAGACAGAATGTTTTTAAGTGCCAGAGATCAGAAAGTTTGCTGTTTGTAATGTCAGAAGGTACACACAAAAAGTCTCACCAACATGACTGCCTGAATATGATATGAACAAAGATGATACCTATTAGGACATGGTCCAAGAATGAAGTCCTCTGAGGAAAATTCTGAGGGCTTGTGAGAAAACTACAAAAACAAAAAAGCCAAGTTTATATGACCTCAGTTTCTTCAAAACCGTGGAATTGTTCTTAGATTATTCTTTCAATTACTCCCATGTAGCAAATAGGACTGAATTCACTTCAAATTATTCATTACAACTGGCTACTGTTATTTGTCTGTATGCATCTATAGAAAAATATGGTTCTCCCATGCTCAGCTTGTCTGCTGAGTGTGGTTTTCCCACCATATGCCACTTACCTACCACGTGCAGCTTGCCCCTGTGTTTGTACATGTTATTCGTGTGGCTCCTTTAAACATGAAGGTATAAATTTTCTGAGGCTATGAAAAACGTTTTTGCATGATTGGCTCCATCCTCCCAGGTCCCATCACCTTTTGAGCAGTAAACAGATACCAATAGACATGCAAACATGGGGGGCTGGGGCCATAAGGCCTCAACCCCAGACAAAGAACACAAGCTCTATAAGGTATGCAGGGCACAGGAGAAATAATCTTCCTTAGAGAAGCTTGCCAATTGGTTGTCCAATACTAAATGGTCAGTCCTGCAGACATATACATGTAAGTAACATGATGAAGACTGAGAAAATTGTATTTATGTATTTAGCAGCATGCACACACGTGCACACACATACACACACACACACACGCACCCACACAACCAAATAACGACAACAATAATAACAATGACAACAACAAAGAATTAAAGAAAAAGTCATAAATTTCAGAGGGAGTAATGAGAGGTCCATGGGAGGTTTGGAAGGAGAATGGAGAAGAAGGGGAGTGATGTAAATATATTATAATTTTAAAAACCTAAAACATAGTACTTTGAGGAACAAGCTATCATGGTAGTTTTGTTTGTTTTGTTATGGTTTGAGTTGCTTTGTTTTGGCAACTATTCCCCAGATCCGTAGCACATATCTAAATAAGACTTCTTTGAAAGCATCTGAATTTGCATTATGGGTAAGCATCATGCTCACTGAAACTCACTGAAACCCTTAGTATGGTGTGCTCTGAGGCCATCTGTGGCTCTAAGGAGGTCAGCCACCATTGCACACATCCCCTGCACTCTGGCATTTCTTCTTCCTGCCTGTAGAGTTCGGGCCTGGGCACCTCCTCAGAACCCTGCCATTGTGTAACAATGATCTGGCTGCATTTCCACCACCAGGCTTCTCAGCCCCACCCGCAATGCCCTCCAGGCTGTCCTGCCTTCACCTTAGCCCTGTTCATATTCATAAGGAAGAAGTGTTTAGCACATGACTGAGCTTTCCCACGGCCGACACAGATGTGTACCTCGCCCTTGACTAAGTACAGGTCACAGTTACATTAGGCAGTGGCTGGCTGCTCTTTAATAATTTATCCCATTAAAATTCAACATGTTCTGCAGGGACTTTTATGGGACCATGAAATTCTTGCAGTGACCCAATGGCTATTGAAGTTCTGTGAAGAACTGATGGGTTCACACCGCTAGCTCACTGGTGTGGGGTCCATTCTGTCAAACACTTTTAACCATGACACAGTACCAGAATTTTTGTTGTTCAGTATTTTTTTTTAACCATGAAGACGTGATACTTAAGGGAGGCTCCCATTCTCAGACAGTCCCAGCAGAGATGGATTCCAGCTTGCCCAAGCCACAAGGTTTAATGATCAATGGTCAAACCAAGAAATGTCTATATTCAAATTTGTAATAAGACAATTTAAACACAGTTTTATCTATTCAAGGCTGCATACAGTGGTGTTTCCCAACTGCATTGTCCTCATCTGTGAATGCAGACATTGTAGCATATATGCATCCAAGTCAAGTTTTTCTACAACTCTGAGTCTACTTCTCCAGTACGGCACAGTTTGACCTCTTTCTGGCTGCTACATATTGCTTACATTTCCAGATCAGTAGTTCCTATGAGCTCCCACATGTGCCCTGCAGAAGGAGTAATGAAAGTAAGTCAACTTTCATTACCAGGGAAAATGCCCATGGCTTTAAGTGTCTTTTTGTAGTGGTAATGTTTGGTTTTAATATTTAATAAGCACAAACCACCATAAAGAAACACAGCACTCTGTCCCATCCCTGGAACATCGGTGAGAGCTGAGGCTGCACAGGTGAAGCCCTATCTGATGGAACTAAAAGGCCTTGGATACACTTCAAACCCAGATCCGGAGCCCAGATGTCTGGTGCACAGGCCAGCTGAGCCAGTCCCAGATGACGGTGAATCCATCAACCGCCTGCCTCAAAGAAAGGAAGATTCCGAAAACCAAGCATCCTCAGATGTGGGGAAGAATCACGGGTCTCAAATCCACAGACGAAGTAGCAACTCCACTTGTTGATAAAATAAATCTAAGGCACAGCTCAAGTGGCCCTAACAGCAGTCAACATCAGACACCACATCTAGAAATCTGAATGCTAAGAAAACTCTTTGAACACAGGTAAGTAAATGACAATGCTGCTGAGCACAGGAACTCAAATTCCTGCAGAGTCTCATATGGTTCAGTGTAACTTTGAGGAAAACCAAATCTCATTATTAAGTGACTCAGAGAAGAGGAGTTAGAGGTTACTTATTTTTATTTGAAAAAGCATTTTCTTCTCTTGACTTTCACAGCCCTTGAGTGACATAGATTTATAGCAATCAATTCCAGAACCCACGGGGCTCATGGGATGGTGGGCTCTTGTCTTTTTTCCAGTCCTGGTTTTCATAGGTCTCCATCTTTAATGCAAAGAACTGCCTCGGCAGTAAATATGGGAACAGATAGACACTGACATTAAAGAAGTTTAAGACATCCTCTGAGAAGTTAAACTTTAGGAAATAAGTCAGAGAACAACATAAAATAAAAGGGAAAGTGTGTTTATCCAGCTGGAACCTAGAGCTCCCAGAGAGCAATGCCTAGGACTCATGGGTATTTCATACCATAGGCATGATTATAGTGTCTGATTATATTTGTTACCTAATTATTTCAGGTTCGTTTGTATGTCACGGCAATTATGCAGTCAAGGGACTCTTCCAAATGTATTTGCCACCATCACTCAACATATTCTATCACATATCCATCCTGGTCAGGTCAACCTGCCCAGGGAGATAGCACCAGTTGCGGCTATACAGGAGGGTGATGTGCACAGGTTTGTCAGACATTAGGACTAATGCAGAGCTATTGTTGGGCTTTTTTTCTTTTTTCATTTTATTGAAAAAAGTTTTTTTTTCATACAATATATTCTTATTTTAGCATTTCCCCTCCCAGCATTCTTCTAGCTCCTTCTCATATTCCCAGTCATCTGGATCGACACCCTTTCTTCCTTGTCTTAGAAAACAAATACTCATCTACATAGTAATAATAACATAAAATAAACTACAGTAATATAAAACAAAAACAAAGAATTTGCAATTGGACAAAACAACCAGATGAGCCAAAGAAAAAGCACAAGAAATGCATAAATATTAGAAACATAAAAATTTGTACGCACAGAGATCTCACAAAAACACAAAAATTGAAGAAAATATATAGGTATAAACAGACAGGCAGATGACAGACAGCACATGTAAGGTAAAAACACAAGGAAAATCAAAGCAGAACAGAATGCCCCAACTCAGCATTATCTGTCAAAACCTCCATTGAGTTGTTTTTAGTTTGCCATCTACTTCAGTGCATCAAGCCTATGTCTAAAAGTGGTTTGGTTCCCCAGTGAGACTCCTTGGTGAAAACTCATTTTTCACTTGCAAGTGGCTATCAGTTGGAAACATCTTCTGGGTTAGATGTGGGTCCTGGTGTCCACTTCTTTCAGCTCTAGGATCCTATCTGGTACAGACCTGCATAGGCCTTGTGCATTCTGTCTTTGTTTCTGAGTTTACATATGCATCAGAAGAGATGTTTTAAGAAGGCGTTGTTTCCTTGTTGCCCATCCACTCTGGGTCAGTCTTACATTCTTTCCAGCTGCTGCTCCACAGAGTTTCCTGACACATGAAGGAATTTGATGGAGCCATTCCATGTAGGACTGAAGGTTTTAAGATCTCACACTCTGCACATTGCTTGCCAGTGAGTCACTGTGGTTTTTCTCACGTGCAGCTGGAGGAAGCTTTTCTGAAGACAGCCGAGCAAGGATGGATCTAAGAGTATAGCAGAATATCATCAGGAGTCATTTTGCTTCTATGCTATTTTAGCAGAGCAGAAGCATGGGGTTTTCCTATAGGTCCCTTGCCTATCTGCTCTCAGGTTATTGGTCACATAAGCAGTGTCAGTTATGTGTTCCATCTCATAGAGTGGCCCTTAAATCAAATCAGATACTAGTTGGTTTCGCCCACAAGCTTTGTGCCACTATTGCACTGTGGGACTTGCAGGCTGGATACTATTGTAGATTGAAGGGTTTGTAGATAGGATAGTGTTTACTTTTTCTCCTTTGGTATTGTGCAATGTAACTTCTAGTACCATCAATACTAGTCAGTAGGAAGAAAGTCTCTAAATAAGCACAAACTTGAATTCTCCAAGTTAAATGAAATATATCAGTGTTCAGCAAAAGGGCCTTACCATCAACTCATGGCGAGCAAACAATGGCCTTGGCAGCAGGCTTGGTTGTTTAGTGCTTCGGTGGTGTCCCTTCAGCCAATAACTCAATGATGTAACCCATTCCAGAAGTTTCATCTGGTGATAAGTGATACCCAGTTTCAGCCTCATCATTTTGCAATCACATTACACACACACACACACACACATACACACACACACATATACACACATACACACACATGTATACGTTGACATATACATTTTATACATATATGAAATGTTTACAAAGCTTCTAATATTTTAAGTTCTCATACTATTTCTCAAATATTTATTAGTTTCAGTTGTCCCTCCCTTCATTCACTTCCTTACCTCCTCTTCCCTTCATCCTCTGCCCCTCTTCCATGTCCCTTCCTGTTTAATCCCCCATCTCCCATCTATCTATAACCATCCATTTTATTTTCTATTCCTAAGGAAATCCTTCCTTAGCCCCCTAGTCCCTAGGCCCCCTCTGTATCTAACTTTTTGGTTATATACATTGTAGATTGTTTATCAACGACTTAACAACTTAAATCCATACATAAAAGAAAAAATACGTTGTTGTCTTTCTGGATCTAGGTTATCCTACTCAAGGTGTTTTTTTAATTTTTAAATTTTAATTTATTATAATTTATTTTAGATTGTGCCCCAAATGTTATCCTCTTGCTTGCATCTTCCATTTCACATCCTTCCTCTCTCTCCCACCCTATTTCCCTCCCCTAGACCTCTGACAGAAGGGGACCTCCTCCCCTACCATATGACCTCAACATAGCAGGTCTTAACTGGATAGTCTGCTTGCCCCTCCTATGTGTGCCTTCAGGCCTCCCCACCAATGGGAAGTGATCAAATTGGGGGCACCAGAGTTCATGTCACAGGCAGTCCCTGCTCCCTCCCTCCATGAGCTACCCATTGGCTACATCTGTACAGTTTTACTACATGCATTGCCCTTGGTTGGTGCAACAGTTTGTACAGTCCCACATGGATCCAGATCCACCAGCTATGATGGTCTCCTTGTGGAGCTCCTGAACCCTTTGGGTCCTTCCATCACTCCAGTCTTCCATACCACTCTCAGTGCTCCACCCAGAGTCCAGCAGCAAGTCCTAGCATCTGTCCAGATCCCATACTGGGGGAAGACTCTCAGAGGACATCTACGTTGGACTAATATCCACTTACAAGTGAGTATATACTAAGCATGTCTTTCTAGGTCTGTGTTACATCACTCAGGATGGTCATTTCTAGTTTCATCCATTTGCTTGCAAATTTCAAGATTTCCTTGTTTTTAATAGCTGAATAGTATTCCATTGTGTGTACCAGAGTTGCTTTATCCATTCTTTGGTTGAGGGACATTTAAGTTGTTTCTAGATTCTGGCCATTACGAATAAGGCTGCTATAAACACACTTGAGCAAATGTCCCTGTTGTATGGTGGAGCATCTTTCATATATATGCCCAGGAGTGGTATAGCTGGGTCTTGAGGTAGCACTATTACCAATTTTCTGAGAAAGCACCAGATTGGCTTCCAAAGTGCTTGTACAAGTTTGCACTCCCATCATCAATAAAAGAGTGTTCCTCTTTCTCCACATCCATGCCATCATGTGCTGTCACTTGAATTTTTGACCTTAGCCATTCTGATGAGTGTAAGATGGAATCACAGCGTCATTTTGATTTGCATTTCCCTGATTACAATAGACATTGAGCATTTCCTTAAGTATTTCTCAGACACTCAAGATTCCTCTGTTGAGAGTTCTCTATTATCCTCTGAACCCAATTTCTTAATTGGGTTATTCGGTTTGGTGGTATTTAATTTCTTGAGTTCTTTATATATTTTGGATATTAGCCCTTTGTTGGATGTAGGGTTGGTGAAAATCTTTTCCCAGTCTGTAGGCTGTTGTTTTGTTCTGTTGACAATGTGTTTTGCCTTACAGAAGTTTTTCATTTTCTTGAGGTCCCATTTATTAATTGTACATCTTTGAACCTGATCTATTGGCATTCTGTTCAGGAAGTTATCTCCTGTTCCAATAGGTTCAAGGCTCTTCCCTACTTTATCTTCTAAAAGATTAAGTGTGTCTAGATTTATGTGGAGGTCTATGATTTACTTGGACTTTAGTTTTGTGCAGGATGATAAACATGGGTATACTTGCATTTTCTACATGTAGACAACCAGTTATACCAGCACCATTTTTTGAAGATGCTATCTAATTTACATGATATGATTTTGGAAGGTTTTTTTGTCAAAAATCAAGTGTCTGTCAGTGTGTGGATTTATTTCTGGGTCTTCAATTCTATTCCAATGATCAAAGCAACCTATTTCTATGCCAGTACCATGCCATTTTTGTTACTGTTGCTATATAGTATAGCTTGGGATCAAGGAGAAATTCCACCAAAAGATCTTTTATTGTTTTAGCTCTTCTTGTTTTTTATTTGTTTGTTTTTTCCATAACAAGTTGAGAATGAGCCTTTCCAGGTCTGTAAAGAATTGTGTAGGTATTTTGATAGGGATCATATTAAATCTATAGATTGTTTTTGGCAAGATGGCCATTTTTACTATGTTGATCCTCCTGATCTATGAGCATGGGAGATCTTTCCATCTTAGATCTTTTTCAATTTCTTTCTTTAAAGACTTGAGTTTTTTTTCATACAAGTCTTTCACTTGCTTGATAGTTACACTAAGATATTTAAATTACTTGTGGCTATTATGAAGGGTGTAGCTTCTCTAATTTAATTCTCAGCCCATTTGTTATTTTTATATACTGCATACAGGAGGGCTACTGACATTTTCAAAACTTAATCTTGTATCCAGCCACATTGCTTAAAGGTGTTAATCAGCTATAAGAGCTCTATGGTGTAATTTAGGGAGTCAGTTATGTATACTATCATATCATCTGCAAATAGTGATAATTTGACTTCTTCCTTTGTGATATGGATCCCTTTGATCTCCTTTTGTTGTCTTATTGCTTTAGCTAGAACTTCAAGTACTATATTGAAGAAATATGGAGAGAGTGAGAAACCCTGTCTAGTTCCTGATTTTAGTGGAATTTCATTTATATTGCCTTTATCACTATGTTTAGATATGTGCCTTGTATCTCTAATCTCTCCAAGACTTTAAACATGAATGAATGTTGGATTTTGTCAAATTTCTTGGGAGGTTTTTTTTTTGTTTTTGTTTTTGTTTTGTTTTTTGTTTTTTGTTTTTTTGTTTTTTTGCATCTTAGGAGACAATCATGTGGTTTTTTTCTTTCATTTTGTTTATATGATGGATGATATTGTTGGATTTCTGTACTTCAAAGCATGTGTGGGATGAAACCTACTTGGTTATGGTGAATGATATTTTTAATGTGTTCTTGTATTCGGTTTGTGAATATTTTATTGAGTATTTTTTGTCAATGTTCATAAGAGAAAATGATCTTAAGTTCTCTTTCTTTGTTGAATCTTTGTGAAGTTTAGTTATCAAGGTGACTGTTTTGTTTTTGTTTTTTTGTTTTTGTTTGTTTTTTGTTTGGGAGAACTTTGATGACTGTTTCTATTTCCTCAGGAGAATTTGGATTATTTAAGTTGTTTACTCGATCTTGACTCAAATTTGGCAATTGTCCATTACATTTAAATTTTCAAATTTTGTGGCATACAGGCTTTTGAAGTAAGACCTCTTTGAATTTCTCCAGTGTCTGTTGTTACGTCTCTCTTCTCATTTCTGATTTTGTTGATTTAGATAGTGTCTCTCCAACTTTTAGTTAATTTGGCTAAGGGTTTGTCTATCTTGTTGATTTTCTCAAAGAATTAGCTCTTGGTTTCTTTGATTCTTTGAATCATTTTGTTTGTTTCATTTTTTTTTTTTAATTTCAGCCTTGAGTTTGATTATTTCCACTGTTTACTCCTCTTGGGTGTTTCTACTCCTTTTTTTCCCTAGGGCTTCCAGAGGTGTCATTAAGTTGTCTGTATGAGATGTTTCCAATTTCTTCATGAAGGCACTTAGAGCTATGAACTTTCCTCTTAATACTGCTTTCAATGTGTCCCATAAGTTTGGGCACATTGTACCTTCAGTTTCATTGAATTTTAGGAAGACACTAATTTCTTTTTTTATTTCATCCTGACCCAGTTGTCATGAAGTACAGAGTTCTTCAATTTCCATGTGTGTGTAGGATTTTTTTGTTATTCTGTTGTTGTTGAGGTACAGATTCAGTCCATGTTAGTCTTATAGGATACAAGGTATTATTTCAATCATCTTGTATCTATAGAGGCTTGATTTGTGACCTATTATATGGTAAATTTTGGAGAAAGTTCTGTAAGGTGCTGAGAATAAAATGTAATCTTTTGTGTTTGATTGAAAGGTTCTGTAGATATGTTAGATCCATTTCATTCATGACATCTCTTAGTGTCATTATTTCTCAGTTTAGCTTCTGTTTCATAAGCCTATCCTTTGGTGGAAGGGTTTTTTTTAATCTCCCCTATTTATGTGTGGGTATTGATGTGTGGTTTAAGCTTTATTAATGTATCTTTTACAAATATGGGTGTGCTTGTATTTGGGACATAGATAATCAGAATTGTGATGTTATCCTGATTGAGTTCTCCTTGATGAGTATGAAATGTTCTTCTTCATCTCTTTTGATTAGTTTGGCTTGAAAGTCTATTTTATTAGATATTAGAATGTCCACTCCATCTTGCTTCTTGTGTACATTTGCTTGAAAGACCTTTTTCTAGCCTTTTATACTGAGGTAATATTTGTCTTTGTGGCCAAGATGTGTTTCTTGAATGTTGCAGAATGTTGGGTCGTGTTATGCATCCAGTTTTTTTTGGTCTGTGTCTTTTTATTGAAGAGTTGAAATCATTGACATTGAAAGAGATTAGTGACCAGTGACTGTTAGGTCCTTTTATTTTGATGTTGGTTGTAGTATTGTGTTTCTGTGTTTGTCTGGGTTTTGTTTTGTGAAGTTATCTGTTTCCTGTGTTTTGCTTGGTATAGTTAGCCTCTTTGGGTTGGAGTTTTCCTTCTACTCTCTTCTGTAGGGATAGATTTGTGAAAAAGTTCTTTAAATTATTTGGTTATGGAATATCTTGTTTCTCCATCTTGGTTATTGAAGTTTTGCTGGTTATAGTAGTCTGGACTGGCCTCTGAGGTCTCCTAGGGTTTGCAAGACCTCTGCCTAGGCCCTTCCAGCTTTTGTGACCTCTGCTGGAAACTCAGGGCTGATTCTAATAGGTTTGCAATTATATCTTACTTGCCTTTTTCCCCTTGCTGCTTTTAATACTTTTTCTTTGTTCTGTACATTTTGTGCTTTGATTATTGTGTAGCAGGAAGATTTTCTTCTCTTGTGTACTCTATTTGGTATTCTGTAGGTCTCTTGTATGTTTATATGCACCTCTTTCTTTAAATTGGAGAAATTTTCGTCTATGATTTGGTCGTAAATATTTTCTGGGACTTGGAGCAAGGCATTGTTTCTTTCCTCAATTGCTATTATTCTTAGGTCTTGTCTTTTCATGGTGCCCTTGATTTCTTGGATGTTTTATGTCAGGAATTTTTTAGATTTAACATTTTCTTTGATTGATGCCTCAAAACTTTCCATTGTGTCATCTATACCTGAGATTCTTTTCTCCATCTCTTGTATTCTCTTGGAGATGCTTATGTCTCCAGTTCTGTTTTCTTCTCTAAGTTCTCTCTAGGCTTTCCTCAGTTTGTGCTTTAATTATTGTTTTTATCTTCATATTCAGATCTTGAGCCATTTTATTGATTTTTTTCACCTGATTGTTTGCATTTTGCTGAAATTCTTCCAGTGATTTCTTCATTTTCTCTCTTAAAGGCTTCTGTCATGGCTCCTCTAAGGTCTTCAATCTACATGACTGTATCCTCCTGCATTTTTTTACTTATTTCATTCATTTTCTCCATCATGATCTTCATTATGAAAGGTTTGAGGTAATTTTCTTGTGTTTCAGTTGTGTTTGAGTTTCCAGGGATGATTTCTTCAGGATAAATGGGTGCTGGAGTTTCCATATTATTTTGGTTTTTATTGTTTGTGTTTTGGGGCTAGCCCTTAGTCATCTTTCTGTCTCTTGCATTGGGTGGTAGTTTCTGGTTACCTTCACTGGCCATTGAGAGTAGCTCCTAGTTGAGTCACTATAGGTTGATACACCTCACCTGTGGGGCTCAGAGAGCCCTTCTGTGGATCAGGTGGGTGACCTGGGTTCAGATCTGATAACTTTCCCTGGACTTGCCAGGTGACTTGAGGTCAGATCCACTTGTGTTCAACACCTTGGTTCTCTCCTGGGCTCTAAGACCCAGACACTGATGCGTTGTAGCCCACATTTCTGTCTGAAACACAGAGCACGGGTGCTGCTCATTGGTCTGTGTGTGGCTAGCTAGGCTTTGGAGACAGTGCCTGTGTATGCTTGGACCTGGTAACTGTCTTTGGATTGGCCAGGTGACCTGAGATCAGATCCACCAATACCACACATCTTGTGGTCTCTCCTGATCTAACAGAACCAGTTGCTGATGCCTTGTAGACCACAATTCAGTCTGAGACAGTGTTTTGGTGCAGTGGGCTGGTTGACATGTACCTGCCTTTGTTCATCTGCATCCAGGAGCCTTTCATGTGTTGTCTAGGTGATCCAAGGTCAAGTCTACCCATGCTCCCTGCCTCTGTGCCCATCCAGCCTCGTCTTTCAGCTTTGTGTCTCCTAAGTTAGGCAAACTTTTGACAATTGTTAAGGTGCTGCTACTGGTGCCTGGCAGTGGTGAGGGTTGTCATACCTTGCATGTCCTGCACAATGTGTCTGGCACAAAGCTCATGGTCAATAAACATTATCCATGCCTATCTTCATCATCTGTGGTTTTTCATTATTACACAAACATGTGTTGGTAGGTGTCTTTTGTATCTTACTTGATGAGACAAGTGGTCCAGAAAACATGGCACTACAGACATGATCATATCTTAAGGTCACAAAGCTCATGATCTCATACTAGGTCTTCAGTTTTCTTCTGTGTCTTGCAGTGGAAAAGGTCAGATGTTATACCTGTCATTAGCAGAAGTTACTATTGGTAAGGCCTCTGCAATTGTTCTGGGACCTGGTGCTGTGTTCCTGAAGACAGCTGCATGAATGAAAACTAAATGACTTCTCTGTGCTTCCCCAAGTCATGGAAGATGACTTAGCTGAGCTTCCTGAGTGTGTCAAACATCCAGCCTTCTAGTCTCCCATCTATTCTTGGCCAGAAGCATACACACAA
Source organism: Acomys percivali (assembly GCA_907169655.1). NCBI lineage: Eukaryota > Metazoa > Chordata > Mammalia > Rodentia > Muridae > Acomys > Acomys percivali. The sequence continues at coordinate 34,408,224 of OU015749.1, read as the reverse complement.
CTTGCTGGTGTCAGTATTGGTACACATGTATCTTCTCAGTGAACCTCTTCATAAACTCATACAGCCTGAAGCAGTGGTCTCCTCCTAGAACAGGCAGAGGTGAAGACAGGGGAAGCAAGAAGCAGTGTTAAGGGGTGGGAGACTGTGGGTCAGACAGGCTGGAATTCAGACTGGAACATGGGATAGTTGGCCAATGAGGCAATTATTAGAAGAATGTTTTTAATTCTCAATTTCTCAAAAGTAGGTAAGCAGTATAAATGTATGTGCTCATCTGAATGTCTGTGTAAGGTATGCAGGTAGACGGATAACTAGATAAGGACATGATGACAATGAAGGTAACAGGTAGATACCGGTGCACACATTCATGTGCGGAAGATAAAATAAGTAGATAGAGATAAAGTGACAATCAAGGTGACAGACATAAATAACAATTAACACATACATAGGTGGAAGATAAAGTGTAAATAAATAATAAATGATATATTATTGACAGACTATAAATAGATAGATAATAGATAAACAAACTATGGATAGATAGAGAAATTACGGATAGATAGATAGATAGATGACAGATAGGTAGGTAGGTGGGGGGGAGAGAGAGAGAGAGAGAGAGAGAGAGAGAGAGAGAGAGAGAGACAGACAGACAGACAGACAGACAGACAGACAGACAGATAGATCAATGCTGACATTTTGGAGGTAATTATGTATTGAATTTATACCAGGGTGGCCCCCCTACACATGTCCAGGCACATACACACATACATGCACACACACACGTACACATACACACACACTCATATGCATGCTCCATACATACTGTTCTGTTGTACATCCCATGTCCCATACATTTTCAGGAAGGGTATTGCCTTCCAAAAGGCACAGTTAACCAGGAAACAGAATTGTGAGAAAAGTGAGTTGTTCAATAGTGCTACAAAGACTAGCCATATGTTTGTTCATTTGTACCATGTGGTATCACTACATTAAAGGGGTATGCAAGATGCACACAAATATCCACAGAGATAATTTTATCAAATGCACAAACTTATACTAATTTTGAAAAGTATAAAAATTTAATATTTTAAAGGTCAAGTGGCATTTGATTAACCCAAAGTTTAAAAATCAGGATCTGGAGATATGGCTCAGACTCAGTGGTTAAAAGCACTGGCTGCTCTTACAGAGGACCCAGGTTCAATTCTCAGAACACACACAGTGGTTCACAACCATCTGAGACTCCAGTCCATGGGATTAGACACACTCTTCTAGCTGCTGTCAACACCGTACACACATAGTGGCAAGACATACAAGCAAACAAAATTACAAGAAAAAAGAAGGAAGAGGAGACATCTTTCAAACTTTTGTATCATAAAAAAATATTGTGAATTTTTTTCAAAAACAAGTGAGTGGAAAACTGACAGAGAACACATGCCAATTATTCTATGCCAGCATTCTACACTGAAAGTACTGTAATAGTCCTGACGTAATGTGTGTGTGTGTGTGTGTGTCTGTGTATGTATGTGTGTGTGTGTGTGTGTATGCACAGGTAAGGGGGCACCCTGGTACAAATTCAATGGATAAATCCCTTTGAAATATAGGGTTCTTAGCACTGTCATGGATTCCAAACCAGGTTAGGTTCCCATGATTTCTCTAAGATCAGCTGAACAAGTAACATCAGTACCCATTCTTGCAGAAAAATGCCATGTGATACTTAGCTTTTCTAGGGGAAATCTTGATAACTTCATCTCAAACCCATGTGCTAATGTTATAAAAGAGTTGGGCTGTGCTACAGACTGTGGGTGTCTGTCTCTCTTAAGGTTTCAGTTAAAACTGCACTGGAAAAGAAAAACACAGAGACACACGGATATGTACACACATAGACACACTCACAGACAGAGACGTCCAGATATAACCACAGACATATACACACATGAGCACAGACACATACACTCACAGGCACAGACCCACAGACAGAGACATGCACTCTCATGCAGTCATACACAGACACAAAAGGACACACACAGCTTCAACTCACACAATGCACTGATGGCCTGTGAAACTGCAGAAATCCTAAGGCTCTGATTATTTTAGAAAGAAAATATTACCCCTCTGATGTTATCAATTAGGCATGTGAATAAACCAGGCCAGTTCCAGCAACCTAAAGCCAGTAACTTCATCAGGAAAGAAGGTTTGCTGGTCTCTCTGACATCCTCATGTTGATTCAAATCTGTCTGTCTCATGAGCTGACCGAGGGGAGATTCCTGCTGGACACCTACAGCAAACTCAAGGTTTTATTTTCTTTTTTAAAAAGTATTTATTTATTCACTTTACATCCTGATCAGAGTCTCCCCTTCTCCTCCCAGGCCCCCTGGCACCTCCCCCTATTCTCCTCTCTCCTTCTCCTCAGAGAAAGGGATGGTGCCCAAAGGATACCCACCTGCCCTGGCACATTAAGTCGCTGCAGGACTAGGTGCAACCTCTCCCACTTAGGCAGGACAAGGCAGCCCAGCTAGGTGAATAGGATCTAAAGGGAGGCCTGAGGGTCAGAGAAGGCCCTCACTCCAGATGTTGGGGGATCCACATAAAGACCAAGCTGCCCATCTGCTACATATGTGCAGGGGCATAGAACCAGACCATGCATAATCTGGTGGGTGGTTCTGTCTCTGAGCCCCCACGGGCCCAGGTTAGTTGACTTTGTAGGTTTTCCTGTGAAGTCCTTGACCTCCTCTGGCTCCTTCAATCATTCCTCCACCTCTTCCATAGGACTCTCCAAGCTCTGTCTAATGTTTGGCTGTGGGTCTCAGCATCTGTTTCCATCAGCTGCTGGGTGAAGCCTCTCAGAGGACTTATGCTAGGCTCCTCTCTCCAAGCATAGCAGAGTAACATTAACGGTGTCAGGGATTGGTTCTCTCCTATGGGATGGGTCTCAAGTAGGGCCAGTCTTTGGTTGCTCATTCCTTCAATCTTTGCCTCATCTTGGTAGGCAGGACAAATTTTGGGTGGAAGGTTTTGTGGGTGGGTTGGTGTCCTTATCCCTCCTCTGGAAGCCCTGTCTGACAACAGGAGGTGGACATTTCAGGTTCCACATCCCCCATTGCTGAAAGTCTCAGCTACAGTGGCCCCTATAGACTTCCTGGGGCCTCCCCTATCCCAGGTCTCTTACAGAGATGCCTTTACCTCTGATTTCCATTCTCTCACCCAGCCCTGTCTCCCCCATTCTCCTTACTTCCAGTCCTCACCCCTGCTTCCCTCCCATTCCCCTCTCCTAACCAGCTTTCTTAAAGCCAAGATTCCCTTTTAGGTTTCACCATCCTCATATGCAGTGTCTGGCATCTGTGTTCCCCAGGTACTCTGCATTTGAGAACATTGGTCCATCAAGCATGGAACCCAGCCATCCTCTGAGTCCCAGTAGAGACACCTCACCCACACCCTGGCTGAACCCTGGACTAGACTATGAGCTCAGCACTGCATCTGCTGAGTCTGGATTGGAATAGTCCTCAGTTGAAAACGATCTCTTCAGTCTGTGCATGAGTGTTTTACCTCAACTCCAAGGTCAACTGCATCATGTTCATAATCCATTTGGGTTCATGAGTTCAATGTTTTGCCCTGACAGTAAGAGAATGAAAGAATTTGCTTCTCTTATTATGCAATTTGAAAGTCTTAACTTTCTGCACATTGAGATAAGACACATGGCCTTGCTGTCGACTGTCCTGCTTTTGGTTCCCAGGGCAAGTGCTGCTAGCTTGAGAGTAGCTCCCAGTTCTTCTCCGCCCATCCAGACACTCACGTCTTGCCCCGTGGGGTGCCGGTGGGGTGGGCCATAGGCATTCAATACCAGGCTTGTTTCCCTCAGGAGCGCCTAGCCATGATCATTTATTGTCTGAAAGCTGTCCTCTTGGATGCACTCTGTCAGGAGCTAAGTGGGGAGAGCCCCTCCACTTCTGTGAGAGAGCCATGGACTGGTCCCCATTGTTGGGAGCTGCAGGGGATGGAAATACTTGGCATTGCCTTGTACTCTGCTTGGGAAAGAGCTCTGCGTCCCAGCATAGAGAACAATGTGAGAACAGCCAGCTATGCTCCCAGCCACAATGTCTGCTCAGGTCCCCAAACAGCCTCAATTCTGAGAGCACAGATGACAGCGTAGCCGAGGAAACAAGAAGCAAGTTCCCAGGGAGCATTCACTGGGGGAGTTTCAATAGGGACCAAGGTGGTGTGTTCAAACACTCACAGTGTCCTGTGGCTACCATAACCCAAATCTGTAGTCTATGGACACTATAGACATTTCCTGGTGCAAGGAACTGCTGTGTCAGCAAATGTGCACCAGACAAAGCCAAGTGTTTTCCCCAAATCTACCCCAGACCAATGTTCTCTGCACACTTTTAATACATGGCATTGGTGGGCATGTGGACACACACATGAGACTTGAGCCTTCCTGAGGTAATCAAAAGCACTGAGGAGGAATGCAAAAGACTAAGGCCCAGGCAGGCTTCAAGGAAACAAATTCATTTGTACAATGTTTTTTATCAATTAATTAAAAAAACTAAACTACTCATGCCTTTTCATTTTACCATTAACTATACCATTACCTCTAAAGTTATCCTTTTATAAAGCTGTCCAGACTTTTCCTTCTTTCATCTTTTCTTTTTGCCATTAAAATATAATCACATCATTTTTCCCCTTCTCTTTCCTCCCTTCAACCCTTCCTATGCTTCCCCTTGCTCTCTCTCAAATACATGGCCTCTATTACTTTAATTACATATAAACTATTATATATATGTACATACTATCTATACATTCCTATATATAAATATATGCATATGTATCATATATACATATATATATATATATATATATATATTGCTGAACATAAAATTGCAGCTTAGTCCATATAAGAGCCCTTGCAGATGATTTAATGACTGACCACTTGGTACTGACAGCCAAACCAGGGCCTTTTGCATAGGGAAGAATGTGTCTTCTGCTTACGTTCAGCATTCTTTAGTTGGTTGCACTGAATATTCTAAGGAAGACTATTGAAGGAAGAAAGTCACAGGAGACCTCTGTGATGGTCTGATTTTTACTCATTCATTTTGTCAGAAGGTCTTGTTGTGTGTGGCCAAAGCTGTTTTTATTTTTAACTTGAGTCCCTCCCACCTCAGCCTCCAGTTGCTGGGATTATTGATGTGCGCCACAAAGCCTGGCTCATGTCAGCTGCACCTGAGGGTAGAACACAGTCATCCTGGGGAACTCTCACAAACCCATTGTTTCCATCTACCTGTTGCTGTGTGAATATATACTTCCTTGTGCCTCCACCACACAAACTTAAGGATTTCAAAGAGCGGAAATCTATTCTCTCCAGTTGCAATATAGAACCCAGACACAAAGTGTCAATCAAGTCGAGCCTCCTCAGCAGGAGTCAGGCAAACAGCCTCACTTGCCTTTCCATTACTGGTACTGTGACTCATTGGCTTGGGATGAGTCCATTCCAGTCTCTGTGTTTGTGTGTGAGCGTATGATTGTAGACACTACTCATTAGTGTTCCCCTGAATACTTAGCTTGATGATGTTTGCAAAACCCATGTCCAAGTGAAATCATGTTCCATAGTCTGGGGCATCGAGAGCAGGCTTACTTTGGGAGAGATAGCCATCTGGGTTACAATGGGAGCATGTATCATAAGTGTCTGCTAAGGTAACTTCAGAATTATAGCCCCTGGTGAAACAGAGTTGGGAGACTGTTATCCAGTCACCCCAAAACCACTACTTTCCAATCTTCCTGGCTTCAAGATTATCTTCTGGTCACTTTGCAGAAATCTGGAAAGACTAAAACCAGGAATGAGGCCGGTATCAGAGGCCAGTAACCTCTGACTGGCCCTTACCTACTGTGCCTGCCCTATGCAACAGGCTTCCTAAGACTGCACCTCTAGAGCAGGAGGCAAACTGGGTACCCTTGTCCTCCTGCTAGGTCACCTAGTGGCTTCCAGGACCACCCAGACAATTCCCTTCACCAAATTGTTTTGTTTCTGTGGGGACAGTGCCCCTCCCTCTTCACACAACACAACTACATAACAGCACTAGAAAGGAAGGGCATTCAGAGGAGAACCAGGATTTCAGATACCAGGAGCCTGGTGATTCTCTTGTAGCCTCTCCTGGCCTTCACTGTGTGCGGAATGCAATGCTTAGAAGTGGAAGTGCCCTGAGCCAAGACTTAAGAAAGAACTCTTGGCTTCCATTCTCATGTAAAACAGATCTGTCCTTTAGGAAATGCTGGAACTGACTTTCACTCTGTAAAGAATGTCTGTGATTTACAGTTGGCTCCACGTGTTTACAAATCTCTCCCTTGTGATACTCGGAAAAGAGAATTTATAAGTCACTCCTTTTGTATTGAGAGTGTAACACGCACTTGACACATGCTTCATTATGTTTTAATAATGCAGCCTTCCTACTTGTAGGGCTTCATACTTGTGACCTATTTTCTCCTGGATAAAGCAAGAAACATAAACTACTCCCGACTTTGCTACAATCATTCTCCTAAAACAAATCTTCCAGAATTAAAATTTTATTTTAATGCAGGAAAAAAATAGGTTTGTCTCTACGACTGCGATGCTGACTGATTATATTCACAGCTTTAGCATGACTAAGGTTTTACATGGTTGCACAATTCAGCCACTCAAATGAATCACCACAGCATGGGATTGTTTTTATTACATTTTTATTTCTCTTGGTTTCAAAATAATAATATGATCACCTCATTTCTCCTACCTTTTCCTTGCTCCAAGACTTCTCATGTACCTTTCTTGCTGTACTTCAAATTCATGGCATCTTTTTTCATTAATTATTGTTACATGTGCACATGTGTGCTGTGTGCATGCACACACACACACACACACACACACACACACACACACACAGAGAGAGAGAGAGAGAGAGAGAGAGAGAGAGAGAGAGAGAGAGAGA
>OU015749.1:34388686-34401270 GCA_907169655.1 Acomys percivali | reverse complement strand
AGAGAGAGAGAGAGAGAGAGAGAGAGAGAGAGAGAGAGAGAGAGAGAGAGAGAAGTAGACATGTCCAGCTCAGTCTGTGTATATATAATGTTACTTGGGTGTATGTTTTCAAGGCTGAGCATTTGGTACTGGATAACCAGCTGCTGTTCTCTTTCCTAGGGAAGACTATTTCTCCCAAGAGTGGGATTTTTTTTGGTAACTTTCATTGGAAAAGATATGATTAAAAATTTCAACAGGAAACTGAACATGATACATTATTATCTAGAGGAGTTTCACTGGGTTTTCCCTTGGTTGAAGATTAAAATTTTACATGTTACCAAGGAGAGACTTGATACCCTATGAGCATATACAGGGAGAGGTAATCCCCCTCAAGAACAGTCATAGGGGAGGGGAATAAGGGGAAAATGGGAGGGAGGGAAGAATGGGAGGATACAAGGGATGGGATAACCATTGAGATGTAACAAGAATAAATTAATAAAAATAAATGAATAAATATTATACAAATTCAAATTAAAAAAACAAATGTTTTTTTGTGAACTTTGAAATTCTCAGTATTATTTTGAATAACAAGCATGAAGTAGGATACTGTCCTCAGTGCAGAATGACTGATGAGATCCTGACACCTGGATTCAAGGATCCCGAAGGCAGCTGACTTCTCTGTGAAGCAATAACAGCCTAGATCCTATCACGGTGGGTGTCAAGGCACCTGAGATCAACTGTGTAGCTCACAGCTCTTGTCACCATGACAAATACCTGAAATCAACTAAAGCAAGCACAGTGAACTCTGGCTGGAGTCTACCTTCAGAGCTGTGATTTCATTGACTTAGGGTTGGGGTGGCATTTTGTTTCGAGAGGGGGCTTTATGAAGATGATTTAGTGTGAGAACCCTATCCTGGACCAAAGAAAGAAAGGGAAAGGGCCAGGATGCAGCACACACTCAAGCACATGCTTGTGGCACCCTAACTTCTCCCAGCCAGGCCCCACCTCCCCCAGGTTGGAGACCAAGTCATTAGCACTCAAGTGTTTTAGAACATTTAGTTTTTTAATTTTAATTTTATTAATTTATTCAGATTACAACTCAATTGTTATTCCATCACTTGTATCCTCCCATTCCTTCCTCTTTCCCTCCCACTTCCACCCTATTCCCCTCCCCTAGGTCTATGACCAAAGGGGGCCTCCTCCCCCACTATATGGTCATAGACTATCAGGTCTCATCTTGGTAGCCTGCTTATTCTTTCTTTGAGTGCCATCAGTCCTCCACACCAAGGGGAGGTGGCCCACACCAAGGGGCACCAGAGTTCATGTCAGAGTCAGTCCCCGCTCTCCACACAACTATGGAGAATGTCCTATCCATTGGGTAGATAGAACATTTAGTTTTAGTGATGGTTTACATTGACAGTCACCTTGGAAGGATTTAGCATAACCACATACACAGGCCTCCAGGCATGTGTGTGAATGATTTCTAGGTTGAGTTAATAGAGGTGAGAATATGCACCATAAAGATGATAGCACCACCCTATGACCTGGGTTATGAGAGCACAAAAAGGGGAAGAGATTAGCACAGGGCCTTTAATGCTCTCTGTTTCCTGGATGTGGATGGTCCTGTCGTCATGGCTCTGCCACCATGATGGACAGCACCCTGGCAATAAAAGTAACTGAAAATATCTAAACCATTACAGCCTTTCTGAGCCACACCAAGGCACTGGGCACTGTAGCAATGACTACAGTTGGTTGACCAGAAAGACTGGAAGAGGAAGCAAAATATGTGTTTTCACTTAGAGGCAGCCATGATCCAACCTGAAGCTTACCCAAATTGTTAGCACAATTTGAATCAACTTATTTGTCCTAGAGTGGTTGTTCCCCTACTGACTGTGCAATTTAGGATGGGAACTGGAAGAATATATTTCTTCAAAATAAAACACATGGTTTAATGACAACCAACAACCCGAAACACTTCTATTTCAATTCTAAAGTATGTCAAAAAAATGTCACTGTTCAGCAGTGACATAAAAGGCATGGGGGACATTTTTTGCTATGGTCTTACAATGATGAACCCGCATGTGAAACCTCTCTTCCATCCCAACTCCAGGCTAGCCAGAGATCTGCCCTTGATCGTCAGGTTTTAGACATGAAAGACTTCAAATCTCTCCATGCCCAAGATGAGTGCAGAATACTAATTCGGATCCACATGAGGCTCCATAGAAGTAAATCCTTTATTTTAAACTGTTAGTAACCCACTTTTCGAGGGCTTCAATGGCATGAATAAATCTGCTTGAGAAAGTTATACGCCTTCCTGCCAGACTCCATGGAGTCCCGAGTGGCTTTTGTTAACATAAGAACCAGGTGTGTGAATGATAACTTCACACACACGGAAGGGCCTGTGGTGACATCAGTTTAATCAAAGGCAGGTTTCACAGCACTTCTGCAGTGTTTCATGATACATACCTCTGTCCTGGCTGCTCAGGGGAACAAGACTGGGGAACCTATGGTCCTCTGGCATCTCAGCACTTACTTCTCCTTGACCATGGTCAGATAATTGTTTTTCATCGGGTCCCACAGCATGAGACAACACCCACACTGTGGTGTTTTCCTGAACTTCCCAACTCCAGCCAAACCTCTAGTGTGTGGGATGTTTAAGAAGTCCAATCAGAAATGGCTACGGGTTTGGTCTGCAGTCTACAGAAGCATTTTCAGAGCCTGTCTCCCAATCAGCACCTCTTGATTGAGCCCAGACCAAAACTCAAGTTTTCATTGTTGCTGATGCTTCCTTGGCTCTGTGTGAAATAAAAAGATGCTAATTAGTAGTCAGCACAGACATTTTACAATCCTCACTGCTTCCTTTCTCTGCTTGACCCAGTCCCACTGGGAGCAGAGGATCCAATCTGTCACCATCCAAGTCTCACTACACATGTCCTGTATACTTGCCAGCCTGTCACCCTTCCTCAACTCTATGGTTCCCACGTGTTCTTTCCTCAAGTTTTACCTGCCACGTGTGTAGCTCCAACCCAAACGGCACTCATCACCTCCCTGCCCTCGACTTAGCTTGACTCTTAAGTTTAACACTGTTCATTTGAATGACACCTTAATGACATTTACTACCTTTCATTCTGGTGCTTTCTCCTACTACGCCACATGTGTTCTGTTCCTGTCACATTAGGGACTAATCCTGATAGACATTGCTAAAGGCAGTTTCTATCGCAGACACCTTTGCCCTTTGGTCTTCAGATGCTCTATGGGATAGATACTGCACATCAGCAGATTCCTCTGCACTGTCTAGTCTGGCTTCTCCATTTTGCCTCAACTGCAGGGTGTCTCCATGCCTTTCTACCACCAGGACGTCACTGGAGTTCTTCTAAAGGCTGGTTACTTTTAGACTTTGTGTTTTGGGGTCTACAGGAAAATTGGAAGACGAGGAGATTCTCCACATACCTCTTATCGGAACCTGAACAACATCTACTCCACTGTCAACCTCTCCCATGAAATGGAGTATGTGTGGTACCAAATGCAGTGATGTGTCTTAACTACCCAAATTCTGCTTTCTCTAGGGTTCACTTTTGCTGTTGGACGTTCTGTGTGGTTATGAGTGTGTGCATGTGGACACTTCCCCACCACTGCTCCCTCATACAGTCATTTCACTTCCTGTAGCTTCCTGGGTTCTCTGTCAGGATGTCCCTTTTGTCCCCTCACCCAGTATCATGTGGTTGTAATGAGAAGCAACATATGTTTTCAGTTTTTAATGTGCATTTCAGGCACCATGTGTCTTCTCATAATTTGGCATTCCTTACTAACACTGGGTGATAGCTTCATTGTACCTTTCACCAATGAAAGACACCTTGAATGTCTCCAAATTCTGAATAAAGGTACTTTGTGTGTAGGTTTCTGCACCATTCCCTACTAATTTGGAGAGTTTTAAGGAGAATAATCACAACCTTCTAAGGTAATGACATGTTTGGCTGTGGTAGAAGTTATTAAACTGTCTTCCTAAGTGGAGGTGCAATTTGTATTCCCACTTGAAATGACTGAGGGGTTGTCTTGTCCCATGTCAGTTAGTGTTCTCAGTGTTCAGCTGAGCCACTGAAAGGGCTGTTCCTCTGTGTGGGCAGCCTTTAGTGCACTGATCTCCTGTATCTCCTCTCTGGTGTTGTGTTCGTTAAGGCCTTTGGTGCATATTTTTGCTTTTAAATTTTTTGCATATATATCCATTAGCTGATATATCTTTTGAAAATGTTTTCCCCAAGTCCGAGCCCATTTTTTCCATTCTCTTTACCTCCATGAAGCATTCTTCAATAAAGTCCATTTAAGTCTTTCATGGATCTCATGCTGTGTTGTTTATCAAACCATTGGCAAGTGATGTCTTCTGAGGGCAGGAGGGAGGCCATCCATGCTCTAGTCACAATCCTTCACACATAGACATACTGACAGCAATAAGCTAACTGTGTGTTTCTAGTAGAACACATAAAACTGGGAAAGAAAATGATTGGGAAGGTAGGTAGGAATTGGAGGGAAGGCATGGTGGGCAGGTGGATTTTATAAAAACACCTCATACAAATGTATGAAATTCTCACAGTGAAAATGATACTAAAATAAAACTAAGAAGCCTCTGTCTAATTCAAGGCCATTTGGATTTTCCCAGACTGTGTCGACTACTAATTTTTCATTTTCCATTTACATCTGTGGTTTATTTTGAGTCAACTTTTATAAAGAGTGAGAGAATTATATCTGGATTCTCTTTTTGGCCACATGGATATCCAGATGTTTGAGCATCATCTGTTGACGGCATTAATTTTCTCCCGACTATGCTGGCTCTATCTTTGTGAGGAGTGAGTTGATCATATCGTGAGTCTATTTCTGGGCCTGGGACCTCTGCTTCTTCCCATTGATCTTTCGTGTCTGCGTTCTTTCGTCAGTGTCACCCTGAAGTCTTTACTGTAGCTTTATAGGAAGCTACAGAATCCAGTACTATCAGGGCCTTCATCTTTGCTTCTCATTATTGTGTTGACCACTTTTGGTCTTTCCGTTCACCATATGGACTGCGCAATCGATTTACTGATATTGCCAAAATAATTTCTTGGGATTTGGGTCACTTATTTGAAAGAGGTACATCTCAGTATTGAGTCTTTTTATCCTTGAGATCATGACTTCTCTTCATTATTTTAGATCTTCACGGCTTTTGCTCATCAGGGCTTACATTTTTCCTCTTATAAATGATTTTTGTATAACTAGATATAGACATATATATATATATATAATTTCATTTTGGTTTGTGGTCATGTCAGTACTGTGCTTTTAATTTCATTTGTTCATTGCTGTGTGCTTTATTTCCTTTCCTTTTACTAATAAGTGTGAGTCCCCCAACATGAGGTTCTCAAGCACTAGGGGGCATACAGGATATTCAAGCTCAGCACAGAAGAGGGAAAACGAACATTTTCATTTTTATTTACTCTATTAATAAGAGAATAGATAAGTACACAATATCCCATGTACGATATTCCAAATGTTATTATGAAAACCTACACAGGCGTTCTACTTTTTTCTGCTGTGAGCACATAATGGAAGGAAGCACAGGCATACTTCTCTAAGCTAAGTCTTATACTTTTCTGCCTGATGGAGTTCTGCTGCCTAGGATTCCTCACAACGTTCTCAGGATGCTGCAAATCATCCTGAGCAAAGGCACTTGGTCCTCTGTTTCACTGTATACAAGGCCTTCAGGTAGATAGAACACTGTGCTCTTCTGATTTACTGTATAATTTTAGAGTTAATGTGGTATGTTTTCACATCCGTTCTGTGGTCTTTCTGGAAGCATATCAAATATGTTGTCTGCTCTCTGGCCACAACTTATGTCCACCCCAGAGCCTCCCTGTCTTAGACGAGGCCTTGACTAACGTATTAAGAACTTAGCCCAGAGGTGCCATAACTCCCCCTATGGGATGTCAGTGAAGGAGCCACAGGCACAGCCATGTGGCAGAAAATGGTAGGCTTTGGCCTCACTGATGAGCAAATTCCAGCCTGTATCTTTGTCATTGTGTCATGTCTGTGGTACAGGATAGCAGGAGAGATCTCAATTAGTCTTGCCATGGCCACATATACCCACATCACAGGACCTGATGTGCTGTGAACATCTAATGCTGCTACCCGTGTATCTTAAGGGGTTAAACACACGTGACCTAGTGTGTGCCCTGGTGACATTGTACACAAGGCTGGGAACTCTGACAAGAGAACTTGTCTGAAAGACATGAGCCTTGTATATGACAGAAGACCTTAGGGGTAAATACCATGATGAGCCCGGAGAAGGAGTGGAGAGAACACTGGACTTGTAGAAGTCGATTCTGGTTTCAGTCTTACAACGAGGCATCTTTAGTTACTGCAGATAGACCTGTAGTTAGGAGTAAGGCAGTCAGAGCACCTTCCCTAAGCGTCTTCTCCGCGGGTGAGCTGGTAAGTGACATGAGTGAAGGGCACCTATCCATTACGCTCCTGGTAGATTTTACACCTTCTGTTTTCTGTCATCTGGGACAGTGTGTGTTATCAAAATACACTTGCTGGCTTGCTCAGTTTCTGGGTAGTGGTACAGCTTTAAGAGGTGATTGTGTATGGGAGGGTCTCTGTTTCCATGGACAAAATTGCTTCCCCTATGAATTAGTCTCAAAGTGGCTGTCCCATTCCTCTGCCTTTGTGGATGTAGCCATGATTTTGGTTCTGGGAGGAACAAGCCCTAGTCAGGCCTGACTTTGCTGTGCCTTAACCTCAGGCTACCCTTCTCCAGTATCTTAGGAAAGCCATGCTGGTCGTAATCTGCCAACCAACTATAGGCATCTTGGTTGTGCCAATGAATGGTCTGGAAACACTGACTTTTCTCTCTAGCACACCTTTGTCTTTGTGGCTCTTCCTTCCTTCCCTCTCATTTTCCTCTCATTACAGTTGTGAGTGCTTGTGGGCGCTTCTGTGGATTGTCCATTCTCTTTGTGAGCAAACAGCGTCTTCTATCCCTCTGTACCACAATGTCTGGTAATGCAGAAGGTTCCTGAGTATGACCCAGGCTGGCATTAAGCATGTGGTTCATTTCCTGGAAGGATGGTTGAGCTAGGGTTGTGTCATCAAACTGATCAGCACAGACCTCTGGGCTTTGTAGTGTTTGGTGTCAGGACTTAGGAAACTGCCGGGCTCTGATTATACTCTTCTACAAAGATGCCGCACTGGGACTGTGGCATCACTTCCCTCACTACCTCCACCTCATTGCAATGGCGTTTTCACTGAAAGACTCAGGATGACAAACACCAGGAACAAACAGAGCTCTGTTCTCATCCCATCAGCCTTTGCTTCCAGGTCTTCAGAACCTCCCCTGAACATCTGCAGTCTCTGGCTTTCCAAACGGTTGGGAATGACCTTGTGGAATTTTGGAGATCCTTTCCACAACACATCGTGTCCAATGGCTTTTCTTCTCATTTACGTGCTGCCTCTAAAGGCTCCATTTATACCGTTGGTTGGGAAGGCTGCCTCCGATGGGACTCTGTCCCTCAGCATCCAGAGTTTGGAAGCTCCAGAATGTGAGCTTCACCCACACACTTCTCTTAACTGCTACAGTCTTGCATCCCAGCACACATCGTCATATCCTCTCCTTCATCCTACAGAGTAATACTTAACCTTTCTGCCATGCTCCAGGTACTTACTTAGCTCTTGGGGAGCTATCCAAAGTGCCTAATGGGCAAACAAGTAAATGTCACATTAAAACTGTGTTGGCTCATAGGGTATCAAGTCTCTTCTCGGTGACCGGCTGTCATTCCTCTGAGTGCCACCAGGTCACCCCCTCCAGGGGAACATATACAGGGGGAGGTAATCCCTCTCAGGAACAGTCATAGGGGAGGAGAATAAGGGGAAAATGGGAGGGAGGGAAGAATGGGAGGATACAAGGGATGGGATAACCATTGAAATGTAACAAGAATAAATTAATAAAATTTTTAAAAAAGAATATAAAAAAAACTGTGTTGGCTATGATTTTCTGGGTCTTGGAGTCATAGCCAAGACAGTTTTAATGTGACATTTATTCGCAGTAAACTTCAAACCCCTACCCAGATCTAGCCAATGGACAGGACATTCTCCACAGTTGAGTGGAGAGTGGAGTCTGACTTTCACATGAACCCTGGTGTCCCATATTTGACCATGTCCCCTGAATGGGGAGACCTGGTGGCACTCAGAGGAAGGATAGCAGCCTACCAAGAAGAGACTTGATACCCTATGAGCATATTCAGGGGGAGGAGGTCCCCCTCAGTCACAGTCATAGAGGAGGGGAGTAGGGGGAAAATGGGAGGGAGGGAGGAATTGGAGGATGCAAGGAATGGGATAACAATTGAGATGTAATATGAATAAATTAATAAAAATATATTTTTAAAAACTGTTGGTGCTGGAAGGATGGCTCAGGAGATTAGGTACTTGCCTACTAAACATGAGGACCTGGGTTTGACCTCCCAATAACCACATTTTAAAAAACGAGGTATGTTATCACACTGGGGAGGGCCTCAGAAATGGAGAGGTGAGGAAGGGTAGAACCTTGGGGATTTCAAGTCAGGCAGCCTAACCTACTTGAAGAGTTGCAGGCAAGTCTCAAATCCTGTCTCAAAATACAAGGGGAAATATCTTTTTTTATATATCGAATTTTTATTTTATTTTGTTTTCAAAATAATTTTTTTATTAATTTATTCTTGTTACATCTCAATTGTTATCCCATCCCTTGTATCCTCCCATTCTTCCCTCCTTCCCATTTTCCCCTTACTCCCCTCCCCTATGATTGTGACTGAGGGGGACTTCCTCCTCCTTTATATGCTCATAAGGTATCAAGTCTCTTCTTGGTAGCCTGCTATCCTTCCTCTAAGTGTCACCAGGCCTCCCCATCCAGGGGATGTGGCCAAATATGAGGCACCAGAGTATGTGTGAGAGTTATACCCCACTCTGCACTCAACTGTGGAGAATGCCCTGTCCATTGGCTAGATCTGGGTAGGGGTTTGAAGTTTACTGCCTGTATTGTCCTTGCCTGGTGCCATAGTCTGAGCAGGGCCCCTGGGCCCAAATCTGCCTATTATAATGTTCTTCTTGTAGGTTTCTAGGACCCTCTGGATCCTTCTACTTTGCCATTCTCCCATGCTTCTCTCATCTAGAGTCCCAATAGGATGTCCTCCCTTCTGTCCCAGTTTCCTGGTAAGTGAAGACTTTCATGGGACATGCCCCTTGGGCTAGTATGCTGATATAAGTGAGTATATACCATTTGAGTCTTTCTGCTTCTGGGTTAACTCACTCATTATGATCATTTCTAGCTCAATCCATTTGTCCAAATTTCGGGAATTCTTTGTTTTTAATAGCTGAGTAGTATTCCATAGTGTAAATGTACCACAGTTTCTTTATCCATTCTTCTACTGAAGGACACTTAGGCTGTTTCCATGATCTGGCTATTATGAATAAGGCTGCTATGAACATGGTTGAGCAAAGTTTCTTGTTGTGTGCTGGAGCATCTTCTGGGTATATTCCAAGGAGTGGAATAGCTGGGTCTTGCGGAAGCCCTATTCCCAGTTTTCTGAGATAGCACCAGTTAGATTTCCAAAGTGGCTGTACTAGTTTGCATTCCCACCAGCAATGAAGGAGTGTTCCTCTCTCTCCACATCCTCGCCAGCATGTGGTGTCCCTTGAATTTTTTATCTTAGCCGTTCTGATGGGTGTAAGATGGAATCTCAGAGTTGTTTTGATTTGTATTTCCCTGATGTCTAAGGAGGTTGAGCATTTCTTTAAGTGTTTCTCAGCCATTTGATATTCCTCTGTTGAGAATTCTCTGTTTAGTTCCAAGCCCCATTTCTCAATTGGGTTATTTGGTTTGGTGGTGTTTAATTTCTTGAGTTCTTTATATATTTTGGATATTAGACCTTTGTTAGATGTCGGGTTGGTGAAGATCTTTTCCTAGTCTATAGGCTGTTGCTTTGTTCTCTTGACAGTGTCTCCTGCCTCACAGAAGCTTCTCAGCCTCATGAGGTCCAATTTATTAATTGTTGACCTCAAGGCCTGGGCTATTGGTGATCTGTTCAGGAAGTTGTCTCCTCTGCCAATGTGTTCCAGGCTCTTCCCCACTTTTTCTTCTATCTGACTTAGTGTCTCTGGTTTTATGTTGAGGTCTTTGATCCACCTGGATTTGAGTTTTGTGCAGGGTGACAAATATGGGTCCAATTGCATTTTTTTACACATAGACATCCAGTTAGACCAGCACTATTTGTTGAAGTTGCTATCCTTTTTCCATTGAATGGATTTGGCTTCTTTGTCAAAAATCAAGTAACCATATGTGTGTGGATACATATCTGGATCTTCGATTCGATTCCACTGAGCAACCAGCCTGTTGCTGTGCCAGTACCATGCTGTTTTAATTACTATTGCTTTATAGTACAGCTTGAGATCAGGTATGGAGATTCCTCCGGAGGATCTTTTATTGTACAAGATTGTTTTAGCTATTCAAAAATATGGAACACTTCACGAATTTGAGTGTCATCCTTGCACAGGGGCCATGCTAATCTTCTCTGTATTGTTCCAATTTTAGTATATGTGCTGCCGAAGTGAGCACAAAGGGAAATATCTTAATAATGACAGTTCAGATTATCCTATGGGCTCTATACACATGTACATGTGCATGCAAATGTAACTGCAAAAATATAAATGCTTGCATTAGAGAAAACATTTGATGTGTGTTGTGTATGTGTTGTATTTAATATGGCTCTATGTGTGTGTTGTATTGTGTATGTACATATTTTATTCTTACTTTGAGTAAACCGGGCAGTATTTTAAGAAATAATAAATAAAATATTCAGCTGGCTAACAACAAAACAAATATCAATGATTAATTCTCTCATAAAAGAAAACTTCATAATTTTAGACCATATTTTATTAGCATGTTTTCTCCTATGAAGCAGTCTGAACTTACTATTTTCAATGCACACTGGTGATGAGATTAAGTAAGAGACCCTCATGGACTGAGGGCACTCATGTAGATAAGGGCATCATTTTGGAGAACAGTTGGACATAGTAACCTGCTTGTGAGTATGAATCTCATGCTCCATTTCTAAGAAATTCTCTAAAGATATAATGGCATGTGTATTAGAGGCTTACCCACAGAGATGCTCATTCATTCCTTG
The DNA here is from genome assembly GCA_907169655.1 of Acomys percivali. Lineage (NCBI taxonomy): Eukaryota > Metazoa > Chordata > Mammalia > Rodentia > Muridae > Acomys > Acomys percivali. The sequence goes on along the minus strand of OU015749.1, from coordinate 34,390,111 downwards.
CTGTTATTCAAAAAGAACAGTGAAATTATTTATTGTATTATAGGTATATATATGAGGGTCATTGAGAAAGATTTAAACATAAGAACATGTGAATTTGTTAAGTAAAAGCCTACCATTCTTACAATCAATATATATATATATGTGTGTGTGTGTGTGTGTGTGTGTGTGTGTGTGTATGTGTGTGTATGTATATATGTATATATGTATGTATATATACACACACAAATATATATACACACAAATATATATATATATATATATATATATCACTCTAAGTGACAATTTTGAAGAAAAAAATCTTTGTAGTAGAACAGCAGATGGTCTTACAGCAGTGTTATACTTTCATTATTTCCAGGATAAATATTTGTAGTTTTTAAAATTGCAAGGAAAAGATTATCTTTAACCTTAAAATACTTCAAAATGCTAAAATAAAAATATGAATATAAAGTTCTTTGGGTGTTGGTAGAGAAGATAAGAATATTTTTATAACAGGAAATGCCTTTTAAGTTGTTTTCCATGAATGATTCTGTATTTTCCATACATTACTTTTCCAGTTACATTTTTAATTTTGTTGGACATACATGAGACACAAGGAAACACTACAAATGTGACATGATCCTTTTTTACATTTACTTTTTATTAATATCTTAGATCTATATCTCCACCCACTATTCAGATACTTTTTAATTTTTTCTGACTATATGTTTTCAAGGTCTTGTGGAGTGAAATGGCTCTAAAGTTTTTGCTCAACTAAACACCAAGTCTGAATCCTGAATGTTTTCACTTGTCATGGTCTTTTCTAATCCTTCCCTGCTTAGGTATCTATTTAAACAGTATCTTAAATTCAGGCCACTGAGTGTGAGGATAAATTCCTCTACAGCCACATGGTATATAGGAAAACAGCATGTGAGGGTGAGCTGCAGAATTTGTGTCTATATTAGAAATTTGACAGAAATTATTTGAGTCACAGAGGCACACCGTGCAGATTTTTCTTCTAAGGCTGTTTTGATTAATCTAATCCACCACGACAAATTCACAATTCAATATGAGAGGTAAGGGTGCCTGAAGATGCCCTTCTCCCTCATCCAAGGGTGAAAAAAATCTGTCTAAAGAAGAGATGAAAACACGGCCAGCCTAAGTAGGTGATAAAGATCTGAACTGTGCCTGGCTGAGATAATGCACGGAGACAGGCTGAGGAGGAGGAGGAGGAGGCACCTCGCTCTTACTCACATAAGTCCACACAGAGGGAAGCTGGCTTTCTACACTCACCAGGATTCTCCCAGCAAGAGACAGTAAGTAGGCAGAAGTCCTGCATGCTCACACCATTTCCCCAAAACAGCATCTGTGGATGCTGGCTTTGAAAGAGAAGTTGTAGATTTAATAATAATAATAATAATAATAATAATAATAATAATAATAATAATA
>OU015749.1:34374646-34386135 GCA_907169655.1 Acomys percivali | reverse complement strand
ACACACACACACACACACACACACACACACACACACACACACACACATTCCGCATGTCTTTTTGGCTTTCTTTGATCTCAGATGTTATTCTGATTCTCCTCCCATTGCCCTTTGCAGAAGTGACTATGGGGCTAGCAGTGAATGTGGAGAACGAGGTACTGGTCACTGGATGCTGGTTATGGGTCAAGTGGCAGATCCTTTGTGGTGTGGTCAGCTCTAGACTGCAGCTCCATGACACTTGTGTGTCTACCCACCACTAAGGCATTTATGCCACATAGGAGGTGTCGTGATGCTGCCCGACAGCACCTACAGTGATCTACAGAGTCCACCCAAATATCAAGGAGTGCTTCAGAGCACTGTACACCGAGAGTGCTTCTCTCCATGGCCTAGCCTTCCCAATTGTGGGTCAGGCAACCTTGGCTTCAGAAAGGAGTTCAAAGACAGAGGCAGCTGACCAGTTTGTGGGCTGCAGACTTGCTGTGGCTGGGACCCGCAAAGAGAAGAGCCACTTGCTTGGAGGTGGCTTACCTCTGAAAGCAATCTTCCACGTGTATTGCTCTTGTTTGTAGTGTGATTTGGTTTCTTGAAAAAAAGCCTTTGGGTGGGTGGAGTTGCACTTCAGCCATTGTCAAAAACATGTTTGAAATCCAAGGGAATTACAACATCCCAAACTATGGTGAGGTACTGAGGTCATGCCAGAAGACCCTAGTGAGCTGGACATGTCCTTCTCTGGGAAGCAAAGCCACATGGGTCTCTTGGTTTCTGATTTTAAGGTCATCTTCCTGGGAACTGGGATACTTCTTTCAAAGACACCTCCGATCAAAGCTTCCCCATAAAGTTTTAATCTCTTCACTGCCATTCAAACCAGCCCAAGGAGTCTTTGCACAAATATATTTTCTATAACCAGAGCTCATGGTCAGGGGCCATCACTTCTTTCTGTGCCAATTCTCAAAGGTCTCCTGGGTTTCTTTAGTCCTGTAGTGGCTGTCTGAAACACAGGGACAGGCAGGCTGGCACCTGATGCTTCCCCAGTGGAGTTTCTCCATCACACTTGAGTGGCTTAATTCCTAGCCCAGCAGGGTACAAGTCAGCCTGGGGCTCACACTAACCTCCCAGAATTAATATTACAAGATATCCCCCAAACTCTCAGATAGCCTTGTTTCCTACCCCTAGCACCACTCAGAATAAACCCAGGGGTATTTACCAAGTCCCTTCCCCACCCCTCTATAGGCCATCACCCCACTCTCCTGGAATGCTATTCAACTTGGATTTGTTTCTCTGGTGGACTCCACATCCAACAAGGCACTGGGTCCTTTGGCAGATATTGGGCATAACCAGTACTGTGCATCAACGTGCACAGATATCTAGCTGCATTCTAGACAAGGTGGTACCCTTCCCTAGGCTCACATAGCACTGGCATAGGGCATAGCTGAGGATGCTGAGCACAGAGCACAGAGCTGAAGGTGCCTCAGGGAGAAGTGGTTCTTATTACTTTGACTTGTGATCATGGTCTTATCATGACTTTTCTCTTATTACTTCATACTGTCCTCCTTTGCTTTTTTTTCCTCACTGAAAAATTCTCAATTTTATAATAAAGCAGTAATCGAGGAGTCTAGCGCCACACTCACCCTTGAGTCAATTTAGTGAAAACTACTTGGGAGTTAATGGTTCAGGAGATATGCTAATTTCAATTTCATATCTCTTACAGTACTTAGGGAGAGAGGGAGAGAGAAAAGCCTCCTGTTATTAACTCTCATGAAGAATGAAGAGAGTGGAGATAAAATTTCATTGCTATGATTCGATTTTACTTTTATGCTAAAGTCAGCTAGATGGGGAAGAGCAAGTCTTTGTAGCTTTGGGAGTAATGTGCCTACAATCACATCAGCCCCAGGTGAGCTGATGCCAATTGGGATACTTAAGGTACCATGAAAACTCCCAAGTGAAACATGCCTATTTGGCACCACTGGAGCATACATCAGGGAGAAGAGTGAGGCATCTGATGGTCAGTAGTTTCTCTGCTTCTGAAGTCCCTACCGTCTTTGGGGGAAGGGAGAATGGAGGACGTTTACACCACACATAAAAGTTGTGCACTTCTTAAAGTCGCATATGTAGAGAGTGAAGGTGACACCCTGAATTGTCCTGGGATCCCCACACTCACACACATGAATGCATCATTAGAACATACACTTTCATCACAGACACACAAGCTAAACCTGTGAATACAGTATTTACAGAGAAAATACAGACACACTGAAACAAAAAAGGCATAAATATATGTCCATCTAGATTTACAGGTGAACCAGTGGGACTTGGCCCTCCTTAACATGGAAAAAGAGGGCAACTTGAGATTGAGAAGACACTGGGCAGAAAATATTTGATTGTCCTAAGGTGAATACCCAGTCTCCACTTTTTAAAGCCCCTTTGCCAAAAAAATCTCCCAGACCAATCATTTCCACACACACACAGGCACTATCTCCAGCTTAGAGAGCTGTGTTTTTACTTTCTGAACACAATGTGGCTACTGCGCTTCAGCACACGGGCAGATGCAGAAAGTTTCCACAAGGACACTTTAGACCAAGGACAGTAGGACACATTCCAGACTCCCATCCTAGGTAGGACTGAAAAAGGTGTGCTCATGGTGCTGCCTAAGAGAACACCCACTCCGTGCCGTGCTAGTTCACCCTTCCTCATGGGATTCTGCCTGCTCAAGATACAAGTTGGTTAGGATACCTGGAGTCTGCTCATGTGCTGCTGCATTCCCTAAAGGGAACACTGGCCACAGAAAGAATGGAATGTCATTGAGGAAAATGTTTGGAATCAGAAATAGACTACTTCAGGAGTATAGTTGTTTGTATCAATTACTGGCAATATTTGGCAATTCTATACACATGTTGTAACGTGTGCAAACACACACTGACACATAGAACAGCCATGTTTCTTTTTTTTTCAGTGTAAATATGCATATATTTATTTTGTTTGGAAAATATCTCTGTCCTAGACTTCTTTTTTTATTTTTTATATTAATTTATTCATATTACATCTCAATTGTTAGCCCATCCCTTGTATCCTCCCATTCTACCCTCCCTCCCGCTTCCCTCCCTACTCCCCTCCCCTATGTCTGTGACTGAGGGGGACCTCCTCCCCCTGTATATGCTCATAGGGTATCGAGTCTCTTCTTGGTGACCTATTATCTTTCCTCTGAGTGCCACCAGGCCTCCCTATCCAAGGGACGTGGTCAAATATGGGGCACTAGACTTTGTGTGAAAGTCAGATCTCCTTCTCCACTTAACGGTGGAGAATGTCCTGTCCATTGGCTAGTCTTGGTAGGGGTTCTAAGTTTACTACCTATATTTTTCTTGGCTAGTGCCATAGTTTGAGGAGGACCTCAGGGCCCAGATCCGCCTGTCATACACTTCCTCTTGTAGTTTTCCAGGACCCTCTAGATCCTTCTATTTCCTCATTCTCCCAGGCTTCTCTCACCTAAAGTCTTAATAGGATGTCCTCCCCTCTGACCCACTTTCCAGGTAGGTAAAGTTTTTCATGGGTTCGTACCCCTTGGACTAGTGTCTCGATATAAGTGAGTATATACCATTTAACTCTTTTTGCTTCTCGGTGAACTCACTCATTATGATAATTTCTAGTTCAATCCATTTGTCCACAAATTTCGGGAATTCCTTGTTTTTAATAGCTGAGTAGTATTCCATAGTGTAAATGTACCACTGTTTCTTTATCCATTCTTCTACTGAGGGACACTTAGGCTGTTTCCATGTTCTGGCTATTATGAATAAGGCTGCTATGAACATGGTTAAGCATATGTCCCAGAACAGCCATGTTTCATTTACAGGGGCATACCACTGTGCCCTAGACATGTGAGTCTATCAGCCCCACAGCCTGGAGTTGGGGCTTTTATTTTCTAATGGAAACAAAACACAAAACAGAGAAACACCAGTACCTTGTTGTGGTCTCAGAGCTGAATGTGAGTCTCTGCCTAATTGTGACAGCCTGTGACTCCAGGCTCCCCCGAGCACTGCTGTGTTCACTTTGACCTGGTCCAGGCCTGAGGCTCAGGAATAGCAACTGTGTTTGTGGCTGCTTTCCCAGCTCCCAGGCCTATCCATTGTCCCATATGCTATGAGTATAGGAAACACCCCAGTAGCTAAGCATGGCACACTTGAGTGACCATCTCTTTTTCTGCAGCTTTCTCATCACAAACTCCCTGTCAGGGGTTCAGGAAAAAGGGTGAAATTCTAAGAAATCATGGTAGAGCCCAAGGTGCACAAACACATTATTTAGGAAACAGCTTTGCTGATAAAAGCCAAACATAATCTAGTCCCCCAAAGATGACACATAAAAGGCATACCTAAGTGTTTCTCACGCGTTAGCGCGATACCACCTTAACGTCGCGCTCTTCAGCAATCCGGAAAGTTAGCTTTGGAAGTTCTCTTAAAGCCGCCTTTGAGACTGTGCATCAAAGGGAATGGAGACTGGAGCTTAATAGCAACTCACACCCCATCTGTTGCCACTCTGTGGCAGTCTCAGGCAGCAGTTAGCACAGAGTGCTGCAGACATCATCGCTTCAGTGTACCCTTCACGCTGCACCAACGTGCTCTCTGTCTTGTGACAAAGTGCTATAGAGCATCTGCTTGTGTCTCCAGGTACCATGAGGACGAAAATTGAGATTTTTATTTTATTTTCACATAATGAAAACTTCTCTTTAAACTGAGGCTTAATGAAAGCAGCAACTCTACCTTGCAAATGTGTCTTCAGGCCTCCTGTGTATTTCAGGAGGAAAGCATGGGAAACCCACACAGTCTAAACTTTCAAACACCACCGAAGTAGAGCTCATATTTTCTTCATGGGATCTCTCTACCTTTTGTCTTGCTGTATATACATACATGCATACATACATACATACATACATACATACATACATGTGTGTGTGTGTCTGCCTGTCTGTCTGACTGTCCCTTCATATGCAGATGCATGTGTGTGACACAGACAGGTGGAGGCCAGAGACAGTCTCAGTTGCTGTTATATCTCAGGATCTGTCTTTCTTGATTTTGAGGCCAGCCTAGAGATTACCCATAAGGCTAGGATGACTGGCCAGGTTTCCTCCTGTTTCTGCTCCATGGCACTGGGATGACAAGCACATGGCACTGCACCTTGTCTCTTTTGCAGTGGCGCTGAGGATCCAACGCAGGTTTTCATGATTGCGTAGCACCAGCCACACTGATTGTGGTTTAAATCCCAGATGTGTAAAATCAAAAAAATATCGCACTGCTTCCATATCAGATCATCTACACAGGGAGCTTCGGCCGGAGAAACGACAGTGACGGACACTTACCACCAACCTCCAACAGAGCTACAGATTGAGGGCCAGGAGCTCTTGGGGGATCAATGCTACTTGGGGAGTCTTCCCTTCAGCACTGTCATCTTGGGTGGGCTCTGCCTGAAGCCAAGGAGTGTGAAGGGCACTCCATAGCAGGTTTGTGTGACTTGGGACTCTGGACTGCACGTTCCTCACAGGGTGGATAACTGGATCCTGTGCAGCCATCCTTCCTAAGAGGCTCCTGGCCTGCAGAGGAGCTTGGGTAGTCTCCAGGATTCCTTTCCTACAAGGGTTCTGGGATTATGTGAATGCCTTACTTTAAAGAAAATTCCTCCAGCAGAGGGGTATGCCTTGTGTTCTAAGAGACAGACAGATAGCATAGCCAGGTAAGGTTAGAGACAGCCTTCAGAAGGCACACACAACATCTATCCCTTGATTGTGTTCATATTCAAATGCATTCCTATTGTATAAACTGCAGAATCCACCCCTCTGGCAGTTTCTTTTTCATGCTGAAGTCCAGCTGGGAACAGATCACTGGCCCCTCCACTATATCCCTGTTTCTACACTGCATTTTTCACATCTCCAGCTCTCTGAGTCACTGCCACAGAGAACTCAGGGCCCCCAGGGGCTCTGAAGTAGATTTTAAAGACAGGAAGCAATGCAGACACAAATACCCACCAGGTGCTTTCCAACCAGTGGTCCTGAGATTTGGAGCTCACTGGGAACTTAAGTGACTTTTCCAAGTTGCAAAGCACAGAAACATTGTAAATAACACTCTGCATTTAATCAACGCTGAAGGTAAGCTTGTTTGCCAAACCAGCCAAAGAAAAGCTTAAAACACAGTATCTAAATTATAGATTTGTTTCCTTTTTATTATGGATATTGTTTCTTATAATGACTATAATATCTGTGCCTCTTAAAATGTTTCACTAGTTCTATGAGAATTTCATACAATATAATTTGAGCCTCTCCATCCTTTCAACTCCTCCCCTGCTCCTTATCCACTGACCTTTGTGTCCTCATGTGTTTTGGACCCGACAGAGTCCAATAGGTGCTGCTCATATACTCATTCAATTGGGTTGTGGTTACTTATCAAGGGTTACACCCTTAAGGTCCTGGGAGAGATCAATTATCCCAGGCAAGGGGTGGGACTTTGTATTCACCTCCCATCTCCACTCTGGGACTTTCATCTGGTATAAGCTTATATAGATCTTGTGCATACCCTGAGATTATGTGTGTGACTGTCCTTTTCTGTCTGTAAAACACTGTATCCTTGTGGTCATTTACAATCTTTGAGTTTTACAAACTTTTCAAGCCTCCTTTTACAATGATCTTTTGCACATTGGCCAGTAGGTGGGTGTCTGTGTGGATCACCATCTACTATGCACAAAAGCCTCTCCAATAAGGATTGATCAGTGCATTAATTATGAGAATAAGGGTAGGTCATTCTGAGCTGGTTTAATACAACATCCATTTAGTGCGTTAATAGCAGAACGTTCTCACCTAGAACCTAGGACCTGTCTAGTCACGAGTTTTTGGGGAGACCTGAAAATGATTCCGGGTATAAGTATCATCTTATAATGTGGACCTCAAGTTAAACCATAAGGTGGTTGATTACATCTTTGACATCTATGCCACTGTTGTACTAGTCTGGCCAAGAAAGTTGTTATTATAGCTCACAGGCTTCACTGATGGATGATATTGATTATTATCCTCTGATAACATGCATAGTACTTTCCAGAACTATAAAAGGTGTCCAATAGGGATGAAGGTTCTAGTCAGTACCAATTCAATTTCCCCATGTTCTATGACTCATATACATGGTATCTTCAACAATAATTCTTACCATCAAGTTCTGGAGCATATCCAAGATCGTTCACAATAAACTGTAATGTGTGGGGGTCTATGGCACCTCATTGTCCGACAACTCCAGAAATAACACAATCCTGCACTTGGCTTTTTGTTACCTTGTAGTGTCTAGTGGGACAATTATTGCCTAACTATAGGGTAACTCTGTTTAAATTCTTTTATATTTGTATACATATATATTTAGGAAGCTCCAAGACAGTGAGTTTTCATATGATGTTTTTTGAATGGCATTTACTGTTAATTATTCCTCCCTGTATTCCTCAACCCTCCCTTCTCAGCCCTCAGCCCTTTTTAACCCTTCCTATGCCATAATTCCTCTTTACCCTTTTATACCCCCACTGAGTTCTATCTACTCTCCCTGACCTCTATGGATACACCTAAGAATACACACACATCTGAAGATTCAAAGAGAGCTTCCACAAATCAAAGAAAACATGTCACTTGGTCTTTTGGTTCTAGATTATTTCTTAATATTTTTGTTTTTACTTAGAACCTGTGAATTTCATTTCTTTTGACAGATGGATATTTCATAGTGTAAATGCGCAGCATTGTTACTGTGCATCACCTGATGAACACTTAGGCTATTTCCAGTCCATGGCTATTGTAAATGGGGCAAATATAAACGTGGGCGATCAGGTATCTCTGCAATATAATACAGAGTCCATTAGGTATTTGCTTAAGTGTGGCATAGCTGGATCCTGTTGTGGATCTATTTCTAGGGTTTAGCGGAGCATCCGCACCGATTTCCATAGTGGTTGTGCCAGTGTTTACTCCCTTCAGCAGTGAATAATTGTTTCCCTTCTCCTAGGTCCATGCCAGCATTTGTCATCACTTCTTTTTTGACTCTAGACATTCTGATTGTGATGAGACGAAATCCCAAAATAGCTTTAACCCCTATCTCTTCGCCAGCTAAGGCACTGCACACTTTAAAAGTGGTTCTTTACCAGTATTTTATCCTTCGAGCAAGCAGGTTCCCTTGGAAACTATCCATTGCAGGACTCAGGCTGAGGAGGAAACAGAGACAGCAAGATGAGCCACATACAGCTTGTGCTGCACTCAGCATGACTGTGTTAAAGCACGTGGCCGCACGGTCACGAAAAGTCTATGCAGCCGCTAAAGTAGAGCCACAAGCCATGAAACACACATAGGTCACTCTCCATTCCCTGGCTTTGAATCTTCCTGTGTCCAAGCTGTAGGAACATCAAAGACTCACTGGCTTCTTTCTTGTTTGTAACTACTGTCTAACAAGGAAAATTTTCAAAGGGCATAAATTCTCTTCTTATAGACCGAGACTGCTTCAGGAAAGGTAAACACTGAACCTTCAGCCAAGCAGAATGGACCCTGCATTATGCTGAGGTAAGTAGAACAACTAGAAGGCACCTGTTCATCCCAGTATATTCTACTTAAAATAATTCATTATGAACAAAACGGTAGGAATTTCATGGGTTCCCCCTGCTTCTGGGAACAAGACAGCTTAGTGACTGCTGTGACATCACAAAGATGTCATAAAAAGCAGCACCCACGCCTGTAGCAACCCCAGGACTGAGCCCCCTGATGTCTCCCATTAGAGAGAAGGGCAGGTGTCCTCCCAGGCCATAGCACCACAGAAGAGGAATTACCTTGTGCCTTTCACTTACACTTTTGTTTCCAATGAAAGTGAGTTGATATAACCTGGAGACGTCACCTTTTCCCCAGGAGAGACAGCTCTGCTATCAGTCACCCACCCAGCAAGCCCCTTATGGGAAAGTCACTTTATCAAGATTGCATGCAAGAGACAGGGCTATTTTGAAAGTCAATGCCTGGCTCTGTTTTGAAAGCTTCTCTCGCTGTGTGTTTTTAGATGCAAGCTTCAACTGTCAGAGTTGTGCTGCTGTTGATAAAGCCAGCCTGGGATTGATGCCCAGAGGGTGGTCTGCCTTGAAATTATGAGACAAAACTTGAATTAAATTAATTCTCTCATAGCTCAGGGAAGGAAAGCAAAGAGAACACACTCTCAGGGACGCTTGAATAGATAATCTATAATTGTGATTGGTGGCTGGACGGCATGCTTTCTTAGATTAATGACATTTCCTACGCACTTAGTATTTATCAAGATAATATTTTTCACCACATTTGAGTTTCCTGGACTCTAGGAGATGCACTGGCAGCATGCATAATGTCTCTGCACTCCAGCTGCCATTGTGCGACAATACGCACTACAGAGCCCACTAGTTCTCCTTAGCCAGCTGAGTGTTTACACTGTAAACACCTCTTGGTTCTCTGTCCATTTTAAAAGGGCAGTTTATGATAAAGAAGTTCCCAATTCCATGTAACTGCTACAGATCCTACATACAACTCTTAGGGAATCTCAATAAATACCACGGACATACAATTGACCTTGGACATTCTGAAACTCTAAAATGAAGAAGGGGCAGAGTTTCTTTTTGATGTGATGAGATGTTTAGTATTAGTGGTGATTGTTGCATGGCTTTGCAAATGTACTAAAATCCATTGGGTTGCTTATCAAAGGGAATGTGAAAGAGTATGTGTGAGAGTGTCTGTGTTGGTGTGTGTGTGTTTGTGTGTGTGTGTGTATGCACATGTGTGGTGTGTGTGCACATGTGTGTTTTCAGGTGCATGTGTGTTTGCTCTTGTGTATATGTGAAGAAGCATGAGTGTGAGAACATGTGGAGGCCAGTTGACAACTTTAGTTGTCATTTCTAAACTTTCAATTAGCTTGACAGGGTCTCTTACTGATCATGAAATTTTCATATAGGCTAGGCTTGCTGGCTGGCAAGCCCCAGGAATTGTCTGTCCTCGGCTTCTCTAATATGTGACTACAAGAGAACAAGGACATCAAACTTAGGGTTTTTTTTCTTCCTTTGTTTTGATTGTGAGAGAACCAACCTAAATCCTCATGCTGGCAATGGGAACACTTTTTGATTATTGAGTTATTACCTCAACCTGAGTCAATATTGCCATACAAATCACCCCTCAATAAAACACAATCCCAGGAGTTGCATATTTCTTTTGTAGCTATTGGTCAATGAGCTTTCAAAGACCCCGCCAAACATTACAAGCTATGATTAATTCTCTTAGTTAGGAGTTCTATTGTTGTGGTAAAACACCACTACCAAAAAGCAAGTTGGGAGGTTGAGGGGAAGTGGCTTATTTGGCTTACACTTCCACATTATAGTCGATCACTGAAGGAAGCCAGGACAGGAATTCAAACAGAGAAGGAACCTGGAGGCAGCAGCTGATGCAGGGGCTGCAGAGGGGTAATTCTTGCTGACTTGCTCTCATGGTTTACTCATCCTGCTTTCCTATAGACTCAGGACCACCAGCCCAGGGATGGGACCCCTCACAATGAGATGGGTCCTCCCCCTGTAATCACTATCTAAGAAAATAAATGCCTTATAGATAGATCTTATAAGGGCATTTTCACAATTGAAGCTCCTTTTCAGACAACTCTAGATTGTGTGTCAAGTTGACTTAAGACTAGCTGGGACACCAATGCTCTTGATTACCTTCTAGAAGCTGATGGTAAGACTCTATTGCTGAAGACACAAAATCCTTGAGTCCCAAAACACAGAGAAGCCAAGATGTTACTCACCTAGAAGTTTCATCCATTCTGGCAAGTTTTATACTTCTAAGAGATACTATAAATGCCACTAGAGAAGAGAAGTCATAAATATCACCCATCTGTGAATCCTATGAGTCACAATAATGAATTGACAATACATGCTTGTAGGATACAATAGTGGCATGGCTATTATGGGAGTAACCAACTACATTCTGAATTAAATTTAAAGCCCATTACATACTTGAAACAGCTATTGCAGCCAAGAACCTATGACTAGATAAATAATATACCCCAGGAAAGAACTTATTACTATTATTCTGCTAAGCTGACGTCATTAAATCAACTCCTAATGACAACATTATGCCCATAGAATAATGCTTTCTCAATCCTCCTCAGAGAACCTTCTGTTGGTGATAGATAATGGTTAACACAGAGATCCACCACTGTCCAAGATACAGGTATTAAGAGACTCCAGAATGAGCTGGGCATGCCTTTAATCCCATCACTGGGGAGGCAGAGGCAGGCGGGTCGCTGTGAGTTTGAGGCCACACTGGTTTACAAAGTGAGTTCAGGACATTCAAGACTAACACAGAGAGACCTTGTCTCAAAAAACAAAAACAAAGCCAAAAAAGTGTGTGTGTGTGTGTGTGTGTGTGTGTGTGTATGTGTGTGTGTGAGAGAGAGAGAGAGAGAGAGAGAGAGAGAGAGAGAGAGAGAGAGAGAGAGAGA
>OU015749.1:34330328-34374636 GCA_907169655.1 Acomys percivali | reverse complement strand
AGAGAGAGAGAGAGAGAGAGAGAGAGAGAGAGAGAGAGAGAGAGAGACTCCAGAATGTTCCATTAGTGGAGCATATATATATACCTTGTTCTCCTAAGACACAGAGAACATTACACAAAAGGGGGAAGAAAAGTACAAGACTCCCAGGTAGTGAATGACTACAAGGAAACTGCTTCTTAAAGGAGGATGGGCACAATGAGCATGCTGCACACATGAACTCACAGTGGTTGCACCAGCACGTAAGACTCTTTTAAGCCCAAGCCAGATAAAATCCCAGTGTAGAAAGGAAGGTGGGCATGAATATTCACCCCTCAAAGAAGAGTTACTTGCACTTGATAGTTGGTGTGAAAGAATGGGTCAATTTTCTGTAATAGTCTAGCCTCTGATAAGTCCATTGTACTCTAGTGGAAGGCCATGTGCCCAATAACCTTTCAGTAGAAGAAAATGGCCATGGTTTGGAAAAAGAGAGCACCAGTTAAATGGAAAGGGAAGGGGTGCATCTGAAAAGAGCCAGGGGAAGAAGGGTGAATGTGATAAAAATAAAACATTGAGCAAAATTCTCAAACAACTAATAAAAACATTTCTATCCATGAATAGATACATCAAAAATAAGTAGTAATAGTGAATCTAATTTGATTATATACATACAACAAAATAAAATTTTTTCCTAATACTATATTTTTAAATTTTTATTAATATTACATCTCAATTGTTATCCCATCCCTTGTATCCTCCCATCCCTCCCTCCCTCCCACCTTCCCCCTACTCTCCTCCCCTATGACTGTGACTGAGAGGGACCTCCTCCCCCTGTACATGCTCATAGGGTATCAAGTCTCTTCTTGGTAGCCAGCTATCCTTCCTCTGAGTGCCACCAGGCCTCCCCATCCAGGGGACATGGTCAAATATGGGGCACCAGAGTTCGTGTGAAAGTCAGACCCCACTTTCCACTCAACTGTGAAGAACATCCTGTCCATTGCCTAGATCTGGGTAGGGGTTCGAAGTTTACTGCACATATTGTCCTTGGCTGGTGCCATAGTTTGTGCAGGACTCCTGGGCCCAGATCTGCCCATCATAATGTTCTTCTTATAGGTTTCTAGGACCCTCAGGATCCTTCTATTTCCCCATGCTTCTCTCACCTAGCGTCCCAATAGGATGTCCTCCTCTCTGTCCCAGTTTCCTGGTTAGTGAAGATTTTCATGGGACATGCCCCTTGGGCTAGTATGCAGATATAAGTGAGTATATACCATTTGAGTCTTTCTGCTTCTGGGTTAACTCACTCATTATGATCATTACTAGCTCAATCCATTTGTCCACAAATTTTGGGAAGTCCTTGTTTTTAATAGCTGAGTAGTATTCCATAGTGTAAATGTACCACAGTTTCTTTATCCATTCTTCTACTGAGGGACACTTAGGCTGTTTCCATGATCTGGCTATTATGAATAAGGCTGCTATGAACATGGTTGAGCAAATGTTCTTGTTGTGTGCTGGAGCATCTTCTGGGTATATTGCAAAATGAAATTCTTAAAAATAGTTTGAGCCACAAAAAGGAGGCAGGAGGAGAGGGTAGAATGCATAAATAAGATATCTGCAGAAAAAAATAAAGTGGAAAATTTGAGCCATGGTAGAACAATACTTATTTTAGATAAATGTGAATGGTAAAACAGTGCCAATTTTAAAAGGTAAATCAACCTGGGTATGGTAACGCACACTTGTAATCCCCACATTTGAGTGTTGGAGGCAGAGGTTCAGGAGGTCAAATACATCTTCAACTACATACTGAATTCAGGGCCAATCTGGCTCTCTCCTTCTGGCCAGTAGTGTTTTTTAAAGTATTTATCTATCTTAATTTCACAGAATCTATTTTGTTGAGTAATGATTCTGGGCTTTCCTTACCATATGGTACCATTTTCTTACATTAGTTGACTTTTTAAAGAGAAAATAAGAATAGACTCTATGAACTGAGTCTTGAGGTAAATGTAGAAGCCGACTCATGTTGCATCTACTCTGTGTATACTCACATATGTCCTTGGCCTCAGTGTGGACTGAACTGTTTATTGTAGCACTATTTATTATTCTAAATGTGTTAGGTACTTCTGTTCCTTAAGGACGTGAATTTCCAGGTATCTGATGTGGCTAGTGTCACCTCTGGACATTTCCAGAAAGCGAAGTTCATACTGACAAAATAATTATGTCTTAATTGTTTGGAGAGCTGCTACCAGCTGACTTAAACAATTAGAGCACCTTTCCACATGCTGGGTAATCTGCTGGCACTGTAACACTCTCAGGTTCTAGAACGATTATTGCAGCTGGTATTCCACACACAGAGTATGTATAGAATCCTGAACAGGTGCAAACTCCACTGGTGTGTGAAAATGTTCACATCCCTCCTGGTATGTACAGGTTCCTAGAGAAGATCCCACATACTCAGACACATATATATGTTTTCCTAAAGCCTTGCTTTCTATGGTCTAGATTGTGTGTGTGTGTGCCATTTCAAGTGAAGATGGAATTTGTTAAATGTTGAGTTCTGCAGCCATGATCTGAACAAGCTTGGCACAAGCCAGGCCAGCTTAAAGGGGGGATGTGTGGCTTTTTTAGTTGCTGAAGCCTTCAGTTTCCATGTTTTCTCATGGACCACTCAAAGGCATACCCTAAGAATTTCAAAGAAGTAGGATTGGTATTTAGTGTTTTATAACATCAGAGCTCACCCACACTGTGGGTTTCATCCTGGTATCTTCAATGAACACACATGTTCTGATGCAGACATCTCATGTGGACAATGAATTTTCTCTCTGAAATAGATCAGCAAAGATCCTTACCTACCACAACCATTTGCATCTCTTTGGGGGCCATCCTCAAATTCACCTTCAGTGCTCAATCCTATTTGCCTCTCACTTGGCTCAGCTCCATATAGAGGCAAACCCAGCCATAGCCTGCCTTTTGAGAATGAAGCATTGTACCTTGCATCCTGGGGACCACCCTCAGCTCATGTCAGTCTGCTTCTTCTACTCTTGGAATGTGCTCCATTGGGGCCGCTGTGCTGCATGGGGCTCACTGCCTCACCCGCTGCCTCTGTCATCATGGAGAAAGGTTCTTACACGGTCCTCAACCCTGATACAGTCATTCTGTGGTGTGAAACTCAATATAGAGGATAAAGGCAGCAGTCTTGCCTAGTGAATTGTATCACACCAGAATTCGCTCTAAAGAGATCTGCAGAGTGTGCCAGAAAAGATGGCTGCCTCCTCAGTGTCAGCGGGCCAGGCCAGGATGCAGGACATCAGTATGTCCTAGGCCCTAGCACTGCCTGGATGCAGAAGTCTATGGTTATTATAACATCTAAAGAACTAACATGGCACAGGAATCAATGGACTCAGAGCAGGCAGCATGGTGAGGAGGAGGGGGACTCCTCAACTGCAGTCAAGAGCAGAGACAGCAGTGTGGGAGAAGGAGGCAGGACCCTGGACAGAGCCATGGAGCCCTGATGCTTTATGAAAGGGAACCTTGGAGTGTCACTGGGGGAGAGAAGGAAGGGTGGAAGATAGGGAGCCACAGGATGAGATGAAGCACCTCAAGGCCTGAAGCTGCAGGAGAGGGCAAGGACTGAACTGTCTATGGAGGAACACAGAGTCTGTGTGTATCACAGCCCAGCAGGCTCCCAGGAAACACAGGTCTCAACACTAAGGCTGACATTGAGTGTGTCAGACTGTTTCTGTGTCCATGAATGACTGTTAGACACTGAGGCAGGCCTTTGGATCCCGTGTTCCCAAGGATGTTCTAGGAAATAAGCTCATGGCCTGCAGGAAGTGGGATGGGAATGGTATTTCTCTGAGGAAGTGCAGAACAAGTCCCAACTCTCCGAACATAAGCAACACAGAAAGGTTTTCTGTCTTGCTAACACTGGGTCTGGGTGTCACCAAGAGTCACAGAGGGTCAAATGGCTTGACCAGCAATGATTCACAAAGAAGAGATAAGTTCTTGTGTGAGTTCAGTCAGATAAATTCCAGGAAGACCACAGTGTTCATTAATATTGATCAACAGCTTGATCTGGGATCAAATACCAAGGATCACCAAGAAGACAAATCTCTGATCATGTCATAAGAGAGTTTATAGCTGTATCTATTTGAGGAATGAACCCCTCCAAACTGTGAATGGTATCATTATATGGCTGGGATCTTGGACTAAATAAAAAGAAGAAAGTGGGGTGAGTACATGCATTCACCTGCATGTTTCCTGATTCTGACGCCATGTGACCTCCATTGTCCTCCTGCCTCCACTGCTTACCCACATTAATGGACTCTGTATGTCGTGAACTATGATCCAAAACGAACCTTTCATTCCTTCAGTTGTTTTCACTGGTTATTTGATCACAACAACAAGAAAGTTAACTGATAAAAATCAATGATGTGACCATCCTCCATTCAGAGCATGGTGCAAGGGGCAGAGGCACTTGATGGATGTGAGCAGTATCCAGTCAGAGCATGGAAGAAGGGCTGAGGTCCTTGATGGATATAAACGATGTCCAATCAGAGCATGGAGGAAGCGATTGAGGCGCTTGATGGCACTGCACTTCAATAAACCAGTACATATCCTTTCAAAACCAGCCTTTCCAAAAGCTCTATTTCACTGTTTTTTAATTGAAAGCCTTTTTCTTTTTTTTAAATTTTATTTTTTTATTAATTTATTCTTGTTACATCTCTATGGTTATCCCATCCCTTGTATCCTCCCATTCTCCCCTCCCTCCCATTTTCCCCTTATTCCCCTCCCCTATGACTATTCCTGAGAGGGATTACCTTCCCCTGTATATGCTCATAGGGTATCAAGTCTCCTCTCAGTGACCTGCTGTCCTTCCTCTGAGTGCCACTAGGTCTCCCCCTCCAGTGGACATAGTCAAATGTGAGGCACCAGAGTACATGAGAAAGTCATATCCCACTCAAGTGTGGAGACTGTCCTGTCCATTGGCTAGATCTGGGTAGGGGTTTAAATTTTACCGTCTGTATTGTCCTTGGCTAGTACCTTAGTTTGAGCGGGACCCCTAACAACTCTGAGATTCCATCTTACACCCATCAGAATGGCTAAGATCAAAAACTCAAGTGACACCACATGCTGGAGAGGATGTGGGGAGAGAGGAACACTCCTTCATTGCTGGTGGGAATGCAAACTAGTACAACCACTTTGGAAATCTATCTGGTGCTATCTCAGAAAACTGGGAATAGGGCTTCCTCAAGACCCAGCTATTCCACTCCTTGGAATATACCCAGAAGATGCACCAGCACACAACAAGAAAATTTGCTCAACCATGTTCATAGCAGCCTTATTCATAATAGCCAGATCATGGAAACAACCTAAATGTCCCTCAGTAGAAGAATGGATAAAGAAACTGTGGTACATATACACTATGGAAAGCCTTTTTCATTCCAAGTGATGGTAAGGAAATTTGAGCATCTTTCTCAGTGACATCACACAAGGAAGAATGCTGGGCTTAGTGTAGGTAAATTCTGACATTTGATAAGGAAAGAAACTCTTACTCCATACAGCTGAAGGGTTGCTGGTATCTTTAAGGATACTTTGATAAAAATTTTGATGGTGATGGGAAACAAGCAAAATGGAGAACCAGGTCACACACATCGAGAATCAGAAACAGTGCAGACATCTGGACTCTGCCCTTGTCCTGTCACCCAGATGGTAGCCGTCCTCAGTGTCTGCTCGCAGGCGCCTTTACAAGAGTCAGTCCACTTTAATTTTGTTTATCTTTTTTCACACATTTATCCACAGTGCATCTCTCCAGCCTCCAACTTTGTCTCTCTACATCACTGGATATGGTAATTTCTCAGTATTACAGAGCACTGCCTTTAAGAATTAAAGTTCTCTGTTGCGCCAATACTTCTTCCCTTCACAGCAGATGTCCCCAGGATTCTTCCCTCTCACTTCAGTGAGACTCTTCATGGCTCCACTCTGACTTTCACACCACCAGCAAGACAGCCACAGATCTGTGCACTCAGAACCTGTAGGGGATCATGAACTGTGAACATCATGAATAACCCTCCTTGTTTCTTAGCATCTAACAGCTGATTTCAGATGAAACAGGAGATGAAACCAAATAGGCACCTATTCATGAGCTACAGAGAGAGACCCACCTTCTGTCTAACTCCAGGCATCTCCCACACTGGACCTTTCCCCGCTCACTCTCATTCCTCTCTCTCTCTCTCTCTCTCTCTCTCTCTCTCTCTCTCTCTCTCTCTCTCTCTCTCTCTCTCTCTCTCAGAACTCTCTTCTTCCAGTCTCAAACCAACAATCACTTCTTTACAAGCTCTCTCCTGACCTTCCACAACAGTTATAGTCAACAACAGTAAAACTCTTAGCTCACGGTCCCTGACCCTGGTTGTAAGACCCTGGCTGATCAAGAGCGCTCTTTGTGGGTGGTCAACTTTTCCCACATCCATGATTTGTAACATCACCCTGATTTATCATTATTCAAGATCAAGAGCTACCCTTCCTGACTTTATGGCCTCTTCCTGCCTCTCCTTTGGGTCCCTAGCCCACCTGCACCTCAGTAGCATCTGTTTTGGACAGGTGAAGACAACGTATCTCAGTAGTATCAGCTTTGGAGAGGTGAAGACAACGTATCTCAATAGTATCTGCTTTGGAGAGGTGAAGACAACGTACCAGGGCAGCTACTACAATTTTGGTTTGCATTTTCTACCAGAAGCAGCAGTTGTTTTTGTCCCAGGCACTTGTCTCAGTGAGCCATAGGTTCTGAGATGCCATGGCTTAGACATAGACTATGGGTCGGGGAACAAATGGGTGTATGCAGAGGAGTGTGACCTACTGTGGTGCAAAGCAAAACCTGACTCTCCTTGTTTGCCAAAGAAAAGCCTCAAACCAACCAATTTTTTAAAAATATTTTTCTTCCTTCTGTTGGTTCTTGAGAATTTAGTTACATATATTTTATTCACATTCACCCCCCTCCATCATCTACTTGTAGGTCCACTCAAATGCTCTTTTCCTCTCATAACTTGTCAAGTAGAATTGGTACTGCCCTTATACTCTTGGGTGTGTATGGTCTTTCGCTAAAGCATGGCCAACCCACCACAGGCAATAACTATCAGTTGCCAATAGCTCATCTTAGGATATTGCTTAGATTTTTGTGCCCAATGCCCCTATCCATGCTGGGAGTTTTCTTGGATTTAACTTGTAAAGGTTTTACGCACGTCAATTAGATTTAAGGAAAACACCACAAGATGAAACCTGTATCCGTCACTATTAGGTGGGTAGACAGGTTATAGACCCTAGGGGACAAATTACTAATAGTATCCTGCTAAATGGGCATAGTCTTAAACTGACCCCACTGACTTATTATTTTGTCCATAGACTGGTGCAGTTCTGCTCCCTCATTGGACCAGCTTTTTTTTTTTTTGAACCAGATGACAATTAATGCAGAGAACAGGAGTCTGAGGAATACTGAGGCCGAAGTGACACAACACTATAAAAATAGCTTTTAAATTAGGAGAGCCTTGAGTACCACTTGAGCATTTCTCTACCCTTCAGTTTGATTTCTGACACTGTGTGATAGCATCCCTTGAGCAAAGACCTGTAATCCCAAGGCTCCTAAATGTCTCCTCAGAGCTGATTAGCTTTAAAAAGACCTGACCCTACTGTGATTTTCTGTGTTTTTTTTTTTCAAATTTCAGAGAAGAGAGTGTCCTTGCTCCACCATTAGATTCTTATGGGAATGAATTTATTTCATTTACTGAAGGGCAGAAATTGTTTACACATAGAGGCTCAGCAGACAGTGCATTTCCCAGTGGCTCAAGGCTAGACTCTCAGACAGACAGAAGACAGTCACTGCATCTACAGCTGGCCCAGCCCTTAACACAGTGCACAGTGGTGACCTTGTCCTGGTATGGAGGTGGGAAGGGAAGGTAGTTCTGGACAGACTCTTAAAACCTGTCTGTGAACCCATAGTACTTACAGGGATTCATCTGGACTTTTAGACACACAGAGGGCAAGGAAGAAATCCAAACAATGACTTTGAGGGGGGGGACATTTCTGAGCTTCCTGGACACAGGAGCAATGCTAGGTCTTCCAGCTTCTCAGAGCTGGGACATGTCCTGACCCTCCTCCCCCTCCCCACCCCACCCCACCCCCACCCCGAGTCTGCCTTTGCTCTCTTCAGGTCTTCTTTTGACAAGTTGGGGAACCCCAGGAAGACTCTAAGGTGCACACAGAAGAAGAGTCACAGAGAAGGCACAGTCTGTAACCCCCACACTGACAGGCTCCCCAGAATCAGACGGCAAGGCAGAGAATCATTCTGCAGCCCACCCAGCAGGTTACTCAGTCCCCCTCTGCAGCGCTGACTTCTACCCTCTCACAACCTGTGTCTGTATGTCTTGGTGCCTCATCTGTCCTTGGCAGGGCCCCACCTTCACCAAGTGGGCCTTCAGGCTGAGCAAGACTGTCTGACACTACTGTTTGGTCTGAGGACCATGAAGATCGATGTTTTCTCCACAACAGAGTTCCTTTCAGAGGCTCCTGTGAGCATTGTATTTCTAGGACCAAGGTCCATGATAATTCTAGGGGACTGGTGTAGAAGCTTCACGTGAACATGGCAACCTAGCATGGCCTGTTTCTCAGGCTATGAAATCCTAGGGCATATTCACATAACTTCTCTCTATGCCAAATGCCCTCCTCATTGTAACTCTGCAGATGACAACACCTGCCACTGTCAGGGAGTGACAGGCATGGATTTCTATTTGGCTTTTGAACATCTTGCATGAAACAGCAAGCCTCTTACTGCCAAGTGTCAGAAGACCTCCCTGGGGAGGGTGACTCTGAGTATCTCATGAGGGGGAAAAAATGTAAAAATCCCTCTTGATCTCACATGGCATCCTTGACCCTGGAGTTCATCGGGAGACAGGGACTAGAAATGAAAAGCCTGTGGCCTTGTGCTTTCTGCCTGCATGAAAACAGGGACTAGTCGTGGAGGATTTCAGAATGTCGTATCGTGTCACCTCTCCTTCCCTAATGTGAACTAAGGGAGGAGGAGACACCCTTCAACCTATGCGGCATGTCCATCCCTCAGGGGAGGGGAGACACCGCCCAGACTCTGGAGCAGGTGTGATCTCACCTGCCTTGTGCGCTCCTCTGTGCCACCCACCTGCCCTTGCACAGGAGGACAATAACGCCATGGATGCTGAGTTGTTTTCTGAAGGTGCCATGGTGGACCATGCTTTGTGAATTCAGCTGGCATAAAAGACTCTGCCAGCTACGGAGGATTGAGAAGCTAAGAAGTTAAGAAGCCTGAAATATATGAATCGGGACATTCACCCAGCAGCCTCTGTCATCACATCAGAGCCGTCACTCAAAATTGCCCCCCCAAAACCAGGACATGGAGGACAAGAAGAGTAACCTTTCCCTCCACTGTAAGGAGGGCTGTCCTGTGTGGTGTGAGACAGGCCCGTCTCAGCTTCATCAAGTAAACCACCCCACAACCCACAAGCCCAGGTGCTTAAAAGTCAATGCTGTTGCACCAAGTCTCCCAGGACAGATGTCAATCTGGACATCACGAGACGGAGCCCGCTGGTGGTGAGAGGTGTGGAGTGTGGGCATGGTCAGGCGCCATGTGGCTAGAGCATCTGTCAAAGCTAAAGAGAGACTGCTAAAGGAGTTCATTCCCAGACACAGCAGGAGAGTGCGAGCTCAACACCTTGTTCTGGGAACTTCTAAGCTCCAGGTAAGAATAGCCTGAGATGTAGATGGACACCCAGACAGGTAGTGAGCACCTTCCCCTGGAACAAATCCAACTCCAAACATTAATCTGAGCCTGCACCCAGAAGCCCCATTTGTAGTATCTCAGAGAGCTGATGGGGAAGTTTTAGGGAAGTGTGAGCATGCGCTTTCAGTGAAGAGGTGTGGACAACCCGCGCAGTGTAAAAAAGATAACGAGGTGGAGAGCTGCAGGAAGGGACTCCGTCCAGTGCCATTTCCTCAAGCAGAGAAGAATTCTCTAGAGCTAGTAACCCCTCTGGTGAGTGTGCAGCTCACAAATACACCAGCATATCTGTAGGCATTGCTAGGATGTTAAATTATTAAATGACTAAAGGTTAAGCTTAAATATGAAGGATTTTTAAGAAGGAAACGTAACAAAGCTTGGTTTGTGCATTGTCTAGACCAGAGAAGCCTTTGTGGCTCTCCCACCTGGAAAACTAAATTTCTATTTTGATGCATGCCAGGCCTGAAACCCAGTCCCTAGGCCCCCTGATCTACTGAGCATATCTGAAGAGGACCAAGTATTAATTTCTTCTGGCAGGATGCACTCGGCGGCGCTCTTGACCCACATTCCACCAAAGTTATTAATCAAAGTAATAGTTTATTTTTTTCAGCAGAAAAATAAACCCTGATGCACTCAGCGCACAGTCCTCTGAGTGGCACTCCGACTTTGTTTGACTTGGGAAGTGCTCTTATTATGAAGAATTATTCAGTAATGGACGAGGAGTCTGTGAAAACGTCCTGTGCACAACATTAATCTATTGAGCTATATGGTGGTGCCACTGGTGGGGACCACCAAGGGTTATCTGGGTTCTGAGGAGGACCAGGGGTGCCTAGAGAAAAGGCATCCCCAGAGAAGACAGCTGGTCTCTTGCAGCCTGGAAGCTTCTAGAAAATTGGCTTTAGTATAGAAGGTGTCTCCTTCCCACCAGAGGGTCCAGTTGCTTCATGATCTCCAGAGGCACTCAAAGTGAAAACAGCCTGGGTTTGCTCTTCATAAAGCCAGTGAGCTTCGAGGCTTTACCTATGGACACTGTGCTGTTCATTCTAAATTGTCCATGAACTGATGTTTCATTTGGGACCACCATACTTTTGTGTTACCGTTTTTTTAAGGATACATTTTATGGGATGTGGGCAAGTGACACCCCCCCACCCACATACACACATTGCTGCTTATCTAAGAACACTTTTCTGAAAGGACCCAGTTGGCATAAATCCTAAGTCACTCCTGACCTCTCTCTAGGCCCTGCTCCTCCCTCAGCTCCCTGCTCAGTAAACCATCATCAGTGAGGTCTCCCTGGGAACATCCAGGAAATATCATGAGTGACACAGAATCTTTCTGAACCAACTGCACTGTTTGAGGAAAATGGTAATTTCTGAACGACAGCTGGCTTGTCACCTACTCCCATCCCTAAATCTCCCCTCTCTCCTCCATTTCTTGGCACACCTAGAAACTATGTGCCAGGATGGGCTTATGACTCGTCAGAGGGCCCTCCAGTCTCCCTGGGACTGAAAGGAATGCAGATAAAGGAGCCGAAGAAGAAAGACCCAGCTCACATAGGAACACATGCTACGGAATAAGGCATAAAGGCAAATAAAAGGAAACCATGCAGAACCGAGGTGAGGGGACCAGCATTTGCTGTAGCATCTATTAGTACCCATCACTTCAGGCCTCACTTGGGTCAAATAGAAACTTCCAGAACACGTCCACAGTGATGTAACTATCCTGTCCATGGTCAATCCCAACCCTAGCAGTTGCCCATCTCTGACTTCTATTTAACATTCAAACAAACATCCCATAACATGTCCACATTACTCAGCTGTGGTTGAATTTTATGAATTGACATATGCCACCAATGGACAGGTAAAAATGACTGTTTATACCTTTTCACAAAGTAACATTTTCAAGTTGGGTTTGCATCATTGGTGTTGAAATACACATCTGTGAATTAAAGCACGCATCAGCTACGAGATCAAAGGGATGGACGAATGACATTGCAAGTCACTGTGTAGATGCCAAAGTCGGGGAGCCGGGAGGTATCCTGAGCATCCACAGCTGGGGCCTCCCTTCACTGTTGAAGCCTCCTCATAGGGCACTCCAGCATCCTCACACCGTGCTCCAGTCTTTAGCTCAGTTCTATCTGTGGTCAAGGCCTCTGGAGTAGGACTAAAGGACTAAGTAATGGCCTCTTGTTCATGCTAGAACTGATGGAGGCCACTGTTGAATGGCATCACTGATTACTTCCCCACTCTCACTGTGGAGAAACTGAAGAGGAGTATTTTCCTCCTGATTCCCCTTCCTCCCACAGGGAAAGGAAGGGATGTTATGGTACCATTGGCCTCTTAGAGACAAGAATCCCTGAGGTCAGAGGGTGAGGTCCTAGGTGTATGACATCTTTGTTCAGGGCTGGCTCACTGGTTGCAGCGAGGCTGGAACACCACACTGGAACTTGTGCGGCAGGGGACACACACGGTAGCTTGGCCATTCCTCCTTCTCCTTCCCCACCTAGCAGTGGAGCTGAGGGCTTAAGTGGTTTTGTGTTTAGTCATTTATAAATAGTCTCTACTATAACATTTCTAAACACAATTGGCAATGTTTGGCTTTTCTCAGAGTGACATGGGACCCAGAGATTGCCAGGTACCCGCTGCCAGCTCTGAGGGTCTGTGTTCCCATGATGGAGCCAGAGCTGGTCATTTGTCATTATCCCAAGTGTTTTTGTCTCCTCTGAGAAACTTTTCTGCTCCTAGACTCTGATTTCAGGTCCCAGGGACACGGGGCATCTGCAGCCTGTGAGTGATTGTTCAAAGGGTGAGAGGTGACACGGTAGCTGTGATCCTATGCCCAAGGGCAGTCCAGCCAATGGGGGTGTGTGGGCCTTCACTCAGCCTTCAGTCATCCTGACCCTTCCCCTCCTTTGTGCATGCAGGGTAGAGGGCACGACAAAGGACACCCGAAAACTGACAGGGTCCTAGAAGAGAGGAAGTCAGCAAGTTGTGCTTCACGGGTCTTGTTTGAAAGACGGACTTCCCCAGTTTCATACAAATCCTTCCAAGGCTTCTCTTTATGCCAGTAAATAGAGGGAGTTGCTGTGTGAAAGAAGCCATCTGCACAGGGGAACTTTGTTGAAAGCAAACAGCGACACTTCTTCCTCAGATTAAAACTAAACATCTTTTTTATGTTGTGATAATTGCTGCATTTACTTCATTTAAATAAAGAAAAATATCACACTGTGATTGAATTTAAACTATGAAGAAACTTTCATCTCTGAACAATTATGGGATAACTAACGTATTAAGATGCAATTACCAGGGCTGGAATCTTTCCAGAGCACCGGCTTGTAATATTTTCTGAATAATTTCTTTTAAACGGTCCTTCTGATTACGCTTTCCTATTGCTTCTGTAATTATTTTTAAGGACCATTTCTAGTGAGTTTCTGGTAGCCCTGGCTTTTGGGCCTACATAGCACCAAGTCACCCACAAACTGAGAGAACAGGTGGGTGATTTCAAGAGCCCTGCTGAAATAGTGTGCTTGGCACTTTAACACTTTCAGCTCAGACCCTTAGTTTTGAGTATGTGAAAGAAATGGTTAGGAAAGCCCAAAATATAGCATGTTAGAAATGGCAGTTTTTTGTTTAAAAAAAAACACATTTGTAATGCTGAGGGGAAGAGCCCCCAGTATTGATATTACAGGCCTATTGAGGTATGTTAAGAACTCTGGGTTAAGTGACACATTCCCGGGATCACAGCACCAGGATGGGAAGGCAGGAGGGGTGAGAGTTTGAGGACACCCTGGGCCTTGACCGGAAAAAAGATTTCAGTGCTTATACTAGGTGGTCGCAATAAAGTGCTGGCATCTCTACAGAGTCGCAGACCCTGTTAGAGTAGTGTATCTGTGTTTAACAGCAGCACTGAGCAAACCCCACAGGGCCATCAATTTCAGGAGGCCAAGCGGAGCTCCATTTGGATGTGTTTGCCGTGTTGGTCTCACCCTCATCCTAAAAGTCTAGTGAGGAAGGGACTAAACACTGAACACCCTGAGAGCAGCGGGGCTTCCAACTGGGAAGTGGAACACTCCAGGTCCTGTCTTCTCCTCAGCTTTTTCTCTGTCCGGGTGGGAACCAATCCCATAACGAAAGCCAGGAGGCAGGCTCAGCCCAGCTCTCGCTGGGTGTGCATCCTCTCTGCAAGGAAAGACAGGTTTGTCTACACACAGCCTCTCTGTCTCATCCCCTTCAGAGCTGTGCAAATAGAATCCTATCAGTCTCCTGGATCTGGTGCTGGCTGTAAGCAGTGCTCCTGAGTCCTGAGAAGCTGGGCTGAGAGACATCCCTATTGCTCCTTTCACAGTCTTGTCATCCTGTCTCCGCTCTGTCTTCCTCTGAGGTCTTCCTCTCTGCATGCCCACTCTCACACCCTCTCTTCACTCCACTGCACAGGCCTTCCTCTTCTCTCTTTCAGCCGCTCCCTTTCCTCTCGTCTCCTTTCCCTACCCGACACTTGAGAAGGGCAGGAAGCAAGTGGCCTGAGCTCTAGCCAGGGCTGTTTTTTTTTTAGTCACCTTGTACATTGATGAGGATGCTCCAGCGGGATTGGAGCTATGGTGGCTTTCAGGATTGAACCACCTGGCTCTCGTTTCTTGTTATGTGGTGTGGTCTCCATACAATTTTCCTCACATGTGAAATCAGAGGCAAAGAAGCATCAAATTCTTCAAATAGGTCACACAGCTACTGTGGGGTCCTTAATTTCCATCACTTCTTACATACTGAAAGGGATCTTTTCCTCCCTTCTCTGTTTTAAAACAGGAATCCATGGTGTGCACATTAGTAACATCTCTTCACTTTGCATTTTGCTTTTTAACTTTCCAATGGATGGGTGGAAAGAAAGAACAGTATGAGGCCTGAGTAGACTTTCTCATCCCAAGTAAGAAGCAGCTGAGAAGTCAATGTCACTGCTGATGGAGATGCACAGTGACTGGCCACTGGAAGAATCCATCTTTCAGGCCAACAGCTCTGAAGCTCCTCAGGCAGCAATACTGACAGGATAACTTAATCGCATCCCACGCCCTGGAGGCTCCACATCCATGACCAGCAGCAGCCTCCTCCAGCATTGCAGCCTGGGAAGACATGTGTTTGTTTTTGCTTAAAGAGAGATTTTCCTTACTGAAGGAACTATAAGGGCCACAAAGGTTCCACCACAATGTGGGTGGAAATGCCTCTGAAAGTTTTAAAAATAAACATGACACAAATCCCAATGCTTAGATTTGTCCCGTTTCGTGATGATGTGATTTAGGCAGCTGAAAGGGTTTAAGTTACTGGGAAATAATTTACATGACGTCCCTAAAAGCATTTAGAACTTGGCAAGGTCTATGCACTCTTTACAAGTATGTACATACGGAAAGATGAAGACGCCCATGGTAACAGACCTCAGACTCGCCACAGAGACCCCAGAGAGGGAGAAATGCTGCCCCACTCAATGTTTGCTGTTCATGCCACAGTCAGCCATGCTCTACCCAACAAGGTATCACATCTGAGGTTCAACCAGCAGGTTCCTTTGACTAGGTGAGACCCAGAGAGTTTGCAGAGACGAGCCTGGCCAGTCACTCCAGCACCGTGAGCTGCAGTGCCTTCTATAGACTAGCTGTGAAGCAGAGAGAGGCCCACTCACCAAGATGGAGTTGGACGTAATCACATCCAACGCTGAGCAGGTGGCTGAGGAGGTGAACGGAGTGGAGTACAGCTCTCACGGCGACGCACATCCCAGTAACTGGCCGTTGCTTCTGGATAGAGGCCTGTGGCATGAGCAGCTTTAAATAGTTTTGCCAGTGGACCAGCAGTGGCCTTGCAGGTGGTCTGGTGAGGAAGAATGACAACCCTACCCTGCGTCAGCCAGACCAACCACCTGACAGGCTGAAGAATTGGATTCTCTAAGAAAATGTCCCAACCCATCCAAAGTGGTATTGTATTTGAATTTGATACTTTGCAAGACAAAATGGCTTGTTACCACCCTTAATATGCCCAAGTAGTACCAAAGTTCATTTCCAAACACATCAGTGACTTCTAAACACTGTAAAATTCAGCACACAAATTTATTTCAAGACTTAATGCTACAGAGAAGACATTGATAAGATTACAATTTTAATTTTATTTTTTATTTGTGTGTGTATGTGTGTTTGTAAGAGTATGACCCATCTGTGTTAGTGTCAGTGCAATCCAAAAAGGGGCATCAGAATCCCTGGAGCTGGAGATATAGTAGATTATTAGTCCACAGTGTAGGTCCTAGGAGGTGAACTCAGGTCCTCTGGAAGAGCAGAAAGTAAGTGCTCCTAACCTTGGAACCCTCTCTCCATCTAAAATGTTAACTCCTGTTGGTAAAATGCTTCTGTGTGTTGCAGACTTCTTGGTTGAGAGGGCTCATAGGTCCTGGAATTACCAAGGTGGCTTTCAGAAGCACAGGGTGACAAGATCACTTAGAGATGGGTCCTTAGAAGGACCTTGTTGGACAGTGGAACACAGGAAGAGCTGAGGCAGCTGGCCTTACCATAGAAGGTACAAAACCACCTGTATGTGAGCTGTGGGTCCAACGGTGTGGCTGTCAATGAAACACATCTAATAAATTTAAATTTCACAAGTACATAGTTTACAACAAAAGTGAAAGTGTAAGTGTTTAATTAGTGCCGATGTATTAGCAGAGTATTGTGTAAGTTAGAAGCCAACCTGAGTTAGAAAATCACACGCTAATTGGTCCATTAGCTCTACAGGTGGGGGTGGAGTCACCTTTAAAATGATTTTTCCTCACAGGAGTCAAATGTCTCAGTGGGCTTGTCATAAAGACATGAAAGAACTTGGGTCATTATAAGTGATAATTCTGAGGAAAGTTCTTAATTCAGGGGAGCAAGAACAAGATGAAGGGCCAGAGCCACAGTGGCCAAAGATCTATCCTCTTGTTCTGCATCTAGAACATTCCTAGTGCAGGGGTTGCCCTCATACATTTCCCAAGATGCAAACTTTCATCATTGTTTATTTCCCTCAGCACCGCATAATTATTGCAGCCACCATTAGCGTGGGCATGAAGATTTATTTAGGAGCACTTACTAAAAGAAAGATTTATGAAGCAAGGTTGAGGGAGTGTTTCTGGTTTTAACTAAGGTCAATCTCCATAATTAATTTGGGGTCAATTTTGTTACTTTATTTAATTGAGCATCAGACACAAAGATTTGTATTTTTCTCTACCTTGAACAGAAGAAAACATTCAGTATGCAACCAGAAGAGGCTGTATGTATTCCACTTACAAAAAAGGCATGCAGATAGCCAGTAAACACATGTGAAATATGCAATTGTATCAGTAAGATAAAATGTAACAGGCACACAAGCAGCAGTCACGGTCTTCCCTGCTGCTGTTGTGAGTCATCTTCCTGTGTCACAGGCTATTATCGTGTCATTTCTTTTATCTTTTAGTATTTTAAATTGTTATGTATTTTAATGTAATAGCATTCAAGTATAAATTGGGCAATTTTATGATGTCTAGATTTAATATTTTTCTTATTTTTCTGTTTAAGGTGGCTTGCCTCACCCTGGGTAGATAGATGGCTGCGATTGTCAGACTGGCTGCCTTTCTCACCGTGGGCTTCCTGGAATTCTACACTTCCTCCCTCACTATGCACCTTTGAGCATATCAGAGAGTTTCAGTCAGAAGTCACTGACCACATCAGTCCTCACATTCACTCCTTTTACTTTTTTGTTGATGCACTGGAGTTGACCACTGGGGGCTGGCTTGCACACGCTAGGCAAGCACAGTACACCTGAACTTTATGCATCAAAGGTACTGGTTTTGAGAATATCAGTAAAGTCCTTGACACACTTCGGCACCAAGCCCAGGCCTCCAGGCCATTCCAGGAGAAGATTCCACGGGCATCACTACTGGGATGTGGACAGAGGCTGGTGTCCACACAGACCTTCCCACCTGCAGACAAGGTCACAAACCCCCAGATCTGTAACACAAGCCAACCCTAGTGACTAAGGAAGCATCAATCTCCTTTTCCAGACTGATCCAAACAGGATCCTGTTTCAAAGAGTTGAATGAATGTCACAGAATGCTAGAGTCTAAAACTGACCCTGAAAAATGTCAAGGAAGAAGCTTCTACCGTGGCTCGGCTTTCAAGATCAAGATAGTTTCCATGCTTCTAAATCTAATGCCTCTCTCTCTCTCCCGTTACAGCTAGGAGGCTGGTCATCCCGTACCTGATGGTTTTATAAGGTCATGAGTTCAATGTAAAATCTACCCAGAAGTAGTATTATGGTGTGTGTTCTTATTTAACTATCTTTCAGTATTTTTATGTGGCAGCAAAGATTTTGAACTTGCACTTGAATATATGCTGGGAACGAGTGTGTGTTTCCTTGACAATATTATGTGGCAATTTGAGGGGTGGTTATGGTTACTTTGGCAAACAGCATACTTTAAGTAGGATATCTTCCTCTTCATGTTTTCTTCTTAAAGGTAGGTTTCTTTTGAGATTTGTTGGGAAATTAATTTATTTTACATAAAGGCAAATGTTTCTAAAGAGCCCCTGGCATGTTTTGAAGGTTTTCACAATAAAATTTATTACCAAACCAGGCTTATTCTAAAATGGGTTAATAGTAACATATACATACACACATTTATGTCTCATATTATATCAATAATATTAATATAATATGCAAACTTAATATAGCTCTTATGGAAAAGTACATAATTTTTCTGAATTTCAAATTATTTGATAATACCAATTTTTATGTAGATATTTACTGTATATGCCAGGCAAACACTCTATTCCTGAGCTCTATCACTAGATCTTTCACTTTACATGGTGAAACATATTCTTTTTACACGTGTTTTTATCATCCTTGAAGAAAGCAATGAGTCAATAGAATGGGGATTCTCACAGCCACCCGTTATTTTGGTCCTGTGTCCTTTGCAATGTCCTTGGCTGACTCTGCCTTAGAGCCATGCATTTTTCTATCTCAGCTGCCATTCCTGGGTGAAAGAAGGGAGTTCTGCTCACAATCAGACTCATCTCATCTATATTGTGATAATTTCATATTCATATGGAACTCCTAGACATCACCAGGATAACCCAAATCCCATGTGACCCCAACCTATACACTTCAAACCCAGGAGCTTGACTCATTCTGTGAATCTTTACATAACTCCCCTTCAATGGTGTGGTCCTGCCCTCTTGGACATTCATTGAGGAAGACACCTAATGCTGACCCCTGTCCTCTGTACACACATGTACACATGTGCATACAGAAATACACACACACACACACACACAAACACACACAAACATTCCTCACACTGACTACTGTCCCTCTTCCCAAAATATCCACCACTAATTCCTGTGGTATACAGAGCCTGCTTCCATAGGAAGGTTGTTTCTCTGGAAAAAACTAAGAAGAAATACACATCCTTATTCCCTAACGCCAAAGCCAACATAAAGAAAGCCATGCATCCTATGGTAGCTAATTGACTAGAATCATGTGGGTAACACATCTCGGGATATTTCTGGAGGAGTTTCTAGAAGGAGATAGAAAGATGCATCCTAGCTTTGGGCAGCATCATGGAATGGCCTGCAGTCCTGGATTGAGCAAGCAATGCAGAAGAGAGCAGAGCACAAGCTTTCACCTCTCTCTGCTTCCTGACTGTGGCTGCAGTGTGACCAGCTGCCTTCTGCTTCTGCCACCAGGACCTCCCTGCTGTGATGGACTGTTCCTCAGGCTATGGAAGAGAATAAACCTTCCATCCGTACATGACATTTGTTAGGTGTTTTTCTCACAGCATTAAGAAAAGTGTCTGATACAGAAACACATGTCTACTCTGAATCCTCACAGGTGCTCAGTGGCTCCACATCCTCAGCACACACTAGAAGGAAGCCCTGCATGGCAAGAGGGATTATTTTATTTTTTAATTTATTCAATTTACATCCCAATTGTAGCCTCCTCCTGGTCTCACCCTCCTTCCCTATTCTCTCCTCCCTCTCTCC
The DNA here is from genome assembly GCA_907169655.1 of Acomys percivali. Classification (NCBI taxonomy): domain Eukaryota; kingdom Metazoa; phylum Chordata; class Mammalia; order Rodentia; family Muridae; genus Acomys; species Acomys percivali. Next base: position 34,354,852 of record OU015749.1, on the reverse strand, counting down.
CCTAGTCCTCAGAAACGGAGCCCTCTTTCCCTCCATCATCTGAATCCCACCAATCAAGTTTCGTCTGAACTGCCCATATCCTCTTCTTCTGTGGCCTGGCAAGGCTGCCCTACCAGGGGGAAGTGTTCAAAAAATGGGCATCAGAGTCCACATCAGTGAGACCCCCTACTCCCCATATTATGAGGACCCACAAGGAGACTGTGCTGCTTATTGACTACATCTGAGCAGGGGGTCTACGTCCTCCCCATGCATGGTCCTTGGATGGTGCATCAGTCTCTGCAGCCCCATCCATACTTATCGGCTCCTTTGGTCTCCTTGTGGAGCGCCTGTCCCCTCCAAGTCCTTCTATCCCCCAGCTCTTCCATAAGACTCCTTGTGCTCCACCCAGGAGTTTGGCTGTATGTCTTAGCACTTGCTTTGATCCCCTGCTGGGTGGAGTCTTTCAGAGGACCTTTATGGTAGACTCCCTTCCTGTTCCTTCTCTTCAACTGCTTCTGGTGTCTATTCTATTTGCTCTTCTGAATAAGAACTGAGCATCCTCCATAGAATCCCCCTTGTTTAGGCTGTGGATTGTGATGTGGTAGTGCTGTATTATGTGGCTAATATCCACTTATAAGTGAATAAATACCATGCATGTCTTTCTGGATCTGGGTTACCTCACTCAGGGTGGTCATTTCTAGTTCTGTCCATTTGCCTGAAAATTTCAAGATTTCCTTGTTTTTAATATCTGAGCAGTATTCCATTGTGTTACTGTACCAGTTTCTTCATCTGTTCTTCAGTTGGGGTACATCAAGTACACCTCTCAGAATAGCTAAGATCAAACACTCTTATGATATCAGACATTCGTTAGGATGTGGAGCAAGGGGAGCACTCCTTCAATGCTGGTCTAAGTACAAACTTGTACAACCACTTTGAAAATCAATCTGTCCCTTTCTCAGAAAATGTGGAAATAGATTTACCTCAAGACCCAGCTATACCACTCCTGGGCATATACCCGAAAGCTGCTCCACCATACAACAAGGACATTTGCTCAACTATATTCATAATAGCCAGAATCTGAAAGAGGGATTATGAAATCATAATCTCAGCTAAGAAAACAAGTGTTTTCCACTGAAGCAAATAGCAGACAGCCCAACAAGCAGAAAGCTTGTGGAGGTGAAGAGGCACATTTATCCTGTCTGCCGAGACCTGAGCTGTGGTCCTGTGTATCCACGTGTTCCTAGCTCCCAGATTCAACTGAAGTCAGATTTAAAACTTTCAAAATGTTATAACTGCCCTTGACACAAATGGAGGTTTCCTCCTTTTCATTCCTTGGGCAGCAGACAATGTACAGTGGCTGTTTACTTTCTGCTAACACCATGATTAGGGGTATGAGCTGCCCAGAGAAAATTTAAAGTATAAACAAGGGTGTTCATGGACTGTGGTTCAAAGCCTGCACAACTTTATATTAGGCACCTGAGAATCCTCACACTGAGCTCTCTAGGGTCGCTCGGGCAGCCTTCTGCAGTCATGTAGACACTGCCCTTTGTGGAGTTGTGGCGACAGACCTCGGCAAGATGGAGTTTTTATGCCTTGGGTGGGTTCTAGGAGTCTGAGATGAGGAAGTCCAGGGACCTTGATGATCTGTCCTCAAGGGCTCTATCCCTTTAGAAATACAGTAGGAGTGAGCCTATGCGTGGCCAGCAGAGTTGCAAACCCAAGCTGTCTGCTGCCCATCACTCAGCAGGGGAAAGCCCTCACAGGGTGTCCTGGATCAGGGCAGGAACACCCTCTCTGGGGCCTGTCTTATCTGGATTCTTCCAACTGATGAAGAGGCTCAAATGTCCAGGAGGTTTGCATTGCAAATTCTCTGGCAGTTTTTCCAGCTCCTCCAAGCTCCCTTGCTCCTCAGGGCCTTTCCTGTCTGTGTTTGCTTATCCTGATGTCTCTCTTTGCATAAAAAAGCAATCCCATAATCCTTTGGATCAAAGAGGCTGGGGTTTATTGACTGACTTCCTGGTGTCAGAGGTTAGAGCACACTTTCAGACACAGGGGATATTAAGGAGCAGAGAGTTACAAATATGAAAGTCAGGGATAAAATCCCAGCACCCAGAGAGATCTTCAGGGCTGTAACTATCGCTGCTGTAGATTTTTTGTATGCAGCTCTGGAAGTCGGTCCAATAATCTAAGTAAGAAAACAAATCATCCCCAGATGAGACTCTCGCGCAGGGGTCACTGCCCCACCAGACTACACAGCAGCTAAGCAGAGGATTGGAGCCACTGCATCACACAGCAAGCTCTGAAGACAAGAAAGAGGCCTACAGTCTGGGCTGAGAGCATGCCAACGCGCTGCACGCATGAAGATGTAGCGGAAGAGCCTCGGGTGGACTTGAGAACACACCTGACACTAGAAATTGAGCTTTGTGGGAGCTGCTGCCTGTGGGAACCCAACACTGTTGTGAACGGCTAGACAAGTGTCTTCAGAAACATGAGCAGCATCAGTCTCAACAACAGCCCCTGCCCGAGATATATACTAATTACTTGACTGGGTCCCCTGCCTCTGCCCTGGGGGAGCTGCTCTATTCTTCATTGATAGGTGGCATGCTCACACAGCCAAGATGGTACCCGCAACAGCCCAGTTTCCATGCCTGATATGTCTGTCAGTCCTACCAAGCAAGGGCTGAGGAATGGCTGCAGTGGGCAGGAACTGAACTTGATATATTTGTGGGGTCAGGACACCCAACCCTTAGTAGCATCCTGAGTGCTCAACATGAAATCCAATTACCAGAGAGAAAGGTAGATTCCTCGATGAAATAAGAGTCCATAGATCGTTAGTCCCATGGACTCCTTGACACAGGACTAGAACCTGTGTTGACGTGGAGGGGTGTCACCAAACGGGTGGTCTTTCTGGGGGTCAGAGTCTCCTTCTAACTCTCTGCTCATGATTGCCTCTCAGGTTACGTTTACCATATAAATGCAGATTTTCATCAACCTGCTCAGACCTTAGTGCCCAGGAGTCCTGAGGCACACAAACCTGGCACCCACTCCTTTAGCACATGAGGGGTTTATAGATTCCACTTATAGATTCCACTGTCCAGGTGAGCCCTGGTAAAGCTCAGGACCTGGCAGCTGCTCTGTGCCTGAGACAAAGGTAGAGCTCCTTCCCATCTACCTACCCTCCCTCCACCCTGCCTCTGTCTTCACTCTCTCCATCTCTTTTACTCATTTCTCCTCCTTTCCTTTTTCACTTCCTCCCTCTCCTTTATGCGTACCCCCTTTGCCCTCCTTTTTTCCTTACTCCTGTCCTTATCCCAAAGATCACCCTATCACTAATGGATCTAAAGCTTCCCCTGTTCTCGGTTGCCTCTCTGCAAACTAACTTGCTTCTATTACTTGTACATGAGCATGGTTTGTCTTCTAGACTCTGGCAGTTGCTAAAACTACAGCCAAAGATACAGAGACAGACAGAAATAACCCTTCCAATCTTCCTCCCTTCCTTCTCTGCCTCCTGCCTCTCCCCTTTGCCCCTTCGCTCCCTCCTGTCCACCTTCATAGACTCTACAAAGTACCCATTCACCCAGAACCCATCCCACTTAATCAGCAAGTTTGACTTGACCCACACAGCAGCTTCTTTCACTGTAGTCATTTGTCAAGACTATCCAGAGAGGTATTTGACAGATAAAAACCATCATGCCCATCTTATTTTAATGAAAGGCCCAGTGTTGCTCCGTGGATCTGTGTCTGCAGGTTAGATGAGAACCTTCTTGCCTACCTCCCTTTACAAAGTTCTCACCATGGAACAAAGGATCTGCTTCTGTAAAATTCTAACACACACATACACACACACACACACACACACACACACACACACACACACACACTCCATATGCCTTGCTCTTGCCTCTTTGGAAAAAGAAATTCCCACTGTCCTACATCAATTGCCAATCCTTGGAACAAACTTCCACTTTCTGAAAGACACAGAGGTCATCAATAGAAGAGAAGAACAAACCCTTCTATCTGAGGCCTCTTGGACAAGGACTTTTAGAAGGCACTCAGTCTGGTCATTCAGAGCATGCTCACACACGATAAGTCATATGAACCAGGTTAATACAGTGAGGCAAGAAGGGACAGGAAAAACAGCTTTATTGTGAGCTTAGCCTGAAGGCTGAAAAGTTTTTCCTGATTGTATGGAGTCTTTTCTGCTTCCAATTGTATAATTCCAATTATATCTGCAGGCATGCATTTTCATTCATGGGGCTAGTCTTCCTTCTGGCCTGAAAAGACGCAGCCTCTGGAATTTGGGCATTTTCCATAGTCATTTCCAGGAAGTACAGGAACAAGGCTTGAGATCATCACTCTTTTCAGGCAAGATATTCCCTTCCAGAAAATTCTATTATTTTGAGAGCTATATACATCAGGGGAAAAGAAGACTGGATCTACCTTAAAATGGTCCCTCAAGTCCTACTGGCCCTCATTGACTGTTGCACTCTTCATGTGTTTGCCATCTTAAGATGATGGACCGCTCAGCAGAGGAGTAATTCATTGGTTTAGATCTGAACCTTTTCCTGTGCTTCCTGTCTACTGTTAATAATGTTAGTGAACATAAATTAACAAAACAAGCTAAACTTAGAAATGATGTCCTATTAATGTACTTCAGTAACACTTTATTTGAAGCAGTGATTTTGGTAAAAATTTGCACACCATATGGTGTATCTGACTGAACTGTTTACAGAACACTAAATATAAAAATAATTTAAAATCTTTGAAGTAAATATTCAAAGCCAGCAAGTGATCCTCAGCTTGCCTTCAAACATTCTTTGTATTAAGTGTTAATGTTTAAGACCTTGTATGCATTATGCAATTAAAGCAAGCATGGGTTCACTGGATGTGTTGTTCTGGCTATATGAAACAATGTACACATGACTAGATAGTTCGGCTCATAGGGCTGAGGCCTCGATGAGGGGCTGGTCATTGGGACTTTATCAGTGTCAGCCATGTGGTCATCCCTCTTACAAAACAATGACATGTTTGTCCATGTCTGTAGACCCTGAAACTGCCTAAAAGTACTTCCTGTTGCTCAGGGTGGGCATTTTCCTGAGTCCCAGATCTAAACTGTTGCATCAGGTTAAGCAAGGCAACATTTCTATTACAAAGTTTATGGAAGTGGGAACAGGAAAGCCTTGGGCTGTGAGAAACTATGATCTACTGAACTTGGTGAACATTAAAGAACAAGACAGTTGAGTTCCTATGCTGAGTGTCTCCTCCTGCTAGGTTCTGTGAGTGGGCTCTGAGAACAGAGACAGCACACATGCCCTACTCTCTAGAGCAATTTGCAACCTGTGGGTCGTGACCCCTTTGAAGATCAAATGACCCTTTCAAGGGGTTACCTAAGACCACCATTAATCATAGCAGCAAAATTACAGTTCTAAAGTAGCAACGAAAATACCTTTACTTGGGGTCACCACAACACAAGGAACTGTATTAAAGGGTCTCAGTGTTAGGAAGGCTGAGAACCCCTGCTGTAGGGTCTCTTACTGAACTTGAGCTTACTGATTCAGATGGGCTGGTTGGCCAGTGAGTTCCAGGGACCTGCTCATATCTACCCCTGCAGCACTGGGATTCCTCCTGCTTCCGAGGAGCTCTGTACCAAGTCAGGGTAACATCATAGTCACTAGAAGTCAGAGACAGAGGTCTCAGAGAATGACAGGCCACCTCCAGGATCTGTGCATAAGACAGTTTTCTTGGTTCATTCTTCCTCAGCAGGGATGCTGGGCAGCGGTCTCTTTGGAGGAAGGGTTATGAGGTAATGCTGTTCTCTCATCACCTGAAGCCTGGAAAAAGGATCTGTGACCTAAGAGTGAGAAACTCAGGTATGAGAAGGTATCTGCCAAAAGGTGGTAAGAAAAGTTAGAGGTGGCCCTGGAGAAGTCATCTACAGGGAATGACAGGTCACATCCTCAAGGTCCACAGACCTTGCAGATATGATGTCTGACAAAGGCCAAGAATAGAAAAGATGAGATGACTTTAGCATGGGTGGACATCGGTCATGGTTTGAAAATGGTGCAGAACCCATTCTTCCTGTGTGGAAATGTCCTTATAGCCCATGAGAGCATAAAACCATGACAACAGACATGAATGCATCAGGTTACCTGTGGCAGGAAATGGTCATCTGGGACCATCTCTACTCTGGGTCAGGAGACTCATTCTTGGGTGGAGGCAGAAGACGTGTTCCTAAGGACATGGAAGTCAAGAAGAAGGTAGGGATTGATCTTTGTGACAGTGCCAAAATGAGTGGAACAGGGAAGCAGGGTTCATTCAGAAGGTTTGGTGTAGACTCAGGGCCTCCTACTGGATTTGCCTGTGAGGAGAGCAATGGAGTGGGTTGTAAGCACTGTGGTCACTTGTCTCCTCAAACAGCTAAGGAGAGAAAACCCAGGCTATAATCTGTCTGATGAGGGATGAGTGTTGGTTTAATGGTGTGTGTGTTTCATCATGATTCTCACATGGACTGCACATAATTTGAAGAAAAGACAATTTTCATACAAAAGCCACTTTCCATACCATCTTAACAAAAGCAGTCTATTTTGCTACCAGACATGTAGCCCAACTAGATATTATTAATATTTCTATGCCATAACTGATGTTATAGATAGGATAAGCAGCACACACAAAGGCCTGTGTATTGAAGACTTGGTCCGCAGGTTGGTGCTATTGTGTGATGGTCATTATGGGATGCTCCTGAGGTGGGTGTGGGGACCATATCACTTCTCATTCACTTTACCTCCTTGCTATGAGGTGAGCAGTGTGCTATTTCACACACTTCTTGCCACTGCTATCCAGCACACACTGACTAAGAGGCCAAGACCTAGAACTTGCAGCAGCATTCTCCAGTAGAGCCATTTTCTCTATAGTTGACTGTTTTCTCAAGCATATCTCTGTAGTCTTAGAAAGCCGGCGAACATGGAGAATTGGTGCAAAGAGGGGGCTGTTGGCTGTAGCAGTAGTGAAGGGGCATTTAGCATTGGCCTGTGGGAAGAAGTTGTCAAGATGGATTCAGAAAGCCCAGAATGTGGCAAGCCGACCATAACCACTACTTCTGGGAGTGACTACAAAGACAGAGGAGGGACATGGGCAGTAGAGAATGGGCAGCTGGGACTTTGGGAAGAAATCAAGATTATCTTAGGCAGACGGCGGCTGGACTGGAGGCCACAGTGAAGGGGAGTCATGTGCGCAGAGGATGCACAGCTTGGAACTTTGGAGGATTGCTTTGCTATGTCTGGGTTTTGTTTGGACTAATCCCCCAGTATTTTTTTTACTGCATGCCCATCCCTTTGGATTGGGAACAAGCATCCTGTGCTGGTCCCATGGTGTATATTTTAAATATAAAATTTTGTGAATTTTTTTTCTAGTGACTCACAGCTGAGTTTGCCTTGGGACTGAGAAGGATTGGATGTATGCCCACCATCACAGGAAAGCCACACTGCATGCTATAAGCCAGGGCAAAGGACAGAATCGGGTATCTGAAGTCTGATTCCTGCCAAGTGTGTATCAGCTTCACAGTGTAAGGAGAGTTGAAGCATATACAAGTAAGGTAAAGTAAGGACATCTCTTTGAGGTGTCAGCCGTAAGCTAAACTGAGTAGAAAGGCAGACACACTCTCTAGTATGTTCACAGCTTCTCTGTGTCTCCTCATCCTAGAATGTTCACTGGAAATTTACGGAGCAACAATCAGGTTAATAAAACCAACTCCTCCCTGCTGCTCTCCAATGCACACCCTGCCTCTGTTGATAACATTCTCCCTAAAGTGTGCCCACTGTAGCTGCGTTGTGGGTCCAGAAAGCACCCAGGCTGCCAGTGAGGAATGGGACCCTGGCCAACCTCCGTGGGTGGGTTCTGGTAAGTACAGACTCTGACATTTGCACTTCCAGTGCCGGTACAGGGAAGACAAAGGCTTGAAGCCAAGCTTGCCTCTCAGGGAGACCAGGCTTTTACAAATATTATTTAATGGACTATTAAAAGGACTCTCAGTTTGTGTTGTCCCAGGCTACCAAACAAGAGCTATGCCATGACATTATTACCTCCTAAGGTAGAGGCAAACAGGACGTGTATGTTTGATTGAGTTGAACATGGGTGCATGCTTTTTACCTGCAGGTAGTGAAACATTCACTGCCAAATGCAAAACAAACCGTTGTTGCCGCATGATAATGTGGGAAATGGAAGCTAACCCTGTGCTTTGGGTACTGTTCCACACATCCCTCCTCAGGCATGCAGCTTGGCTCTGGGTGCTTGCCAAAGGGAGCTAGAGGGAGTTTTTATGAGTAGCGTAAGTTTTATGCAGAGAGCATTCTTTCCAGGTGAGCCGCCTGAGAAATCCTCTCTGAGCACCCATGAGGGTTTGTGAATGATTAACGACCTCCAGGCTCCAGTGCTGTCTGGCTTCACTTTGGCTATTTGATTTAAATTCTCACTCACATCCCTTGGCTGAACTAAGGATCTGCCTTTAAAAAGCTGTTGTCTTCTCCAAGCTGAGCAGTTGAAGCAGGCAGGTCTCACTGGCAGGCACTGGAAAGGCACCCAAAAAGTCAAGCTGGAGACAAATTGGCTAGGTGACAAGGAACTCAGAGCAGGTGAATGGCACCATACTGGGGTTGCTCAGCCCAGTTGAGGACGACGAAGGCTAATAGAGAATCTGGAGCAAGATGTGGTCTCTTAGGTAGGAATTTGGAATGAGGCTCAGACACTGAAACCTACTGCAGGTCTGTGGTCATGACCAATGCTATAGAATATCCAGCTCTCAGAGATAACATTTGTAATAGCTGCATGCCATGATGAAATATTTCTATTGTTTATGTGTTTTGTTATGTGTTTATGTGTTGTGTGTTTTGTCCACATGTTAATCTACCTGCCAGGCTTGTCCATCCTCTTCATTGAAGAACAGGTTCCAACAGAAGACTCTCCGCAATGTACTGAGGGGTGGATATCTGGTCTCCACTTTTGTAGACACCACCTTTTTCCCATTCCAGATGCATCCATGAACCAAAGCTAGGCAGATGATAGAGAAGAACATTCACAACTGATGCCTGTACCATGGTGACATTTGTGATGCCTCTACTACAGTGACATTGGTCACATCATCATGATGATTTTGGGTAATGAAGAACTTCCCACTGTTGTGAAATAAAACCTAAGTGATGGCCAGATGCTTCCTAGCACCTGGGGGATCAAACTCAGCTGATAGAGTCTAACTTTCACAGTGCATTGTGTGGTGATTGTTCTCCCACATTAATTTGAATGGATTGGGAGTCACCTAGGAGGCACACTTCTTATCTTGGTGATGAGGATGTTCCCAGAGTGGCTTTATACCCCAGGGAGAGCTTCCCAGTTTCATTTTTATTTCATTGACTTAAAGGACCATGAGAAATAGCAACATAGGGGACAAAGGTTTAAGTCACAATCCCAAATTGAAATCTATCAGTTGAGGGAAGTCAAGGCAGGCATTGGGAAGCAGCCAGTCACAGCAGCCAAGTACAAGGGAAGAAGAAAAGCATGCTCTCTCACCTTCACAAAACCCAGAAGTCGAATCCAGGGAATGGTGCCACCCAGTGGGATAATGCCTTTCCCACATCACTTAACTAACATAGGATAATACCCACAGGCCAGCCTGATCCAGAAAATCCCTGATTGAGACTCCTTTCCCAAGTGATTTGAGATTGTGTCAAGTTACTAAAACTGACCATTATGGAGACGTTCCCAGATACTTCCTTGGCAGGAGGCACATAATTGTTGCCATGATGGCAACAGGGTAGAAGGGAACCTGTATCACACCGAGACACCAGTCCTGCCCAAACTTGCTTCAGACTAAGAGTCCAGGATTGCATAAAGTATGTCAGATGCTCAACAGACTTAGCCTAAAGAATGATTTTCAAGGCACCTCTGCAATTGGATGTATTTTGAGCTATAGTCACCAAGAGACCAGGAACATCATCCTTTACCAATTACCACCACCAGCATCAACACCACCACCACCATCAACACCACTACCACCACCATCACCACCACCACCACCATCACTACCACCACCACCACCACCATCACCATCACCACCACCATCACCACAACCACCACCACCACCACCACCACACCACCATCACCAAGATGAGTGCTACTGCTGGATGGATCAGCTCTATCTCTTTAGAGGTTTGGAAAATGAGTCTTAGGGGGTATGATGTTGGCTCCATAACTAAGTTGCTTCTTAGAGGAAGAAGCAGCGATGGCTCAGCCTACCACTCCACTGCCATCTTTATCCTGGAGTTAGCATTTATGCCATTCTAGATGCTTTGTGCATCACCTTCCAAACGCCATGCAATGAGTACTGCAACTGTTCCTCTAGAAAGTGATGTCATTCTCAAGCCCCTTTCACATTCACCAGGAAAGTAACTTCTTACCTGTTCACTGGGACTCTCAACGTCACATTTCAGAGGTAGGATCACTGGACCGTAGTGATTGGAGTGAGCTTCGTCTCTAGCATGAACTGTGCTGGTGGAGCATAGGCCCTGCTGTTGCCATTGACTCTAATTACAGGGTAGGGTGGGGGGCCTGCTACACGTGATTTAAAATTGGTAAGTGGTTAAGAATCAGTCTTATAGTCAGTTGTGATGTGTCCGGTGTTGAATTATCAGGAAGCTAAAGTTGATAACTACCGTTGGGGCTGTGGACATCCTCTTACACAAGACCATTCCCAAGTGTACAGTAATTAAAATGGCTTGCCTCACCACCACCAGCTACAGTCAGAATGGTAATGTGCCCCTTACTTTGCAATTAGAAAGAGAAAGATGCAACAGTTTGCATGTTCAAACTGAAAAGCCCATGGTCCTCTTCTCGGGGTCCTGACAGAGCTACATGGTACCTGTGGTGAGCCTGCTGTTCCAGTGTCTAACCACACCATAACCACAATGCTCACCTCCTAGTCACAGGCCTGGAGGTTGCACAGTGGTTGCAGATGCCTTGATGTGGCAATCCTCATAGCTTATCAGCAAGCTATAGCCAACAATTGATCTAAAAAAGAAAAGAAAAGAAAACCTATGCCAATGTGCATGTGCACATGAGCTCAGGTGCCCACAGAGGCCAGAAGAGGGGTTGGCTATTCCAGAGCTGGAATTATGAAAGGTTGTGAACCAACCAGCTCCTTTGCAAGAGCAGTTGCCATCTTAACCGCCTAGACATTTCTCAGCCCTTAAAAATTAACTTTTCAAAGAAAAAGTAAGCATGGGTGTTTTTAATTGAAAAAGAAAAACAGGGAAGTGATCATCTTCCTAACTCAAACACTTGCCACTGGAGCGGAGGCTCCCAGCTAGGGAGAGGTAGAGACTGTGGTTTGGCTTAAGCCAGAAACGGAACACTCTGTGGTTGAAAACATCCTTAAATAGACAATTTCATTTTTGCTTCTTCCAGACCCAACCATCTGAAGTCTGTTACACAGACCCAGCCACAGTGATTAACTCTACCCTCAGATACAGTTTTTGAAGCAAAATACATTTAAGCTTCTCTCAAGGGGATTTACGTTCAAATCTTGTATCATTTTGGCACGCTCTCCTCAACTTCCCCAACCTCTCTGGATTGTACTCATTTTTTTTTCTCATCCCATTATATCTGTCAAACTCAACCCCATCATAAGCAGCTGTGACAGTCAGAAATGGGGAAAACCTTCACGTTTTCCAGTTTCAAGGCCCCAGGAGCTCAGGTTCTAGCCTCAGGACCCAAGCAGGAGGGTAATCTTTGTGTTAAACAACCAGAAATGTGGCCTGTAAATGGGGACAGATGCCTGACTTTACAATACAATAGACATTTGCCAACACTGTTCCAGATCCGCACTGTGCACAAGTAGCAGTGGAGGCCAATTTTCAAAATGATCCCTAATTCCTTCACGACAGTATATCACTTCACCAATGACCCCAACAAAAGCAGTTAGTTGCGCCCATATCACACAAATCCCAGAGGCATGTGGAGTGATTTCATGCATAATATAAACAGACATTTTGAAAATAAAATCAAATCACATAAAACCACAGTGAAGAAATGGCTGTAATTGGCGACTAACAATCTCCGTTCCTGGAAATATTTTTTTAAATATATGATAACTCAAAATGGTAGCAGCAAGAATCAAGGGTAGACTGTAACAACCCTTAAGCAGATGGTGTGATTTCTTTACAATATATGCCTGATGATTGCCCAAGAAAATGGCATCATGTACAATAAAAAGTATGAGGCTCAAGTCAACCTGAAAAGCAATTGGTGTCCAGAATCGGGGGTTGGGAAGCGAGGGGGAGTGTCATCATTTAAAAACAGTTAAGGACAAGAGAGGCTTTGCTTTGCCCCATGAATTAGACTATGGGTCAATGTCTGTGGCATCAGCCCCTCGGCCAAATATACAACACAAGAGAGCTAAACAAGAGATGCAGTAAGAAGCAAAACTTTGAACTAAAATCAGAATTTTGGGCCAACACTGCAAGCCTGAGGCCAGAATCTAGACCATTAGCATCTACAGAAATAACCAGGCTGACTGTAATTCTACTGCTGAGGAGACAGAGGCATGGGATCCCAGGGATGAGCTACTCTTGCTGAACTGATGGGCTGTAGGTTTGGAGAGAGAGGGGGGGGGGGAGGGAGAGAGAGACTGTCAGTAAATCAAGTGGAGAGAGACAATGGAAGATACCTAATGCAAACTTCTGACCTACACACACACATACACACACACACACATACACGTGTGCATACACACATGTAAACACACACAACCACATACACATAAGTCTTGCACTGAGAGGCACTTTAAAGGGCAACACAGACATAAATGTCAAGAAGATAGCCTGACTTCACAGAGTGTTGAACAGGGAAAGAGTTGTGATTGAAACGGGGACATGGTGAAGTGATGAGTCTCACCCGCCCACTATGTTCTTATCATAGCCCCATTGCTTGTCAGTAGTTGCAAATAGAATAGTACTGCCACCCAGCAGAGACCTAGAAGCTAGTGTTGTACCCGACACACTACACAACAGTCAATGAAGATGTGTGGATGGCAGTGAGTGGGCAAACTCACACTGCTCAGTGTACTTCACTGAAGGTCATGGCATGTTGAGCAGCTTTTCCTGTAACATGGTAAGGAAGGGTGAGAGCCAGTGCATGTGGGTGCATGGGTGAGTCTTTATGGTGAGCATGTGAGTCTGTGTATGAGAGTGAATATAAATATGCATCTGAGTATGCACATGTGTGCTTGTGTGCATGTCTCTCTCTGTTATAATGTATGAACTTGTGTTTGTTTGTATCTCTGTGTGTTTGTGCATGTATGTTTGTCTCTATATGTGCTCTCTGTAAATTTGTGTGCCACTGTATATACATATATGTGTCTATGTGAATGTTTCTATATGTGTCTATGTATGTGTCTCTCTTTGTCTCTCCCTCTGTCTCTCTGTCTCTCTGTCTCTCTCTCTCTCTCTGTGTGTGTGTGTGTGTGTGTGTGTGTGTGTGTGTGTGTGCCTGTGTGTAATCCTGAACAACCCTGATCCTAAAAAGAGAATTCCCTCTAAATACGTTAGTGGAATATTGAGCTTTTAACTCCCAGTGTGAGAAATAGCTGATATATCTACTTAAATGAAGGAATATTAATTTTAAATAAATGTTCCAGAAGTTTTTGTCTGTGATTCCTTGGCCCCATTGATAGCTTGTGCTGAAGATGAATGTGGTGGCAAGCTTGGAGTGGTGAACAACACTGCTCAACTAACTCATAATGGCTGGGAGCCAGCCAGGGTAGAGCACGACCAGGAATAGGGCATATCATTCAAGGACACACTCTAGTGATCTGCTTCCTTCAACTGGGTCCCACATGCTAATTTTCACCACCTTCTATTACCAAAACCAAATGATGAGCTCATCGATAGATGGGTGCCCTCCCCATTAGCTTGACCCCAGAAGGAGCCCATTACTTCTTAGAAGTCCTCTCTGATATCATAATGCAATGGGCTGTCAGTCTGTGAGATTTTAGAGGGCCTGTCACATCCAACCACGGCACTGTGTTTCTCATGGAAAGCCAAACCTGCAATGTTCAAGAGAGTGAACAAGCACTATGCCTGACCAGGCCAGGAAATCACACCAGCAGCTGGCCCACCCCACATGCTACAGGATACCAGGGATGCATTGGAGGAATGCATTCGGCATTGTCTACCCCTTGGAGGCCATTTAGTGCATGCAATAGGACAGATCTGCTGTTCTCTGCTCCTCCTGTATCTTGTACTAGGATACCCAGCCAAGGGCTGAAAAGGCTGGGATAAAACCAAGCCCTGCTGTCAATATGAAGGCCTGATTTTCAGTTTGTAGAAAGATGTTGAGAGATTGATTGTACAAGGGCCTTATGCTAGGTCTCCTCCCCTGGAAGATAAGGCCAAGGAGATTCTCTGATACCCATACACCAGGAATGGGTAGGAAAGTATCGTCCTGGCAAATAAATGTCTAAGAAGAGACATCAGCAGGCTGCAGCCACTGTGGCCTCAGCTGCCAGATTTCCTGGCTCCCTCCCATCCCTTCCACCTCCCCTGAATGCTGTAGCCACCATGCAATGCTCTGTGGACAATAGCCATGGGGCCTACCTCCCCAGGGTTGCTAGGCATCTCAGTGAGTTTGTAGGAAAAATGCTGAGATATAGCGTAGATTTGGAACAGAGGAAATGATGAAGTGGGTGCTTGGCATCTGGGGTCCAAAAACTGGTGAGTGTGAAGCTGTAGCTACCCACCCCCACCCCCCAGATTCAGACACACACTAACCTGAAGCTGGGGAGCCTTCTTAAAAGGCCACCATCGATTTTAGAAGTGTCAGCTGTTAGGTTGTCTCTCTGAGTAGGGCTGTGGCTGAACCTCCTATGCTTCTTGCCATACGCTGTGTCTAAGCTCACTACTTGAAAGCACTACAAGTACTGGTGATCAAGTCTTCAAAGAGGTCAGTATAAACCCCCGAGGAATCAGAGCTTAACACTGATCGCCAACAGCTCCAACAAACCACCACCTGAGTGAGTTTTCTGAAGCTGCCATAGCAAACCCGTTCTGTAGACCAGAACTGAAACCATAGCCCAATGTTTTCTCATGGTGTTGAAGACAAGAGGTCCAAGATGACTGTCCTCAAGTATTGTCCACCCGGAGGGTCTGAGACACTGGTAAGAGACTCCACATGTGAACTGAGGAGAACTGGGACCCACCCACCACATCGCTACTGTTCCATTCTCTGAACTCTTGGTATTTTTTCTCTCTCTCTGGGCAATAAATGACCCTCCAAGCAGAAGTTTCCCCCTAAAAGCTCCAGGAAATAAATATCAAAGTCCCTTTCCCTTACACGGAAGTCCCTCAGGATAATCGGATACTTCATTCAACAACCTTCCAACAAGTTCCCGTAGAACCTGCTCTAATTTGGCTGCAAATTTAGCCCTTTTTACTTCGCTTCTGGAAACAAATATGTGATTATTCTCAAACAGAGCTTTAAAAATTAATAACATGTTTAAGTAGAAGGCTTACAGGCTTAACCATAAATTTAAAGTGTTTCCATGACACACAGTAATAACTGTGACAAGAGCAAGGACAGATAGATCTAAACTGTACTTAGCATAACTCACAGATCTATAATAACTCAACATTTATGACATATTCAGAAGCGTTCTTAATATTTCATCAAATGCGAAGCAAGTAGACTTTCAGTCCATATGTTATATCCCTAACCACAGTTATTATATGAGGGAGTAACTGCAACAATAAAGGGCATTTTTCTCTACCCTATGTACTAATATTTCCAGTTACTACGTGGCTTTGACTGTTGAAAGCTCTTGTAACCCCAAATCACTTGTGTTTAGTTCTGATGTTGATGATGAAAATGTGAAAATAGTATATAAGTAAAATATTCACACAGTCTAATCAGGTAAAGGCCGGAGAAGGAGTATAAGGCTGGAAGCAGACCATGGTCTCCCATGAGGAACTGAGGTCAGCAGGAAGGCTGAACCCTTCCCAGGCAGCATGTGAGAAGCACGTGATCTTGTAACTGACCCACTAGGGGACATGAGTGCCTTAATGTGGGCTTGAGCTCCGGAGAGGAAAACTTTATGGTGATTTGTGATCAATAAAGCTTAGCCATGGGTTGGCAAAGGAAGGTGTCAAATGGTCATAAAAGCAATACCTAAATTACTTTTCCATAACTTAAAAAAAAAAGTTGCCTATAGCATGTTTGGCATTTAGTGAAATGTCTTAATATTGTGTGTCGGGTTTGTTAATTTCCCACAGGGTCCTGCAGGGAAATCATGGCCTTTTTCTGTTTTGTGTTAAGTTGAACCTTTATAGAAAAAGTATGCCTTGACTCTGCCCTAAGTATTTGGTGTATTTTATAATGCTCACTACGAACATATGAGTGTAGTCATGGGGGTTTGTGTGTCTCCTTGTCTTAATGAAAAGCTTAACTGATCTTTAACATCATCTCATGCTCCAAGGACCTTCTGTGGGGACTCAGACACAGTGCACTGAGTTGTGAGTAGATGTACAGATAACAGTGTTATAACAGGATCACTGTGTGTGTGTGTGTGCGTGTGTGTGTGTGTGTTCATGTGCGTGTATGTGTATGATTTAGTTAAGGTTTCTATTTCTGTGATGAAGCACCAACACCAAAAGCACTTTGACAGGGGAAAGAGCTCATTGCAGTTTACAACTCTTGGGTCACATCACTGAGGAAAGTAAGGGCAGAAACGTGGGGGTGGGAATGGAAGCAGAGGACATGTTCCTAATGGCTTGTTCAGCCTGCTTTCTCATATAGCACAGCGCCATCTGCCCAGGGTGATACCACCCACACCAGGCTGAGCACTCCTAAATGATTCGTCAATCAAAATATGTCCCACAGACTTGCCTATAGAATGACCTTTTGGGTTCATTTTCTTAAGATTCCCTTTTCTCAGATAACTTTTGCTTGTGCTAAGTTGACGAAACTTGACAGTGTGCATGTGTGTGCATATGTGTATGTGTGTGCTATTGGGAAGTGAGAGGATCTTATCGATGTTAAATTCTGACACTGATCACTGAGGTAGATTCGAGTCTGTGAGACAGGATCATTCTACATAGCCTATGCTAGCTTGGAGTTTACTGGGAAGCTAGGCTAGCCTTGAACTTGTGATTCCTCTGCCTTCCTTCTACTTTCATTAATTTAACAGCTTACTGAGGCACATACAGTCAGGTGGCTTTGCAGGAACCAGGACAAGACTGTGCAGCAGTGCTAGTCACTATGGACTGGTGGCCCCTTGCAGCATCCACTTCCTATTAACTGTGATGTGGTTGAAAACATTGTTAAAGTTTGTAGTTTAGCATTGTTCAAATCCTCAGCACATCCAATGGAATGAAAGTAAACAAGCCCGGGGCCCACACTGTGCCAGGTCTGTACAGAGGGAAGTGTAATCTTCAGTTATTTATCCAATGCCTGAAAGTCATCTTTTAATTTCTGCTGGTTGGTTGCTTCAGCTTGTTGGGTTAGCCCTTGTTGTTGCTGGGGTTTTACATATGAGGGAGCTGGGATTCCAGGAGATTAAGGGGCATGAGAAACCTCGGCAGTTTGTAAACTCCTCTCTAGAAATACATTTTGATTATTGGAAATGGTAAAAGCTGTTCAGAGTCAAGTTTGGTGATTGATGTGGTAACTAAAGTATGGATTCTGTAAACTTTTAAAACACGTGCTCTTACATTAAAATGGCAAATGCCTACGGGGCAGTTCTGCTCTCTGTCCTACATCTACACATACCACACACATCAGAGGCTCAGCCTCCACCTGGGCATCTCCTGTTTTTGTGTCTCTCAGGAACACACCAGGCCTCCTACACAGACCAGGACCACACCAGCATGGGCGCCAGGTGAGTCCATTTGTCTGGTCTGCAATTAACCTCCTTGGACCTAGGTTTGCATCCTGTCTTCCCCTTAACCCCTTGAGTGTGATTTTTACTGCTATCTTTTCTTTCCTTATTTGTTTTAAATTGTCTCTGAGACTAATGTGATTTTTCCACTAGTATTTAGTAGATGATTTAGAAGGCATGACCTCTGCTATCCACTCAATGGGAACACTTTATGATCTTAAATCTTTCTAAAGTGTATGTCAAGAGCTATAATACTGGGGATGAAGTGTTGTTCAAATAATGGGAGATAGAGCACAGCAGTACAATGGATCAAAGGGAACTGGAAGAGTGAAATTGAGGTGGAAATAAAGGGTAGAGTAGAGGAGGGAATATGGGGAGGAATACACAAGGGACGACTTGTGGGCCAAGTTACTACTGTACAAATACACACACTTGGAGAGAGATGAGGGTGGAGTTGTCCAAAAACAGAAGTGACCAACTTCTAACTAGATATTCATGCTAGCAAAGAAAAGCCTCAGTAGTGGAAATGTATTTCTTCTTGAGTTGCTGGCCAATGGCTTCCCAGGGACCTCGAGCATTAAAGGCTGTTCCATTGCACTTGGTTACTCACAGGAACTTGATGGAAAGACCTAATTACTGAAGATATCACAGACTTGAGTCATAGAACATGGAAAAAATAGAAGAATAGAGCGATGGTAGAGATAGGTAAATGATATGCAGCTAGGCGATAGATGATAAATAGATAAAGTAGGTTAGTAGATGATAGATAAATAGTTGATGATAGGTAGGTAGGTAGATACATGGATGATGAGTAAATGGGTAGCTATAGATAGATGATAGATAGGTAGATAGATCGACTGATTTATAGATTGATAAATAGATTCATGACATATAGGTGATTGATATATAGATGATAGATACATGAAATATAGGTGATAGATGGTAGATATAATAAATGATTGACAGAATGTAGATATTTATTATGAGTATTAAGCCATATGTTTCTAAAGATGTAGCTTCTATAGCACATTGTCCATAAAGTGGAGAACTATGTGAGGATCAGTAACAGTGTAAAGGCCTAAAGAAGTTGGAGCTCTGAAGTTCAAGAGGTTGATAATTGCCCAGCTCTAACAGAGACACAATAAGTCCAATGCACCCCACCACTCTCTCTCCTGTCACACACACACACACATACACACACACACACACACACACAGAAATAATAATATTATTATTGTTATTATTATTATTATTATTATTATTATTATTATTATTTTAATATCAATATGTTCATAAATAATCAAACACTGCAATACACTGAAAGAGGAGCTTTATAAAACTGATATCTTAAACTTCCCATCCTCAGATAGTTCTCTGCACTCCTGTCTGAATCATTAGATCATGATTCTATCTTGACTCATATTGGACAACTAATTACCTAAACTCAAAGTCATGTAAATGAACCTAGTGGGGGGGGGGGAGATTTCTGATTCAACAGGAAGCAGCTACTGAAACAAAGGGTAAGGGCTTCAGCCTAAGGTGGCTACACACTTGCCAAGTCTACAAGTGGTCCTGATGCTGGTGTCACTTGAGTTTGCTGCCCATGAGAAATGGTTTGACCTGACCAGGTTCCATTCCTGGGAGTTATTCTTTCTATACCTGTGTGCTTTGCCATGCATCTTGATGTAAGAACTCTAAGAGTGAGGCTAATAAGGAATGCATGGTCACCAACTTTTGGCTACAAGAACACCAAGACCATGTTATCTGGAGAGTAGTGTGTGGATGAACTAGTAGAATACCCTACTGAGACTTTGTAGGGATGGATAGAAGTCTTCCATCATGAGGCAAAGTTTCACTTTCAAGACCTTTCTTTAAAGGAAATGAGACGTTTTAGTGCTTGAAAGATTACGGGCCACCTCTACCCCCCTTCAAACTCACTAAGTAGACCGCGAGTTCAATAAAATATAATAATAAAACTGACTGAATGACGGCTTCTCTATTTCAGAACTCCCCTCACCCTGTTGTGGAGGAATCCTATATGGACACATCCCTCCTTTTTCCTGAATGTATGAACCTAGTTCTCTGTCTTGCTGCCTTGATGGGGTCACTCTCTTTATGTGTTTCTCATGCCGCCCTCCAGTTCTGAAAGCAAAGCTGAGTTTACTGCATGCTATAAATATGTAATACAAAAGCTGTGCTGGCTAGCTGGGAATAGTCCAGGCCTAATGATAGCTCTTTAGATGGAAGCTTTGCAGATCCTAGATATGGCAGTGGCCTCAGTCACCGGGCTGCAGGCAGACTGCTGCAGAATATATTTAAATATTTAAGGATCTTAAACAGTTTGCATGCATCCAAGGCTAAGCCATATTTGGAACCTCTGAGGAAGCACTTCACACAAGCCTTTTTGTAGAATCACAAAGGAGGAGAGTAAAAACTGGAGACCCACTGAAGAGACTTGCAGACACGTTGCTCCCTCTGAGTACAAAAAGACACTGCCAGAAACTATACTTATTGTACTTTTCCAAGTCAGAAAGGGAAAAAAAGTACTGAGTTAAGGTCCATAGAACGCATTTTTTAGAAGTTTTACTTGCTATCCGCTCTTGGAGGAATTATCAACACAGTTTCCAGCAGTGGGTATGGGATGATGAAATTCAACTAAAATAACTAACAGTTAATAAGTCAGGGTTGTGGGCATTATTGTTTCTGCTCCAAAATCATGATTGGTGATATAAAGTATAAACTAGGAGTTACCTCTGCAACTCAAGATTTAGTATACCCCCACCCTCTGCCCACGGGCTTAATGGTTCATATAATTTAATGTTTGTTCAAAGGTTCTGATAACAACAATAAATATGTTCTGATTATGCACATCATTAGAAAGATTTTATGTACTTTTTGAGAACCAGTTTTAAGTTTCCAGAACTCAATTGGTTCTGAAGCCTTTCCTTTTAAGTTAATTGTAATTTAACTTTTTAAGATCTGATCTACTATATTTACTATAAATCCCCAAATTGTTTAGCAAACACTACAGATAAATGGGAAACAGCCAGTTTACTGGATAGAAAAATAGATGATAACTAGATGTCCATAGATTATTGATTGATTGATTGATTGATTGATAATTGAGAGACAAATGATAATAATAGATGATGGATGTTAGATAAATGACATATAAGTATAGATAGATAATTGATAGATAATAGAAAGATAGATGATAGATAATAAAAAGATGATAGGGAGATGATAGAAGATAGATATAGATGATAGATTAGATAGATAGATAGAAAGATATAGATAAATGGATATATAGACAATAGATTATTGTGATGGTTGATTTTTGACAACATTGCACAAACCTAGACATGTTGAAGAAGAAGGAATCTTAATTAAGAAAATGGTTCCAAAAGATTAGCCCATAGGCAAGCCTGTGGGGTGCTATATTGATTAATGATTGAGGGAACCATAGACAGGTGGTCCTAGAGTATATAAAGAAGAACACAAACTGAGCAAGCTAAGAGGAACAATCCATGAGGAACAACATTTCTCCACGGCTTCTCAGAAACGGAGTATGACCTGAGAGTTGAAAGCTGAAAAATATCCTTTCCTCTCCAAGTAGCTTTTGGTCATGATTTTATCTCAAGAATAGAGACCTTAATACAATGATAGTAAGATGTACTCTATTTTAACTAAAGATGCAAATTGTTAAGTTGTATGGTCATACATACATATACATACAAACATAACCCTAACCCTAACCCTAACCCCTAACCCTAACCCTATAATAGGGTTATATATTTATGTTAATATAAATAATTAACTTGTGAGGTGAGTCTGGAAGTGATACTGAACGTCTATTGGAGTATTTGCTAAGCCCTGTCTGTCCTGTTCTGGTCAATGTATCATGAATACTGGGCAGCCTAGGAAGCAGTGCTAAAACAACTTGAGGACAAGACACTACTGACCCCAGGGACCAACCTTATATCTCTATTAGAAATTTGGTGTTCATATGTGTTACTGGCTTTTCCAGAGTACCCAAGACCTCTTAATGTGGGACTAGAGGGATGGCTTCATGCCCATGAGAATTCACTGCTCTTGCAAAGGACTGGAATTCAATCCCCAGCACCTGTCAGGCCACTTGCAACTGCCATGGATGCAGGGGATCTGATGCCCTCTCCTGGCCTCAGAAGGTACCTGCACAAGTATGCATACACACATACAGACACACATGCACAAAATAAAAATAAAATAAGTTCTACAAAAGACAACCTAATGAAACATAGTGATTTATGTCTCCAATCCTAAGTTGTAAAGATCCAACCAGAACAGATTGACGCTGAGGTTGTCTGAAAGTCTCTAAAGATATTTTCCATCTATAACAGGTATGAATGCCCCACCTATAGTGCAGATGGAGACATTACCTCTGTGAAGTCTTCATTTACAAGCTATGTGTATTTCAATTTTCCAAAGCTAATTTATGAGAAATTCAGACACACACACATATCATCAAAATTGTTGCAGGTCTCCTGATTGAGAATGCTCTTCTGTGTATGACATATTCCACAATTCCAAATTTCAGTGGATAGAGAGTAAGTATTATGAGCATGTGACGCATGGGAAGGCCAAAATAATCTTATTTTAAAGAAATGTTTATAAATACAATGTCAATGAAATGTTTTCCTGTCACAAATAAAGGTTGCATTTGTTGTAAATGATGAATATGCACATTCTTGTTCCTTTCTTAGGATTCCAACTTATCACCTGGGTAAAACACTGGACCACAAGCCCCTGTGGGGAGATGATCATTAGAAGATTGCTTAGTATATGGAAATATTTTAATCTCTTTAGTCTATAGAAGATATAGTTGTGGAGTACATAGTAATTCTCCTGCAATGCAATCAGTGAGTCACCACTGCATGTTTTGTCATTGGGGAGGCAGACGCTTCACTTCTGTCACATGAACTCAGCAAAGAATGTGAAGAGGACAGAAAAGGGCTTCTGAGGCTAACACAAGAAAGTGGAAGTGGCTGAGCGTTTTGCTAAATGGAGCCATGAACATAGGAATGGAAAATCAAAGAAAGAGAAAGGAAAGAAGAAAGGAACAGAAGAGGGAAGACAGATGAAGACATGGGTGGAGGCAAAGATGTAGAGAGGTAGGGAGGGAAGATGGAGAGATGGGGATGAGTAGGAGCTGACCCCAGCTTAGCCCATGTTCTGTCCCTCGAAGCCAAGTGCAACATGATTAACAGGACGGGCAGGTGTGGGTATGAGAACTGCACAGAACGATGGGGAAGAGCAAGGGGGTTAGAATCAGAGCCTGGGGACTCTTCTTGAGCACTATGACCCTGGATTTTACTCAGGCCCATTCCACCATTTGAATGAAAGCCTGACATAAGAGGGGTCCCCCCACAAGTCACACCAACAAGAGCAGCAGATCCCACGGAAGAGACTCCCTGGACACCAGCGCTCAAGGCTATGCATGACAGCCAAAGTCTAAATGCAAAGAGGTATTGAGGATGCCTAAGGATTTAAAATGCACCTGGCAAATAGCTTAAAGCAGGTACTAATGAGCGTACATCCCGTAGCCTCAGAGATGCTTCTGTTTCCAATTTACTTACACGTGTGTATGGATGGCCCCTGTGAGATAGGTGCTGCCATTGTGACCATCAGGGGAGAAACCAAAGGCATGAGTTAACCTCCTTTACGCTTCAAAGCTGAGAAAGCAGGCAGCAGAATCAGAATTCAGTCTGCCTCTAGTCTGAAGCTTAGAACTTAGTCTACAGAGTAGAATACAACACAGGTATAGCAGAGAATCAGCTTCAAAACCACATAAAAAAAGAGAAAGGTACAAAGCATCTTGAAGGCAATGTACTCAGCAAGGGGGACAGAGTGGGGCGTGGTCATTTCTCTGTGGCAGATGTCTAGTAAGAGATGAAAATAAATATGGGCAGCAGTGACACACACCTTTATCCCAGCACTTGGGAAGCAGAGGCAGGTGGAACTCTGAATTTAAGCCCAGCTGAGCCTTCAGAACAAAACAGCCCAATGCCAACCCCCTCCCTCCTCTCCTCCCAGTCTAGTGCCCACATCCTTCTCCCTTCTTTCCCTCCCTCTCCTTTTTCTCAGAGAAGGGGAGGCCCCCAAGGGGCATCAACTGACCCAGGCACCTCAATTCATGGTAGGACTAAGCACATGCTCTCCCACAGGGGCCACACAAGGCAGCCCAGCTAGCAGGAAGGGAGCCAATGGCAGGCAAAGGTCGGAGATTTCCCCTACTCCCACTGTTAGGGTACCCACAAGATGACCAAGCTGCGCCTCTGTTACATGTGTGTCTGGAGTCTTCTTACTGCAGATAAAGCAGGCAGCTCAACTTACAACAAAGGGCTAGAAGTTAACGTTACTCAGCAGAAGACAAAGATGTGGACTAACAAGGCTAGGAGTCAGTGAGATGGAGAAGTGGATAACAGTGCTTATCACCAAGCCTGATGACCTACATTCCATCACCAAGACCCACAGGACTGGCTTCTGCAAGTTATCATCTGATCTTGAAATATGTGTGCCGCGCGCGCGCGCGCGCGCGCGCGCGCACACACACACACACACACACACACACACACACACACACACACACACA
>OU015749.1:34297768-34327278 GCA_907169655.1 Acomys percivali | reverse complement strand
ATATACATATACATATACATATACATATACATATACATATACATATATATGTATGTATATATGTGTGTATGTATATAATATGTGTATATATATATATATATAAATATACACACATAGTGTTCAGACACTTTCTGAACAGTGTGTTATTGTTATTGCTGAGTCAAAAGACTACACGATCGTTTTACTGAATTTCCAAAAGTGGTTTGTGATAAAATAAAAATGTTTAAAGAAAATTTAACAAAGAAGGCACTAACATTATTAGCTTATTATTGTCTTCTGAAGATAAAAGCCAGGGCCCTGCGGGTGCTAGGTATGCACTGTAGCCCTGAGCAGCACCCACAGCCTGAGAGGCACTGCCTTTTAGCACAATAGGGAAAGAACAATTACATAGGCACAACTATATAGCACAACTATAAATGAAACCAAAGATGGGGCCCCAGTGAATGTTTATAAAACAATGCTATAAAGGAAGTTTTCTGATGACGAGAAATTAGTAAAAAGGGTGACTGCAAAACTCTCCTACTTCTGGAATCTCAGCAACATATATTTAGCTAAAAAGGAAATTGTGAAATACTTGGGAATGAATGACATAAAACTCATTTTAAAATGTGTGGGAAACATCTACAATGGTATGTAAAGTAAAATTTATATGTTATAATACATTTTCATGAGACAAGAAAAATTGGAAACAAATGAGCTAATTGAAGGAAAATATGTCGAATTTATTACATTAAAATAAGGATTGATTCTAATGAAAAACACATGGGGAAGGGAAAGTCAGCAACAGATAGAGTGAGAGGATATATTCATAATATCTGAAACCAACAGGGGACTGTATTTATCTAGAAAATGCGAGAAATGCCCATAAATCAGAAATTTGAAAAAAAAAAAAAAAGCAACAGATAATGGAGGCAAAAGATTAAAGGAGCAAGAACTTGGGCCTCAGAGCAGGAAATGATGCCTGACATCATTAGCAATCAGAAATTAAAAGTTAAAACAAAATGTCCCTGCAGCTACGGGTATCAAAGACCAGAGTCCCCAGTGTGAGCACACTGGGGGGACATGGGCAGGATCTGGGGGAGCACAGAAACCGTGTGAAGACTGATAGACAGGACTAGGCTAAATTTACCCATCACCAAGGCCAGGGGAGGCACGGGACACAGATAGGAAGTGTGTGTTAAGTGGACAAGTTTCTGTCAGGAGGAAGAAGCAAGGTTTTTCCATCTATTGGCAGTACTGTGGTTATAATTAATAATAAATAGTACATATGTCACAGCTGATTAAAGAGAAGATTTAAAGCATTCTCACAGCAAAAACATGACAGTATTGGGGGTGACAGATACACTAATTTGCTTGATTTAAACAGACTGTGTCATGTGTATGACTATGTGTTTGCCCATGTGTGTATGTGTGTGTGTGTGTTAAGCCTTGAGTGTGCATTAGACTATTCATGTGTTTGTAAGGGCTGTGAACATGTGTGCATATGTGTGTTTATGTGGTTATGCCTTATTTATTTCCAAAAAGAAATGAAATTATATTTTGTCAGCTTACAATAAAAAAATAAATGGAATAAATATCAATTTAAGGTGCATATATCTTTGCTGATATTCCAACCCTCCAACATCAGTGTGGGAATCTGTGGAGCCCACTTTGAAATGTCAGGATCACTAGATGAGTTAAGCTCAGAGTGAGGAGGGTGAACATAATCAAAATACATGATATGCTTATGTGAAAATATCATAATGAAAATGATTACTATGTATAATAAATATATGCTAATGAACATTTTGAAAAGCCTGTAAAAAACGGTTACAATAATGATTGTGCACATATGTCTGTTTGCCCATCTCCATCTTGGTCCCATCTGCGTTGTCTTTGCTGGTTGTGGCAGCAAAGAAGAATGGGGGCAAGAAAGCAACTCTGTCCTTGGTACCATCTTGAATTCAACCTTTTCCTTGGCAGTCGCTTCCTTCCCAACATTCACCTTCTTCCTGCCTTGGCAGATGAAGAACACATTAGCGGGGAAGGCTGGTTAAAAAAAAAAAGTAATACTTTGTTTGTGTGGATACTTTTTCTACAGCAATGTACTGGGAAAAACATCTCTAAAATCAAATAGCATAATAGCAACAACAGCCCATTTATTATTTCTGCCACTCTGACATTTAACCACCAACTACCACATTTACAAGACACCATTGCAGCCAAAAGGCAGGCGGCCCGATGCCAGGAAACTGCAGACTGGCACCCTGTGGCTACTGGCATCTCTGTAGCTGGTGTGGGTGGACATCTCATGGATCTTACCCAGTGGTGGCTAAGCCAAAAAGAACACTACTCACTAAAAGGACAGAGGTATTCCTAGAGAAACAGTGCCCTCAGAGCCTGCCCTGGAATGCTGTCTGAGATGGCCCTGCCTCCATCCAGGAAATAGACATTTGCTAAGGCTGAACACCTGAGAAACATCCTGTGAGCCTAGGTGAGTGGTGTGCTCCAGTCATAGAAAAGGAAATGAGGGCAGAGGGACATGTCACCATGGGGACACCTGGGTCATGAGGCTGCTGAGTTGTCTGCAGTTCCAATACAGTGGGACAAGTTTAGTCACTGAGATCAAAATGCAGTTACTCATGTCAACTGTAATGAGAAAATAAGTAAGCCAGAGGGGGAGGTGGATGGGGTCAGACATGGGACAGTGCTGACAATGGTCACTATCGCCAAAGACTCTGCCCAAACCACAGACTTTCAGAACAGTTACTGCAGCCTTATAAGGGGCTTCTCTGAGGACAGGCGCTCCAAAACTGTAGGTCCAGCCTCTGTCTCTCATCTTCCATATTCATCGTGGCCAGGGATTCTTGTTTCCAGGTCTGAGTAACCCCGCCTCATCTCTATTTCTAAAGTGACTGGCTGTTTGTTCTGTGCCCCCTGGGTCCAGTTCTGCCAGTCTTAATGGTCTCCTTGTGGGGCTCCTGAACCCTCTGGGTCCTTCCATTCCCCCACTCTCCATACCACTCTCAGTACTCCCCACCCCAGAATTCAGCAGGGAGTCCCAGCATCTGTCCTAAGCCCCCACTGGGTGGATTCTCTCAGAGGACATCTATGTTGGGCTAATATCCACTTATAAGTGAATATATACCATGCTTGTCTTTCTGGGTTTGGGTTATCTCACTTAGGATGGTTGTTACTAATTCCATCCATCCATTTGCCTGCAAATCTCAAGATTACCTCGATTTTAATATCTGAGTAGTATTCCATTGTGTAAATGTATAATTAAAATTAAAAATTTAAAATAAAATAAAATGACCGTCTGTCCTTAATCTCTCTGTTTATGGCCCAGAATTCATTGAGGCATATGTATGTTCCAAATTTATTCCCAGAGAGCAGTGCTCTGATTTTTTTTTTTTTAATCTTCACTCATTTATATTGACAGCTCCCACACAGAAAATCAGTGCATGGAGTCTCTGAAGCTAATTTAGCAAACACAGAGACTGCCCCCCCATCGTGGGAGTGGGGTCAGAGCCATGGGTCCCCCTGAAACATTCCAGACAGAGTGGGAGAGTAGGGACTCTCCACCGGCAGACAGTCCTGCAGGGAGACTCCTCCTGGCTAATAACTCAGCTACAACATAGGCATGTCATCGGGAGATCCAGGAGCTGCTCCAGGCAGTGAAAGAAAAGGGCTTCTGACTCAGAGGAACGCCCCCCCCCCAGTGATGCTGTGCCCCCTTTGCTAGGATTATCAGTTGTGGCAACAAAGAATTACAAGGTCAGAAGGACTAAGTTACAGTTGCCCAACCTCTTTCCTAACTTCTTTGCATGAAACGCAACAAAAGTACCTCCTAAGAGACTGCTATTTATAGTCCGCTGCACATGGAGTAAAATTCCAGTTGATAAAGATGTTAAGGGGGTGGGCATATCCAACGAATGGATTAATTAGTCAGTGGAGGATCCAGTCAGAATTATTTTTCCCCCATCTCCTGGGAAACTTTTCTAGAACATTTTAGTTTATTTCCTTGCTGTTCCATACTGTGACGAGCCCAACAGGATTATGGGAGGTGCTTGCAGATGTCATTTATTTCATCAAAAGCATTTGTGTGCCAGCCAGGTGCTCTGGGTAGGAAGTGGATGTGAGAACTCAGTCATGAGAATCTTAACAGCCCATCTGTTTTGGTTTGCTCTGCTTTTTAATCTTGATTGTGCAGAGCAGGAGAATCCAGGCCCTTGGCAGTTGTAATAGGATCATCAAGCTCCATCTCACACTTTCACTGTTATGTCATTACTCTTACATTTCTTCTGGTTATTCCTTTCCCTTCCTGTATCCTTCTTGGTTTCCTGTATCCCCATTTCCTGTTCACCCACTCCGTTTCTTGTATTTTTATGTCCTCCTATGCTTCTCTGGGCTTCATTGCATTTCTAAGAAAATACTTATTCGTAGGAAACATGAAAATGAGGCTACAAATTTGGAGGTTTTATTTTATTTTTTACCAGTCACATATTCAAAGAAAGACTTAATATCTGGAATATACAAAGAACTCAAAAAAACCTGGACATCAAGAAAATAAATAACCCCATTGAAAATAGGGTTCAGAGCTAAACAGTTCTCAAAAGATGAAGCACAAATGGCAGCAATGCACTTAAAGAAATGTTAAACATCCTTAGTCACCAGGGAAATGCAGATCAAAGGGATTCTTGGGTTGCATCTCACACCAATAAAAATGGCTAAGATCAATAAAACAAATGACAATTCGTGCTACCAAGAATGTAGTTTAATGAGAACACTCCTCCATTTTTAGTCAGACTGCAAATATATGCAACCACTATGGAAATCAGTGCAGCAGTTCTTCAGGAAGCTGAGAATAGATCTACTTCAAGAGACAGGTGTCCTGCTCTTGGATCTATATCTGAAGGCCTCTAAACCATACTATAGAGACACTTTCTCTGTCATATTCACTGCTGTTCTATACACTATATCCAGAGATTGGAAAGAGTCTAGATGTCCATCAAAGAATAAATGGATAAATAATATGTGGTACATTTACACAACTGAATATTGTTTAGCTGTTAACAGAATTAAATCATGAAACTCACAGGTAAATGGATGGAGCTATAAAACATCGTCATGAGTGAGGTAATCCTGACCCAAAAATAAAAATTTGGTATGCACTTGTCTGTATTTGGATTCTAGCTGTTAAGTCTTCAATAAGCCAACCACAGTCTGTATTACCACAGAGGTTACAGAGTAAAGGGCTTTGGAGAAGGTTAAGTCTCCCTGCAAGTGGAAATAAAATATATAATTACAGATAGATGGGTTTAGGTGGAGAGATTGGAGCAGGAAGATCAGATAGGGAGGAGGACAGGAGAGAAGGAAAATGGAGGGACTCTGGGAAGAGACAGCTAAAACTAAGGGGTATTTGAGGGTTTGTTTGGAAATCCAGTGCAATAGAGTCTTTTTTTTTTTTTTTTGGTGATATAGTTTTATTTCAGTTGAAAACATCAAAAATTAAATTTTATTTTATTTTATCTTTTTATTTTTATTTTTATTAATTTATTCTTGTTACATCTCTATGGTTATCCCATCCCTTGTATCCTCCCATTCTCCCCTCCCTCCCATTTTCCCCTTATTCCCCTCACCTATGACTGTTCCTCAGAGGGATTACCTCCCTCTGTATATGCTCATAGGGTATCAAGTCTCTTCTCGGTGACCTGCTGTCCTTCCTCTGAGTGCCACTAGGTCTCCCCCGCCATATATGCAATATGAAAGAAATATAAAAGGAATCACCAAACAACGGGGGAGACAAAACCCCAACTAGACATCACTAGCCACCGCATAAAACCTCCAGTGGCAGGAATGGGTTAAATGTAATTGAGCTACTGATCAAAGGTGCTCTCATGGAAACCCCCCTTCAAACAACTCAAGCTATGGCAAAGGCTATTTATTTGTTGCTCTCTCCACAAACTGATAAAGTGTTATTGCTGGATGCAGCACCTACATAACTCATTGAGCCCAGAGACATTGAGCTGGTGACTTCCTAGAGCCTGTACCCCTATGCCCATGGCACTGGAAGGTGCTTTGCATACTATTAAAGGAGAAAGGTAAGCATAAAGCCAGATACAAACCTTTCCATCTACAAGGATGAGCTGCCTGCAAGATAGGCTGGTGCAATAGTAGTACAAAGGATGTGAGTAACCAACTGGTACCTGATTGGGTGTTAAGGCCCATGAGATGTAACCTATGCCTGAGATGGCTTACATGGCCAAGAACCTGAAATTAAGCAATGGGCCTAGTGGAAATCCAAATACTATGGAATGCAGCAATAAAATGTTTCTCAATGATATTCTGCTATACTCATAGATCCATGTCAGCCATCATCAGAGATGCTTCCTTTTGCAGTAGATGGAAACAAATATGGAGACCTTCAACTGGATAATGTGCAGAGAGGGAGAGTCTTTAGAACACTCAGTCCTACATAGGAAGTTTCCAACAAATCCCTCCACTTGGTGCTCAGGGAACTTTCTGGAAGAAGTGGTAGAAACACACAAACCACACTTAAGGGCATGTTGCATTCCCAAGAATCAAAGGACCAACACAAAATAAACACTTGAGCAGTATCAAGCATAGGTTCCATCTCATGAAGTGGGCCTTACATTCACTCAAGGAGTGGTTGGTTACACCTACAACTTTTGTACCACTACTACACAAGAATATCTTGCAGGTAGCTGCTCACCCTTGTAGATGGAAGGGTTTCTATCTGACTTGATACTTGCCTTTTTCTTTTGTGCAGAGTGTGCAGAGTACCAGCCAGTGTCACGAACACAAGTGTGTAAGGGTGAAGGCTCTAGGAAGCCACCAGCTCAATTTCTCTGTGTTCAGTGAGTTATGTAGGTATTGTATTCAGCAACAAAAGACTGGAAAGCCAGGGGGATATAAGACACCAACAAAACAAGAACTTCTAGACACAATAGAACTGATGCACATATGAGCTCACAGAGACTGTGGCAGTATGCACAGAGCCTACATGGATCTGAGCCAGTGCTCAGAGAGGAAGTAGATACAAGCCCTATCCCCAAGCCTGAAGCTATTTCCAATTGATATCTACTTGCAAATGAAATGTTATTTCTGCAGTAGTCTCACAAGGCATACAAACCACACCTAACAGTAAGCCCCATGGCGAAAAATAGATGGACAACGTAAGATAAACTCTATTGTATTTTTAGAGGGTTTTTATTTGTCTCTTAATGTTTTGTCTGGGCATTTGAGGTGGATTGTTTGTTTGTTTGTTCATCTTGCAGGTCTTTTTCTTGTATATTATGGTTTCTGGTTTTGTGATTTTTATGAGACTTCTGTTTCTGCAAATGTGCGAATCTGTTTTTATATGTGCTTCTCACACTTTTTCTTTGTTTTTTTTTTTCTGTTTACTTGTTTACTTTATTCTATTCTTATTTATTTGTTTTTATCTTATTTTATTAGTTTAGATGCTTTTTAATGAAATAGATAAAAAAGAGGATGTGAATTTGAGTCAGGAGGGAGGAGGAGAGAATCTGAAAGGTGATAGAGAATAAGAAACCGTAATCAGGATACGTTGCATAGAAAAATAATGTCTATTTTCAATTTAAAAACTACTCTTACATGTCATAAAAATAAAATAAAACATAAAAATGAGACTTATTTTCTTAAGTGTTTATTTATTTATTTCATCTAGTTGTTGTCTTTTTCTTTCTGCCACTTCACATACCCTACCCCCATTGAAATGCAACTTGCTGTTGACACATTATGTAAGCTATTCAGCCAGCCTCTTACACTCCCACTTTGAGGAGCTCCCTGGAAATAGGCTGTGCTGAGTGCGTCTGGCATGTGTAGCAACCAGAGTGAGAATTCCCCTTTAACTGTCTCTTTCTTTTAGAAAGGCACAACATAGGATCACACAGTGGGGAGAAGAGAGAGTAAGGAAGGTAGAGAAGAGAGGGGGAATTGGGATAAGATGGGAGAGCAGAAAAAAAAGAAAGTTTCGCCTAGACTGAGCATGGAACACAGAGGCTGTATTTGCTCCCTCTCTGGCTCTGATCAATTTTCCTGGAGCTGCTGACAATTCTCTGGTGTACTTGAACATTTTTCTCCACAGGTTTTCTGTACTCATAAGCATAGCACAGCAGGGTATAAAAGTCTTGGGTTGCCACCTTTCCAGGAACCATTATCAATGTGCTTGACTTAGTTTCTGTGGGGATCACTGTTTTACCTGCACATTCTATAACCAATTAATGCAATTCCCTTCTTTTGGCTGGAAACCTGAGCCTGGATATTTATTTGAGCTCTTTCTTTGATTTTGGAGGTACATTGCTGTAAAGATTAGTTAGCCATTTAAGAGTGTAAATGTGGGCTCTCCTTGACTCTCCTAGTACATGCATAATTTACGTGCATCCATTTGTTTGTGTATTTGGTGCCTTGAACTTTGTATGCTACATCACTAAGATTTGTTCTTGGTCCCTCTCACCTTCCTGCTCAAGCTTCATCTCTGCTTTACTTGTCATAGTATCTGTCTTCTTTGACTAATTTTCAGATTGTATAGAGTTTGATTTTGTTTTATGTTCTAGGTCATGACCTTGCCCTGGAGCTCCCCAGTCAAGTCAGAAGACAGAAAATCAGTAGAAGGTGGCCTGTCTGTCCCAGCTCTCCTTGAAATGAAACTATCAAAGAAAATCAGATGTAGATACCTTTTCTGAGAATCACTGAAAAATTCAAGATGAAAAATATGCTAAAGTGGATTAAGAGGTAAGGGACGGGAGAAGAGACAAAACAGCTGCTGCTACAGACAAGGTTGTGTTAAAATATTTGTTTTTTTACATTTAATTAATTTATTCAGATTACATCTCAATTGTTATCCTCTCGCTTTTATCTTCCCATTCCTCGCTCCTTCTTTTATCCTTTTCCCCTCCCCTAGGTCTGTGACAGAAGGGAACCTTTCCCCCCCACCCCCCATATGGTCACACCCTATTAAGTCTCATCCTGGTAGCCTGCTTATCCTTTCTTTGAGTGCCACCAGGCCATCCCACCAACAGGGGAAGTGGTCAAATATAGGGCACCAGGGTTCATGTCAGAGTCAGTCCCTGCTCTTATGCAACTGTGGAGAATGTCTTGTCCATTGGATAGATTTGAATAGGGGTTCAATGTTTACTGCATGTATTGTCCTTGGTTGGTACAGTAGTATGAGCAGACACCACTGGTTTCAGATCCACCCATCATGATGTTTTTCTTGTGGGTTTCTAGGACCCTCTGAGTCCTTCTATTTCCCCATTCTCCCATATTTCCCTCACCTAAAGTGTCCGCATCTATCCTGATCTTCTGGTAAGTGAAGACTTTCATTGGACATCCCTTTTGGGCTAGTGTCTCATTATAAGTGAGTATATACCATGTGAGTCTTTCTGGATGTGGTTTAACTCATTCAAGAAAATCATTTCTAGTTCCATCTATTTGCCCATAAATTGCAGGATTTCCTTGTTTTTAATAGCTGATTAGTATTCCATAGTGTAAATGTACCACAGTTTCTTTATCCATTCTTTGACTGAGGGACATGTAGGTTGTTTCCAGGTTCTAGCTATCACGAGTAAGGTTGCTATGAACATTGTGGAGCATATGACCCTGTTGTGTGGTGAAGCATCTTCTGGGTACATTCCAATGAGTGGAATAGCTGGGCCTTGAGGTAGCCCTATTCCCAATTTTCTGATTCAATGGAAAAAAGATAGCATCTCCAACAAATGGTGCTAGTCTAACTGGATGTCTACAGGTAGAAAAATGCAAGTAGACTCATATTTATCACCATCCACAAAACTCAATTCCAAGTGGATTAAAGACCTCAACACAAAAGCGGAGACACTAAATCTGTTAAAAGAAAAAGTAGGGAAGAGCCTGGAACACATTGGCACAGGAGACAACTTCCTGAACAGAACTCCAATAGCCTAGGCCTTAAGGTCAACAATTAATAAATGGGACCTCATGAGGCTGAGAAGCTTCTGTAAGGCAGAAGACACTGTCAACAGAACAAAGCGACAGCCTACAGACTGAGAAAAGATCTTCACCAACCCTACATCTGACAAAGGTCTAATATCCAAAGTATATAAAGAGCTCAAGTAATTAAACACTACCAAACCAAATAACCCAATTAAGAAATGGGGCTCAGATCAAGAGTTCCAATAGGATGTCCTCCCCTCGGTCCCAGTTTCCTGGTAAGGGAAGGCTTTCATGAGACATGCTCATTGGGCTAGTATGCAGATATAAGTGAGTATATACCATTTGAGTCTTTCTGCTTCTGGGTTAACTCACTCATTATGATCATCTCTAGCTCAATTCATTTGTCCACAAATTTCGGGAATTCCTTGTTTTTAATAGCTGAGTAGTATTCCATAGTGTATATGTACCACAGTTTCTTTATCCATTCTTCTACTGAGGGACATTTAGGCTGTTTCCAGGTCCTGGCTATTATGAATAAGGCTGCTATGAACATGGTTGAGCAAATTTTCTTGCTGTGTGCTGGTGCATCTTCTGGGTATATTCCAAGGAGTGGAATAGCTGGGTCTTGAGGAAGCCCTATTCCCAGTTTTCTGAGATAGCACCAGATAGATTTCCAAAGTGGTTGTACTAGTTTGCATTCCCACCAGCAATGAAGGAGTGTTCCTCTCTCCCCACATCCTCTCCAGCATGTGGGAACTCTTGATGAGAGAACAATGGGAGAATAGCAATGTAGAAGGATCCAGTGGGTCCTAGAAACCTACAAGTAGAACATTATGATAAGCAGATTTGGGTCATGGGGTCCCGCTCAAACTAAGGCACTAGCCAAGGACAATACAGGCGGTAAAATTTAAACCCCTACCCTGATCTAGCCCATGGTCAGGACAGTCTCCACACTTGAGTGGAGAGAGGGATTTGACTTTCTCAAGTACTCTGGTGCCTCACATTTGACTATGTCCCCTGGCGGGGGAGACCTAGTGGCACTCAGAGGAAGGACAGCAGGTCACCAAGAAGAGACTTGATACCCTATGAGCATATACAGAGGGAGGTAATCCCTCTGAGGAACAGTCATAGGGGAGGGGAATAAGGGGAAAATGAGAGGGAGGGGAGAATGGGAGGATACAAGGGATGGGATAACCATAGAGATGTAACAAGAATAAATTAATTAAAAATAAAAAAAATTATTAAAAAAAAAAGAAAAAAAAGAAATGGGGCTCAGAACTAAACAGAATTCTCAATGGAGGAATATCGAATGCCTGAGAAACACTTAAAGAAATGCTCAACGCCCTTAGTCATCAGAGAAATGCAAATCAAAATGACTCTGAGATTCCAGCTTACACCCATCAGAATGGCTATGATCAAAAACTCAAGTGATGATAGTACATCCTGGTCAGGATGTGGAGAAAGCAGAACACTCCTTCATTGCTGGTGGGAGTGCAAACTTGTACAACCACTTTGGAAATCAATCTGGTGTTTAAATATTTGTATGGATATGTATGTATTTCAACTTGAGAGTAGGGTGATAAGGAAGGGGTTGGAGGGAGGGTGCCTAGGAGGGCATGGAGAAAGGAAAGAGAAGTGCAAAGGTGAATTAATTCTATTTCATTAAACATATTTTTTTAAAAAAGAGTGTTTGCTGCTCTTGCAAAGGACCATGTGTAACTTCTGTTCCAAGGAATTTGATACCATTTTCTAGCATCCTCTGGCTTGGTAGTCACATGTAGAAACACACACACACACACACACACACACACACACACACACACACACACAATTAGACACAAATTTTCTTTTAAAATAAGAAACTTAATTGTTTAGGGGTTAAGATGTTTTTAGGTCTAGATAGGTGTTCTAAGTTGATAATGACAATATGTAATGGAGATTATTTACACTCAGAAATTTAGATGCAGCAAGATAGGAAAGATGTCTCCTTCAAGGCTGTCATATACAAATAGCCAAAACACTAAGAATGTAATATTTATATAATTCCTGATTGTGTCATGGTTATTCTTGCCATAGGTAATCTATTGTGTGTGTGTGTGTGTGTGTGTGTGTGTAATAATATAAAAGTATATGTCCAAAAATAAAATAATTAAAAAAGAAACAATTGAACTACATAATATATATATCAATATATCACACACTAAGAGGTTCTTACAACCACTACAAACCCTTACACATGCAAAATAATTTATATGCAAAGCATAGACAGAAGCATTCATACACAGATACAAACACTTGTGTGCACACACATAGATGCAAACACACATCATGTACACACACATACAAATAAATATTACATACATATTACATACATTAAACCAGCATTCACATACCACATAAAAACAGAAGTATGTTCTGAGAATAGCATCAGGAAAGCTCACTTTTTCAGTCACGCAGAGAACACTCACACAGACTGAAACAGCTGTACTGCTGGTGCCATTTCATAGGGACCACCATGGAGTATGTGGCCTGGGGTAGACAGAAAGGTGATCATGTAAAGGACAAGCATCTGAGCTCAGTCTGCTAGGAAGGATGGTGAACACGGGAGTTCCTACTTGACTTTATGTGTCACCTCTGCTGGAGCTGCAGACATCTCCCTGGGGCTTTGATGTGTGACCTGGACTAGAAGGTAGCCAGGAAGAAGGAGAGGTAAATGAAGGTGTTGGACACCCTGGAATCCTGGGAAGGTATCCTAGATGGTTGTGTGCACACTTCTCACTCCCAAGCCTGAAGCTCAGAGTGAGTTCACTGAAGCTCAGGCAGGCTGATGCTGGCTGGATGTAAGAGACTCCGGCTGAACAGGTGCATCTGGCGAGGCATCATACTCATGCAGCACAGTCCAGTGGCCTTGCCCTGGGGCAAAGTTCCAGCACTCTGCAAGGAAAGCAGTTGTGAACTGGCCTTTAATTGTGGGGACCACACTTATTGCTTCTTGGTGACATCCCCAAACTCTCATTTCTTAAAACTTCGTGGTGACTAGCTTCATTGCATCAAAGGAAAGTGTCCCTTCACTGGGAAACAGTAGTGCATATGGAAAGCCACATAGTATACGGTCAGAGAAGAGCCCTGGGGAATAGTTCCCATTAGGCCTTGGGACTGAGTCATCAGAGAATGACATGAGTCGGAGTCAAAGTTGAAGAGTAACTGCCTTTGAAATCATCTTCATTCTGGTAAGTAAAAGAGTGGGATTTCTATGTAGCTTTGGGAAAGTAAGGTAAGCAAGTACCTTTCTCTGAGTAAAGGTTCAGCTAACCCAGGCTCTGGTCGCACACACTAAGTGGGTTTAAAGAGCTTTCTACAAAGTGCAATTTATATTGAATTTCTTTATTTCTAGTATCGATGGTCCCAGAAGATGTGGCAACTACAAAGCAGCCCCAGATACAGGGATATTGGGACAGGCGTTATGTAGGCATTTCCACATAATAAAGACTTCTAAGAATCCCCAATGCCCAATTAGCCTAGCAGTTATGCCAAAGTTTTCACTTGGTGCATGGTAAATGCAAGCAATATTGACGTGAATAAAACCTCAATTATTTAGAATATAGGTGATGCCAATCAAAGGAGACATCTAAGCGACTGAGTAGCTCATTTTGACGATCCCCATAAGCCAATAACCCTACCTTGTACTAACATATAACCAATTAGTAAAGTAATAATTGCATGGTAAGACATGGCTCTCTGTGGGAAAAGATCTTGGATTTTCTTCACTCCTAGATGCCACAGTGTCTACCCATAGCCATCTTGGGCAACAACACCCCAACCTTTCTCTAATTATAAGGTAGTGGTATGTTCTGAGGAAGAACATACAGAAATTGACAGAAATTGTATTTGTTTCAACATGAAAATATCAAGGAGCTAGAAAGATGTTGCAGTTATTTTACCAGTATGGCCTAATAATGTTTATTATTATGCCTATAATTATTATTAAGACAGTATTTTCCAAACTGCTAGCAATCAACCAAGACACAGATACCTGTTATATTTTAAAATAGCCTTAGTTAACCTGGGGCAAGGCAGATATTAATCCCCTAAACTACTTCCCATAGAGGGGCAGGTATGGGATACTTGCCCCAATCCCATGCCATCTGCTTCTAATAATTTCTATCAAGCTACCACCCATACATAGTCCCAAAGACCTGATAATGTTCATAATAATTTGGACCAAGTCTCTATCCACACCGACCTTGTGCTTCTCCTGCACCTAACCCATGGCCTAGCCTTCTTCTCCTCTCCTCTCCTCTCCTCTCCTCTCCTCTCCTCTCCTCTCCTCTCCTCTCCTCTCCTCTCCTCTCCTCTCCTTTCCTCTCCTGTCTTCTCCTCTCCTCTCCTCTCCTCTCCTCTCCTCTCTTCTCCTCTTCTCTCCTCTCCTCCAGTCTCTTCCAAGATTCTCTCTGTCTCCTCAAGCCCTGGAACCTTAGCTAGGCTTATCCCATTTACCCTGGCTAGGTGTGATGGCCTTTTATTGGTCAAACAGGTTAGGCTCCTAGGCAAGATAGAGGTGAGGACAGAGACAACAAGCAGTAATTAGCATCAAAATACATCAGACCATCCTCCAACAGCTCAGTACTTAGAACAGCAGATTGCTACTGCAGAGTACCTAACATTCAGTTACCAACACCCACATCAGGCTGCTCATCCTTGCCTCTAATTCCAATTCCAGGGCATCTGAAGCTCTCTTCTGGCCTCTAAAAGCACTTGCACATGTGTGGCACACACGTACACACATATGCACGAGCACACACACACACACACACACACACACACACACACACACAGGAACAAATAATAACAATAAAATAAAATCATCTTTAAAGTGAATAAAATATACCCCAAAGATAAATCCAGTAAAAAAAAAAAGAG
This sequence comes from Acomys percivali, assembly GCA_907169655.1. Classification (NCBI taxonomy): domain Eukaryota; kingdom Metazoa; phylum Chordata; class Mammalia; order Rodentia; family Muridae; genus Acomys; species Acomys percivali. The sequence goes on along the minus strand of OU015749.1, from coordinate 34,312,425 downwards.
TAATTTACTCTAAGATCATTATTTAGTAAAGTATTCAGAAAATGCCATTATATCAAAACCGTAATACATGCTTCACAGAAACTATTCTGATGAACACTTTAATTATACTTTGAAAACAGTTACTAAATTTGTGGAACTTTGAGAATTGTTTATAATAGAGATAAATAGGCCGATGATTTTGCATTAATGATGTGACTGTGGCTATTAGTACATTTTAATAAGATAACATCTGAGGTTTAGTCCTGTTTCTGTAATAAAATGCCCTGGCAAAAGCAACTCACACGAGAAAGGGTTTGTTTCAGGTTACAGCCTGTGACTGCTTGGACGTTAGAGTGGAAGAAATGTGAGGTAGATGGCCACATTGCATTCCCAATCCAGAAGCAGACACGAATGGACTGATGTATGCATAGTGTTGCCCTGACTGCTTTCTCCACTATTACACAATGCAAACTTCCCAGCCAGAGAATGGTGCCACCATACCATAGCGGGTCTTTCCACTTCAATTAATGTAATGGAGATGTCACAAAACACACTCACAGGCCAAACTGATCAACAATGTCTGCCTGAGACTCCTTTTCCAGTTTATTTTAGAATTGTATCAAGTTGACAATTAAAAGTAACCATCAAAGACTCACAATTATTTCTATGTAAAAAGTGATTGCACTAAATGATATCCTTATAGGTGCCTCAGTTACTTTGTGTTGCTGTGATTAGACTTCAGGGTCAAAAGTGACTAGTGGAAGAAGCAGTGTGTCTTATGGCTCCAGAGGAAGAGCCTGTAATAAATAGTGAGAGAGCATAGCAGCAGGTGGCCCAAACTGGAAGCTGGGCCTCAAATCTTTAAGGATAAACACAAAGCAAAGAGAGTGAACCTGAAGTAGGACATGGCTATAAACTTTCCAAGTTCATCACCAGGGACAAAGGTCCTCCAGTAAACCTCTATATTCTGAAGGACCTCCCCAAAGAACACCATCAAGTGGGCAGCAAGTGTTGAAATAACAGAGCCTATGGGGGACACTTCTTCAAACCACTACAGTGTGTGTGTATGCAACCTAGTAAAAGTCACAGTGTTCCAGAGTACGTGAGAAAGTCATATCCCATTCTCCACTCAAGTGTGGAGACTGTTCTGACCATTGGCTAGATCTGGGTAGGGGTTTAAAGTTTACCCACTGTATTGTCCTTGGCTGTTGCCTTAGTTTGAGCAGGACCCCTTGGCCCAAATCTGCCTATCATAATGTTCTACTTGTAGGTTTCTAGGACCCACTGGATCCTTCTACTTTGCTATTCTCACATGGTTCTCTCATCTAGAGTCCCAATATGACTTTCTCATGTACTCTGGTGCCTCACATTTGACGATGTCCCCTGGAGGGGGAGACCTGGTGGCACTCAGAGGAATGACAGCAGGTCACCGAGAAGAGACTTGATACCTATGAGCATATACAGGGGGGAGGCAATCCCTCTGAGGAACAGTCATAGGGGAGGGGAATAAGGGGAAAATGGGAGGGAGGGAAGAATGGGAAGATACAAGGGATGGGATAACCATTGAGATGTAACAAGAATAAATTAATAAAATTTAAAAAAAAAAAGAAAAATACCATGTGATAATGTATAATAGTATTGCATTCTATGAGTATATTTAATAAAAAAAAAAAAAGTCATGGTGTTTTTCCTTGCCAATTTTTCCTGTGGGAAACAAAGCAAAGCTTCTCACCATGATTTACCAAGTGATTTGAAGTGAGTTGACTTTTTAGCAGAAGTAGCATGGGGTCCAAAGCTATAAATAAACAAAATATTGTTACTAAAGTACAGTAAAGTAAAACCTGGCAGCTGTAAATATATGTATAATCCCACTAACTACTTCTTATCCTTAGGCTTAGCTCAGAGATGGCATGAGAATTTGATTAATCAGAACAACTTTCAAGACAAAGCAAGCCTGATTTAAGAATTCAGTATTGTATCCAAATAATTCACAGCTTTAAAAGGATTAAAAAATGACCTTTGTGTCAAAGGAGCATATCTGATGGGTGACATCTGTCTATGTAGGACCTGGGATCTCTTCTGAAGACACATAAAAGAATTTAAATGACAAACCAGAAACTACTAATGCTGCCTCCATCACCCATGCTTGCTCAGATAAAAGTTGAGAAGGTAAAGAATCTACTCAGTGCCTACCTGAAGCCATGAACCAGGAAGGGGTATGGCCAAAAAGGGCCCCAGGAAACATAGACATAGTGAGAAAGAGCTGGAGAGGAGCATTCTGGCCTTCAAAGAATGAATGTGCCTGTTAAATATAATCAAAGGGAGACCTTGCCTTCCCATTCTACAGTGTGATCTTCTCTCTGGATCATGACTTAGAAGACAACAAATAAACCTCCAGTGCAAGCAGAAGCAACTTTTAACTATCAACACTCCCAACACCCAGAAATACTCTTTCAAGGATAAAGGTAAGAGCTGGGAAGCAGGGTATGGTGGCGCACGCCTTTAATCCCAGCACTCTGGAGGCAGAGGCAGGCATATTGCTGTGAGTTTGAGGCCAGTCTGGTCTGCAGAGCCAGTAAACCCAGGACATTGAGATTGACACAGATAAAGCCTGTCTTTAAAAAAAAGCAAAAAAACAAACAAACAAGCAAACAAAAACAAAACAAAACAAAAGAGCTGGGAATGCAGCTTAATTGGTAGCATGCTTGCTACATGGTCCTCTTATCCGTCCCTTACTTTTCCACAAGACCCCCTATACTTTGCCCAATGTTTGACAGTGAATCTCAGCATACATTTGAATCCACTGCTGAGTGGAGCCCCTGCGAAGACAGCTATGGCAGCTGCTGTGTGTGACCATAGCAGAATATCATTAATAGTGTCTGGGGTTGGATCTCTTTCATGGGGTTGGTCTTGAGCTGGGCCAGGCATAGTTGGACATTCCCTCAATCTCTGCTTTATATGTTCTGTCTTTATCCCTGCATGTCTTGTAGTCATGGTAAGTCTGGGGTCAAAGTTTTTGTGTGTGGGTTGGTGTTTTCCTCCCTCCACTAACAGTCTTGTCTAGTAAGAGAGTGTCTTCTTCATTCTCCATGTCCCCTGCTACTAAGAGTCTCAGCTAGGGTCCCCTTCATATCCTCCTAGTAGTCATCCTGACTTTTTGGTTTTTCAAGACAGATTTTCTCTGTGTAGCCTGGCTGTCCTGGATTTGCTTTGTAGACGAAGGTGGCCTCAAACTCACAGAGATCTGCCTGCCTCTGCTTCTCTGAGTGCTGGGATAACAGGTGTGTGCCACCACACCTGGCTTCAGAGCCCTCTTCCTAAGGAGTGGGCTTGACAGAGAAATATCTTTGTGAAAAATAATTAAAATTGGAAGAATTGGGAAAAGACTCAGTGAAATAGCTGGCAGGAAAAAAAAGAGATGGAAACAAGTGATGTGATCATATGAGTCTCCTGAAGTGAGAACTGTAAATATGTGAGTCTCCTGAAGTGAGAACTGTGAAGATTGAGTCTCCTGAAGTGTGAATTGTGAACACTGAGTCTCCTGAAGTGTGAACTGTGAACAGTGAGTCTCCTAAAGTGTGAACTGTGAACAGTGAGTCTCCTAAAGTGAGAACTGTGAACAGTGAGTCTCCCAAAGTGAGAACTATGAACAGTGAGTCTCCCAAATTGAGAACTGTGAACAGTGAGTCTCCGGAAGTGAGAACTGTGAACAGTGAGTCTCCCAAAGTGAGATTTGTAAACAGTGAGTCTCCTGAAGTGAGAACAGTGAACAGTGAGTCTCCCAAAGTGAGACCTGCTTCAGAGAGCAGAGTACAGGCCTGACACATTAGGAAAAAATATCAGCTGGGTGTGGTGGCACACATCTGTAATCTCAGCACTCAGGGAAGCAGAAGCAGGCAGATCTCTGTGAGTTCAAGGCCAGCCTGGTCTACAAAGTGAGTCCAGGACAGCCAGGGAAACCCTGTCTCAATAGAAGGAGAGAAAGAGAGAGAGAGTGAGAGAGAGAGAGAGAGAGAGAGAGAGAGAGAGAGAGAGAGAGAGAGAGGGAGGGGGGGAGGGAGGGGGAGAGGGAGAGGGAGAGGGAGAGAGGGAGGGACGGAGGGAGCGAGGGAGGGAGAGAGGGAGAGGGAGAGGGAGAGGGAGAGGGAGAGGGAGATACAGTGTCAGAAATTACCAAATACTAGTTCCTGAGAGAAAAGGGCAAATGCTCTATCCTCCTACAGTCCCGGAGAGAAAGTAAAGGTGGATTTAATCTGGCTTCCAAGTTAAGCAAACAAAACACCCCAGGTACAAATCCTATAGAGACCAAAAATGAACTTTTAGAATGCATGCCTTCCAAACTAACCAAAAGCAAATGGAGAGACAGAGAGAAAGAAAGCAACGTGTGTGTGTGTGTGTGTGTGTGTGTGTGTGTGTGTGTGTGTGAGAGAGAGAGAGAGAAAGAGAAAATAAAAAGCACTCAGAAAAAATAAACCCAAATATATCACAAACCACACAAAATATAAACCTCTAGGGAAGAAAAATTAGCAGTGCAAAATTATCCACAATCAGGAAAATATTTCTTTCATCAGAAAAATGTGACAATTCTAATCTTGTAATAGAAATTTATAATAAATACAACAGAAATCTACTTTTAAGAACTTGAAATTTCAACATTGTTTCAATTTACATCCTCTTTATTGCTAAGGATGATAAGGACTTTTTGAGATATTTCTTGGCCATTTTTTATGTCTTCTACTGAGAATTCTCTACTTAGATCCATAGCCAGTTTTTAATTGGGACATTTGTTTCTCTGAATCTATTTTTTAAAAGTTTTCTATAGTTTGTATAGATGGCAACTTTTTCTCCCGTCCTGTGTGCTTCTTCTTCACTAGGTTCTTTTTCCTTTGCTGTGCAGAAGTTTCTTAGGGTTGTGAGGTTCCAGGTGCCATCTTGTTGCCCTCACTTCCCTGGCAAACAGAGTCTGGCTTAGAAGGTCCTTTCCTGTCCCTGTCCCTTGTAGGACACTGCCTTATGATTTCTTCTAGCAGTTTTAGTGTTTCACATATCAAATTGACGTCTCTACTCTGTTTGGATCTAATTTGAGGGCACGGTAATAAGTACAAATCTAATTTCATTTTTCTGCATGTGGCCCTCCAGTTTCCCCAGTACCATGTGTTGAAGAAGCTGTCCTCTCTCCTCTCTGTACATTGTTTTGCCATTTTATTAAGTATGAAATGGCTGAAGTTATGAATTCTCATGTTTGAGTCTTCTCTCTTGTTCTACATGTTTGTTTTGTGCTAGTAACATATTGTTTTATGACTATGACTGTAAAATATATTTTAAGAGGTGTAGTAGGTGCTATAAGTGGCACTCTCATGTCAGTGGACCATCTCACTGGACTTATGGCCCACTCAACAGGAGGGAATTCAGGCCTGGTCCTAGACACCTGGCCAACTTCCCAGGACTGGCGAAGGCATGGGCCTTAGAAAAGAATCTACAACCACCGCTTTGCTAGACCAACACAAGTCCTTACTCATTCTAAACCTTATTCATACACACACAGACAGTTATCACTACTGTACCTCATCAAAGAAGCTTTCGGTTACAGCAAATTGGGGCTATTAAAAAAACATAGCTGCACACAAGCAGATCAATAGCATGGAGAGCCCACGGACCCATCTACATCACTGACCCACATCTAAAGCTCAGGGAACACCACAGAAGAGGGAGTGGAAATATCTTAACAACCAGAATACCAGGAAGTCTTCTGTGATGCAGTCTCTACCAGGAATGGCAGCAGAAACAAGACTGTAACAGTGGAAATATCACTAGCTATGCCAATGTGGAAGGAAGAAAGTGTCACCAGATCCCAGCCCTAGACAGAGAGCTAGACGCACCTGGTGACTGCTGACGGGAAGAGAATTAACCTCTCCCAGGGATGAACCCTGATTGGTTGTCCAATGCAGAAAGGTCAGCCCTGAAATCATATACACAAAAAATAATGAAAATGGACACATACCAAGCTGTGTGTGAATGCACATATATATGTCATACATACATACATATGCATAACAGTTATAATAGAAAAAAAGTGGCTATCAGTCTGCATGAAGGGCATGGGACTTGGAGTGAGGGTATAAGGGAAGGACTGGAGAGAGAAAAAAAAAAGGAGAAAGTGATATAATTCTATTTTAATTAAAACTATATTTTTAAAAAACTTGGAATACCTACCACAAGTGATAGAGGGCATGTATGTCTCAAAAACTGAAACAGCAAACTGAAAGTGACGGAAAAGTAAATTAATGCGATTAGATACAAATTACTGAGAACAAGCTCCAAATGGAGAACCTCCAGAAAAAATGCTGTTTAGATCATCTTATGCAGAATGGTGGAATTTGGTTACAGCAGTGTGACCCTGTGTCACAACAGACACAAGGGAAGGAACAGATCCAGAAGCGCCCTGCCCACCGATGCCTATAAGCATGGCTGAGTGCCACCCCCACCCTCAGCAGAAGAGCCAGGTGCTGGTGCAAGAAAACTACAGCCAAAATCAGTCACACGTGGTGAGTGATGAAGCCTTGTGTACGTCCACGTGACTTACAACAGGGAAACCATTTTTAATATGACAATCTCCACAATCTTTCCTCTTCCAGAGAAAATAGGCGCTAATCAGCTCATGTTAGAATGAAGAGCTTATTAAAATCTCTGTAGAGAAATGAGTGAGGAAGGGCCCGTAGTCTGACAGGAGATGATTGCAGTATGCAGGAGGACGCTTCGGGACACTGGGACAGGGGTGGGGCGCAGCTGGTAGGGTACTTGCCTGGCTTTCATCAAGCTCTGAACTGCATCCCCAGCACTGCATAGGTGAGGTATGGTGCTGCAGGCCTGAGACCCCAGAAAAAGGGGCACACAGAAGCTCAAGGCCATCTTCCGACACACAGAGAATTCAAAGCCACCTGTGCTACGTGAGACACTGTGTCAAAAAATGAAAAAGGCTTCTAGCTTAGATTTTATACTGTATGTTTTGCCTTGATATAATCAAAGGGATGAAAACCTGAAAAAGTCATCCAAAAATATGAATATGGAGTTTGAATAAGAAAGACAGAAAAACAAAATGATTATGAGAAGAGAGAAATACCATTAGAGAGATACACAGGACATCCTTCAGGAAAACAATGTATGGTCTTTACCTATTTCGGCTAGTCTGTCTAACAATGCCTAGCGTGCTAGTGATGACCATGAATGGTCAGGGAAACTCTATCAGCACCAAGTAAAAGAACCTTTGGTAGACCCTCACATACACAGGCCTGGCAAACCAACAGTATCATGCTCACAGGCCCCAGAGAAGCTCTCACATTCACTGAGGACCATCTTGCCTTCCTGTGCAGACCCGTAGGTTCATGGGAAGGGCCGTTCTGTGATGCTCTGGTCCACTGTGCTCAGGTATTTACGTCCTACACCCTCACAGCCTGGCACCTTTCTTGCCAGGACACAGAAGGAAGGTATTTAAGGAAGAGGCGAGACTTCCCCAGACTAGAGCACATTGTTCCAGGACATCTTCAGGTTTGTAAACCTCATGACATTTGGTTAGAACGACTTCCAAGGGGCCCAACTGGAGGTCATGGGATGGATTTGAAAATCCTGCAAGGTGCATGGGGCTGACTATTTATAGGGTGGATACAGCCTGTTCTGGCAAGTGCAATGACAGTACTGGGCTAATCTCCCTGCCCTGCACTTCTCTCTGTGACCTGAGGCCTCGTGCTGGAAATCTATTAAAGGAGTTCCTGATAATAAAGAGACGTTGACATTTCACTTGGTTAAATTGAAACCCAACCTCAGTTACTGATGGCCTGGGATTTACAGGGGAGCACTTCAGCTGAGCTGGCTGGCGGATGTCGGCTTCACTCTGCAGGCTGATTCTCCTGTGGGTGCTCCTGGGGCTGCAGGCTGGGCAGCACCCACTGAATGCATAGTGCAGGCTGAGCAGTGCTCAAGTTGCCCAAGACAGAAGCTTTCTCAGACACGTGGTAGTGGCAGATTGCTCACCTAGGACAGCATGTTAGGTACACACAGGCCTGGCCAGTCTTCCTAGTGTTGGGAGGCATTTGGGTGTGAATGGGTCTCATACTGAGCAGTGTTCAACACTGAAACATGCAGGGGAACTTCTAGAGACCATGCATCTTGGAAATACCAATTCACTGTGGAATGGCACTTCTTCAAAACTCAGAGAAAGAAGGGGCCCCTGATGGTTGCATTTTGTAGGGTTCAAGACCATCTACTCCTACCTCCTTCTGGTTTATTGTGAAGATGGTTGTGAGAAATCAAACACGCCAGGTGGAAGAGAAGAAGAGGAGGGGGGAGGGAGGGAGGCTGAGCTCTCATGCTCCAACAGAGGGTCCCTAGGCCACAAGTGTTTCAGGGTAAGCAAAATGAAGCTTTCTCCCTGAGAACTGGGACAGATGCCTGACAGAAATGCTCACCTTGTTGTTGTTGTTGTTGTTGTTGTTGTTGTTGTTGTTATTGTGGTGGTGGTGGTGTTTGTGTGTGGGTGTGTTTGCATTGTATGTGGGTGCATATGCGTGTTGTCTGTCTCTGTGCATATGCGTATCTTCATGTCTGTGTGCCTGTGTGTGAATATCTATGTGTGTCTGTGTGTGTATCTGTGTGTGTGATTGAACTGTATAAGGAGATGAGTGGATTTATAAAAAGTCAGAATCTGTCCGTTGCAGTCTTAAGTATTTTTAGTATTATTTTTTTCGAGGTTCTTCTGACTGAATGAATAATGGTGTTGGCTTCAGTGATGTGAGCCTAAATTTCTGGCATCAAATTCTTTGGTTAGGTCAACTTCTTCTTGCTCTGAGCAACCTCCCTTCACCCAAGGAAATAGCCCAGGTGAGGGACAGGCAGAGACAGAGATACAGATGTAAAGTAACCCCATGCCCTATGGTGCCTCACCATTTGAATCTGAAATGTGTCCCAAACTCTCGTGTTGTGACCCTGACTTCCCTGCTCGTTGGCACTGTTTTAAGGGCTATGGAGTTTAAAGAGACTGGGCCTGAAAGGCAGATGTAGGTCGCTGAAGGCTGGACTCACCCTCCCTTCTGGCTACGTGCTCTTTCTTACTACCCCCACCATGTGAACAGACACCCCAGATCAGGCTGCAGCCACCACAGATAAAGCCCCACTGCCCAACTGTCCCACACGGTGGACTGAAATCTCTGTGAGACTAGGAGCTAAGAAAACCTTTCCTCTCTTGCATTGTTTCTGTTGGGCGTTGGGTCACCATGACACTAACATTGGTAGCACATGGTAATTCAACGATATGCATCAATGGCAGACTCCAAAGCCATGTGAGCACCCCACGCCTGCTACCACATTATGGTAACAGTTCCCAATTCTAATTTATGTTTATACTACGTGGTACATGTGTGTGTTTTACCTGAATGTATGTCCATGCACCACGTGCATACATTGCCTGTAAAGGCCAGAAGGTGTCATTGGATCCCCAAGAACTTGAGTTTCAGACAGCTATAACCTGCCATGTGGGTGTTGGGAATCAAATCCAGGTCCTCTGGAAGAGGAGCCAGTGCTCTTAACTCCTGAGCCATCTCTTCAACCTCCTACTTTAGAGAAGGGAAGACTCCAGAAAGTTGAGATTATGTACCACCTGCCACCAGTGCAGAAATCTAGGACAAAAGAAGAGATGACAGCCCCCAAATTACTAGCATAACCTCATGATTATACTAACACACTTTGGCTGAAGTCTTAGTCTCACAGGAGGAGTTAAGTGAGAACTCTATTAGGCATCATCACTTCAAATATTTCAGGCCAACCTGAATCATTCTCCACAGCACGAACTCTAAAAAACGAGTGTCATTCAGGAACTAAAGTAAGCCTAAAACAACTTGTGTCCTGCCAGAATTAACTTGAAATATAAATCAGTTATGAAAATCCCAAGATTGTGCCTGAGCTTCTCATACAGAAAAGGAAAATGACATTAGAAAAGAAAACTAACAAAGACTCCATGGAAGCATTGAAATTCAAAATCTCTCCCCTGCCCTCCACCCCTCCAAATGGCATGGCTACTGACTTGAGCTTTGTATCAACAGACTTGGCCTCAATTAAAAAGTCATCAGTCTGCCACCCACAATGCAACCAGGCTCCTGGCTATCAGATGAACTCTCAGACATCCATAGGCAGGAGAATTCCAAGGGATCATAAGAAAGCTGTAGAAAGGAAAGGTAACTGGCTACCCATGCCATCCCCGGTGTGTCAGCTGGTGCTGACATCCTCAGACATCCCTGGCATAGGAGCGGTACTTAGTCGTATGTGTGAAGATGAAGATATCTCTCTTAGCCATCCTCAGCAGAGTGCACATCCTTGGAATGCAAGAGCCTTAGAGTCCTCTCAGAGCACCTCAGCATTGTAGTCAGCAGCTCTGGGTCTCTAGGGCCTCTGGAGATCCCTCCTCGGAGGATTCCATGGTGTTGACACATCAGCACACAGACATCTATGTTCCAAAGTGCCCTGACCACCACAGTGGGGTTTGAACAACAAGCACCTTCAAACTTCAAAGGAGACTATGCAGCCATCTGCGCAGGTGGCTTCATAGAAGCTGGTTGTTTGTTCCCTTGTGAATCTTCAGATGGTTGAGCATGGGTGTCATATAGCATTTCATCCTACAGCCAAAAAATTGAGTCTCAGAGGAGAGGGTCATGGCCTGTTTCATCAGACTGGTGGGTCTGGCTTCATAGAGCCTAGCCAGCTCTTTGACCAATCCATGTCCTTTCCTCAGATTGCCTCTAGCAGGATAAAATGCAGTCTCTAACATTTGCCTTAGATGTGTTTTAGGTCTCCTAAGCACAAACTATTTGACCAGCATGTCTGGCCTTCCACTAGTTCTTATTTTACATTCTTGAAGAGAACAGACTCCAAGTACCTGGGTCACAGGTTCATTCACATTTCTGGAAACATTTGAAAGCAGCAGAGGCCTCTCCCCTCAGCTGCCCTGATTTATTGAGTGCTCATGAGAGAGAATAGTGTCTTCCCTGTCAGGGAGTCAGGGTGATCTGCAGGAAACTGTCCAAAGATAAGCAGTGGATCTGTATATATCAACCACATGCCATACCAGGACCCAAAGCAGACCTGTATATAACATGTGGGAGATCTTCTGTAGCCACAGTGCTGAGAAAATTCTGGTAAATGCATCTTCAATACAAAAGAAGAAGCTAGAATGTGCTATTGTCACACTCTGAAACCAAATCAAAGCCTGGCCCCAGGATCTGGGCATCTTCCCAAGAGAGTCAGAAGTTAACCATCCTGCCCTCAAGTAGGTCCTAAAAGGTTTCCAGAAAAATGGGATTGAATGATGTGTTTCAAACCTAAAGCAGTCAACTCGTGCTATCAAAGGACTTAGACCCAGGAGAGCTGTTCCTGTCCCTCACTTGCTACAGCACTCAGGAGAGCTGGTATCCACTTTACCTGGGCAACACAATAGAGCTGGCCCTGGTGGTGTGAATGAGGGAGAACCAGTCTGAATATATGAAGGCAGAAGAGCCAGTTCCACCCTTTGCCAGGTTTTGCAGGCAGGAGAGCTATCCCTGCCCCTCACCTGGGCAAAGTGGAGGAGCTGGCTGACCAACTCAGATTCCACTAGGACACAGGTCCAGGGATTTGAGTTAGCCCACTCCAACATCTACTCCATTTATGAACTGTTGAAGTACATGAAGGGGCGAGGCCTACAGATCCAAACCTGAAGCATCTACATGACACAGGGCAACAACAGGATATGCAAGAGGATTACTGGTGAGAATCCAGTAGTGATAGTGTTGTAGAAGCAAGAGGCCTCAAACCAGAACCAATGCCTCATTGCAGTGAACAAAGCTATTTGGGCAAAGGGTACACTGTGTGACAAATCATGACATGCCACAGCTTTTTGTTTTGCTCTGATTTTAATATTTTGTTTTGTTTCTTTTTTTGTTTGTTTGTTTTCTTTGAGGGGGAGGTTGCAAAGGCAGAGGGCAGATATGAAGGGATGGGACGATGCGTGGGGTTGGGGTACATGATTCACAAAGAATCAATAAAAAGTTTTTTTTTTTTAAAGACTCAGACCCTTGTTCCTGAAATTGACTGTTTGGGACAGAAATTTCCATTTGTATACTGTGGAATACGTAGTTATAAGTCACAAACTAGATGAGTGTGAACCTGGAAGCTAGGAACGGGTTAGTGAAGAGTGAGAGAACAAAATGATGCTGTGATATCCCTCACAGTCTCACAGTGGCTAATATTCATTTAGGATAAATTTTGAACTTCTATTTCACTGAAAATATCTATCCTGTCACTAAAAGTGGGTCATTGTTAAAAGTGTAGCCTGAGTCCAGGAGCTGTTTTCAGGACTGACCTAACTGAGGCTGATGTGGTAAGTGGATACTGGAATTGATTGATGGCTCCAACTAATCATGAGATTGTGAAGTGAGTAGAGAGAAAAGGTGGGTATTTATCAAAGACACACAGTTCCAGAGATATGAGAAGAATACCCCTAGCAGATCATGGTGGCCATAAGTAAATCCACATTTTATAAATTCCCAAAAGGTGGACTTTATGTGTTCTCACCATAGAAAGAAGCAAGCAAGGTGATTGATTTACGCTGATTGTGTTAATACCTATGTACAATGAACATCCTATTATACCCTGTAGATATACACAGCCATGGTGCCAATAAAGAATAATAAAACCTCAAAGGATGATGAGTAATAGAAGGAGCAAAGGAAGAGGCAAACATAAGAGGAAGTGGAGAAATGCCCATACTCATGAGCCTATGCCAGGATTGTGGAAGAGTAAGAAAGAAATGTGTCTTCATTTCTTGCTTGAGTTATTCCCTCTAAAGCAGGCATGCGATTATACATTTTCTCACCACTAAAACGATTCATATGTAGTTTAGATTTCCAAAGTGTTTGTTCGACATAAATCACTGGACGATTTGTCAGAGTAGATCTGGCTCTGATCATCATCATCATGGTTCATCGTGTAAATATGCCGGGATCCACTATACCCTGACTCCATCTGCCCATTTATCATCTCTGTCTGTGAGCTCAGACTCCAAGCTGGAGTGGGAGGTCAGCCTTCTGCATTCATTGAACTCACAAGCTTGAACTCTGCCTTTAATGAATCATCAATGTGGCTCTTGTAATTCTGTATAGAACAGCTTTTCTTTTCCAAAGTCATATTTGTGTGTACATCTTTGTGGGGCCTATAGGATTTTCATCTATCTTTCTTTTTTTATTGTTTAGCTAATTTATTCAGATTACATATCAATTGTTATCCTATCTCTTGTATCCTCCCATTCCTCCCTCCCTCCTGCTTTCACTCTATTCCCCTCCCCTATGTCTATGACCGAGGGAGACCTCCTCCCAGACTATATGCTCATAGGCTATCAAGTCTCATCTTGGTAGCCTGCTTATCCTTCCTCTGAGTGCCACCAGGCCTCCCCACTTAAGTTACTAGACATTGTGGATTCCTAGTCCCCTTGAGAAAATAGAAACAATCCTTGCATAGTCCATAGCATTGGATATTTTGGATCTGGACTTCCCAAAATTTAACTCAGGGCCTTCCAGATTGCCTGTATCCAGAAAGACTCCCCAGTGGAAAGACTCCTCACCATACATTCAACTGAAAGGATCAGTGGCCACAAATAATGCAGAGCACTTCCTAGAAGAGCCCCCTGCTGTGGCCTCCTCTATCTCTGTTTCCTCTACGAACCCTGTACCAGGCATCCCCTGTGGCCATCCTCTTCTGTACTCAAAGATGGACCCTTGCCTCTGCAAAGATGGTTACTGGGTAGGCTGGAGATGGAGACCTCTAACCCCTCTGTGTCTCTCTATGGATACTTGGGCCTTGATAGATAGAATTTTGCCTATGCCTAACAAGAGTCATTAGTTGAAATTCTAACTTCTACTGTGGCTGTATTTGTAGTAAGGAAGAAATTATGACTACGTGAGATTGTCAAGGTGAGACCTTAATACCAGTGTTAAAGCACTTATAAGAAGCCATCACTATTTGTCTCTCTCTCTCCTGCAAGTCACTTCACATGGGATACACACCAAGTGAACATATGCTGTCTGCAAGCCAGGAAGTGGTCCTACAAGCAAAGAAAGCCTAACTGCCTAGAACTGTGAGTCAGTCATCAGTCAATGAATCAGTCAGTCAGTCTGTCTGTCTGTCTGTAGCAGGTTCCTTCAGCATCAGAATCCTGAGAAGATTACCATGGGTCTAAAAAGGAAAGAGCTATGTGGACCAAAGAATAGAAATGCCAAGAGTGGAACTGAGTCCAAAGTGGCACTCAACAACAAGGGAACTCAAAGGACTTCCCCTCCTGCCTGGTGCTCATCAAAGCCAGGGACTTAGAGACAGACCCACTGGGAACATTCTAGAGGCAGGTACTTGCCAGGTGTCAGTATTACCTTGGAATATCCTGTGATCCTTACCCTGTCCTGCACCCACACCACTGTGAGCCTGAAGTTCAATGTTCTTATAGTCTCTGTTCTACGAAAGGCTGTCAAGTTTCAGAAAGATGTGCAGCTTTCTAACATTTCCCTTTCCTAGAGCTACCCAATTCATATTTCCAGGAGGGAAAAGGAAAAAGTAAGGGTGGTGTGTGTGTGTGTGTGTGTGTGTGTGTGTGTGTGTGTGTGTGTGTG
>OU015749.1:34272450-34297758 GCA_907169655.1 Acomys percivali | reverse complement strand
TGTGTGTGTGTGTGTGTGTGTGTGTGTGTGTGTGTGTGTGTGTGTGTATGTGTGTGTGAAATCAGAAGAAACCATGGGCTGTGAGAGAATGTAGAGGAGACAGGAGCTCACAATCCTGAAGGGAGTTACGGGCGGGGCAAAGATAGAGAGGACCAATCATTTCTTACCAGGGGCAACCTGGACCTTAGAGTCATTCTCACAGCAGGATCACTCCTCTTCCTTCCATTAGAAGGCTGCCAGGCTGAGCTGCAAACCCAAGAAAGGCATGTTAGAATGGCTCTCTGCTCTGTCTCCTGTGACAGTCTGGCTGGGCTTTGCCTTCTTGAAGGTTAAATATACTCAGTTACTTTCAGATTTG
The DNA here is from genome assembly GCA_907169655.1 of Acomys percivali. Taxonomy (NCBI): domain Eukaryota; kingdom Metazoa; phylum Chordata; class Mammalia; order Rodentia; family Muridae; genus Acomys; species Acomys percivali. The sequence continues at coordinate 34,297,400 of OU015749.1, read as the reverse complement.
TAGGAAAGGCACTAGAAAGTGGCTATAGCCACTTTGAATAAGAATGGACCAAAATATACAGGTTTATACACTTGACTGATTAATCACCAGGGAGTTGTACTATTTTAAATGAGTAGGAGGATTAAGAGACATGGCCTGGTTGAAGAAAGGCTTTGAGGTTTGTTGAGGGTGAACTTTGAGGTACCAAAAACCAATGCCCAGCATCTGCCTGCATACTGCCATGTTCACCACCATGATGGTAATAGACTAAATCTCTGAAACTGTAAGCAAACTTCCAATTAAATGTTTTCTTTTATAACAGTTGCCTTGGTCATTCTGTCTCTTCACAGCAGTAAAATAGTTGCTAAGACAGTGGTGATGTCTGAGAGTCACCTAGACCCACTGTCTCCTCTCGGAACCAACTGCCAAGGTACTCAGATCCTTAGGCTTAACAGTTGAAGGATGAGGGAGCAATTGCACAGTGGCCAGAGCATTGACTGGCTGACCTACTCAAGGAGAAGGGACATCTTTCATGTGGGAGAGTGACAGTAAGATATATCTATAAGGGTGCCATAGCTTTCACCACATAATTCACAGAGCACCTCTTAGCTCTCACCACCTGTGACCTTGGACATGGAGAATTGCAGAGGTGTGCACATCAAGCCTCTACTGATTGTTTGGCAGCCAAGGTGGAACAGAGGGTCACTATCCGTCTCAGAAATAATGTGTTCACAGAGCTCGCTCATGTCCACAGTACACTCAAGGAAAGAGAGGGACGTTGCCAATCTTGAGGAAAAAGAGATTAAAGAGTTGATGGCTTGCCAAAACCATGCCAAAGTTGTGGTAATGAGGAACCCAGCACCAGGAAGAACTGAGGGAGGGTTCACAAACAGCAGCTCAGAATTCGCTGGCTACTGGACATTTAAAACACTCCTCCCTCACACAAAGCTTCATTTTTCTCTTCTAGGTTGAAAGTCAGAGTTACTCCTTCTGTGCTTTCCCAGCTTTCCGTACTTGTGTTGAAACGTACATCTGAATGAATTTAAAACTAGCCTCAGCTACAAGGTGAGTTCTAGGCCAGCCAAGGCACACGGTAAGCAGTAATTAAAACAGCATGGTACTGGCACAGCAATAGGCTAGTGGATCAATGGAATCGAATTGAAGACCCAGAGATGAATCCGCACACATTTGGTCACTTGATTTTTGTGCATGGTGACAAATAGGGGTCTAATTGCATTTTTCTACATGTAGACATCCAGTTAGACCAGCACCATTTGTTGAAGATGCTGTCGTTTTTCCATTGAATGGATTTGGCTTCTTTGTCAAAAATCAAGTCTAAGTGGATTAAAGACCTCAACCTAAAACCAGAGACATTAACCCAATTAGAGGAAAAAGTGGGGAATTGTCTGGAACGCATAGGTACAGGAGACAACTTCCTGAATAGAACACCAACAGCCCAGGCCTTAGCGTCAACAATTAATAAATGGGACCTCATGAGGCTGAGAAGCTTCTGTAAGGCAGGTGACACTGTCAAGAGAACAAAGCGACAGCCTACAGACTGGGAAAAGATCTTCACCAACCCTGCATCTGACAAAGGTCTAATATCCAAAATATATAAAGAACTCAAGAAATTAAACACTACCAAACCAAATAGCCCAATAGAGAAATGGGCCTCAGAACTAAACAGAAAATTCTCAACAGAGGAATATCAAATGATGGAGAAATACTTAAAGAAATGCTCGACCTCCTTAGTCATCAGCGAAATGCAAATCAAAACGACACTGAAATTCCATCTTACACCCATCAGAATGGCTAAGATCAAAAATTCAAGGGACACCACATGCTGGCGAGGATGTGGAGAGAGAGGAACACTCCTTCATTGCTGGTGGGAATGCAAACTAGTACAACCACTTTGGAAATCTATCTGGCGCTTCCTCAGAAAAATGGGAATAGGGCTTCCTCAAGACCCAGCTATTCCACTCCTTGGAATATACCCAGAAGATGCACTACCACATAACAGGGACATATGCTCAACCATGTTCATAGCAGCCTTATTCATAATAGCCAGAACATGGAAACAACCTACGTGTCCCTCAGTAAAAGAATGGATAAAGAAACTGTGGTATATTTACACTATGGAATACTACTCAGCTATTAAAAACAAGGAATTTCCAAAATTTGTGGACAAATGGATTGAACTAGAAATTATCATAATGAGTGAGTTCACCCAGAAGCAAAAAGAGTCAAATGGTATATACTCACTTATATCAAGACACTAGTCCAAGGGGTACGCCCCCATGAAAAACTTTACCTACCAAGAAAGTGGGTCAGAGGGGAGAAAATCCTATTGAGACTTTAGGGGTGAGAAGCCTGGGAGAATGAGGAAATAGAAGGATCCAGAGGGTCCTGGAGGACCCTGTTAAAATTCTTAAGAGAAAAAAAATTTTTACTGGTAGGTAGGTACTTGAGTTTCAGTTCATACCCAAGACCTTTCTCCTCTGTTTTGCAATGTCTGAATAAGAGGCTTCTCCGTTAGATGACCTTGCCCTGGTATGGCCCACTGACATTTGGAAATCCCTTGACCTGTTTAGGTCTTTCTGTTTTCTGTCTATAAATCTTTAGTGATAGTTATGTTCTCAGAGTGTTGGGAACATTCAAAGATAATGAGTGTGAAACTCACCAGGATAGGTGAAAACCAGCCCTCCATGGATGGATGTTACCAGCACCTTCCTTTGTTCACAGGACAGCCTGTTAAAAGTGGGTTCTGGGCCCCTTTGGCACCTTCTATGGAAAAACAGCTGAGTCTGTGGGCTGAACTGAAGAGATCTGACGTTAAGCGAGAAGATGAGGCATTCTGGTGAGGACTGTATCCTGTGAGGCTGCACAGCCCCCCACAAACAGATCCTGGAAGAGCTGAGCCTATCAGTAAGGGACATTCTGCCATTTTGAAGACTGTCAATAATGATATTAGATTTACACATTCTTGCCAACAGTAGCACGTTTTTATCCTAAGACAAGACAGATCATAAATCCTTTCCAGGATCATTACAAGTAATTTATACACCGCTGATTAATCACTCTGACGTCATAGGAAGCATATGTCACCTTTATGGTGAAGATGTGAGCAGATGAAACTTAGAACTTGAGGTGGAAGATAAATAAGTGGCCCCCCGCAGAAGCATCTTTCTTGCTATTATCTGGACTGAATGCCATTGATACAGGATTAATGTGTATCAAATGCTAATTTTTTTCTGTTGAAACTGTTTTTTCCTGGAGATCTTGTTATAGAAAACATGTGGCAGCCTCCCAGCAGGGCCAAGAAAGGAGCCTCAAGCTTTAATCCCAGCCTGAGTGGCACCCACAAAACTCTGAATAATTTAACAAAAGACTAACCTTCTAACAGCGCAGGAGTGACACACACAGAAGCAGCCTTCAAATAGGTAAGGAGCCACCCCAGGCAGAGAGGCGCCCAGGCCTCCCTCTCCCTACCCAGAATATGCTTCTGCCTTCTCCTATTCCGTCACATTCTGTCAGAAAACAATAACCACAGCGGCTTTAGGGCCCCCTGTTAGTAGTTTGTTTATAATTAAAATTTTAAAGCCAAAAGAGAACTTGGGGTCAAAGAAGAAAAACAGTGCCTGGGACTCCCTTGCATTCTTTTACTGGGGTATCTGGGGCAGTTTGTGTAGGTCATCCTCCTGCAAGCAAGCCCCAGGCAGTGTCAGGAGTATAGCAGTATGAAAGGGCTTGCAGGGTAGACACAGAGGTATGTTGTGTTCCGGAGGCCAGCCTTGGGTCCACTCACTGGCAAAGCTCTTCCTTTGGATGGGGGGGGGGGGGATCTGTCAGGAAACAGGTAGACAAAGACGCGTGATGCATGTACTCTTAGGGTCCATGAACTGTGGAGTGTGCCGGAAAGCGATATCATTAAAAGCAGACGTGCACAAGGGGCCTCATCTCTGAACGCAATGTAAAAATAAATAAATAAATAAATAAATAAATAAATAAATAAAAGCACAGTGTGTGTGGGGGGGAGCATGGAAGACACACTTGAGGAAAAGAGCTAAAACAAATCTCATCTCAGAGAGAAGGTAAGGTGAGAAGGACTCACTAGGGCACAGAACCACTTCTGCAAGAAGCACGCCTTGCCCTGACACAGGTGGCCCTTCCTCCTTGACTTCCTGTAGCTGTAGAGCTGCCTGTGTCTCACTGCCTTGGTAGGGAGGGTGAAGAAGTAGCCACTCGGGCACAAATGAGCCTTTCCTTATTGTCTTCCAAAGTGCTGTCATCCTGGCTGATAACTCCAAAACACTGGAGAATTATAAGAAAGTCTAAAATTTATGAAAACAAACTAAAGGTTTATAAAACTGTGCTTAGAAAAGCAGCCCGTTCTGCAATAACAGAGACACTAGTTTGGTATATCCAATATTGTTTGGACAAGATTCAATTCTATTTTTAGGAGATTTCAATTTCCTCTCCCATAAACCCTATGAAATACAGTGTGTGGCATATTTATAGTGACCCTTCTAGGGAGTGCTACAATTTTGGACCCTTTAATAAGCCTAAATGAGATATCTCCCCCTCACCTCATTGAGCAAATAAATAGATGACCATGACAGTCATGGGCTAGACTGAGTTTCCTCCCCCCCCCCCCCGCACAACCCCCCACTTAATACCCTCACACCCTCCAGTCCCATGAACAAAAGCTTTCTGAAGATGGGGCTAAGCAGTAAAAGACAAAATTCAAGGCCATCTGGTGACTCCATTCAATTTATTTCATTGACAAGACTTATAAATAAGAAAGCATAATTTCCAAAGGCAAATGTGAAATTTGCTATGCAAACGGCAAGCCCGGGCTCCCACCAGCCCTTTCTCCTCCCAGTATCCGTGTGTGGGGCCTCCTGCAGTCCTGGCCATTTTACAGCACTCTGCAAAATTAACCAATTTATTCTCAGGGAGAGAAGGTAGCAGGTTCTGCGCTAAAACAAAACAAGGTAGCTGAGCTTTTCCACAAGAGATGAAAATGATGCAGTCTTACTCCCTCTGTTGGTGTGTGTTTAGGTCAACCCTCTTGCATCTTTCCTGATTCTTCATTTCTTAGGAAGCAACTCTGAAGAGAGATGCTCCACATTCTGCACCAGGAATAACAGCACCTTGATAGGAGGAGAGGTGAGGCTGAAGCCCTGGCAAAAAGGAGGGCCTGGCTGGAGGGGCTCATCCTGACTGTGCCTGCTGGGACATACTTCTGGTATTCAGTCATTGCGTGCCTACCACACACACTGTTTCCTCCTGTCTCCTTTATTCTATGATTTCCATGAACTACTCTTAATAATAAACTTCTTATCTTTGAGTCAGAGATATCTCTGGTACTATGTTTCCTGCTGAATCCCTTTCCCCAAAAGGCCACAGCACATGGAGGTCACTTATACACTCACAGATCCAATGTCACTGATCATCACCCTGCTTGGTGCATATGTCATGGGCACAGCCTACATTTTGACAGAAGTTAACATCCAGGAAACTAAGCCACTTATATCTGTCACCTGCAGTAACAATGTCACCTGTGGGCACTTTAGGTTCATCTAGATGATCCAGGGAGAGCTTTGGAATAGCTGGGTAGCTGGAGTAGCTTTGGAGTAGTAGCTAAAGGACCTGAGTGACAGAGGCCTGCTAGGAATAGGCCTCACGAGGAGCTAGGAATGAAGGAACTCAATGCAAAGGATCAAGGAAAGCAAGTGTCCTCTTGCCCTGTCACCGGGATGTGTCTCTGAGAGCAAGTAGTATCGCTGAGGTGTGCAGCCTGTGTTCCTAAGGGATGCTGAAGGAACTCTGTCACTTGCTCATAAGAGTAGGGTTAAGGGCTGATCTCAGAAGGCTCTCAAACATCAGTGAGAGCTCTGAAACCTCAAAGGCAGCTGTTTTCAGTCACTTGATCTTCTAGAGAGGCAGAAAACCATGATACAATGGGAGATGAAGTACAGAGCACCCGGTTGCATCTCAAGATCCTGCAGTAAAATGTTGGTCAGTGAGAAGTCCTGCAGAAGAAAGACACAACTGGCTGAGTTTTTCCCCTCTGTTTTCCAGATTGTCAGTCTCAGGTAGTCAGTCACAGCCTTTCTGAACCTCTGGGTGCGTGGGAAGTGCTGCTGGTGTCACATGTCCAAGGGTCAGGTGCATTCCGAGGAAGCTGTCAGTCAGTTGACGTGCCTAGGGGAGCTGTCAGCACATTGCCATTTAGGATACGTGATACTTAATTATCCGCCTACCCTGTTTTCCCCACCAGTGTACTCAGAATAGAGGTTAGGAATAGAGAGGCTTAGTTAGAAGCTGAGCTGGCCTTGTACCCTTGGACTCTGGACCCTCCCAGATGCCTCCGATGCATCCATGCACTGCGTTGCCATCATCACCCCAAGGACTCCTACACTACTGTAACATTATCTGTGTTGTGGCTCATATTCCAGTTTTTTCAAGTTCCCAGAACATCATTTAGTGTTCTTTGCTTTGTTTCTTCAGCAAGTCAGTCTGGGTGTCTATCAAGTTATCTTTATCTCCAGCTCTCTCTCTCTCTCTATTTATTGTCCATCATGGTCTTGATGCTTTGGGAGAGTCCCAGAAAAAAAACTTTGATATTTTATAATTGGGTGTTTTTTTTTTATAGTGATTAGATCCAGCTTAACATTTTCATGAAATCTCTGGCTTCTGGCACCACAGGTGTCTCTGTGGTCACTCGACCAGGATCTGCACCCAAAGGAAACACTGAGTATAAGCTGGATGGCCTGCCCAATGGCATTCTGTGAGGAATAAAAAAAAGAACTAGACAGAGAAGTATGTCTTTGGGGGGGGCAGAAGGGCAGATGGCCAATCGAGCTGAGATACATTGTGAAGAAAAGTGTGCAGACACTGCTACACATTTTCATAAGAATGAAAGAAGGTAAGTACATGTTTATATTGCTTACTTTATGGGGGAAAGCACAAGAAAGACACAGAGGAAGATTTTTAAATGGCTAATAAGGTCAGAAATAGAGGGGGAGAAATGGTAGGTTGAGGCTGAGAACCCTGTAAGAATTCCCTGGGGTATGGCTTTACCTTTCAAGTTTGCAGGTGTTTTTCACAGTTAAAATACAACCACTGGGTGAGTAACAATAGCAAATGCTACTGATAATAATGAAGAAAGTGGAACCTCTGTGCCTTAATATTGTGGAAGAAAATTGGTATGGATGTTTTAGAAAACAGCAAAGAGATCTCTGAAAAATAAATGAGCAAGTAAAACTACCACACAAACCAACAGCAGCTGCCATGGGTGTGCAACGGAAGGAAATGAAACAGCTGTCTTCAGGGATGGCGGTGCCTTATGGTCCCTGAAGCTCTATTCCTAGTGGTCAAACTGAAAACTGCCCAACAGTCCACTGACAGCTAAATATACCATCAGAACACTCCAGATGTCCTGCCATTTGGCAACACTGTGGATGAACATTGAAGACATTATACTGAGGGAAATAAGACACAGAAATCTAAGATCACAGGATCTTATTTACATGAGGTACAAAAGAGTAGAAGCCAAAGCCAACCCAGTGCGAGTGGGTTGTGCTCATCAGTACCGTATTCCTCAAGAGAAATGACTAGGGCAATGGGTCTCAAGTGTGCACACCCATGAATGGTGACTCATGAGGTTGTAGCTGTCTTTTCATTGTCTTGATTCCAATTATCCTGTCACAATGCAAACTTACACCAAATAATCACTTAGAATTTATAGTATTACTGCCCACTGTATCTCAGTGAGGCTGGAAAACTGAATAAGGTTAAATTGAAAGGGGCTGTAATCATTCTCAGTAATAGGACAATTCCTAACTGCCTTTGGAATCCTTATTTTATAGCCACAGATCGGTGTAGCTCTTGCCCATCATCATTCTTTTTGGCATCATATAGATATAATTAAAGAAAGATACAACTGGTCAAAACTCAGAGAAGAGCACATCTCATGGAGAGCTCATCCCCATTTGACAAATCTGCAGCATAATAGCTATACCTAAGGAGTGGGGAATATCAAAAATGAGAAGATAGAAAGATTGTAAGAGAGAGAGGACAGAGCCTCAGCTTCAGACTGTGGCTTCTTGACATGACCAAGGGAAATGCACCAACAAAATCACAACATCATGACCACAGTAGACACCCAGGCATGGGGACAGGAATCACTTTCAGGCCTCATCTTGTGCCTTTGTAATTTATACCTCCCAAGGTGGTGATGCACTTAACAAGACAACCACATTAGGCAGGTTTTATGATTTGGTCTTGGAAAAACTTGCATTACCTAAAAATATAGCTAACATCAGCTTTCAGGGCCAGCTAGGTCTTCTGGCAGAAAAGACTGTCCACAGCAACTCTACACCCAGGGCTGCAGATGATATTGCTTCAAGCTCTGGACTAGAAGGGGGCACTGAGAAAAACGGGGTTATATCTAACATCCCTTTGTCCTAACACTTCACATTCCGTAACAACTGTGCAGCCTCCGTGCCGCCAAACGTCTCGGGAATGCCGTTTTATCTCGACAGATGTGGCTTAAAGGCGTATAAGTGGCACCTACTGAGAATGTAATGGACTGATTTCCTGGGCTCTAAATCTCGACATAGCGTTTCCTATCTAGATTCAGATGAAGACCACGAAGCGTGCAAACTCAGATGTCTCCATCAGATACATCACAAGAGGCTTGTGCAGAAGGGCCAAGTCAATGCAGCCAGCATCCCCTCCCCTCTCTTGAGGATGAAGTCACCCCATCACGATGGTGTCGATGGCTGCTGGGATCCCGATGAGCCCTGAGTTCTAACTAGGGTTTTTGGAGAATGAGATTCTAGGTGTGTGGCATATGCAATCTTCTGCATGTTTATAATTGCAACAATATTTCATAGAAGCAGGCTGTGTGATCCTGCCTCTATGGATGTGTAGTGCAATGGGGATAATGTCATTTCCCAGACTTGCACACTGTAGGGTGCAAGGCTGAGTTCTGCCATCACCTTTGTCTTACCCGGACCCACAGTGAGAGGCCAGAGGGCCCTAGTCTCTGTTCTCTCTCCATAAGCCACATGCTTTTTTTTTTTAACTAGCCTTGTGGAGCTAGTGTAACATTAAAGACAGGAAAAGATGTGTCTGTGATGTAAGAAGTTTTGGGCAATGCTACACCACACACACACATGTGTGCGTGCATGCACACGCACAAGCACATGCACATACATGTACACACACACAACCTGGGGAAAGAAAGCAAGCAGCAATAGTGAATGGTAATGAAGAAGACTGGATAAGGCCCCTGGCTCCGCATTTCCCACATACTCTTTCAACACTGCGACACGAGCCTGTGGCCTACAGACGTGTTGGGCCACGTTCACCACTACTCTGGGACAGATACACTCAGCAATCTTATGCACTGTTAAGTATGTCCCACAGCTTAGGCCTCTGTTGGGTCATCTCCCCCCACTTGAAGTTCTTCATGTGCAAATAGATGAACCCTTTAGGTGCTTATGTCTCTGAAATGGTACGGCGTGTGATGAACCCCAAGAAAAGCCTTCAAATTAAGGTTCAGCCTCTGATTTCACCATGCATCCTAATCCCACACTCAACCTGCACCAAACCTCACTATCCCATCTCTCACTAGATCTGGTGGAAGAATTCAGCTACACTGGTGGCACATGCTACCGAGGATGTGCTTTTCACCTCTTTCTATGTTTCTTGGAAAATTCCATCCCATAGTCACCACCCATTGTGGAGTGAATTTGGAATGTTCCCCCATAGACTTACAGATATCACCTGTGCTCCAAGGCTGTGAGGCAGGCGGTTGCATGTGACCAATAGTGACAAATTACCAGCCCACTGGAGCAGGAATGACATGTTTGCCACAGGGCTTCTAACTCTAGTATGGGCCTGGACATCCTCATATATAAAGCATAGGTTGGTGCCATGCTTAGGAGCCTAGTCCTGGCTCCTTGGAGCAGCAGATTTGGAGAAGGATACAGAAGAAGCTGTTGGGACTACAGCCCCTGTGATACTGTGTCAATCTCCAGATTGCAATGACCCTGCTATTTCTTGACTGCATGCAATAGGGCAAGCTTTTCTCTCTAGGTCCTCTCTGTTTGTTCATTGTAAGATTAGTGCCTATCAACAACAAGCCTCTGTGTTGCTGGTCACATCGTGGTACCGTTAACTGCTTTCTACTGACATCCACATCCCTGGATGAGAACTGTCTATGTATTGTTCTTTCTTTGTGATGCTTCTGAGTCTCTCCTGGCTCACAGAGATCCTGAGAACAGAGGAAGAGAGAACAGGCTCAGTCCAGGAGCCCTAGAGCAACTCAAGTTCCACCCATGTCCATTTGGTGTTTTTACGCACCCAGCCACCAGCGCAAGGGCAAGCCCTGACCATGATCAGTTTCCCTGCATACCCGAAGTGCAAGCACATGACATCAGAGTGCAAATGAGTATTTGGAGGGCCAAGTGCATCAATAGCTGTCTGGATTCCACGAAGAAGATCATGGCAGGTTCTGGTGGTCTGGAGTCTCTGGGATGGCTGTGAGGGTCTATACTTAGTAATAATCAAAGTAGGGTTCATATGGCTCCTGTGAGTCCCCCGAAGAAAACACTGAGGAAGTTGCATAAAGCAGAAAGGCAGCCTCCTCTTGCTGATTAGAAAAGCACTGTGACCAGGAAGAGCCATCCAGACACCAAAGTTTCCATGAATACAGAAGGAAAAAAAATCTCATGGAATGTTTGACCATCTCCAAAATTAAGCTCATAAAATATTTTTTTAAGCAAATGGTTCTGCTTTTAAGAGTTATTTACTGGTTTTTATGGCCCAGTGTTAACCAAAGCCATAAAAATATAATGAGTTACACTGTACAGAAGTGTCCATGATTCCAGTGTCATTTCCCAGAATAGTAATGTGTGGTTTGTATGTTTAGTTGGGATTATCTGAATGTCCCAAAAATGTGTTACAAAGTGTTGCAGGAATCAGAATAGCTACACAAAAATAACAAGGTGTAGTATGTATCTCTCTTCCTCACTCTCAACCTTACAGTGCTGCCCTTTGTCCTGGGCTCCCTCAGGTGCCAGTCCAGATGATAAAGTTGGTGCAGGTAAGAGGCCTTAATGTTCCAAGAGAAAATTACTGCTGGCTCTCCTTGAGTTTCCTGACCCTGCTCCAGCCTTTTCTAAGATATCCCCCCTTGTAAGAAAAGCTCCTGTCTTCTTGAACTTTGTGGCTAAACACATGCACTACTGGCAATAGCGGTAGTATAGGATTAAGGGTATCTACTAGCCAGGACGGCATCTGCTCCCAAGAATGCTCCATCCCTGTGGCTCACCTGGTGTGAGCAGCAGGAAGCAGTCACTGTGTTATTGCAAAGGTCAGAGCTATAGGTATCAGAAGGAGGGATTTGAACTCCAGCAAGGAGCCCCAAACCAGCGGTGGTTAGTGTCGTTGTAGAATTCCTCGAACACTGGTCTTCATCCAAGTCTCCTTCAATTTCCCCATCAGGACCACTCGAGGAGTCTGCACTCATAGCTTTCCCAAGCAATCCGCACTGAGCTCTGTCTGGGCTTGAATAGCTTCTGCTTGCAAAGGCCCCTAGTGGCATTGGCCTTTGAGCCTGCATAAGCTGGAGCGGGAAGGCGATGTGCTTCACCCCTTATAATGTGTGGTTGCAGTAACAGGAACAAAGACCCAGGTTAAGACCCAATGCCTGCTGACAGCAACAAATGCTGCCGGGGCAACTGACTGCTTATCAATGGAGGACACCAACAGTGCAGCCTAGTATAGGAGGCACCATTTCCAAGGCAGGCTATGTAAGAAAGCAAAGCAAGCATGAGCTTGAATGAGCCAGCAAGTGGGTTCTTCCACAGTTTCTGCTTCAAGTTCCTGCCCTGACTTTCCTCAATAATGGATGGTATCCAGGAAGTTATGATAAGATGTAAGATGAAATTAACCACTTCCTCCACTAGGTTGCTTTTGGTCAAAGTGCATTATCACAGCAATATAAAACAAAGTAGAACACAGGAGAGGCAGTGGCATAGTCCTACACTCCCTCCTGACAATGCAGAGCCTCTCCTAAGATGTTCTTTACAAAATCAACTCTGCTTCCTTGGCCGGAAGTGGCATGGACTCCCCATATGAGTCATAAGTGTTTGCAAGACTCTTGGGTCTCTGGTGGGTATAGCGCCCATAGGCTCTCAGTCCTCTGGGACCCCCCTGATAACCACTTCTTCTCAGCATGAAGAACAGATCCTTTATTACAGTGTAGAGGGGTCAGGGGTCATCTCAAGTGACCTTTGCCCTATGCCACTGGGGAATTGAGCACAGAGAAGCTTCACTCAGGATCGTCCCAGGCCACAGCCTAACTGAGATGAGGACCTGCAGACTTTGGAGACTGAAGCTGGGCTCTGCTTTCTATGTTACTAAGTCACATACCTGGCTTCATACCTAATGACTTCCTGGTGAGTACTGAGATCGACAGACGGGTGATCGATTGTTCTGTGGATAAATGAGTAAGTGAGCTAATGACCATTGAAAGCACATTTGTCTGTACATATAGTCAGCCAGGGACACCATTAGTGAGTAGGGAGGACACTCACAGCTTTTCCTGGAGGGGCAGACAAGACAAAGGCACTATTCCAGTTCCTGTTGGCCCCCTTCCTGTGCCCTAAACACCCCATGGACTTGTTGAGAATGAGTAAAAAATCAAAGAAGACTCAAATTATTTCTGGGTCTATACTCAGGATCCAAGGAAGCCTTGTGGAAAGATAGGAGCTCATCCTAAGACTTTGGGTCTGGTGGTTGGTCATCTTCTGTCCAGAAGATGGCTGTGGGTTGGTCTGCTCTGGGCTACCATCTACATCAGCCTCTAATGTTGGTTTTTAAGCCATACTCATAAAGGCTTTTCTACTGAGTGACTCCTACCCACCGAAAAACCAAATTCCGTGGGAGATCCCTGCAGAGTTGGAGTGTTGTCTCGTGGTGGGAGGGGTCCCCTGATACCATCCAGCATCTCCAAGTTATACTGAACACTTTCTTTCTGGACATTTTCCCTTCACTTTGTACTTGGAGTAAGGCTTGGGTGCATCCTGAGGTCAGCTGGACCTTGGAAGGCAAACCAGGAAGGTAGACCAGTGAGTACCACAGCAGCATGGGAAGATTGTCCCTGGCCACAGCCCCTGCCCATATTAGAGAAGGTTTCTTGCCATTGAAGAGGATAGGCATGGCTGTGTGTGGCGGGGGTGGGGGGGTGGGGGGGCGGGGTTTGGAAGATGTTGACTATGATTGCAGCATATCGGGGTGTGGGACTCAATGGTTGTGCACATGTGTGTCCCTGTTTGTCATACAAGAATTTTCACCTAGACGTAGGCTAGCACACCGAATCGGTTCAGACCAGTGGTGTGCTAGGATGAAAGCTGACAAACAGCATTCTTGGTCTATCATCCACCCTCGGAGGAATCTAGGAAGGAATTCCACATGTCTGAGATGTGGTGGCCATGGCCCAAACAGAAGGAAGCCACCAACTTCACAGATGGACATTCATCCTGGGTCCTGATACGGTGAGTGTCCCAACATGAGGTCCTCAAATTCAGCAGCAAAGTAGCACTGTGGGATGGAAGTTGAACATTAGTTAAGCTAATATCCTGGAAGTACCAGTAGTTGTTTGGGTAGCAGACTTCCTTGAGAGGGGAAGGAAATTGACAACCCTGATATAGAAAGGACAACCATCGCCAGGACTGCTGAGGAAAGGGTCCCTCTGGAGTGAGGTGTCGCACCTCCAGTATTACTCACCAGCCCCATCTGAGCATTGTTTACCCTAAAAGGGGCTGTGCATGGGCTGCCTCTGCAGAGAAGCCTAAATGTAGCACAAGGCTAGCCAAGAAACTTTCCCTGGGCCAATTCCAGCTTGTCTCAAACCAGCAGAGCACACACAAAGACTTTCTGAACATGCCCTGATGACAGGGTCACCCTCCAGCTCCTACACTCTTTCACAGGTTTCTGGGCCCAGTGGCAGCCATTTTCCAAGTGGCGAATAAACTCCTTTCTATCCCCCAAGTCTTCCTCCAGAACAAGCTAATGCACTGGACTTAGAGAATGCCACTCACGTTTAAGGGGATGTCTATGTTCTTGTGCAAAGCAAGTACTATTAAAGAGCCTCCTTCCTTCTGGACCTGGTTTCCAGTGTCCAGCTCTGCATAGTGCCTCTTCCACCTAGAGTTTCCTCTTTCTTCAGCCCAAGGCTCTACTTTGCCATGTGATGAGCATCTAGGAGCTGCAGTCTCCAGGTGTCCTCTCTCCCCCTGAGTGGACATTACAGATACAGGATGGAAACTGCTGAGGATTCCAGGCAAATTACTCTCTACCCATTTCTTCCTTGTTGTAATCTTCTGATCGTCATTAACTACTGTGAATATAGACAACAAGGTACCAAGAAGAGCCTTGGCCTGCTCATACAAACAGAGCAGAAAGCAAGAACATGCTTCACAATGCAGGGCATGGAAGGCTGTAGTGATGGAAAAATGGATGCCTTGTAGTCGTCAGTGTCCTTGTTCATGCTTTTGGCTCAACTCTTGCAGGACCTGGATGGAGTTCTGACGTATTGGTCCCCTGAGTCCCCTAAGGAAGACCTAGATCTCATGGGATGGGGGTCCATTGCTGACCCTGGTGTCTATGATAATGCAGAAACAAAGAGCTCCCAGAAAGAGTGGAGTGGGGAGGGGAGACTAGAGAGGTTCCTCACTTCAGCCTCTAAAGGAAAGAGGGAAGCTGGCTGCTCCTCATATTATAGCTGCTCTGGGACTCTTGCAAGATAGTCCTCCCAAGAGGCAGCATACTAAAATCAATTTGGAGAAATCCTTCCTTCATGGTTTTAATCCCTTGTGTGAAAGACTTGCAGAGGCCACCTGCTACCCAGCCAACTGGAGACCTCCAGAAATTATGTTCAATGGGGCTCAAAGGATCTCTGTGTAGAGGAAATATACATATAAGAAGTAAAAGAAGCCTTCCTACAGCACATTCTCCCAAATAATGCCCTCATAGCCACCATGGAGTGGTTGTCCCCTCATAACCCTGAGAAAGAACTCTTAAACAGCCATACCCTGCACATTACGAGCTGTCCTGCAATAGCCCCACCACTGTAGTTCCTCTTCACAGCACCCCCTCTCCTGTAGGGTAGATAGAGCCAGTGTGCTGTAGTTTCCTTCTTTCACTTTTTTTTAAACTATCAGTTTCTTTTTAAAAATATTTTTTAACATTTTATTTAATTTTTTACATTTATGTGCATTGGTGTAAGGGTGTCAGATATTGGAGTTACAGACAGTTGTGAGCTGCCATATGGTTGCTGGGAATTGAACACTGATCCTTTGGAAGAACAGGTGATGCTCTTAACCACTGAGCCATTTCTCCAGCCCCCCCCCTTCTTTCACTTTTTTCTTTCTTTCTTTTCTCTTCACTTTTTGGGTTCTTGCTTCCAGTTCTGCAGGCTCCAGCATCAGAAGCCCCTGCCCTAAAGGACCCACAGACACACAGACAAGATATCAGAAGATCATTGGTCCAGGAAACAGTGTTGACTGCAACAGACCTGCTGCTCCTCCCTGTCTTCTTCTTTTTCAATTCTTCTTGTTCATCAGTCCCCACAAAGTAGCTGGACATTAGGAACTGCTGCCTCCTAAGGAACAGTAGACCCTTGGTGCAGACTTGGACAGGGGTTTTCTCCAAGTCCCAGTGAGCCCCAGACATTTGCTTAATAAATACGACCATTACTGATTACAGGAAACTGATGTCCCAGGTTCATTCTCTCTAACGAGAGCCGTGCTATACCGCCTAGCTCCTACTTCACTCAAGTCTCTCCCTTCAGTAGGACATTGCCCCATCCCCGTGTATTTCAGATACCCAGGGGGTCCAGAAAGTATCGGAGACCCATCAGGGCACTGGGGGAGGGGGCCATCTATATTCAATCAAGCATCCAGAGTGGTTTCAAAAGTGACAGATAAAGGGACGTGGAGAGATGAGGAATGTGTGACAAGGACATGGAAATCTCACTATGCAAACTTCAGGTCTGTGCTCAGGAAAGTAAACATTTCCAGGCAACCTGGCCTAGTCATGTGGACAGGTTCATGAGCACCTGTGGACCAGTGGGTGTACAGGTGCATGTACATATATAATCACACGTGTGCGTATTTGCAAGGACAGCAGCTCCTGGTAGACTAGGATGCCTAGAGTTGCTTGGCAGGTCTGATCTAATGACTGACTCATGAAGCCTGGGAAGGGTGGTGTAAGACAAGCAAACTCAAAGCCTGCCCTCAAATCCGGGATTTGGGGAGCAAAACAATTAATTATCTGAATTTTCTAGGGTCAGTGCCAGCTCTCCTCTTCCAGTTCTGCAGCTCCTGGCCTGGCTCCCTGAGCATTAGTGGCACAGAGGTGACTGTGTAAGTACCAGAGCATCACAGAGTAGGTGTGGACATGAAGAGGAAACTCTTCCAAGACCCTAGAGGCTGAATAACAGTGAGAAGTCATCACACATTCTACAGAAGACCCCATGGGCTTAGCAACTGTGAGGGCTGACTAGAGTTCCCCCACAGGAATGGCCACATCTTAATCCTTGGATTTATGAATGTGGCCATCATGAGAAGCAGTAGCCTTGTGGGTGGGTTAACTTAAAGTCTGCAGGTAATTTAGTGGAATTTGATTCAGGTAAAGTGAGGCTCCCTGCCCATCGCTGCCTAGTCTCCATTGTTAACCATAGAGGCACCATGCCCATAGCTGCCAAGTCTATACTGTTATCCAGTGAGGCACTGTGCCTGTCATTGCCATCATTGCGCAGTCTATACTGATATCCAGTGAGACACCATGCCTGTCATTGCTTAGTCAGTACTGTTATCCAGTAAGGCGCCCTACCCATCATTGCTTAGTCAGTACTGTTATCCAGTCTGTGCCTGTCATTGCCCTCAGTGCCTAGTATATACTGATATCCAGTGAGACACCATGCCCATCATTGCTTAGTCTATACTCTTATCCAGTGAGGCACATGCCAGTCATTGCCCAGTCTATACTATTATCCAGTGAGACACTGTGCCTGTCATTGCTATCAGTGCCCAGTCTATACTGTTATCCAGTGAGGCATCATGACTCTAGGTGCCAAATCTATACTAAAATTCAGAAGCAAATAAACAAAAAATATGAGTAGGACTTACCACCCTGTCTGCCTGGCTTTCTCTTTTATTTGGGTGCTTGTGTTGAATGGCAAGCATTTGTTCTTGAGCCATTTAACTGCATGCCGTGTCCAGCTGTTGTGTGTTTTATGTGGGTCCGAGGGGTCCAAGCTGAGGTCCTTGTGCTTTTGTGGCAAGCAACTTCCCAGATGAACCATTCCTCGATTCCCCAATGAGCTCTCCCTCTTTTGTTTTTAATGCAGGCACCCAGGTAAGATAACAACTGATTAGCAGAGAAAGAATACACAATTATGTCCAGGCATACACAAGAGCAGGAGTGTGAGCAGATAGATATATTGTGTTTTACAGGGTGAGCAGGAGCATTTAAGGTCATCATGGAGAGTGTTCCTGAAGGACCAGTATCCAAAAATCCCAGACAAGGCTCTACATGTAGGAAATCAGACACTTTCACACCAGGGACCTGGTTTCCTACTTCCAGCCCTTTTGAAAGATGGGGAGAGCTGGAGAATGACTTGGGAATGAGCTACTGTATTAATTTTAAGAAACCAGTGTGATTTTTCTGCTGGCCAATTTTAATGTAATTCTGTAACACATTAGACCAGCCTTCACTGTCTTTGAAATGTAGTGTGTTAAGAATGGTGCACGCAGGTTAAAAGATTCTGGTTGGGAACACCAGGATTTACATGAAATTATCAGGCAGACTTTGATAGGGGCCTGGACGGACTCAAAAGAGCAAGTTTCATACAAGCCTGTCTCATTCCCTTTCAAAGCACCTTGATCTCTGAGCAGTCATCTATTAATTATATTACAGATAAGGTAAATAAAAGCTTGCAACGTTGAGATCACAGCTCCTTTCTTCTGGTGCAGACTAAAGGTAGGGATGGCTGTGAAGTCTGTGGGCATGTGGGATGAGAAGGTATGCTGTAACCAGGAGGCTGCGCTTATTTTGACACGTGATGGGTAGATCTGAAGTTCAATGCCAGAGAGCTTCACTGAGAAGGCTGCAAAGAAGGCTGCAAAAGGCCTGGGGGCTCAGACCGGTCTGTTGGGGTTGTTGGGGTTTATGTTTTTAATAAATCTTATTTTAGAAAAGTTTCAGCTTCAGTGAAATAGAGAAAGGGATTCTGTGTTCGCGTGGTCTCTCTGCCTTCTGTACACAGCCACGGTTCTCCCTATCGATGCTCCACTGAAGTGAGCAGTAATTCTGACCCACAGGGATTTGAAAGAGAATTCTACAGATGATGCCCTGTGCTTTGACAGTGGGATCTTCTAGCTCTGACTGCCATAATCACACAACACAGGTGTGCAGAGTAGTAGACAGCAAAGATCCACTTCTTAGAGCAGTGAGGACTGGGCAGCCCAGGTCAGGGTTTCAGCAGACATGGTGTGTGGTGAGGGCCCTTCATGTATTTGAAAATGTTGCCTAAGCTCTAGATTGGTTAAACCCTGGCCCAAAAGTGCTGGTTGGGTATCTTTAAAATGTCGTTAGATTGGAAAATGAGCAATATATTTGTTGTAAAATCTGCCCTAACCCTGTCTTACATGCGTCTTGTTTTACACACACACACACACACACACACACACACACACACACACATATTATTTACTTATGGTTGCTGTACCTGTGTCAGATGCAACTCTTACGTCAGACTTCAGGGGATTAATAAAATAAGGCTTCCTTCCTTATAAATGATCTAGCCTGTGGCATTCTGTTACAGTACAACAACACAGGCTAAGATCATCCTGGTTTGTGGTTATAGGTTTTACTTTCTTGACCTTTGCTCTTGAGTGAAGAAGAATGACTTATTCCTCAGACTTCTCAAAATGGAAATGATCTCATCTAGAAAGCATCCCTCTGTGGTCCATTCACTCTTCAAATGCCTGTCCATCTCTAACATTCTCAGGGCTTAGGCCAGCCCATGGTTTGGAGGAAGATTAAGTTGTAAAACAGACAAACTGACTTTTCAATGTTCAGCACTCAAAGCCCTTCATCTCTGCCCACTCACACACAGAGTGGCTTCACATGAGAGCAGGAGAAGACTTTAGTCCTGTGCTGGCTGAGAAGTGGTAGGGTTTTCTGAAAACCCTGTGGTGAGTGTAAAATGGTTTTGGGTTTTGGGTTTTGGGTTTTTTTTAAAGCCATGAACTTGACTCTGACTGAAATTCAATTCATTGAGCCTAAAACTGACACCAAAACACACATTTGCTATAGTATATTTCTTTATTTCCTGCCTGGTCCTACAATGGTCCAAGGTCATTGACAGTAAAGACAAGAAACAGTTTTTAAATCCTGTCCATAAAGTCAGCCCTTTGGTGGTAAATTTAAATGTTTCGTGTAGAGAGATCAGCTGCAATGGATCACGGGGATAGGCACTGTGTAAGAGCAGACACATCTCCCTGGGGACCTCTGTCGGGGATGGGGTGGGCCAAGTTAGGGGAGAGACCTTCCCTTGGCAGAGGGACCTTCAGACCTTCACAAATACATCTTAGACATGATGCATATTCTAAAGCATCTGGAGATGAGATCTTTAAAGGGACAAGAGAGTTAAAAATGAGAGTCTTACCACAGGCATGAGTCAACCATGGTTGGTGTCCTCATCAGAAACGACGGCCATCTGCTCTCCCCTTCTCAGTGCTGGGGTTTTGTCTGGCTTGAAACTGCACCACCCTTGTGCATGCTGCCACAGTCTTTATGAGTTCATACATGTATTGGAAAAATGAATTTAAAAATTCTTCCAGAAAATAATCTTTATCAAGGCTACATCTGGCTAGGTTAATACTCCTTTCAGAAAGGAGAAAGGTTATCTCCAAGTTAAACATTGGTACGAGACCTGGACAAAGGATTTTGAACACTGTCTTGCAAACTGTCTGAGGAATATGAGTTTATAACAAGAGTAAGAAGTGGTCACAGATCCTACCTGGGTTCCATCAGCACATATATCTGAAAATGGGAAGATTGCGCTTTGAAGGCTGGAAGAAATGAGAGGCATCCTAGCTACTCAAATCAGGCCTCACTGTGCAGTGTAGAAGAGAGAACTCAGCTGTTCTTGGCAGAACAGGCCTGTCAACCCTGTTACTAGGGTGCACACCTGTGATCCCAATGCTTGGAAGTCTAAGGCAGAGGGTTGCCTTGAGTTTGGGGGTAGCCTGGACTACATAGTAAATCCCTAGTGGCCTGCCTCATAGTGTGAGACCTTGAATCAAAACAAAATATTCAGCTTGGGAAATTTAGGATGACACTATCTCAAAATTAAAACTGTGAAAGGGGGTGGGAAGGTAGCTCAGTGGCCAAGCGCTTACCTTGTCTGGCATGCACAATGCTGTAGGTTCAACTCCCAGTTCCAGAAAAAAAAAAAAAAGGTTTCTTTCTCCAAACCAATTAGCCAATGTGTGCAACTGTGCAACTGAAATCTGGAGCCAGTCATCTGTAGGAACCAAGGAAAGCAGCGTCTCCCTCTGACTCCCATCATCTCTCAAATGATATAAAAATCACAGTAGAGTGGTTGCCAAGGAAACCTGGCTGTATCAAATCTCCAGACCTGCACAACCCCTCATCCCCAGAACAAGACTCCAGGGTGGGAAGAGAGTCCCAGAGTAACCATTCTGCCTCTGTGTTAGAGTAGACGGCAGCTGAGGTGTGGGCACGTGAGGATCGAGGCTGTGGCTACCACAGCTCTGCTTCAGAGCCAGGATTCAGCTGGTTTTTTATTCCCTTTACGATTGTCCCTAATAAGACCACAATGATAAACTGCAAAAATTACTCATTTGTAGCTACAGAGAACCCAATCCCACATAAATTTGTTTAGCTAGCTATTAATCCTGATCTTTTCATTAGGAAGAAGAGAAAAGGCTAAATGAATTCTGGGTGACCGCAGTGGACACAGACGTAGGAAGCTTTATAATCTTCGGGCAGTCTGTTATCAATGCTACGACACTTTCGATTGAAAAATCAATTTTCCCCTTCACTCCTTTTAACCTCTTGTGCCATCTTCTTCCCTTGCCTGGATCCTGATGACATAAGTCATCATGAAAGCCAGACAGAAACAGCCTTGGGCATGTCCACAGGAAACGCAAGTCCATCTGAGATCAGGAGGGCCCTTTTCCTCCCACTCAGGTTGCTTTACCCAAAGGCACCTTTCAACTCTCCTTATTAATCCTCACCAGACCCGGGAAAAGTGAAGCCAAGCGTTTTCTGTTAATAATGCAAGCAGGCAGGCGGGAGCTGTTCAGGAAGAAAGGAACACGGAATTACTAGCCAGGCACCGCATCAGCCTGAGCACATACTTGTGCAAGGTGCAGGCACCCGTTGCCCGCTTGGCCATGAATGCGCAATCACACACATGGATGTGCCAATGATGGGTCTAGAGCCTGATCACAGGGCCCCATCCAGGTGGAGGCCTTGCTTTGCTCGTCAGTTGCTAAAGTGAGATTTGAGGATAGCCTAGCCAGGTCCCGTAGTGCTAGATCTTCAGAGCCTGGGACTCCAAGAACAGAGCCATGAGTATGAACCTTTTGATGGCCTGGGGACCCAAGCATGGAGCCACACCTGTGCATGCTCTTGATGGCTTGTGTCCTTTGCTCCTTGGCAATGTGTTGCCAGAAAGCCCAAAGCTATGCTGATGCAGTGTGTGGGAACCATCCTGCTGCCTAGAAACCAAGTTGGCAAGGACCTCTCATGGCCTTTGTCACTACAAGTCCTGCTCGGCAACAGTACTTCGACTAACAGAGTGTGTGTATTGCACACCTCCAGGGCTGAGTTCTCAGTTCTGGTACCAACAATATCTGATGAGACATTAACTCATGGTTCCTAGGTGACTGGTATATGAGTATGTCCTGAAGAGCTAGCTTCTTTCGCCACTCTTAGGATCTAATCCCATCCATGAGGGTCCCAGTTTTGTGGTCCCCTCACCCTTCCTCAAGTCTCAGCAGCAGTGCATTCCACTATAGCACCTCAACATTGGGCTATGCTGTGTATAATGAATGTCTTCCTTTCAGAGACAACATAGGCAGCCCACAGTACCGGGATTTGAACTGTTGAGAGTTCCTTACCTCCACCCCAGCTCCCTGAGGCACCCAGTATCAACTCTGTAGGAAGAGTCCATGGCTCTCCAAGGGTGTGTGTAGGAGCAGGATGTGAGTGCATTGGACCAGGGTGGGAGAACTAGGAGAGTTGGTGGTAGTACAGAGCTCACAGGAATGAAGGACAGAGAAGTAGATGTTGGGTGCAGGATGCCAGTCTGCACAGCTGGAAGTAAGCTGTGCCTTCCATTCATTTTGAAGGGTAGGATGGACATGGCACATATTTGATGAAGGAAATCGAGTCTCCCTGTGTGATTGGCAGGCTGGAAAAGCTCATTCATGAGCCAGATGCAGATGTGAGGCCAGTAAAGAGGCCCAGGTTAAAGGGTCTCCATCAAGACTCATCACCATTGATGCTGTTCAGAATCCTCTAAGCAGATGAGCTTGTGCCAGGAGTGAGCAACAAGGCCTCAGCAGGTGTCCTTGAATCTTCCAGAAGGATAGGACAGGGAAGAGGGAGCTAGTAATTAGCATAACTACATAGCAGTAAACCCTAAAACCAATCCACCCATGACCAGGGCAGCTAAAGCTGTGCATGTTAGCCCCACTACAAGCAGGGCTGACTGTACTGGTGTCCCTGTTATGACCAATGCCACAAAGAAGATAAGTTGCATGAGAGAGAGAAAGAGAGAGGGGGAGAGAGCGAGAGAGAGAGAGTGAGAGAGAGAGAGAGAGAGAGAGAGAGAGAGAGAGAGAGAGAGAGAGCATGATACTGAGTCTAGAGACACAAGGTCTTTAATGAAGGAGTGTGGAAGGAGAGTGAGAACTTTGTTCTGGGAGAGAAGATAGAAGAGGATGGTGTAAAGGGAGCAGATCAGAGGCCCAAGGAGATTTTTGGGGACATTTTAAATAAAAAGAAGTTTGGCCTATGTGGACCCCTGCTTTGACCAGGCTAGAGTTCTCTGCTTATCAGTCTCTGGAGGGAGATGTTGACACATTGTAGGCTGAGCTAGCAGAGCAAGCCAAGAATGGAAGAAGCAGAAAAGAGAAGTCACATGATACGTCCAAGTCTATTAGGTGGTGGGTGAACCAAGGACCCCACAGGAAGCAGGGACGAGCCTTGTCACAGGGAGGGGAAGGGCTGACTCATGTGTCTGGGAAATGAGTGGCTCTTTGGTTGACTGGCCTTTGGCTAGGAGTGGAGTCCTGAAGTGGGAGGTACGTGGGATGAAACATCAGCAACGGCTCCTATTGGGTGGACCAATGCTCATACATGTGTCTCCTAGTGTCCACACACCTTCGCATGGAGGACGTAAGCAGGATCATGGCATTCAACTCTTATAAAGGCCTCCCAATGTGTCTGAGCCTCTGAGTGCCACACCATTGCCCCATAAAGCTAAGCTTTGTGGTTGTTAAGGGTGGGATGCTTTATCTAAGAGTTGTCCTTGGAACAGCAACAAATGGCGCTATTGGGTTAGTCAGGATTCTCTGCAGGAACAAAATAAAGAAATGTAAATATATTACAAAAGTACATGTTACATTGATTTGCATGATCTCATCTGGGCAGTTGGACAATGGCTGTCTTCACACAAGGGAGGCTGGGAACATGGCCACTGCTCAGTCTAGAAGGCTAGATGTCTCAGCAGTGTCAACCTGATGCTGAGCTAGCCTAGAGGACTGGCAGAGAGCTGCTGGTCTTCAGTCTATGGGGGAATCAGGGATGATGGTTTCTCATGTCACAGGAGGAGGAGGTCAGCATCAAGGTAGATGCACTCATCAGCGAACCATGAATGTGAGAGGTAAAAGGCAGCACTGCTGTCTCATCAGAGCTCTTTCTATCTGGGCTTCCAGAAAATGCTTCCCGTGTGTCGGGGGGGGGGGGGGGGGGGGGGGGGTAGAGAGCCTCAGACCTCACATAATCCTTTCTAAAAATGTCTTCCAAGACCCATCCAGAGGTATGTCTCTTGCTTCATCCCAGATCCAATTAAATTGACTGCTAAGATCAAACCCCATAGATGTTAAAGTTTTGAAATGGGAATTATCCTTAAGAATTTCTCACTCATGGTCTCTGTAGTGACAATGTGTGGTCTACCTAATCCAGTACTGAACAGATGGGAGCAGATGTCTGACCATGTCACATCACTCTGGAATTCATTTCATAATCAGAACACTGACTATTATAAGCTGAAATCCTTAAACTTTTTAAATGAATATTTATTTAATGTGACTAGTGTCTTCTCTGTGTGTTTGTTTTGGCACCAAGTATTTGCAGGAACCTGCAGACATCAGAATTGTAATTATAAGTGATTGTAGGTGTCATGTGTGTGCTGGGAACTGAAACCGGGTCCTCTGCAAGAGCAGCAAATATTCTTAATTTCTGAATTAGTGCTCCAGTTGAAGTTCTCAAACAGCCATGTCATAAGAGGCTCTATTCTTGAGAAACTAGCCTGATGTCTAGAGCTGAGTGACTGAGAGCAGTGAGGACCTTGCCTCTGTCATGGGTGCATAGAAGGCCTTGGTGCCTATGTCCTCCCTTAGCACACACAGTTGGTGGATGAGAGTGTTAATTCCCAGGATGTACATCTGTAGAACTCACTGTTTTTAGCTATTATGGGTGTGGGTACTGAGGGTACTGAAGACACTTGGCTATTGAGTCCTTCACTTTTTACTTACCTGATGTCTTACAGTTCAGTCACATATTTACGTGTGCACACACATACAAACATACATGTTATAGATACACATGTGCACTCACACCACACA
>OU015749.1:34252859-34271080 GCA_907169655.1 Acomys percivali | reverse complement strand
GAGAGAGAGAGAGAGAGAGAGAGAGAGAGAGAGAGAGAGAGAGAGAGCAGAGAGCAGAGCCATGAGCTGACTCATAGCACAGCTGCCTCGTGACAAGTAGAACACCAAAGTAACAGTCGGTAGCCTGTGGGACAGGGTTTGTCTTAACCAGGGGGAAGCCATTCTCTTGTAAACTCTGTGGCATTTGACATGGGAAAACAGATGGCAGTGCCAGTGCGGCAAGAAAACTCTGAGAATTTCCATACAGAGATGTCTTTATCCCAGCAGGCCCCATAGAGCTTTGGGCAATGACTCCCCACATGTAGACAAAGGCTACTATGGACAAGCTTGCAGCACAGAGAGTAAGAGAACCACACAACACATCAAGTCAGTCAGACCTTCTTGCTATAATCAAGGACTTAAATAAGTAAAACATCTTACAGGGGAGACAGTTATATTTTGGCTCACAGTTTCAGAGGGTTCAGTCCTTCAAGGCTGGAAAGGGAGTCAAAACGTAGAGAAAAGATGATTGGCCAAGGCAAGGAATGTGTGCCCCTTGAATACATACCCACAGTGACCACTTCTTCCTGCTAAATCCCACTTTCCTCCCACCACCTCCCAAGAGACCATTAAATTTTTAAGGCAATCAATGAGCTGAACTGCTGACCAGATCAAATCAGATCAGATCAGATGCCCCGGAGCCATTCTTTCTGGCAAAGTCTTCAGATGTGCCTGTGTCATTCCTCTAGACAACTCCCAACCAAAGCGACAGTCAAGATGAACCACCCCTACTGCTTACAGTGAATCCTCAGAAGGCTTCTTCAGTATCATGGAGGAAATACTAGATTTTACTGTGTGGTTTAAAATCACTTGACATTGACAAGAGCTACAGCTGTGGTCATAGCATCTTAGTGGCGCCAAACGTGGTACATTTTGTCACTGTGCTGTTCCCTGCTATAACAAAGCACACTGACCATGAGACTAGGCATTCAGCCTTGCAGGTGAGTGGTCACACACTTAGAAAAGCTAAAGTACATCACTATGGTGGGCCTGTTTGCCCAGCATCAGGAAAAATTAAGCACAACCATATGGCTTTTCCCATGACATGAACTGATGGAAAATGTCAGCTATCTCTCTGAATCACAGAACACTTATTTTATTTCCTGTGGTGTGTTGTCAAAGGGTCACTCATAAAACACTAATATTAATTTCGTATTTGGTTATTAGAAGCCACATCTTAGGCACACCCTTAAAGAAAAGGCAGAAACAAGCAAATCCCCCCAGTTTGCAATGACCTGAATTCAGCATCAGATGCTAAAATCAGGACACGAGATTTTGGTGGAGAGATAAAAGGAGGACCACATGTGGCCTGATATTGGTGGCAGATGTGATTGTCCAAGGGTGATGGCATTTCCTCTGACTTGGATGCGAACATGACTAGCAATAGAAGTATGCTTTGTTCCCGCCCCACGTGCTCTCAATATTGGCAGTTATCACTTCCTTCTAGTTTTTAAGTCAGACATTATCCTGCCCACTGCAGATGCTGCCCTGGTGCAGCATTAGAGGCGAAGGTACCGACAGCCCTTTGTAAATCTCCAGATCCCTGTGCTAAAAATAAGGGCAGTGAATTGCTGCTCCCTCCATCTTACCCAGGCCTACGTGTCTCCACACGCACATTCCAGTGGTTGTACAAATAGCTCATTCTCTGCAGCTCCTATGTCCCTTGGTCCTCAGACCTTTTCTCTTAGCATCAAGGCCCCCCTCACATAGCTCCTTGCCCCTTGACACCCTTTAATTGACTGCAAATGAAACTTTATTGCAAAATGCCTGCAGCTTTATTAAGCAACTAGATTTACAGGCAATAACATAATCAATATAACATTAATATTGCACATAATTAAATAAGATTCCTACAAGGCCCTGCCTGTATCCTGAAATATAGAGACGCTAACTGTTTTCACCAATGGCTTTAACGAGAGGGATTTGAAACCAAACTTGGAAGCTCATAGTTCCCAGTTGTTGTTATTTTTTAAGTATTTCATCTGAAACACATAGGAAATGACCCTGGCAACCCACAGGAAGGCTCTGCCATGCTTTGCTTCCCCCAGGACAGCTCCCTCCCAGGCATGGGGAGGTGGGGGACACCAGGCTCTGGAATGACTGATGTTCTCAAGGTACACAAAGACCAAAAGGCAAAGAGCTAATTGAATGAGTTTGTTTCCCAGCTAGGAAAAGAGAGCCAAGCCACTGAAGGTTCTTGGGAAATTCCAGTTCAGGGTGCCACATCTGCCAGGAAATGAAGAACTGGGGCCCAGAACGGCATCAGCCAGGCTGGTCTCCTGGGGCTTAGTGTGCGTATTTTAAATTCAGGGAATTTCCCTTAGAATGCTCTTGCAAGAAGCCCAGAAAGGAAAATACCGCAAGAAGGAGGTGTCTTAAGTGGGAACACTGCACATGTGTACAGCCAATGGGAGGTGTGAAAGACAAATACAATGTCATGGATCTGTCATGAGGGGGAGGGCACTAATTTGTTAACTCCACGGGCTGCCTGACCTCTTTGCAGCAGCCTACTAAGATGCTGGTCATCTTGTAACATGCAAACCCGTTTCCTCCATACTCCATTCCCCATGTGACCACCTGCAACCATCACAGGAGTCTAGGTAAAGTGCTAGAAAGGAATGCATCTGGACAGCAGAAGAGTGGGAAAACCATCTCTGTGGTGTTGAGTGTGGTCTCTGTGAGGTGTGGAGGAAGAGTGACACTGTAGTGACACTTTGCCTCAGGACCCACTTTGCCCATTACAGGCTCTTTGAAAGAAGTCCTCCACCTCTGGGAGGCTGCTGTCTTCCAGGCAGAGTGTGGTTTAGTGCGGGTATAGGACCCTTGATGCAAATGAGAACACATGAGCATCTTCAAAGCCCAAAGACTGGCATAGACCCAGAAACTAAACAGCTGCTGTTAACAAAATGAATTTGAACAGCCTTTTGGAGGAGCTATGGGTCTTGATGTTTACATTCAAAAGGTACAAGATCATGTTACCACAATGCACACAGTGGGTAGGGCAGAGAGTCCGCATTAGGAAAGTCAAAGCACAGCTAAGCCAGAAACACCAAGGGGTGGTGTGGAGGAGCACACACCAGAGGTTTCCTGGTTCAATCCCAAGGTCAATGAAGACCACCTTGTGGGTCCTGCCCCAGGCCTAGGGGACATAGTCAAGGCATGAAGGCTGACTATCTGAGAAGGAATGTATTGAAACGTGTAGATCTGTTGATCTCGGCATGAGAAAGCAAAGCCTTGGAGAAGGCCAAGGTCATTTCCTCTGGACCTGCTGTCTCCCTAGTCAACACAGTAGAAAAAAAAAAAAAACAACCCATATGCAGTAAGTCTTATAAACACGTGGTTCCGTTTTCTTAGCTATAAAATGAGTCCAGGCCTGTAAGAAAGCATATAATACTCCAAATAAGCACAGTTCTGCCCAGGATCAGTGAGAAGAAGGGAAGGCGTGTGGGATTCGATGATGGGATTGTGCGCAGTAGGTTTCAAATTAGCAAAGCCGCCCCTTGTCTTCCTGGTCGACAGTACCCATTTCCCTGCCCCATGCACACACACTCGTTTACTATTTAGAACAATCACTAGGTCCTTTACATCATAGGTCAAACCTTAAGTACAACAAAAGAGTAGATGTCCAAGAGCTAAATGGTGGACTTTCTCTCCTGTGGACCTGTAGCCACCATGACTCTTCCTTTCCCACATTGACCCTCCAAGGAAATTTGTAATGCACTTCCTAGTATCTGGGGAGCCATGGGAAGTTTTGATGGAGCACAGAGAAAAGATAACAAAACAAAACAAAAACCGTGGACCTGGTTTCTCAACCGTTCACCTCTCAATTGCAAAGTTTCTTGTGTTTTTACTTCTGCTTTACTGCTACTTCCTATTTTCCTCAACCCCATACCCCCCGCTCAGCAACTGTGCCATTTGTAAATGGGGCTGGGGTTGGGCATTTGTCCTAGGCTTGCATCGGAGGAGCAAAGGCTGTATGCTCCTGCTGATGGCGTCCCCACATTCTTTGTTCATGACGGAGAAATTCATTGCTGAGTGAAGATGACAGATAGAGAGCAAAAAGCTTTAGACAACAAAACATACACAAGGGACACAGACTTCCAGATACACACCTGCACACACAGACACACATACCAGACACACACACACACACACACACACACACACACACACATACACACACATACACGCACACACAGCGGACATGGATGCATGTATCAGATATGTGCACTTAAATACATGCCATGCACAAAGATATATCTACTCAAACATATATATATAGGCATGCACATGTGAGCTATTTGGACAATGAAGACCAGAACAACACAAAAGTCTTTTTATTGTACCAGTTCACTGTTCTAGAACCAGGTGAGTGCATAAGAAGTCTAGAGCACCAAGTAACCCAGCCCTCATGCAAAATACTCTTCTAGGCAAGAATCTCCCAACACCTCCTGCAGTAATTCTGACATTTCTTATGAGAAACTTCTGCAGCTGACCAGTTCCTGTTGGAATTGCCTCTGTGACACAGATGACTGCCCTTTTCCATCTGCTGCAGTATAAGTTCCACCGTCTCAGAAGAATGTACCTCTGCCGCAGTCCTGAAAAGAGTGCTCAGCAAGGAGCAGTGAGGTCGTATCAGTTACCCCCTCCTGCTGACAAAAGCCATCAGCAAAACTCCCAAGCCTCTTGCTGACTGACAATAAGTCATCTGCTCAAATGGAAGCTGACCATGACGCAGCATGCTGCTCTGACAGGATAGGAAACTCCACTGCACAGAATGTGCAGAACCATAATAAACATGTCATATGTGCCTTTTGGACCATTAAAGGTATTATGATCACAGACAGGGCTGTTGAGCAGAGAAAGTCTTGTTCCATAAAGGAAACACCGACACGTGGCTTTCTCACTGTTGGGTGACTTAGCAAGTACCAAAGCAGGACATGGAAACCATAACAATAATCTCAAGTGGGCTGTGTCTCTTGGCCTCTCTCTGCTGCACAAAGGGAGAAAAGTGAGCTTTCATTGGTAGGCCACAGTTGGGTTAGCCTACTGAGAAGAATTATGTTGTATGTTTTTAATGAGTATTCTTTGAGGGGAATACTAAAATACTAATGACCTAATCTGGAGGTAAGAACACAAGACGAAGAAGATGCTGCTGTACCAGCCTCTGTTGACTCATTTCCTGGGATCCTTCCTTGGGGCTCCTGAGCCCCAAGACCCTCAGGCAGAAGATCTCTGTAGAAGACCACCTGACCACTTGGCTTTAAGCTCTTGGCTGATGCCTTGGTGTGAGACCGTGACCAAGGACCTACTGTGACATTTAGAGACTTAGCTGTGGAAAGACTTCAAGGTGCCTATTCTCTTGCATCTCCTTGTCCAACCTGGAAGAGAGGAGAAGAAATGTCAGCAGGTGGTCCATGCTCTGGGGAGAGGAGGCTTTACAAGAAGGAAGGGAAACAGTGAGCTATTAGATCTTATCCTATTTTTCATTTACTTATTAATTTATTCTCTTTACAGCCTGATCCCAGCCCCCTCCCTCCTCTACTCCTAGTCCTGTCCTCATGCCCCCTCTCCATATTGCACTAGCTACTATGTTACAGCTCCATGCACTGACTTTAGCTCACCCAAATGAAGTTTTAGCTCATGGCTTCCCCCATTGAAATACCTCTGAAAACAAGGCATGAGAAAAAAGGACCCTTCTCATCATTTGTTACTGGGAAGAAGTTGGAGCAATATTCCCTGAGGACCACTTGACTCTCCTGTCAACAGGAACATACATTTTCACAGATTTCGTATTCTGAAAACTTAATCGTCAAAGGAACTGAAAGACTACACAGTGCACAGGGCGGGAAGGTAGCACAGCCCAAAAAGATGCCCCCTCAGCTGTCAAAGTAAAGTGGGATTTCAGGGTGATTTTAATAGCCTCAAAGGGTACTTGATCATCATCAAATGCCATCCAAATAAACAGGGAACTTTGTTAATTACAAATATACCAGAAATATGTATGTTGAATTCAACCCCTCAAAATTATGGATATGTGTACCCAAATGCATAGTCTTTGAACCCCTGAAACTTCTGAAAATATTTGGGGTTCGAAATGGAAAGGATTTTACGGGAAACCAAAGCTATGCATTGTGATTTGTGTGTTCATATCTTATCAAGATTTTTTGTTGTTGTTGTTTTCTTCAGATATTTGTGCTCAAGGAGATTGGGCATATTTTTACTAAAGCTCCCCTCCCATTTTCTCTTCTTAGGAATAAGATATTTCTCAGGGGACAAAGAAGCACTTTCTATCCCATGGATGAAGCTGGTTTCAAGCTTGGTTGAGAAATTCTTTGAGGGATGAGAAAATGACCCAGAGGGTAAAGTGCTTGTCATGTAAAAAGACCTGACATCAGCTCTCTATAACCACATAAAATCTGGGCATGGGGGCTCATCTGTAATCCAATACAGGGATGTGGAGACCCAGCCTCATCGGCTTGTCAGGCCAGCCAATGTGGCTGGAATGGAAATAGGAGCTCCAAGGTCAGAGGTCCTGTCACAAAAATAAGGTGGAAAACGATAGAAGACACCTGACAGATATTAACTGGTAGCTTCCATGTGTGTACGACACACAAATGCACATGCACACACATGCACACACACAATTCTTTTGCTATCATTACTTTCATTTGCAGGTGACTAAGAAAGGAGGGCGAGGTTCCTGGCTACAATGGGCTTCATCCTTGAGATGCCTTCAGCCTGTGGGAAGTTCTCCATCCAGGTACATCAGCCCTCAGGTCTCTTCTACACATGTCATGCTACTGTTCGCGTTGATATCACTACTCTTTTCCTTACTTGTATAACTGAGGTCCCTTCAATCAGCCTTTGGTGGGCATGTGCATCCAGGTGGAGACTCTCCTTCATCTGTCCCTTGGCTAAGACTTAGCAGCTGCCATGACAAAGTGAGCTGCAAATGGAGGGAGAATTCGATCACATCCAGCCCTGGATAAAAGCCTAGTGAAGCTGTAGCCACTGCCTGGGCTGCAAAACTTGCAATGCTTCCCCCTCCCATCATGAGGTAAGGGTCCAGGTAGAGTTTTGTAACCCCTCATTTTCTGTGGGGCATTGAAAATTGGTTCTGCTGACTGTGGACATAGTAGAGTTTTTGTAAAGATCTGTCACCATGAGCAGTTTTATATAACCATCTGCACGTCTCCTGTGACTCTTATGGCCTCTAAGCAGCTGGCTAGAGGACAGGCACTGCACCATGCTTGGAATATCCTACTCTGGCTACCACAAATGATTCTCACCATTCAAGATCAATTTGCTTGGAACTTTCCAGTTCTAGTTCAAGTGTCAGTTAACCCAGAAAAGTAAGACAAGCTGATTTGGCAACAGGAAAAGGTTGTCTGCATCTCAGAACTCAGGCAGCATTCTATTGTAAGGGGTGGCTCTCCTGTGTCCCTCAACATGACCTTACCGAAGATGCAGATTCCTGAAGTCCATCCCAATCCTGCCAAAATAGGAATGAGGGGAGGAGGTACACCTCCTCTGAGGAGCTGAGGCAGTGAGATGTGCCTGAGGGAGGGAGCACAAAGTTCTCAAGTCACCCAGTGTAGAAAGTCCAGGGCAAGCCCCACCCCCTTTCCTTAGATTTCTCCTTCCCCCAACTTGAACCTTAGTCTCCCTGTGCATAGGCATGAAGCCAGCATCCCAGGGCTTGCCTGTACTGCAGACAGACAGGGCACAGTAACCTCTCCTGAGGGGCACTGCCCCCTGCCTGAGAGCTGAGGTAACCTTCATCTTCTGGCATGGAAATGTCTTCCTTTAGTGAGTCATGGGCCTCTTCACAATTCCCTTTTAACAGGCCTCTCTGTGCATCTGAACTGACAGTTCTCTCAGTTTTCTTGATACTGGTACAAGATGTCTGATGCTTCCTCAGACAAAGTTAGGTAGGTCTCTAACTTCCTCAGGTGGTAAACATACCTGACTTCTTGTTATTGCTACAGCCATCATTTTTTTTCTTTCATAAATACAGTGCTGTCTGCAAATTTCCCTGAGATTGTATTTGCAAACTCAAACCAAAACTGTGATGAGCAATGAAACCAGAAGCAGCTTCAGGCACGGCTGTAAGAGCAGACGCTCTGGTCCTCCCTGGGAGGATAGAACCAACAGAGGAACCATATAACACCTGAGGACACAGAGCTCCTGGCCCACCGCTGAGTCTCACATGTCGAGTACGAAACAAGCAGTGGTGGAGAGCCCAAAAATATCCCGAAATGCTCCACATGAGAGAAATTCACAGCTAGATCAGCCAGGTAGCTTTAGAGAGGGTCTGGGTTTGGAGAATCCCATTGGAAACAGCTCAGAGGGTCCATGCCGAGACCAACAACATGGAAACATACACAGCCAAGGGGCTGTTGCTCAAGCCTGTGCCCCAGCATCCACCAGGGCAAGCAGCTGGGACAGGCAGGCCCTACTTTGCAGATGCTTGCAGAAGTGGTGATGTCAAGTTTGGGAGGAGGTGATAGGTCATCCCAAGAGGGTGCACTTAGCTGGAAAAGGATCTTTCAGCCCAAAATCATCTGCACTCCCAACTGCTCACTTAGCAGGGCACTTCTACTTAGCAGGAGTAAAGAAAATACCCACAGGCATAAACCAACAATGCAGATCTCTGAAGAGGGCAGGGAAGAAGTGCTCCCCAGCAACTTGAACTCACCTATGCGACCTCCTCCACAGCCCCCATTTTGAATTATGCCAGGCTGAATCTAAGCGGAAGCTGGCGTGCCAGTGTTACTGCCTCTCATCTTTTATACAAGTCACCACAGGAGACCAAAGTCAGAAACACGCCATTCGGATCAGCAGGACACATCTGTGGTGAATCCACACAGAAGTAATTAGTTTCCTGGTGGTGTTTTTACACTGGGGGCTTAATGCAGGACCCCATTATATAAACAAAAAACTCCAGACAGCTCCGGCTGCCTGATAAAAAATAAATCAGATTGCAGAAGGGGGGTTTGGCCTAGTACTGCTACAGGCAATGACTTGTAATAAGGTATCCCAACACTAATTATGAAGCTTATTAAAGAGAATTGTCAAACTTGTACTAAAGTGTATACTATAATCATGTTAAAGTAGGTGGGCCTGGAGAGCCAGGAACCCCCGTCAGTCACCTTGTGTGGCAGAATGGGCCAGGCAGGCACTGCCAGTCTGTGGATCAAATCACAGCAACAGTATTATCGTGCTTGGCAAATTGGGCAGGATAAATCTGATGGCAAGGCAGGTGAGAATCCCAACAGCTTGGTGATAATTCACACATCAGAGCTTCCCTGTTCACAAACATCTGCCGGGGAAGATCCCAGGAAACCGTCAGGAGCAAACACCGCCAACACAGTGTTTTATTATTAAACTTATTCTGAGCCTTCTCTGAGGTTGCAGAGCAATATTTCAATGTACTCTTTCAGGAGGGAAGGGGAAAAAAAGATTAATAAAGATGTTAGGAAGCTGAACTGCTGTGAGATGTGTTTAATTATTCCCCGCAGGACTGCCCCAGCAATCTGCTGACATTTAGCCCCGACCTTGCAAATCCTCAGTAAATATTAATATATCAACTCAAACAGGGGCCGTTGTTTTATTGGTTCACGGAGCTCGGAGAGATTCGCCACAGCGGTGAAAAATAATGTGCAGAACTGAGGAAGACGGGCTGCTTTGATTTCGCCTTCTGCTGCACACATGAGCTGGGGGCATCAACAAAATGGCTGTGCAGCTGCTTCACCGCAGCAGCGGAGTGACACTTCAGATGGCTTCGCCTCCCTTTGTACAGCCTGCTGGAGTAATCCCAAAACCGCAGTGGCCAGAGATGAGAAAGTAGGCAGAAAGGGAGACCTTGCTAGAGAGAAGAGATCTCACTTCATTATCTGGGAGCGAGCAGAGATTTTTAACAAGTCAGAGGGTCTAGTTTGTCCTCCCTTAATCTCACCTACTTAGCCAGCGGAGTGGAACTAGCATAGGTCAGGCCGACCAGGGCACCACCTAGGGGCCCTACTTCACCTTCAGGAGGGGGGGGGTCATGTCCCCAGTCTTAGGACTACATATCCATATTCAAAAATAGATACGGTGTGTGTCAATTCAGGATTCCTTAAAGAGATGGTGGTTCCCAAAATGATGTCTTCTTTTGTAACACGGGGGGGGGGGGGGGGGAGATTTAATTGTTTTCTTTGTCAGTGCCTCAAAACTAGACATCTATTACTGACTTAACACCTCCCATTACTCTAAAGTCCCTGAGGGCTGTGTGTTTTTGCAGTGAGAGCAGGAAGCCCCCCCCAAAGTTCGTGGGTGCAAGCAAGGGGCTGCAGGAATGCGCTCGGCTTTCAGATGTACGCACTGCTGAGCTAATGCGTGATTAATTTTATTCATAAAAATGTTAATCACTTCATTGTGAGATCTTTTTAACATTCAGGGCACCCAGCACCTTTCTCGTCCCTCTTACCCACCCCCTTACAGCCGTTTTTTAATATTTCCTGACATTGTTGAAGCTTTTTCCAAGGAACCAGCAATTAAGCATACACTTAAGTATCAATAACAAGTACAACACCAAACCAACGGGGCAACGGGAGGATACAGGAAAACTCCAAGACTGAGGATGACCAGCACAGTCTCGGCTGCTGCATCTTGTGCCTCCAGCAGCCAGGTCCTCTCCCATCTTTTGACCTTCTCCAGCACCAGTAAAGAGCTGTCTCTGGAAAAGAACCAGGGGGAGAAGTTGGGATACTTTCTTCCCTGTTCCCTGGGGGAGCTTAGAAGGAAAGGAATGAAAAGAAGATGAATTTGGAGTGGGCATTCAAAGATAAAAGCCCTCTGCTTAGGAGACGTAACGTACAATCCACAGTCCAGGGCAGGCCTCTATGGTTCTGGGTTTAGAACCTTCCAGGTTGTGGTGGGGAAAGGAAGAGGGGCTTAGGTCATGGGTTCACTAGTTTATTCCTGCCTCAAACTTCTGGGAAGCCCCTAACCATAACATCCTCTTGTCAACCAATACACTCAGGGAGCTGGAGAAAGCATTAGAAAATCAGAAACAGCCCAGGAGTCTTCAGAAAACCAGCAGTGCTTTAGAGAGAAGGCTGGTACTCCGGCCCTGCTCAAGGACACCTTACTGCCTAGAGGACAGTGAGAGCTCTTCTTTAGCAGGCTGACAGGGGTAGCCTGCCGAGTGACTACCCACACCAAGTCTCAGACCAAGCCTCCAGAGCGCTGTGAGGGCCCTACCCTTGCTCAGTTCTTTGTGCCAGGAAGAGAGTCACTGAGGGGGCCAGCTTACTGTGGTTCATCTTCCAGACTCAAGGCTGCGCTCCTCACTGCTGCCCACTTCAAACAACCTTGGGATATTAGGATATATAAGAGTACTCTGCCATGGTGGCAGGGTGACTGTCAAAGCTTTTCTCTCCAATCAAAACAACTGTTAAGATACACAATTGACCGGTGCTTTGGTTAAAAACAAAAAACAAAAACAAAACAAATAAACAAACAAAAAAACATAGCTATAGAAGATGTCCTTTTGAAGCCATTTCCAGCAGCCCCTAGATAGCCTGGCTTTCGGGACTGACCCAGCATTACTTGGAATATGGCCCTCTATGCAGGTCCCACTTTCCTAAGATACAAAGACCTCCAGCAGCCTCCATGGTGTGACCTTTGGAGAGCTTTGAGCTCCTGCTTCGTTCATCCAGAGCTATAGTTAGAGTAAGCCTGCTCCGTGGGGGCACACTAGAGACTGCAATGCTTGGCAGCAGCTAAACTGCTCCTGGGATCACAGCAGGGTCTGCATGAAGATGGTACAATTAAGCACCCACTGGCAGCTTCTGCCCAGAACAGTTCTTGGGCTGCAGCTGCAAGAAGCCTTTGAGGCGAGGCTCTCTCATTCTGGGCTTCTCACCCCCTAATACACCCACAAGCCATCATGAATCACCATTCTCAGGTCCTGGCTCCTGGCTCCTGGCTCCTGCCTCCTACCCTGGATTCCAACACTACGG
Source organism: Acomys percivali (assembly GCA_907169655.1). NCBI lineage: Eukaryota > Metazoa > Chordata > Mammalia > Rodentia > Muridae > Acomys > Acomys percivali. Next base: position 34,259,033 of record OU015749.1, on the reverse strand, counting down.
CCAATCCACTCCTCTGAAAGCCACGCCCTTGTTCTCCTTCATCACCCATCACACTGGAAATCCAGTACCCCAAAACCTCCCTGTCTAACACAGGAGACCCCAGAGCCTGGCTGACTCTTCCTGCAATGTTCCATCCTATAACGAGGTCAGAGAAGCCTAGAAGTTTGTCTAGCCTTGCAAATTTCTGTGGCTGGTGGACTCCAAACACATGTCTGCTCCACTGGGTGTCCTGTGATCCTAGACTGCACTCTCCTTCATCACTTCACTCCACAAGTGACCCTCTGGGCTCTGCTTCCTTCTCTCTCTCCGGCATTTCTGTCTGCAGCAGCTATTGGTAAGTAACCAGTCACTTTGGGAACGCATTTCCTGGTCTACACCCCACCCACCCACCCAAACTCCCAAGCCAGTGTCCACAAACCCCAGTCTCTGCCGTGGAAGGGCCCCACCCCCTACCCCTGGTGGATAGTGCCTTTCTTAAGATGGAAACATTTCTGGGGTCTCTGCACCCCCAGGGCCTGCACGGAGCTCCCACTCATCTGAGGTTTGGAGCATTTGCAAGATGGTCTAGAAGCCAGCCCGGGGCGCCCCAGGTGCTGTGTCTAGCCCTGTCCTCCATCTTCTCATTCTCTGCCTGAGTCTGGACCAAAGGACAACTGGAGCTCTCGGCAGGGCATGATTCATTGGGTGGTGCCCTTCCGAGCCAAGGCCCGCATTGCATTAATCAGTGTCAGACTACTATAATGGAGATATGAATATGAATTCTCCATATTGCAGGGAGATAAATGTGCTTTTATATAATGGATCAGAGGAAAGAGGGATGGGTGGGAGCAGGGAGACTGCAGAAGTTCCAGGAGGTCAGCCAAGGGGGCTGATGCTCACTCCACAGGAGCTGGGCTGGGCACTCAATCCTACCCCCCATCTCCCGACACACACCCCGACTAGAGCTGTCTCTCATCCTTCCGCCTCCTCCCGTAAACTTCTAAAGAAGCTCCGTCTGTCTGTCTAGGACACTGCATGTCCTTTCCACCAGTAGAAAGGATGCTCTATGCAGTGGCCACCAGTTCTGTGAGGAGTCCTACCCAACCCTGAGGTCCTCCTTCAGTACCACAGAGTGCCCCCACAGAGTGCCTCCACACCAGGGATGAAGCCTGGAGAGCAATGTGGGGTACATGTGTCCTGCACAGGCAAAAAACGTCTCAAAGAACTTCTGTAACTCTGATATAAGACTGTGGTATCTCTGTGACCAGATCCTTCTTCTTCTTTTTTTTTTTTCTTCAAAAGATGACATTCCTCAGCACCCAGCACCTAGCACCCAGTACCACACAACAGCAGCACATTTGTACATGTGTAGCAACTGCAGAGAAAGGTGTGTAAACAAACAATACAATACAATGCTTTGGGGCTTGGTTAAAAATTCATTTTTAGCTTTGCACTGAAGAAAAGCAATTCTGACTGAGGCCTGCCGTGCACACAGTGAAGGCTGGTTCTCGGGAGGAGGACCCAGGCTGTTCAGCATCACCTTCTAGAAGATCAGGCTCCCACACTGTTGGGATTCTGTCAGTTAGCCGTATGCTAGTTTAGTCACAGCTGCAAATGGCCCCAGAGTACCCCAAATGCATTGAGCAAGGGGGGAAAGTAAATAGAAAAGAGGAGGGCAGGCACCCAGGCAATTACTTGTCTTAGATGAAAGGGAGAGCCTTACCTGTCTGGGCTGGAGGACTCCACCAGAGTCAGCTCCTGCTTCCCACAGGCACCCAGAACAGATCTCCGAGCACAGTTTGAAGGTCTGAGCAGCATGCCAGCATGCCTGGGTACCCCATTCTTCATTCCAGACCCACGGCATGGTTGGTCAGGGTTCTTTAGAGATGCACTTTCATTGTGGACCCCACTCCAGAGCCTCTGGGATGAAGGGTGCTGGGATGTGAGGCTCCATGCAACCTCAGCACAGACCTTTATAAAAGGATACTTTTGACTTAACAAACCCCATCAGGACAATGAAAGCACAGCTTACCACAAAGGTCCACTTTTGCCTCCAAATGCCAGTGGCCTGGCAGGCCCCCAGACACACACCGCACAGGCTAGCTCACATACATGATTGATCCCAGGAACAAGCCTGAAGCCTTGTCACTACAAGTCCTTGCTCTTGCCCAGAGAGCCCCAAGGCCCAACTCTCCCAGAGTTTCAAGGAGCCTTAGAAACAGCTCCAGCAGGGGTCAAGGCCCCATTCTGCTTTCCGACCATAGAGGGCGCCTCGAGCATGTCCGTTAAGACCTCGGAGCTCCCACCAGCTTAGCAGAGGGAGTCTACTGGACCTACATCTACCTAGCTGGACTGCTCAGCTCCCCAGCTGCTCCATCAACCTAGGACCCACTGCGTATTAACTAACTCAGGATCCTACATGAGATATAGTTACTCGCCTTGGCAGGGGCTCTGAGTCTCTGTTTCCAGTCTGGAGGTCCGTAAGCCCAGTCCTCCTCACCCAACCCATGGGAAGAATTGGGAAGAGTGGAAAGAATTGAGCAGGAAAGGGAGCTTGCATTGAGGGCAGTGTGGCCATGGCAGAGCCTGGAGGTCCACGCTGGTCCTTCATATAAACAAGGAGCGGTGGTCAAAGAGGCCCGCACGGATGGACACGGACACACACACACACACACACACACACACACACACACACACACACATTTCTGAGTAGCCTGGGAGAGAGCAAGATTCCTTGGCAGCTGGGAAGAGCTGAGCCCAAGCTGGGGAGGGGCTACCCAACTTTAACTTTCCCCCACTAAGCCCTTTTCTCCCGCAGTTTACATCCCCTTAGGCAGTTTTAATGTTTGCTTGCACAGACATCACGAATCCCGCAGCCATCAGAGTCCCAAAAGTCCTGGATCCGGGTTGTCAGAGCCTCCCACAGTGCAGGGAAGTGCCCTGCCGCGCCCGACGGATAGGAAAGCCGCAAAGACTGAAAGAAAGGACTCCTAACTTTCGACGCTGTGATTTTCAAAGCTCCTTTCCAGACCGCGTGTGCCGGGGTGCCCGCTCCTTCCAGCATTGTTGCTAAAGTCGCTCCCAGCCTCCTCCAGCCCGACTTCAGCTTCTGGGTGACTATTTGTCCCGGCTTCAGTTGGTGCACTGCCGAGGATCCTCCCACCCGGGTTTAGAGGAGCGTCCTTGACAACTCCTCCACCACAACCACCCCCCACACCTACCACTCACTGGATCCTCTTTCTTTGAAGCCAAAGCCGCATCTTGAATCACAAGAGCAGAGAACTCCGGGACCCTGAACTGCACCCCATCTCGCTTGTCTATATGAAGATCTTTAAAAGAATCTTCCGTTTTCCCCTCTTTACACTTAGCCAAGTGAATAAACACATAGCCAGCAATATTTCATACTCCATTACGTCCACACTCTGCCCAGAAAACGACCCTCCTCCAAAACGCACCGATCTCACAACTAGTGAGTAATTGATTTCGAGCCCCAAAGTTCCCCCTTTGGGAGTGTGCTTGGAAATTCTCTTCATTTCCCCCCATTTTGATCCACTTTAAGACAGCGGTTTTTTTTTTTTGTGTAAACTGCCTAAAATTGAACCCATTTACGTTCTGAGAAAGGCTGCTCCAGATAAACGCTCGTCTGAGCGTGGCAAGGATTTCAACTGCCAACAAGAAACTGGCCTAGGAGCAAAACGAGCAAATTGAACCACCACCTCCACCACCACCACCATGGAAAGCCTGTATGCCTGACACAGTAGGTTGTTCGGTGGGAACACTGTTCCAATACCCTACTCCCAAAGGAGTCGCTGGCATAACCGCAGCCTCCTGGCCTGTGCCCAGGATTTCAAGATCGCATACACCCTCGCCTCCCACAAAACCCAGGGGCACCAGGACAAACAGCTGCAGCAGCTTGGACATAGTTTCATTTAGTTTATTAGACAAAAATATATGATTTAAACAAGTTCGCTGACGCGCTATTTACAATCTGAAATCACGCTATATACAGAAAGGGAGGGAAAAAAGAAACAAAGAAAAGAAGACACAAACACAGGGGGCATTTACCGAATCGGATAATCAGCCCTAGAGGCAGGCAGAGACTGCCCACCCCTCAAGCGCTTAGGCAGATGAGCCCCTTTCTGCAGAGAGCGATGCGTGAGAATCGCTGACTCCGCTGGCATGTTTGTCCTTTACACAAGTCTCAAATATTTGTCTTAATTCTTCCCTCGTCTCCTCCCTCCCCCTCCCCCCCCCCTCCCCTCCCCCAGCGAAAGCAAAAGACCCTTAATCAGGCGGACGAGAGGGCTGCGAGGATCCGAGGCGTTCCCTCCTGCGGGGCCAGCGAGCTGTACGGGAAACACAGCAAGAAGACACCAGCAATGAGTAGACAGATCCAGTGCGCCAAGCCGCAGCTTCTTCCGGCAGAGCTGGGGCTGGGGCTGGAGCTAGACCGCCTTCCTACTGGCTTCCAGTTCCTGAGTACTGGTGAGGTCTAGATGGATAGTGCTCTCCAATTAAGGCTGCAGAACCCTCAATGCTTATAACCATCCCGCCCCAGTGCAAAAGCAAAAAGCACTCACTTGTCGCGCACAGGCTGGAAGGGCGACTTTAACTGCTGTGGGGGCGAATCCGGCCTGGGGACTAGGTCTCTCTCTGCGAGGGAACAGAAAATGTGTAAAGTTAGGGGGAAAAGGTATAGGTAGTGGGGGTGCGCCGGTTGGAAGGGCCTCTATGCCCAGATTACTAGATAAAGCTCAGGCAGATTTCCTGAAACCAACGCTGCCCCTATCCCTCCCTCAGACAAGCCCTTGGGTGCAACTCAAGGCTAGCTCCTTACATTAAGCCACCCCTATGCACCACTACTGTCATTCAGTCACCTCTAGGTTTCTGTAAGCCTGGGATTAAGTAAATGGGTGGATGCAGGGACTTTTTAGCTCCGTACCTGGAAGTGCGGGACTGTTACGCGCTGAGGCCTTCTCACCGTGGAGCACCCCAGTGGCAACTTGGACAGGCGGCTGCGGAGGTGGTGGTGCGGTCAGGTGTGGGCCATGAGGTGCTGCGTGCGGCGCGCCGACGCCCAGGAAGGAGCGCATGTTCAGCAGAGAGCCCTGTGCTAGGAAAGCGCCGTTGGTCCAGTTGGAAAATTTGCCTATGTGACAGGTGTACAGTCCGTGGCTGGGCAGAAAAGCCGGGTGTTGCAGGGATGAGCCGCTGGGAGGTCCGTGTGCGCTGGGATGGCTGGAGGGCGGCGGCGGAGATGCCTTGGGAACACCGTCGGGGCTAGTGGCTGTCTCAGCTAGAGACCAGATCTTGGGCTTGCTGTGCGGCGCGCCCTGCAGGCCGACCGCCGCGGCGCCGGGACTCAGCAGGCGAGTGCTGCCGGGCTCTGAGACCTCTTTAGCCAGGCCCAAGTGCGAATCTTGGGACTTGAGTGTATCAGCGGCCGACAGGGGTGAGCTCTGGTCCCTAGCTGGGGTGGTGGGAACTATGCGCGCCCTAGGAGCCTCCGCCTTTTCTTCATCGTCTTCGTTACTCTGGTCCCCATCACGCTCGTCTATCTGGTCGATGTCAATGCTCTCCAGGTCGATCTCCTCGTCGTCCTCGGCCTTCTCAGGGTCGCCCTCTGTGTCACTGCCAAAGAGGGCGCCATCTTCCTGGTCCTTGCTGCGTGCCCCCCCAAGTAACCTTGTTCTCCTTCTTGAGACGGCGGCGGGCATTGGCGAACCAGGTGGAGACCTGTGTGAGGGTCATCTTGGTGATGATGGCCAGCATGATCTTCTCTCCCTTGGTAGGGTACGGGTTCTTGCGATGTTCATTGAGCCAGGCTTTCAGCGTGCTGGTACTCTCTCGCGTGGCGTTCTTGGGTCGCCCGGGGTCCCCGTATTGGAACTGGCCATAGGGGTAATAAGCAGGGGTCGTGTGGGCTGCAAAAGTAGCTGGGTGCACCCCGGGGTTGTCCTTTAGTTCATACTGAGAGCCCTGCAGCAACCGCAGAGCAAGAGAGAGGAGAGAAAGGAAGTGGGGGAGAGAAAAGAGAGGGAAATGTGAGTTACTGGAGCTAGGAAAAGAACATCCATGCTCCTGTGGACCCCGGGTGCCTCTGGGGGCACTGATTCACCAGGCTCAAAAAAGGAACACACAAGCGCGAACACACACACACACACACACACACACACACACACACACACACACACA
>OU015749.1:34233995-34252849 GCA_907169655.1 Acomys percivali | reverse complement strand
ACACACACACACACACACACACACACACACACACACACACACACACACACTTGGAGACCCAAGGCAGCTGGGATCTTAAACTAGATTGCAGGCACTGGATCTCCAGTAAATAGATTTTTTTTCCCCCTCTGTTGTTCACTCTGGATAAACTTCTAGAAGCCCTGGTCTCCCTAGAGTCGTCTCAGGATCCTTGGTCCCCAATGCCACCCTTTCAAAAAATTCCGATTTTCAAGTTCAGCTTACAGTGGCTGGAGGAGGGAGCCTTTTATGTAAGCTGATGAAACATTTTTCTCCGCCATGAAACACTCAGAACTAAAGGCCTCTCCTTCCCACCCTGAAGGACTCAATCAAAATAAACCATCAGGGCACTCTTCAGCCTAAATTCACCACCAATTTAAAATGAAAGCATAGTCCTCCTATTGCCTCCGAAATAAATCTACATATAATGGTTCACTCACATAGAGAGGTCTGTAGTGCTAATAGGTAATTTAAAGTGTAATCCTGGCCATCCTCAGTAACAATGACAAGAACACATTTTTTAAAAATACAAAAGGAGACCTGATCCTGTAAAATATTAACAGCAGGCCCTGGAGCCACAGGCTGCCGCTCAGGGGAACCGGTTCCGTTTCCTGGGCCTCTTCTCTGCTTACTTTATCTCTTAAGTTTGACTTTGATCTGCAGCCGAGCAAACAGAAACTGTTTGCAGGCATTTAGAGGCCATGATTTATTTGCAATCAATATTCTTTTTATCATCAGTAGTAAAACACAGCAAGTCAAATTATCCCATCAGCTTTTTTGGTAAATAACATTTTATCTTTCTAACAGCCTCATTAGGCCTCATTATTACCATAAATTGCCCAGACAGAAGCTCACTCACAATTTTATCTTTTGGGTTCCAAATACTGGATCAGAAAATACTGGAAAGCAAGGCCTCCTTGGAGGATTTGGGTTAGGCTTACTTTCCCAGAGCCCAGTAGGAGACCTGAAGGTAGCACAAACACCTTAGAGGAACGAATTTTATTTTGTCCTTAAAGAGAAAGCAAAACTAAACAACAGCAAAAACCTCCCGTGGACTCTCCCTACCTCACGACAATGGGAACAGACCCTCCCTCCCCCACAAACACCGGGGCAGGATTCCCAAAAGGCTCACATCTGTATTCAAATTTGCAGATAAAAAAAAATACGCGCAAAAAATAAATAGCCCTTCATCTTCCATTTTTAAAAAAACGGATCCAGTTACCAGGTTATCAAAGAATAAGTCTGAGCACTTAGAAAGTTATTAAAAGTGCATTTCTTTGACTAATTAATTTAGTGATCAAGGCCGCGTCGAAAGGGCTTCTGTGGCCCGAATTCATCTGTGCCTCGTCGTTGTGAAACGCACTTCTCGCTTTTCAAAATTATTTTAGTTGTAATTATAAATGAGAAATTTCAGCCTCGATCTGCTGGGAATTGTTTTCTGAAAGGGGACCTTGTAAATCTCTCATCGCTCCCGGGGCATGCTGGCTGTCTGGACAAAATGGGGGTTGATCTTCCTAGTTAGAAAGCGTCAGAAAAGCGACTGGCCTGATCACTGAGAAATGAGCTTTCTTTCTAAACTACAAGAAAAGTTCGGGAAAACGCGCCGGCCGCTTTACCCTGCATAACACCTTTTAGGGTGTCCGGTCCGGTTTGTTTTTTCGGAGACAAAATAATTCAGGGTTCTTGGAAATTGCACTCTCCAGAAGATCCAGGGCGGAAGGATGCTGCCTTCCAAAAACCCCGCGCCCACCTCACTATTTGCCAGCGGCCTCAAGTTTAAGCAGCCCGACCTTTCAGTCAAACCAAGGAAAATTGATCGTTTGGAAGGACAGACGGGCCGATGCTCCTGCGGAGAATTAAATTTACATCCCCCTCCCCCACCTGACACCCACTGGGACAGGAGATGGGAGGGCACCCTTTATTTTAAGCCCTGGGACGCTGTTCCTTTAATTCTCCCTTATGTAATGCGGGAAGAAAAGTGCTTTTCTTTCGGTTCAAATGGAATGAAAACTTTGGCAACTTACTAAAGTAAAGACAAACACCGTTTCTGAAGCCAGAATTTATGTCAACTTAGTATTTCTTAATCTCCGTTGCCTATGATCCTTACACACGCCACTAAGCGACCTCTCTGCTCTGCGGATGTCTATTGTTTGATAGGATGTTTTTGACCAGCTCTACTAGGTTTAACCGGTTCCCGTTGGCAAACTCTAGGGCAACTATCTGTGCTCTGCCAAAGAGGGAGAAGAAAGGTCTTCTGGGCCCAAGGGAAAGGCTCAAGCAGCGGTGGGCCAGGCCGGCCTCCAGGCCAGGGCGGTGTGAGGAAAGCGGCCCTGGTCGCCGGAGCCCGGCGGGCCTGCCCTGTAACACTGGCCGATTTTACCGGGACCTTCAGCGCTTGCCGCGTTCTGGGGCCTGCTCCTCGAGGTTTCTCTCTACTAGTGCGCTACCTTCTTTTTGACTCCAGTCTTCAATCTCCCAAGACCGCGGTGGTCAATGCCCAGGCCTTTGGGCACTCTCGAGTCCCCAGGGGACGAGGTCCCCGCTACCGGATTCCCTCTACAGGACCACTCGCGCCCCTTTCCTAGACATTGCCTGAGGGTCCTCTGTTTCCCCTTTTGGCCAGCCGCTCCCGCTGTTCCCAGGCGCTGGGATCTCCCGTGGGCGCGGGCCAGGAGTGCGCGCGGGAGGCAGGAGCACTCACCATTTGAGAGAAGAGGCTGAGGTCCGCAGCGTAGGGCAGGAAGGCGCTGTAGTTGGGTGCTCCCGCGTACGGTCCAGCCGCGGCATACATGCCTAGCACCGAGGTAACTGCGGCCGCTCCTGCGCCTGCTCCCAGTTCCGCGGTCCCGGGCCGGCCCGACGAGGCGGCGGCCGCAGCAGCTGCGGCCGCAGCCAGCACCCCAGGGCGCTCTCCACCATAGGCGCCTGGGCCCGCGGCGCTTAGGTATTGGGGGTAACCCAGCTGCGGGAAGGACATGTCCGCGGGCTCTGCGGTGGCGGAGTGCAACACTAACGGCGCGGGCAGAGGGTCGGCTGGGGATTGCAGGAGACGTGACTCCCGGGCTGCGGGCAGCGGGCGGGGCAGGATCGGGCCAGCCGGGGGGGCGGGGGCCGGTCTGGGTTTCTCGGCCCAGTGCTCGCTGGCGGCGCCCGGCTCCCGGCTGCGCCCGGATCCGAGATCGCGCGCCGACTGCGGCGGCCGCCCTCCGCTCGGCGGCGGGGCTCTCAGACACAATTTGAAGTTGATGCTTTGATTGGCATCCCCTTGAGCACAGGCCCCGCCCCTGGCTCCCCTCCCGCCCCCTCCCTGCCTCCAGCCCGCCCTCGCTGGCCGCTCCCGCCCCTCACGGCGAGCACGTGGTGCCCCTCGCCCGCCGGGCCACCTCCTCCTCCGGTGGGCGCACGCGGCCCGTCTGCTGGTGTGGGTCCGGAGGCCTCAGGCTCCTTCCCAACCAGCCCCCGCGGCTTTTGACAACCTGTCGACACCGGTTTACAGCTGTCTGACACCCGGTTTTGCATCCGAGATCTGTCCCCCTAACCCCCTTTAACAAAAGCTACTCTGGGATTGCATTTCTACAGCTGGGTCGGCGGGGAAAGAGGCCTGGGGCCAGGGGACAGTCTATAGCGAGCTGCCCCTCTTCTGTGGCTGGCGCTTCCGCACCTCCGTGGGACGTATTTGGCTGAAGTTCTTGGATAAATCAATGCGTGGCTGGACACCTCGGTTACAGGGTGCGTCGTCGTCACCCTGGCTCCACTTGCTAGCAACAGATCCCCCGGAAGTGGCTGGCCTCCTTGCACTTGGAGAAGAGCGATGTGGCTCAGTCGATTTCTCCAAATTAAAAAAAAAAAAAAAAAAAAAGCAAAAAAACTTTGAAAATAGGCAAGCCAGCTGGAAAGTCGTTGCCTAGGGCAGGAGGGACTCTAGAGGGAGGGGGAAAGGAGTGGAGGAGGGGAGCAGACCCTCACAAGGTAAACGGACGCGGGAATCCTGCCCTCAACTACCTACCACCCTATCCTAGCTTTGGAGAAGCCTGCACGGCCTGAGAGCCCGCGTTTGTCCACTAGGTGTGCAGATGCGGAGAGTCAACTTGTGTGGAGCTCAGGTACCTGAGGTGTCGCTGCGACCAGCCTCGGACCGGACAGTTGAGTTCCCCACCCTGCACCCCGCTGCCCACCCCCTCCCCTGCCTCCGCCCCGCTGTCTCTCTCCACCCCGCTGCGCAGCTCCTATTTCAGACGTTGCGAGAAGGAAAACTAGACAAGTTGGAAGCTCTAGCCATAAACGGCTATGGGATGCCAGGGATCTGGCGGCTGTTTGCACAGGGCAGACATTGAATGCACCTTCCTCTCTCGTGGATCACAGGCAGCCTGAGGATGCTTCTGTGCTGGGTTCCCTAGACTGTTCTTGGAAGCGCAGAACCAAAATGTCGGGAAACCTGCCTCCAATCCTAGGGCCACATTGCCTGTCGCTGCTTATAATGTGGCATAGGCCTCCTCGTGGCAGAGCTTCAACTGCAGGTTCTAACACCAGCCTTAGTGAATTTAGGGCCACTGGGGACAGGCCTGACAGAGAGTCCCAACTTGCATATTGCAGTGCTGCCATCCAGGGCCATCAGGACCCTGGACACCAGCTAAAGCCCACCCCCCTTGTCCCAAATTCCCACAACATCAGGAAGTCCTCACTTGTAGGTCTTTATAACAGACACTGAAGCTTGCCTGTAATTAGCCACAACACAGCTGGTAAAAGTAGTTACTAATTACCAGCTGGAAAATCAATCGGGCTTCATTTCTCTGCTCTGGTCAGGTCTTCTTTCTTGTTCAGGCTGCCCCCTCCATCTGTGCCCCATACTTCGTGCCCCCTCCAGCCCCTAGGGACCTGTTCTTGCTTTGACTTAGACTGGAGGGTATCAGAAGGGAACACTGGAGGCTCTGGCTTACAAAGCTCCTCTTTGTGACTTCTTGGGGGAAGAGGGGGTCCCAGCTCAACAGTCCCCTTCCAAACACAAGCTTGGAATGCTACATTCCACAGACTCCAAACAAATGTAAAAACCACAGGAGTCATGGTGAAGAACGGGGTCTGACCATTGTTGGGGCTCAGTGAACCCGGATTCACATTTCAGGTGACAAGTAAACACAGGTAAGGTAAGACCTGGGATGTTACCTCATAGAAGAAGGTGGGGCGTCAGTCCAAACACTTCTCGTGGCCAGTACTCACCCAGGAAGTTTACTGGCTTGTCCTCACTCTCCACAACAGCCCCTGACTTGCAGGTCATGGGTCACCTGCTTTAGGTTTATTAGAGCTCTTAGGGAGGGATTTAGGAAAGAGCTAGGAGTGTTTTGTCCTCCCCTTAACTGGCCCATCAGTGCTCCTTTTCCACAGAGTACCAAAGACAGGAAATGAGTGGAAAGTTGACAAGATAATTCAAGAGGCTCCACATGGACAGGTTTGTCGCTTCCCTTCAGGACTGGGCAGCTGCAGCAAGTGTTTGGGCAAGTTGCCTGTGCTCCCCATTCTTTGCTATTGGTCAGGTCTAGGGCTGCAAAAAGACACTTGTGCTTAAAACCAAGTGCTAGCAGAGACCCTGGAACCTCCTTCCTTTCTCCTTGGCTCCTTGTAGCTATGAATGAGGAGAGGGGAGCTGGAGGGGGGGACCAACAAGGAGGTGCAGACAGCAATGTGGGGAACAAAAAAAAGAGTCATAGAATTGTTCCCAAGTCCTCCAACCTGACAGGATGCAGAGTAGAAGCTAGACAGTCCTATCTCTGGTTGCAAGCACTGCACGCCCCTTCCCCCAAAAGTTTACATACAATAGAAAATTAGGACCAAGAAGTTGATGGTGTCTGTTGTATGATGGAAGAAGAGGTCCAGGGCCAGAAACATGATAGGAGTCTTATTTTATCATCCTTGCTAGGAGGCCCACTTGCCCAATTATGGCCAGGATCTTCTCTCATTGCCTGTTTTGGATGGAGGGTGGAACAGTACAGAATAGGGAAGCCTCTGTCATAAAAACTTCTCCTGCCCTCACCTGCCAGACCCATGGATTCCACCCCCTACCCCTACCCCCCCCCCCCCCACACACACACATGCAGAAATATCTTCTTCCTCAACCACAAGCAGCCTCCCAGTGGCTGTCAAGGCAAAGCAATCAGAGGAAATTCAGACCTAGGGTCTCTGCAAGGTGGTTTCAAACTTGCCCCTGGTGGAGTCTTGTATCTTTCTGGGAGCCACAGAGCCTTGGGACAAACATAGGGCTGAGGACTGGGTCAACTGAACTTAGGATCTAATCAACCCTTTGGGGGCAGAATGGAGCCTCTGTGGACCAAGGAGAAAGAAAAGACAGGCACTAGGGAAGAGGGGTCAAGGATGGGGGTTGCTAAGGTGTACCCTGCCACCTTAGGATCAATCTGGGTCTTAAGGCATGAAGGAAACTTGATCTTTGGGGACACTTTTCTACATGAGAGAAAATTGCCTTTTAGTGCTGCCTTCCCAGGGTCTTTCTGCTTCCACTCATTGCCCCTCCCGGAGGGATTTATTTAGATAAAGTTGAGATCAATCAAGTTAATAATATCCTAGTTTACAAGTTTGTTTCTTCAAAAATCACCATCCAGTGCTTGCCAGAGTATGCTGTGCAGAGACTGTCAGGGTCCTAAGTCATCCTTGGGAGCATTCAGGTAATGGCTTCATTACCAGAGCAGAAAAACAGCTGGTGCAAGTGACAGGAGTCAGGTTCTGGGGACAGCAGCACCAAGTCTGGCCTAACCTGGTCAAAGCCACAGAGACTCTCCACTTGACTTGTGTGTGCTGATTGAAAGCCCCTTGTTAAGTACTCATAGCCGGGCTGGCTCATGCCTTTAATCCCAGCACTTGGGAGGCAGAGGCAGGTGGATCGCTGTGAGTTCGAGGCCAGCCTGGTCTAGAAAGTGAGTCTAGGACAGCCAAGGCTACACAGAGAAACCCTGTCTCGAAAGACCAAACCCAAACCAAACAAAACAAAAAACTTTGTATCTTTCCCCAGGAGGACCAATATGTACCCTACAAGTACCAGCTTGTGTATCAAAAGCCTAGAACCTTAAGTGAGGGTATAACAGCAACCTTATGCACCTAACCCTCTTGGTAGCATCCTCATGGGCCAGGGCTCCCTAAATTGGGTTTTTTACTCCCCTTTGTAGCACCAAGCCAGGGCTTTTACGGAGGAGCTTTTAGAGATTTTGATGATGGCAAACAAGGGTCACACACAGCAAATCGCCTGGTAGGTTGGGAGCTGCAGGGACTGTGGCAGAAGCCCCATGGTCATCCCCTAATAAGGTGAAATTTGTACCAGTTACTCCTGGGAAACCTTGAAGAAAACGCTCCAAAAGCAAGCGCCCTGGGAGGAAGCCTTGCCAGGTAGGAATCGCCCCTGGCTAGGGCTTAGCCCAGCAGGCAGTCCCCTGGCCTGTGTTGAGGGTCTGAAGAACCTACTCACTGCACTTCCCTTCTGCCTGCAGATCCAGGCCTGAAAATCGCAGGGGACTAAGGACTGCGGTGTGGACTGGACCTAGTCGATCAGTCTATAGAAACAAGATATCCGTGTCCTCGGGAATTGCAGGATGGGGATAGTATGTGTGAGCACACACGTAAATATTTTATAAATTTCCCCTTAATTAACCAGATCACTCCCATTATGCCCCCAATACCATCAACAGCGACGGTGTGAATGAAGGTTTTCAGGGCTTATAATTTGATGTCACCCGACGGTCGCCCAGGGGCAGAAGCGCAATCGTAGCGCCAGCTGCGCTTGTATTTATTTGTTTTTCCGCCGTGTTCCTGTAGGGCTCCATTATGCAGTTTTTAATTAGTTTGTGTTTGTATTTCACCCGTCCCAAATCAATCCCATCCCAGAGCAAGGCCATGTAAATTCTTGCAGTACAGGTGTTGCTTCCTGCTCCCCTAAGCTAGCAAACGCGTGTCTGACAAATGAAACCCCGACTGCCGCACAGAGGACTGTCAGCTCCCAGCAGCTGAGATCGCAGATCAAAGCCAGTGGGACTTAGGAGCCCTTGTGAGCACCAGGGAGGATGAGGATGCCATGGTGGCTCCAAAATGACATTAGAGGGAGACAGCCAGAGCCTGGAGACAACAGAGACTTCTAATTTTCCTCCAAGTCTGTGGTCATCCTTTGGGCCAGCAATGGTCTGGGGTGGCCTTTCCTTTCGAGACTGAGAGCACATCAGTTGCAGCTGCTCTTTGAGGGTTGGTTCCGGCAGGATACCCTGGAGAGGCATGTGAACGGGGAGGCTGTTCCACCAACCCTCGCTTGAGCAGAGAACATACTCCAAAATTTCTAGACAGGAGCCCCACCCTTTTATGTTTTTTCCTCTTGAAATGAACTATGTCAAGAGCATGGAAATCCATTCTTCCTCCAATGGAGAACTTATTTTAAGGCTATCTTTGTCTCTCTGGAATAGAGACGGTTCATCTTTAACTGAGGCACATAGAAATTATGATTCAACAGCAGTGTATATTTAATTAGCGTAATCTCGCTTGAATTTAATTACCTAATGAATTATTTGTTTAAAGGGTAGAGCGACCGTCTTGTTTGCCAAGTACCAGGCAGACCTCTGATAACTTGCTGCCAGGACTCTGCAGTTTAAGGACTGATCTTTAGCTCTCAGAGTCTGTAACTGCTCCTAGAAAGCTCAAACACAGATTGACCCAGGCATGGGGGGGGGGCAGTTGGGAGGGGAGGGAGTGTGTGGGGGACGGAGGATGGATGGCCATGACATCCCATCAGCACAAAGGTTGGTTCTCTTCTGCAGTGTACATGGGGCTCTTTGTGAGTTAGTGTCCTCTGACTTTTTATCATGTAAATCTAGTTTATGCTATAAGCATTTCATGTACTTAGTTCCACACTCCCACCCCTGCAAGCCTTGGCTGTGAGTGGATTTACTTGTGGTCTGCATTTATTAGGAGGTGCTTGAATCAGGAACTCCCCAGAGCTCCCCAGGCTGGATTCCAGGTTGCTTCAGCAGCCCCTCCTGATGGTGTAAAGTCCTTTGGTTATGTGGGTTTCAAAGGATGGGAGGGGAAGCTATCCTGGTGCAGACTTTCCCCTGAGCTTTTGGATCCTACACTGCACCACACCATTTCTTCTTTCTTCCAAAGTGAAAGCAGGTAATCCCCAGCTGCTGCCATTTGTGGGAGGCTTTAAGAACAACCTGTTCCCAGACAAGTTCAAAACAGTGTGCTTAGTGCAAAGACTTTAGTTACAGACCAGTGGGCCTGCCAGGATCTCCCTCTTCTGCCTGCAGTGGAGGTTGGCCCACTTCATCCCCTCTTGGGTTAAAGAACCTCCTGATTTCTGTTTTTCCTGTGGTAGGTAGGAGCTTCAAGAAGAACGTGTATGTCTGGGTAGGGGAGGTGTGTCTGTGGAGAAGGCATGCCACCCTGATGAAGAGAAAAGAGGAAACAAGACCACGCAGACATCCTGTTCCCGCATGATTTGTTCACAGAATACTTTAAGTTCAGGTGTGGGCAGTATTGCCATGTAAGTTGATAAGAGTTATTAAATTCTTTTCTTCTGACAACCTTTGAGTTTTACCATAGCCATGCAGTTTGAAATGGATGCTTTAATAGCCAATGGTAGGTTTATTATCATATAAACTTAATCACATTCAATTATGGCTACAATAGCACCTTTCTTCCAAAACATGCAGGATGATGTCAGTGTGCTTTTAGGCTTATTTGTGAATTTTCTCCGCATACACATATTCCTCAAAATAACAAGTGACAGGAACAACTGGAGAGGACTAGAGATAATAGCTGAGCAATGATAACACATTTCTCAGATCTGAGCAAATCCACAGATGACTTTCTAGTCAGGCCCTCAGAGGAAAAGATACACACAGGACAGAAGGATAGGAAACACAAAATGGCATATTTGTGCTTGACACTTCCAAAAATGTTTGAAACTTAGACCAAACAGTGATAGGACTTCATATCATCCTGCAAACATTTATATCACTGTAGATAAAAGCTGATGCGCTAGACGTCCGTTACAGCTTCCATTGACAAACACACACCCGTAGAACATAGCCCAGTTGAATGCATAAGACACGTCAGGATGTGAACGGATGTGCACACCAGACTTTATGGGTTGATGGGTTAAATAATTTGTTTTCTACATTTAAGAGATATCTCTTCAACAAAAATGTCCAAAAACTAGTATCTTAAAGGTTAGTGGGCATCTGGGAAATTCTGAGAAATCCAGAAAACTGGTTGGCCAGCATTTTCCAAGGCTGGTCTTCCAGGTATACACAGGCAGGACCCAGGGGCCTTGACCTATCTGGCCATGATCTTTCTTGTCACTTAACTGTCATCCCAGGTCATTTTCTGGAGAGGTTCCACAGTTTGGAGTTCTTGGCTGGATCTCTCTGGTTCACTTCTTCCTTTTCTAATGACACAAGTTCAGTCCTCCTGGCCTGTCCTCCCACCCTTCTGTGAGTTTTGGGAAATCTCTGTGTCCATACGTTCCTGCCTATTCCTGAAGAAAAGGCAGGGTGATAGGGGAAGAGAAGAAGAAGGAGTGTTGCCTTCTGGCAAACTCATTTCCATAAGTAAGTTGGCTTGAAGGAAATAACGTACCTGTGCCCAAGCAGGAAGCCATTGTAGGCAAAATTTCTTCCCTCCCCATGTCCCATACTTCCATAGCTTATATTAAGGCTTCTCCATTTCAGAGCAACCTTCCATGTCCCCATAGGGGCTACAGGTTGCCCACCCATCTTCCACACTAGATAACAGTTCAACAGACATCCACGTGGCTGACTCGGGTCCTCTTGGAAATACTTGAAGGACTACAAGGTGAGTTGTGAATTTTAGCTTTCCCTGCGTGTTTTTTGACCTCTTCTATAGACATCCAGCTTGGAGAAGAAGACAGTAGATATATCTGAAGATAATTATGGATGTAACATTGGTCTCTTCCTCACAGAACCTGTCAAATGCATAGTGTCTATACCGTGACACGGTTTCTGGCGTAGAAATCTCCAAGCTACCATCATATATCAGTACTATTTCCTCTCACAAAAGTGTGGTTCCACAGCCATCATGACCACCAGGAGAGCTTCCCTGATGAGCTGGATGCACTTTAGGTTTGACCAAGAAATGATTCCAGTATAGAAGGACAGTGTGAGCCCACGCCTGCCTTCCCCCAGTAGCTGTGCCTCACTGCCAGCACGTGCATGACCACTGGGGCAGTGTCAGATCATTTCGGAAGCTATAGACTGTGGTGTTATCTCTAGAGGTTTGTAATAAGCTCTAGCTTAGAACCTTGGCACTTGCTCACCAGCCATGTGTACTGCAAGGGACAGGCAGGCCAAGGTAACCTCTCACTAGGGCCCTCCCTCCCAGCCTGCTGCCAGATACTGATGGCCTGATACTCCCTTACCCTCTCTCCAACCTTCCTTCTTCCCTTCCTTCTTAATTCCCTTTATCTATTTATTCTCTTAAGCCCAAGGCACTAGTATAGGAAATAGACAGCATTTTGTACTGTGGAGGAAGCTAAGATAAATTACTCCTCTAAGTATCTAAGTGTCTAAATTGGACATTAAGTGCCACACACGAAGACACCTAATGGTTCTGCAAGGCAGGAAGAGGAGGCGCTTGGTCAGACACCAGCTATTATGTTTAAGCCCAGCCTCCCATTGCCTGGTGCATTGCTAGGATGCTGCATGGGCCTCCTCTCTCTTCAGACTGCAAATGGGGCACCAAAATGAGCCTGCAAGTCAAGGAGAGCATGAGGGTTCATTTCCTCCATCCTACTCCGAATCAGCCTAGCTGGGTGCCTTTACCACGCGGCAGCAGCCTGCCCAGTTTTGGGTCCCTGGACACTTCTGATGCTAGACCACCCTGCCCTGCCGTTATCATTCCTCTGACAGCCTAGAGCCAATCCAGAAGCACTGCTGTCTGTGAGCCAGTCCCGGGTGAGCCTTTATCATTTCCCTGCCCCTTTCTTTGGCTCTTCAGCCCATGGGTGAAGCTGGTCCTAGGCTTGCTGTCCTTTTTTAATCCCTTTTTCCATTTTCTTTTATGATTTGAATATGAAATGCCCATAGAGACTCACAAGTAAAGTTGGTCCCCAGCTTGTGGTAGTGTTTTAGAAGGTTCTGGAAACATTAGGAGGAGGGACTTGGCTGGAAGAACTAAGTCGCGGAGAGGCTAAACATTGGCAGGTCACCAAGGGAGAGTCAACAGGCTCTGGCTGGCCTCCTCACTGTGTTATTGGTGCTCTACTTCCCTGCCTCTATTTGAGAAGCCAGGTAGCCATGGATGGAGCCCCTGGAATTGCACAAACTGTACCTTTCCTTCCATCGCTTATGCCTGCTTCTCGGCTCACAGCTATAGAAAGCTGCTACATCAACTAACACAATGAACATTCATATGCTATCATTTCTTCATTGGATTCAACTTCCTGGGAGGTTATAAGCAGACACCTCAGATTGGGTTTGTCTCACAGTTTGGAGGCTGGAAGTCCCAAATCAAGGTGTATGCTAGATGAGTCATTTTAGCTGCTGGGGGTGGCTCTGCTCTAGGCCTGTCTGTGCCAGTTTTAGGTGATTGATTGCTGGCAGTCTTGTGGTCCTTGATTGGTAGACATAGCACTCCAATCCCTGTTTTTATTTTTAATGTTACCTTTTAGGTTTTTTTTTTTTTAAACAAAATCTCGTCATGTTGCTCAAACTGACTTTGAACTTGATAGTTCCTGCTTTATCCTCCTGAGTGTTGGGATTGCAGGTGTCCAAGGATGACCCAGGACCCAGTTTTTTTTCAACCTGCCTTTATCTTCACTAATGATATCATGAAGACCTTATAACCAAACAAAGTGACATTGTGAGACATACCACATTTGTACCTTGGGGACAACATGTCTGCCCACAGCAACACCTAGTTCAGAGTCCTTCGCAGCAAGTCTTCTCTGTCCAAGCCATGAGCGTCACTTCTGCATTCTCACTAGGCTCTGAGTGATGGACTTGAGATTTTATAGTCAATAGGGACAACTGTGAATGTGTCAAGAAAAAGAAGGAGTTCAGTCACCATTAACCCAAGGTGTGTGTGTCACACCAGAGGACGTGAAGAGGAAGCTGTCCAGTCTCGAACAAGTCTGGAGGCCCATGGAGGACACAGGCAAAGCTGCAGCATGGGGCTTATTGAGAGATGCAGGAAGAAACACTGAGGCCTTGTCATCATGATGGATGCCTGTGGCACAGGAATGACATGGGTTTTCTTCTCACAGCCATGTGGGAAACTATATGTACCTATAGAAGGGGCACGTATGGATAGAATGTCAGAGGGGCGCTGAGGGGGTCCACACTCATCTGAGCTGTAGGATCGAAGCCATTTAAGGCAGAACAGATGACTTCACACCAGCTCTACAGCCACAGTTAGTGAGAATAAAGAGGAAGTCGAGACTATGGGCCAGACCCGATTGCACCAGCCGTGGATTGCTTTCTTTTTTTCTCCCATCGCTACTCACATCCCTCTAGGGATAAGAGGTAGCTGTCTTGATGGGGCCAGACAGAGACTCTGCCTGGCAGCCCATGTGGGCACACAGAGTCAGGTGGAGGGTGCTCTTGTCTGTCCTGTTTCCAGTGCTGGAAACTGTTCTTCTGAGTTATACCAAGACCTCCTCCTTTTTTTATTTTTCATTTGATTTTGAGACAAATTTCAGTAAGTTGCCCAGGTAGTCTTTGAACCAACACTGTAGTCTGGCTGGCCTTGACTTTGTTATTTGCTATCATTCTATACCAGACTCATGAGTAACTAGGGTGTCAGGCTGTACCCCTTTGGTCTTGCCCTTTAGGGAGAAGAGCTTGAGATCTTGCATTGTATTTACTGAGTATAAAGATATTACTTTTAAGGACTGGAAAGAAAGCTCAGTAGTCAGGAGCGCTTCCTGATCTCGCAGAGGACCTAAGTTGAGTTCCTGCAACTCCGGTCTCTGTGTATCCGACACGCTCTTCTGACCTCTGAGGATACCAAGTATTCTCAAGGTGCACATACATACATGTAGGCAAGCGCACACATGCACATTAAAAAAAAACAAACCACAACTTGTGCTTATTGGTCACTTTATTGATTGATGGTAAATAAGAGAGGGCCCAGCCAAGTGTGGAAGATACCTCCCCTGGGTACCTAGGTAGTCCTGGGTGCTTTAAGAAACAGGCTACGCAAAAACCATTGGGTTGGGGGATGGGGGTACAAATCAGTAAGCAGCATTCCTCCAAGGCTTCCACTCTAGTTCCTGCTTCCAGGTTCTTGCCTTACGTTCCTTCCCTGACTTACTTTGATGATGGAACTGTGATGTGGAAGTGTAAACTAAAGTAAGCCTGTCCTCTCCAGGTTGCTGTTCATCCTGCTGTTTATTGCAGCAATAGAAAGAAGGTTAGAACACCAGGACAATCACCTTTGACTTTATTGCAGCTCATGATGGAAGTAACTGACTCTCAGAAGAAAACGCCTGTAGAGATGTGGCTCCACAGTGTTAAGGGAGAATGAAGAGCTCAGAAATCAGAATTGTTCTTCTCACAGGAACCCATCAATGGCTGAGTGTGCTATTTAGAGATGATACCAGCTACACATGAGCCTTCTGGAAGATGATACTTCAGATGCCAAACACAGTGGCTTTTCCTAAGGTGAAGACCATAGCTTCCTCAGTTAGAGACCCATGTAAATGGCTAAGGCAGAACTCCTTGCTAAGTATGGCAAAGCAGAACCCACACTGCGCATGCGTTTTACATGCCCTTATCAAGCCTTCTTCTCCATGAATAGGTGCTCAGACATCTTTCTCAATAGAGCAGCCATCATGATCAGCCAGAAGCCACAGCTAAGGGAGATTACTGGGCATCTCTCCAAGCTCTGGCTCCCCTCTACCTCTTGGCCTGAGTGGGGTGGGCTCTGGATTCAGTCTTGCTGTGAGATGAACAAGTAAACCCACCCTGGCCCCCAGTCCCATCATAGAGTAGGCAAGCTGCATCATGGGGAGATTGTCCTCAATGCTAGAGTTCTGGGAGCCTCGAAACAGTAATTATTCTCATCAAGGCTACATTGTTGTTGGACCTGATAATTCGTGGACTATTCTGGAATTATTTTTTCAGAATAAGTGGTTGACTAAAGTTTTTCTTCTTTCCATTCAGTGCACACCACCAGTAAATGACTGTTCTCAGTGTTTAAAATGGCTCTGCTCCTGGCTACCCCACAGCTGGTGAGCCTGCTTCTTAAGGTTCAGTGATGACAGTGTGGGGAGGCTCCTGCTGTGACACAGGCCACTTATTGCATGTGAGATAGTTAAGTGGTGTGACTAAAAGACTCTGGGAACTGGACTGAAGTCAAGGTTCAGTGAATTAGGGAGTTAAAACAAAAACAGTAACAAAAACAAAAACATAAGCACAAACACAAACACTCACAAGAGCATGCAGAAGGTTCTTGAAACATCTTTATCATGTACATCTTTCCGCACTGGAGTTTGGGCCTTGGTGGGTGGTGAGTTGCAGGTACCAAGGGTGCACACAGGTTTTCCTGGTGCAGTTACATCTCAGGTGAAGAAACGCCTGCTGAGCAAATGTTTACCATTGATGACTGTGCACAAGGCATGCTGGTCTTCACAGTCAGTGTTTGTCAAAGAGGTTCCTGGACTTGAACAGCCTGTTCATTGACATTAAGGGGCCTCTGGACTTTCCAAGATGAACCCTTCAAGCACACGTTACCTTGTAAGAAAAAAAAAACAGTCACCCTTTCAAAAAGCATCAAGGAAAGGGTAATCCTGGGCACATAGGTCAGGCTGGCAGCCCCTTTCCAGGGTCAGCACATGGTTCCAGTGGGCCCAAGGAAGCATCTGTACAGCGACTTCTGAGACTGAGGGAGCACAGGACCCTGTTCTTCCTACACTCCACTCTTACCACTAGAGAGAGACAGAACCCTAAAGTACCCTTACTCCTCCAGCCTCAGGCTGTGCACCCTTTCTCCTCCAGTCTCAGACTGCATCTTTGGCCAGCATAGTTTCCTCTCCTTCTGTCTACATTCTGCCCTGCTTTTGAGAGTTCAGAGGGCTCAGAGTCAGTGCACATGAGACCATATAATGGTTGGTTTTCTGAGTCCAGTTCACTTCACCTAGAGAATGCTTTCCAGGTACAGCCTTGAGGCAAATAACAGAATTTTCCTTAGTATAAGCCTCACAGTATCAAGTACGTGAGGGTATTGTATTTCCTTAGCTGCTCTACTGACAGACAAGACAGATTCCACATCTTCCCTCAGTGTACCATGGACACGACGCATAGAAATAGATTTGATGTGTGGATTTCCTTTCCTTCAGATGTTTTACACAGGAATGGGGTTACTGGTTCACATCAATTTTGGGCTTGCTCAGGAACCTTTATGGTTTCGCTACTGGTGTCACTATTTTATGCCCTTCCTCTGCTTCCTGACACTTGACAGTGTGTGTCCGCTTCCACCTCTACCCTGGTGTTACCTCAAGATGGCTACTATGGCTTTACATACAACACGATTATGAGAAGACTCTTCTCCCATATCCTGCCCAGACGTCTGTTATATTACATTTTCTGGAACATTCTGTTTTACTCTAGCCTAAGATAGTAGGTGTGCATTGCATCCCAATGGCCATTCTTACAGAGCCTCACAGAAACTTGGTGGTTGGGCAAGAAGGATCTCAAGGCAAACTTTGAAGTACAGTGTTTTTATGAATGCTGACAAGCAGTGGGAATCCCAGCTGGACACAGTGGAGCTGAGTCCATTTGTAACTGAACGGGCAGTAAACAGGCAATACTTCTCTGGGATGCAGACACAGGCACAGGGCTCTGATTGACAGTGCCAAAGTTTGTCTGTAGTTGGGCTGTACTGGATTGGTTTATTATTCATTTGCTAATCTAAAAATAGATACTTTTCTCTAAAAATAGTTAAATATGGAAAACCTATAACTGGCTTACTTGATTGTGTTGGTAATTGAGACTTTGATTGTTTGGTTAAAAATATGTGACTGATGTTACTGTATGAAAATGAGAACTTATAAGGGAATATGAGGGTCATTTCTTTTCAAAGCTCATTGTCATTCATTATGCATTTTGGGGATGTTTACTTTCTATTGGAAAGTGGAAGCTGATGGAGCAGAGACAAGATCGAAGTGTGACAGCAGGAGAGGGCTGCGAAGTTTTGACAGGGAGCGGGGTACCACTTCTGTGGGAAGCCACGCTCTTTCTTGACATCTGTCTTGGGAGGCGCGATGGTGGCAGTCAGGCTGGTGCCTGGGGCAGGATGTCAATTGGGCATCTTCTCCCCTTCAATTATCCAGCAGCTGATAAAAAATAAAATAAAAATAAAATTTAGAATTTGACACGATTCACTAAGTTAGTCATCACAAGTTTGCATAGAATTCGTTTGGGAAGCTCTCTCACCTGGCCCTCCCAGTGGGACGGAATTAGACAGCACATCCAGGAAGCCTAAGAAGCTCAGGCAACCTCTTGGCCAGGATGTCCCATTTCAGGCTGTGGTTTAGGGTCTTTCAGATGAAATCATCATAGAAGAGGGGCTGGAGGATCATGGGAAGCAGCAGCAGGGTCAGCTCTTTGGCTTGAGAGCTTTCTAGTGTCCTCCTTGCTGACAGGTAGATGACTGCCAATGCTGAACCCACTGGGTCTCATCAGAAGTGACTGTTGCCAGGCTGTCCTTAGTGCAGCTGGGGCATGGCATAGTGCTGTTGTCTGTGCCCTTTTTTTGTAGAACCGGAGATGGATGTGTCGGACAGTGATGCTCTGTGCACACAGAGGCAGGGGGTGGGTATCCAGAAGCACTCTACACATTAAGGCAAGAGTCAATTAATCTATCCCTCTAAGGACACACTCGAGTCATGCCATAATGCCTGAAAGGCTGACAGGGGAGCGTCCACTGGACTCCCTGGGTACCACTTACTGCTACAAATGTCTCTTCTCCAGAATACATTCTGGTGAATGAGGGAAAAAAACCTGTCATTGATTTTTCTCCCTTTGGTAAAATAATTTAGGAACATTAAAGAAAGCACACGCACAAAAGATGCCAACAGAAATAGCCCTTCTAGCCAGTCAGGTTCCTCCGAGCTTGTGTCAGCAATGCAAAACAAACAGGAAGGCAGCCGCAATCGCATACTGCTTTATATCCAGATTTTTCTGCTAGAGGGCTTCAAACGTTTCCTTACTATGCAATATTCTTAGACCTATGCCATCTTGTCAGAGAAACTAAATTCCACTCAGCTTATCTTTTATTATCAGACATTGCACAGGTTTGGGGAGTTTTATAATTCTAACTATATATTTACTATTTACTTGCTCATCATTATTAGTGTGTATGCATATGTGTCTGTGTGTATGTGGTGTATATATATATATATATGTGTGTGTTTGTGTATATGTATGTGTCTTTGTGTGTGTGTGTGTGTATATCAGCACTCCTGCAAGGAGTTGGAGGGTCAGACACAGGAGAACTGCCAGGAAGCTCATGGGCCACACAAGAAACAACCATAGAGGTGATGCTTGAAAAAAAATGTGTAAGGAAAGAATCAACTCCTGAAAGCTGATTTCTGACTTCCATTGTACCCAGAAACATGTGTATACATGAAAATTCATGAGCATGCTTCATGAGACAGGGCCCAAGGGTATGTAGTCCAAAGAAAAAGCCATCACTTGAGGATTAGCTTCCACGTGGTGTGGTGGGTGCTTCTCTGTTTGTTTGTAAATTCAAAATCAGGATCATAGAAACACCCCAGATATTTATAAGAAGGTTTGGCTTGTGGATTTTTGTTACTTAGTTTCACTGAAAAC
>OU015749.1:34206527-34233985 GCA_907169655.1 Acomys percivali | reverse complement strand
GGGGGGGATTGTGTGGGATATGTCACATGCTTAAAAGCTGTTGGAAACAAGCCAAGGGCCTCAGAAGTGAAAATGATATGCCTAGCTGGTGGATTACAAATTGGGAGGGGATAAACCCAGTTCTGTGGGGTCTAGGTCACAGCTCTGACGGGAGGTGGGAGGTAGGTACCGGGCTATGAAGGTATGATCTTCACACTGAGGACTCTGCACATGTCCAAGGGAGAAGCTTCCTCAGCACAGAAGGGAAGAGAGGCAGTTTCTGACAAGCTCCAGTTTATAGGGAATGCTTTGGGGAGAAGAGCTTGGCACTGGGCACTTCTCTGTCAGGACAAACAGCTATATGTTTCATCCCCCCTTCAGCTGAGTGGTGAGAGGGGCTGTATAGGAATTGGTTCAGTGGGGTGACAGGATATTGATTTAACAATTAACATTTGTTTTGTTTGTTTTTTGTTTTTGTTTTTGTTTTATTTTGTTTTGTTTTGTGTTGTATCCTATGGCCTGGTCTGGTAAATGGAAAGGCAGATCTGAAGAAAGAAGAAGAAATTAGGATTGAAAGTGAGTGAACACACAATGCTAAACAAACAACACTTGCCTTTTCTTGGCATAGCCTAACAGAGTTCTTCCTTTGTGGATGAAGATCAGGTTGTCATCCATATTGAACATGGGAGAGTGATGTGCTGAAATCCAATGTGGACATGACCACCTTGCTTTACTGCTATATGCACCGTGTTTGTACCCAAAATTCCACAAAGGACTGCATCCCGTGGGTGTTCATTTTCCTTCCATAGTAAAACCTCCCCTGTGCAGGCACCAGAGTCTCACAGGGAGGTGTTACTACAGAGAGCTTCACACATGATACCAATAGAGGAAAAGAGACACAAAAGAGAGGACCAAGATTATTGGGTGGGCTATCAAACAGCAACTGTTGTCACATTTTAGAAATGCTGGTTCCCTCACATAGATTTTGACAGTGATAGCTCAGGTCTGTATTTCACTGCTGGTGTGTGTTGCAGCTTTCCCTCAGCCTTCAAAGGGTTTGTTTTAAGGGTGTGGTCTTCTCAAACTTGGGCACTTATAGGAATGTAATGAGAAAGTGTGGCCAAGGGGAAGGGCATGGCACTGTGAATGCTGCTTTATTTCAAGTTTTAATGTTTTGAGTCGGGAGGCGTCTCATGTGGGTGGCTGAGAATGGTGTTGGAGTTGTAGGTATGGGGTGCTGACTGTGTCTGGCTTCTGAGTTCTCAGTTCATGCTCTTCTGGAGGTTTCCATCTTCCAGATCCAGATCCAGTAGTCAAACACCTACTGCAGGATGTGTGGTGCCCCCCCTAAAGCAGTGCTCTTGTGATCTGGGTGAGCTTCCGTTTGCATGACAATTTTGAAGAGTTTATTTGTATGTGTATGTGCTTGTGTGCCAGCCTGTGTGTAAGTGCAGATGTGTAGGGATACCCACAGGGGCCAGAAAATGCTATCAAACCATTTGATGTTGAAGTTATAGGTGTTTGTGAGCTGCCTGATTTGGGTTCTGGGAATCAAACCACAGTCCTCTGGAAGAGCACCATGTGCTTTTGAGTGCTGAGTCATCTTTGCAGCCCAACCCAACCTGTGTGTGAGTTTTAACAGCAGCCATTGCCAGCAGCACCTCTGGAGGACATTTCCAGTGCTGCAGATGTGAGGTAGCCCCAACCCTTCAAACTCAACCTCACCTTTGGGTTTCTGCACCGACTGACAGCAGATCCAAGACTTGACTTTCTCCTTCATCACACTACCTCCACATCTGCCCTGCCTCAGCTCACCAGGGCATCATTCAGTGTGCAGAATCGCTGGAAAACTCCTACAGTGAGGCTTCTGTCCTCCCTGCCATCCCATCACACCCTTTCTCGGACACTCTGTGCTGAGAAGCTTTGTCCAAGATACCCTAAGGTTGGTATACAAAACCCCCAAGACAAGAAAAAGCCAACTGCCTGCAAGACCATCAGTGAGGAGGGAAAGACTGGATGACAAAGCAACTCCTGATGATGAAGATTATAGCCAGACGATGTCTCCTCAGCTTCAAATGGGAGTGCAAATGGCAGAGACAAAACAGGAAAGGAGATGAGATGATTTAGTGGGAGATTCAGTGCCTACATGTGAAATAAGAAACCAGATTGTGACTCTGTGGTCATTCAAACCAGTGAGGAGACAACGCCACCAAACACAGTCCAGAAAAACACAAATATCCCTTCCACATGAACATGGCTAGACACTGGGTAAGTGTGATGGCTTTTCAGCACAGTTTTCGTTTTTGTGAATTACATTTTGTAACTAACTTTTCACATGCAAATGTAATTGTTGCTCTGTTTCATATTTTGAACTTTAGTTCTTCATTATAGTTATACAGGAAACTCTAAAGTTGACTTTCCAGTGCTAACTTGTATCTTGTTACCTTAGAATAGGTGTTTCTTAGTTCAAGAACATTTTGGTAAATCTTAAAGTTTCTGTGCAGACTAACATCTCTTCTGCAGATATTTGTATAGTTCCCTTTCTGGCTCATGTACAATTTAAAATTTTTTTCTTCTTATCTTTTTACATTATCCAGGACTTCTAGTAATGTATTTAGTTTATTGATCCTTTTTTTAAAAAAATCATGAATGAGTGTTAGACTTTGCCAGATGCTTTTCTGTCTTTATTGATCTGATCATTGATTTTTTTCTGTATTAGTTCAATGATGTGATAATCATATTAATTTATTTTTCAATGTTTAATCAACCCTGAAACAAGTATAACCCATAAGACATTGTTCTGTGTCTTAAAAATTGTCAGATGCACTTGTCAATTTCTTTATTGTTTGTCTGTTTTTAAATCCATTTTTATGAGATCCTCAGAGTAGATTTAGTTCTATACCGAGGAGTCTAATTTTGACACTGCGATAATGCCTGGTGCAGGGTCAGTAGGGACCCTCTCTTCTAGCTAATTCCAAGGGTAAGTGGTATAATGTCCTCATTGTTGGCGTCTTTAATAAATTCATCCAAGCCGGTATTGTTTACAAATAATTTAAAATACTAATTCAATTTCACAAACATGCACACATACACCCAAACAAACATAAATTGCTGTCATCTTCTTGTGTAGATTTAACAGGTTATCTCTTTCAAAGAATTGTTACAGTTCATCTGTATTACCAAACTGGCAAGCAAGACTTGTTCATGGTGCATTTTTAATATCCCCTTAATGCATACAGGACCTGCAGTGATTGCTTACTCTCTGTCTGAGATAAAGCATTCATAACCTTTCTTTTGCTTCATTACTTTGGAAAGAGGCTTATTGATTTACAGAGCTTTTAAAATAATCTATGTTTGGCTTTGTTTGTTTTATTATTTATTTATTTATTTATTTGGTTTTCATTCCCTTGATAGCTCTTCTAATTTTTATTATGTTCTCATTCTGATTACTTTTGAAAAAATTTACTGCTGCTGTTTCTGTTTCTCAAGAAGCTGGTTGGAAGAGTTGGGGTATTGACTTTAGGTCTTCTTTTCTTCCAGACGAGTGCATGTAATGTGCGTTTCCTTCTCACCACTGTTTTATGAGTATCCAGCAATTTTTGTTCATTTGCATTTTCACATCCCCTTAGATCAAAACATTTTTTTGATATCATTCCTTTGACCCCTGTTTCAGAAGTATGTCATTAAATACTCAAGTGTTTGATGATTTTACTGGCTGTGTTTCAATGATTGTTTCTAATTTAATTTAATCATCACCAAGGAACTGATAATATCTGATGCTTATTTTTTTTCCAGTACGGTGTCTGGATTTGACCCAGACTATAGTTTATTTTGACAAATTGTTCATCCTAGGTCATGAAGAATGCATCTCTGCTGCCATGTGAGGTCAGTAGGAGCAATCTTTGGAGTTTGTTTAATTCAACTACGTCCTTATTGATTTTTCTACCTGCGGGAAGTGCTCTTTTTAGATGGGAGTGTGTTGAAATCTACATCCATGGCAGTGGACTTGTTACTGTGTCCTTGTGTCTCTGGTTCATTGGGCACAGATGTGTTGAGTATTGCTGATGACTTTCTGGAAAGTCTGTCTCTGGCCCTGTCCCTCACTGTTCCTTGCTTTGAAGTCTGTTCAGTTTGAGTTAAAATATCCAACCCCGTGCTTCACCATCTTTGTACTTGTAATACGTTAAGATGCATTTCCGTCAGATGACAAACAGACATACAGTTTGCTCTCATTTTGTTGGTCCGTTCTGGCCATCTCTACCTTTGTGTTTTTAAAATTGCATTACAGATTTATTGAAATTCCAGGGATGACATTTTGGCAGTCATTAACAACATCCAACAGGGTGCAAACTCTCTTTGTGTGTGAATTACCAAGATCAGGAAGCCAGTGAGGTCTTATCTTGACCTCAACAGGAAGTTCAGAGAGTTGGCATTTCCTGTCTAGCACCTTTGCAGATCAGACCCTGAAATTAAGATGGCAGAGTTATTGGACTCGAAGTCTCAGGGCACCGGTGAGGGTGGATACCCACCACAGTGACATCACCACACCGTCCTCTGGCCATGCTTTCACAGTCGGTTCTAGCAGGTGACGGTCCACAGGCTTTTCTTTTTAAGTGAGTTAAGTCTTTGCTGGTGGTGGAGAGGGAGAAGAAGATGAAAATAAGGCAATCCCTCCTCCAGCAAGCCAACAGGAAGTGCAAATTCAACAGCGAGAGGTTCCTTTTCCTACTTCAATTCAGCTTCGGGGTGTCAGGAACAGGCTCCTTTCCCCAAAACAATGAAGTGTTCTGTGTGTTGACAACATAGCTTAAAAATAACAAAACCAAATTCTGCATTTTAATTTTCTTTTACTTTAAGTTTATTATTATTATTTTTTTATTTTATGCATATGAGCGGTTTGCCTACATGTATGTCTGTGTGCCATCTGTGTGCCTGGTGTTCACAGAGGTCTAAAGAGACCATCAGAACCCCTGATGGTTCACATGTGGGTACTGGTACTGAAACCAGGTCCTCTGGCAAGACAACAAGTGTTCGTAACTGCCTATCCATCTTTCCAGCCCCAAATTCTGCTTTAAAAGTAATACCAAGAGTACTGCAGAGTGTAGTCACCCTTAAATCATGGCTCTCACAAGTGTGCCCACTTCCTTAGGTACTTCCAGCATTGTGTGCTTGCCTGCCATGCTCTGCGGGCCTTTGACCATTGGAATTCTAAAAATCATTTCTTCCAGAGCTTCACAAATGAACACTCTGTCTACAACACTATTACCTCTCCATCCTGCCCACAACTCCTTCTATGTCCCTCCTTCTCCCTTTAAAACAATCTCTTCTTTAATTATTAATGCATACATGCTTATGCATGCATTCATGCATACATACATACATGCACAAATGCACATATATACACATGCACCTCCCTGAGTCGGCTTAATATTGTTCACATGCATCTGTCCAAGACTGCCTGCCTGCCACTTAAAGTGAATACTGAAAAATAGGTTCATGTCATGTTTATGTTTGCTGCCATAACCCCCTTGTTTCTTTTACATCTATATTTTGTAGTTGAGCAATTATTGTGCCCCTATTTCTCTCTTTCCCTCCCCCTCCCTCTCTCTCTCCCTCTCTCTCTTCCCTCCCTCCCTCCTTTCCCTCCTTCCAGTCTATCTCTCTCTTCCCCTGTCTCTCCAGCATTCTATTTTTGACTTCTCAAGCCTTTTTGGTGGCTACTCTAAAGTGCACACTCTACAGCCCTGGCTTTGTGGTACGGCAGTTCTGCTCACACCATTCCCTTCTTGCTTTGGTAGCTTCTGAGGAAGAGTCACCTATAGTTTTCTATATATTGACTTTCTCTTTTTTAAAATTTATTTTATTGATTTATTATTATTATTATTATTAATTTATTCTTGTTACATCTCAATGGTTATCCCATCCCTTGTATCCTCCCATTCTTCCCTCCCTTCCACCTCCCATTTCCCCTTATTCTCCTCCCCTATGACTGTTCCTGAGGAGCATATACCCCTGTATATGCTCATAGGGTATCAAGTCTCTTCTCGGTGACCTGCTGTCCTTCCCCTGAGTGCCACCAGGTCTCCCCCTCCACGGGACATGGTCAAATGTGAGGCACCAGAGTACGTGAGAAAGTCATATCCTGGCTTCTTGAAGGATACCGTCTTCATTTTTAGCTTTCTGTCATGTTGAGGCATTATAACCAAGCATTGTGTTTGTCTCATTTTTTTCTCTCCTTCCTCCCTTGCTCCTGTTTAATCCTGTTGGATATTCTAACAGCCTTCTGAGTAGGGCAGTTCCTCTTATATTAACTTGGAAAACCTTCCTCGACAGACTTTCAAGTGTTTCTTTCATTTCTCCATCTCATCCTGCCTTTCATCCCTCCTCTTCTCCATTCTTCTTCCCTCTCTCCCTTCTTTGCTGACAGGTTTCTCAGAACTTTGTTTTAGATCCACAATGTTTTCACTTCTGCACCCATATGCAATTTTAGCCACAATCTACCAACTCTCAGGTAGGTAGTTTAAGTCACCGCAGAGACAGGTGCTGCCCTGTCTGGAGGAAAGAAAGATCCGTGGGTACTTCACTGAGGCTGGGGGCTTTGTATCCTGGCCCTGGAGCATCCTGTGGGATGTGGCACATTGCAGCTGGCTAGTCCAGTCCTGCTTCAGTTCTTTAGGG
Organism: Acomys percivali; assembly: GCA_907169655.1. Lineage (NCBI taxonomy): Eukaryota > Metazoa > Chordata > Mammalia > Rodentia > Muridae > Acomys > Acomys percivali. The sequence continues at coordinate 34,227,328 of OU015749.1, read as the reverse complement.
CTGGATGCTCAGAGTGTCCTGCTTCCCAGTGTGCCAAGGGATCTAGACTTGAGTTTCAATGAGACAGGCTATCAGCAGTCAGGCTGGAGGAATGATAATAATGACATAGAAAAATAAAAAATGTTATTTATCACTTATTCATTGCTGCCCTAGTGTCACAAGCCTGTTATTTTATTGTTCTTTGGAGTAATAGGATTTATTAAGTCCATTCGTCCCCGTCACATGGAGAATGCTTTGTGCAAATAAGGAAGAGGGATGGGGAGGAGACCTGAATAACCAAAAGCTTCAGAGCAAGAAAAGTCATGGACAAATGGATTGAACTATAAATGATCATAATGAGTGAGTTCACCCAGAAGCAGAAAGAGTCAAATGTTATATACTCACATCTGGACACTAACTAGCCCAAGGGGTATGTCCCATGAAAGTCCTCACTTACCAGGAAACTAGGACAGAGGGGAGGACATCCTATTGGGACTCTAGGTGAGAGAAGCATGGGAGAATGGGGAAATAGAATGATCCAGAGGGTCCTAGAAACCTACAAGAACATTATGATGAGAAGATCTGGGACCAGGGGTTTCATCCCAACTATGGCACCAGCCAAGGACAATACAGGCTGTAAACATCAAACCCCTACCCAGATCTAGCCAATGGACAGGACATTGTCCACAGTTGAGTGGAGAGTGGGGTCTGACTTCCACACAAACTTTGGTGCCCCATATTTGACCATGTCCCCTGGAAGGGAGACCTGGTGGCACTCAGAGGAAGGATAGCAGGCTACCAAGAAGAGACTTGATACCCTATGAGCATATACAGGGGGAGGAAGGCCCCCTCAGTCACAGTCATAGGGGAGGGGAGTAAGGGGAAAATGGGAGGGAGGGAGAAATGGGAGGATACAAGGGATGGGAAAAAAAAGAAAAGTCATGGAACTCCTTTCCTAGAAATTCTGTCTTTCCTGGTTCTAGCACTACCTCTCAGAAGCCCACAGGCCAGCGCTGCAGTGCAGAGCAAAACAATAGGAAACCCAGGGCACAGTTTAGGGAAATGCAATCGTTGCAACACCAAACACAAAATAAAGGAAAACAGAGTCTCTTCGCAAAGCCTGTGTGGACAGTGGGAGTCCATTTACCTTGCAAGTCAAAAATAGAATGCTGGGCATGCCGATCTAGCACACATTAGGAGAATGTTCAAGTACACACAGCGGTTGGTCAGTGAAGGCTCCCGGTCACTCAAGTTCTGCGTGTCATTGGAGTGAGGTATCCTGTTGTATGTGGAGCGACCAGAAGCATCAGCAGACACTCCATGTACTTGAGGCTAGGAGCTCAGGCCTCCTGTGGATGGATGGCTGTGTCGCCGGGCAGGACAATACTGAGAGACCTGACTGGCTCAGGAAACTCACCCTCCGAAGAAGGCTCTAGCCGTGACAATCTGTGTATTAGCTCAAGCTTTTCTGACTGGTTGATTGATTGATTGATTGATTGATTGATTGATTTTGCAGTAAGCTCTTAAAGCTAGGGTCTTGCACATGCTAGACAAGGGCTCTACCACTGGGCTGCTTCCCCATGTCTTTGACTTAATGCATTTGTTGTTGCTCTGAGACACGGTCTCACTAAACTGTCCAGGCTAGCACAGAACTTACAGTCTTCTTGCCTCAGTTTCCCAAGTAGCTGCTGTTAGAGGCCAGTGTCATCAGGCAAAGGGAGGGTTTCAAATATTTGATTTTGTAATCTCTGAAAAGGCACTGTGATCACCCGGGATGGGATCTAAAGGCCCCTCATTTGCATAACTCACCCTTCCATCTTTTCCTTTTTTTTTTTTTGGGTCTACTCTGGGGACCATGGACGAGTGGGAAGAGCATCTCATGCTGAAATGAGGTGGCTGACCCTGCTGATGTGTGCATGTGCACAGCCACCTATGGCTGTAAGGACTGTCACTGTTCAGGAATGACATAGCAATCTCATGCTGAACACTGTCGCTGTGGCTGGGATGGAAGGGAGGAGCAAAGCCCCCTGGTTGAATCTGGGGCCGGTGTCTCCCGGGGAAGCCTAGCAGCCTGTCAGGTTGCCGGCAGCGACCACTGCTCTGTAGCCCAGGGCACCCTGGCTGGGGGATGCCCTCAAGTCCCAATTAGAAGAAAAACAGTGCCTGGGAGAAAACGCTAGGTAAATATGAGGATTCTCGCTTTAATTAACGTGATCGGAGGCTACTCTGCACCCAGGGAAGCCAGAGCCAATTTTCATAGCGCAGTTCACAAACTAAAGGCAAGTCGTGTAAGACGACAGGAGAACACAGGTCTCGGTGTGGCCTGGGGTTAGCCCAGCTGTACCTCCAGGCAGTCTCCACAGAGAGCCAGTGCTCTTCAGCTCAGAAGTGGTCACACTTCCAATTCAGGCAGATAGATCATCTTCCTTTGACGTTCCTATGGATCAGATTCTTCATCCTTATTTAGTTCCAGTTCCTGGAGAGTGCCCTGGAGAGGGAACCAGTCCTTCAGGACACTGATCCAGGGTTTGTGGTCCAACTTGGATCAGAACTTTTCAGGCCTCTCTATCACCATGGGTAAGGGAAGACAGGACGGTAGCCCGCCAGCTGAGAAGGTCAGGGCTAAAGGGGCTAAAGTCTATACAGTCATCCTCAGGCAATGAGAGGAAGGGCAAAGACAAATCTTGTTAGAGACAAAACAACACAGCAGCACACTATAGAGGTTGAGAGCAGACACTAATAATTTCTTTGATACATTTTATACACACACAGGTATACTTACTTTCTTCCAAAAATGACAGCGATGGCCAATTTATTAAAGAGCTGATGAAAGTTAAGGGCTTTTGGCAAAGAAAGTTTGCATTCCAGCATTGCATGTGCAAACTTATAAGGACCATGATCTTCCAGCATCATGAACTTGAGGCAAAGATCTCTGGGCAATGCATATGCTGTGAGGAGAGAGCGGATACTCAGCCTTGGGCACGTTTCCTATGGACCACTCTTGGTGCTTTCTCTACACCCTCCTTCATCTCTACTACCAGAGCCACTTCTCCTGTGTAGCCAGCTAGCCACCATCTCACCTCCCATAGGCAAAAATGTTGCTGCAAGTACAAATTAGTGCCGTTCACATATGGAACAGCCTGGGTGTTCTCACGTGAAGTGAGCACAGTGACGATGTCCATTTCCCAAAGTGTGTCTCATAACTTAGTATGGGCAGATGGTTCTAGACCAACATTGAACATGCAATCCCTATGAATAGACTTTCTTTGGACATCTTCTGATCTTGTCTTCTGGAAACTTAGATTAAGATCAGGTAAACACAGGCCTTTTGCAGATCAGTTATCTAAAGATAGATGACTTTGCCCTTGTTTCCAATGTGGGGTCTTCTCATTCAGGAAAATTGATTATTTCTTCTTTCCAAGCCTTTTCTGCTGTCTTATAATTGGGTTAACACTGTGCTTATCCACAGGGCTTTCAAGGTAATGTTTTAGTAGAAGATGTCGGAATTTCATGTCTACAGCTAGAGTGTATCTCCCTGTGAATTCTAGCAATCTGTGCATTTCTTCTAGACTATTCCTCTCATGCCTTCATAAAACCAGTAACGTTTTTGGCTTTTCTTTTCTCAAATTATAACCTGTATTTCCTAGAAAGGGAGACTATGTAGTTTAATTTTCAAAGGGAGGTGCTTTGCCACATGAAAGGAGATAGAGCTATGCCCCAGGAGTTTTAGCTGGGAAAGGAGCAGTCCAAACACAGGCAGTGTAGCATGGAGGTGAAGAGTAAGGGCTTGCTGGGCCTGTGACAGCTGCTGCAGTGGGTTTGTGTGCCCCTGCTGTGTCCCAACATCCAACTCCATGCTTGCTGTGGTAGTCTGATTAAGACACATACGGCTGGGACCTTGGTGAGACACATTACTTACCATAGAAGTGATCACATGTGTATTCGTATATGAATATCTATAGCATATGTATCCATATGATTATGTAGATACATGTGCAGGTATTTGTTGTAGACAGTTTAAAATCATAGCCAGTTATGGTAGTGCACACTGCCAATTCCAGCACTGTGGATGGTGATGAGGGAGCATTTGTAGGTGAGATCATCCTAGGTTATATAGTGACTTCAAGGTCAGCCTAGATTACAGAACAAAAACCTGTCTTTAAAGAAAAATAAAATAAGGAAAGAAAAATATAATCTATTTCCTAATTCACCAGTGATTTTTGGTAATTTTTTTTAAATTAGTAGACTACACAGTCAATTGATTCTCAACAAAACAGCAATTAATGAAAAAGGAGGCCATGGATTTGAAACACAGCTAAGAGGGGGGAATGGGAAGACTTAAAGGGAGGAAAGAAAAGGGAGGGTAATGTAATTACCTTATAAAACATTATATAATATACACACTGTAGGGAAGCCAGGGGCCCTCCCAGGAAGCAACTAGCAGGGAAAAGTGCCCCCTGGGAAGGATGTTCACATCTGATATTTGGAAACTGGAGCCTCAGTTTTTGCTCCAGAAAACAAGCCACTACGATATGGACCATAGGTCTCAATATGAATATGGGAGACATAAGACTACCAGAAGAAGACACCAAGGAGGTATTTTACACCAAGGAGGCACTTCACACCAAGGAGGCACTTCACAGCATAGGTCAGCGAGAACTTTCTGGAGAGCATCACAGGAACGCAGACGACAGAAGCAGAATTTGACGAGTGGGGTCCCATCAAGCTAAGAAGCTTCTGCAAGGGAAAGCAGCGGAGCCCAGGGTGGAGATCCCTCCTGCAAGAGGTTCACCTGGCAGAAAGTCAATATCTAAAACAAGTAGGCAGCTCTGAAAACTCAAGAACAAAACTACAGATAATGATGCAAATTGATGCTTCTGGGGGGAAAAGAACTTTGGTGGATAATAAATTGTGAAGAAAATGAAAGGTTAACTTCATTAGCCTTCAGGAGGGGTAGGTGTAACTGGAAAGAGCACCATCTTACTCTGATTAGAATAGCTGTGGCCAGGAAGAAGACAGTAAAACTTTGGTAAGGTGTGGTGTGAGTGTGAACTAGCACAGCCATTCTGAGTTAGAATGGAAGCACCTCACAAACCTAAAAACTGAGCTACGTATGACTCAGCCATCCCACTTCAAATGGCTATCTGGAAGAAATGGACACCTAAGAGGCACATGTGCACACACGGTGACTACAGCACTAGCCATCAGAGGTAAGAGGAGGGCTCACCCTGGCACAGTCAGCACATGAACGGTCAGGAAAGCACTGCGTGTGAGCAGGGGGATCCTATTCGTATGTAAAGATACACAAAATTCTGTCATTTGCAATAAGATGAGTGAACTGGAAAATATAATGTTAGATGAGATTAGCTATACACAGAGAGGCAGGAATACTACCCCCCCCCACACACACAAACTGAAAACAATCCTAAAAGTAGACTAGCAATTCCTAGAGATGGGAAAGTTGTGGAGGTGACTAAAGAAGGCTAGCTTTGATCCCGCTTGATATGTGTGTAGACATACCACAGGGACTGTAGTTAATGGACAGCTGGCGTATTAACAAAAACAGAAATGTTTAAACTGAAAATAGATTTACCAGATGACTAAGTGACCACATTTATGGAAATATGTCCACAGCAAATAGAATCAGCCCAGTTACCTGACTGACACCTACGCTAACTGAAGTTCTGAATCCTACAGCAGCGATATAAAATCCACACAGGTGTCCATTAATGGATGTATTCGAAAAGAGGAGCATATGCGCGAATGCGATATCGTTCATAACTAAAAAGGAGTCAAAGCTTATCATTTCTAGCAAAATGGTTGAGACAGTGAGGGGAAGTAAAACAATCGCAGTAAAAATCTACCACAGATTCTCTCTTCCATGTGGAAGCTAAAACTTGGTTGTGTGAATGTGGGCTGTGGAGTACCAGAGGCGGGATGGGAGAAGGGGTGGAGGGAGACTGAATACTGGGCACCACTGTAGTTAGGTGAGAGCAGTGGGTCCTAGAATCCCACGGGAGGAAGGGGTGACGGCCGCCCACAGAAACCTGGTACACCTTTTGTGAACAGCTCAAAGGGGTGAGCTGAAGACCAAACATGACATGCTGAGACACAGATGGAGGTCACCTTGATCTGACACATGCATGATATACAGACGATTGAATTCTCACACGTGCTTCATAATTATGTATAATTACTGTGTGTAAATTAAAAAAAAAGCTTAAAACGTGTAAGGAGAGGGAAGTGCTGACTAACCTAATTTGATCTTTACTCACTGTCAACACATGTGGAGGATTCACACCTTGCCCTGTAATTCCACCCAGGGAGAGAATGGTAACTAATAAAATAAAAAAATGTCAGAATCTATATGGAGTTTTGTCATCATTTCCTGCAGAACTTATCTTCCAATCTATAGAGGTAAAAGTTTTTATTGTGAGTTTTCTCCTTTACATGTTTGCTGTAAGCCTTCCTGGTTACAAGACTTGCGCTTGGCCCCTGCCTTACCTGCCCTGTGACCACTGCCCCATGCCATCCTAACCATGCAGAGAGGACCTGGACAATCACCCAAATAAAGCTTGTTCACAGGACTCCAAAAATATGATCTCGGCTACACTTCTAGCGACTCCCTGTCTCACCTTTAGGTGCTCTAAAGGTCCTTGCCATGGGAGGGCATTTTGTTACATCAACCCCTCTATTTGGGCTAGCCTCGCCCATGAGACATGGTCCTCCTCAGGAGTATTTAGGGCTGGATTGTTTCCTTGACCTTAGCCCCAAAACAGTGCTCAGAACTTGGAGAGCAGAATTGGGGATCCATTCAATGAATAAGCCAAGAAGGATCCACAGCTTTGCCTGACACAGTCTCTGGACCTTGAGCAGTGGAGACACTATGGCTAGCTAGCTGGGGACAAAGCCAGACTAAGCCACTTCTAAACTTCAGTCCTGATTCATTCAGCTTCCAGTGGTGAAAGTTCAGCTAGCAGACAGCCCTGTTCCTCCTTACCAATTCTCTTCATCCTTTTGGAATGATACCTGGTTCCCATATTGCCTTGAGAGTTGTTTGTTTATTTGTTTTAACCAATGAAGCAGTTACATAGACTCATTTACATCAGCAGTTTATACATTCTAAAAGGTTGAGTATGCTTTGACTATTTAAAAAAATGCTATTTACAAGTCATATTATTGCCACAATTTGTAGAGATTTACCTTCTGGGTTGCTGGAATTGAATTGAAAAGTAAGACGAGCTGATTAGACCACTCACTCGCATATTTATTGGTGTTTGTCTGTAGATGGGAGCTCACTGCATTTCACTGTCTCCAACGCTCTTTCTTTGTAGTGATGAACACTTATTGAGTATTCACTGTATTCCATGCACTGAGAGGGTCGAGGGTACCAAACTGAGAGGCCTGCAGCTTCCATCCACCTCCTGGTTGCCTCAGGCAGTAGAAGGTGAGGAATTGAGTGAGGGTTGGTAAATTGGAGCATGTCTGATCTGCCATCTCTGGCCATACACGCCTCCACTATGTCTTTGCTCTGAGTTGGTGAGTTCCCAGGGTGGGTTGTGTTGATTCCTGGTGGCTCCTGGGGATACAGCTGAGACTCCAGGACTGAGCCCAGCTGCCTGTGGGCAGCAGTTTGCCACCTTTCTCTCTGCAAGCTGCTGAGGTTCTCTGCTACTAAAGAACCAGAAGGGGAGGAATGGCAGGTCCAACAAGCTCTGGGGTGGCTAACCAACTCATTGCCACCTTTATACACGGGCCAGTCAGCACAATGGATGACTGCTTTTGTCTTGACCTTGGCTGGTTTATAGCGCCAGTCGAGGTGGACTGGAGTTGTTCTCTGAAGGCCTGTCTGTGGACTTGATCTGATGTTTGGGTCACGGGTGGTCCAGAGGACTGGACCATAGTTGTGACTCCTCCTGTTGATGCCCCAGTTAGCTTATCTTGGCTCAGCAACAGAGGATCTTTTTGAAGGGTCAATCAACAGGGCTGCACAAATATTGAGCAGCCACTATTCAGGGAGCCACATGCCTGAGGCTGAAGCTACACCTTTGCAGCTATAACACAGGGACACTCAGGGAAGAAGATACCAGTACCTGGGAAAGGATAAAGTGTGGGTGTGGCCTTGTGGGATAATCCTCCAGTTGGAATCTGTAGTGGGAACACACTGAGGAAAGCAAGGATGACTGATGGGAGGGCCAGCCAATTGAGAATGTTCTCTCACTCATTAAAGGCATAAGACTAATTAAAAATATAATGCACGTTAAAGTTAAAAATGTGTTAATTTTACGTCTGACTAATGCTTTCATATATAAAGTGATGGGAAACCTGAGTAGCCCGAGACTCAGGTAGAAGCTGCTAACCCTCTGTCAGCCTGTATACCTCTCTTATTATTTCCTTTTTACACTTCCTGTTGTTGTTATTGTTGTTGTTGTTGTTGTTGTTTGGTGGTGGTAGTTAAATTCTCAGTGTGAGTCCAGGCAGACTCTTGGGAATTTTAAGGGGAAGCTGAGACAGTGGGACGCATCATTCATCTTTGCCTTCCTATTCATCTTCCTATCCTAAAAACAGACTCCGATGTCTAATCTCTCTCTCTCTCTCTCTCTCTCTCTCTCTCTCTCTCTCTCTCTCTTTCTCTCTCTATCTGTGTGTGTGTCTGTATGTGTGTGCAAATGTATGTGTGTGCGCAAAGGTACATGCACATATACACTCACATGTGCAAGCGGAGGTGTGTATTTGTGTCTTTTCATGTAGGTCTGTTTGTGTGTAGGAATGCATTAGTTTATGCATGTGTGTGACGGCCAGAAGTCACCATCCAATGACACTCCTCAAGAGCCATCTACCTTGTTGGAGACTTGGTCAAGCAAGGGACAAACACAAATCTGTCATAGCTGAAGGTCTAAGTTTGGAAGACTGACTTTGCCAAAAGTATTTTATCCAGTCACTTTGAAAATAAGGAAGGGCTTGATGGTGAATGGCCAGGGTTTAAGTGCATGGATTTCACTGTGGTGTTGTAAGGATAATGACTCCGACACATGGGATCATCTGGGCTTCTGTCTCCTGATTCATGATGCGGGAAAGCTGGGATGTATGGTTTCAGATCTACAGCTTCAAATACATTGATGTGCTTCTATTCCTGGGATCCTTAGTAGCAAACTCCCGATGCTCACCTGATTTGATGCAGAGGAGGCCAAGGAGCTCATGGCAATACTATAATTCTACAGAGAAAGGGTAGAAGAGGACCTGGAAACTCCAAGCAGATATTTTGGGTCAGTAGAAAAGTCCAACCTTACAGGCAGCAAGCAGAGCCTTAGAGGTGGGCTGTGCTGGAGGCCCATGTCATGTGGGGAGCAGGAGATCACTTCCTTGATCTTAGAGGGAACTGTCTGTGGAGGCCTTATCTTCAAGGTTAGGAGCTCGTGTGTATGTGTGTGTGTGTGTGTGTGTGTGTGTGTGTGTGTATGTGTGTGCACACACCCTGTGCACAGGGAACTCCCTGAAGCATCCTGAATTCTAGCCTCTTGGTACCAAATTATCTTAGACACTATTTTGGCACCCAGACACTCTGGACTGAAACTCTTGTCATAAACCACTTTTAAAATTCCACAGCACTGAGAGAAAGAGCCACTGAGCAAGAATCTCTTTTTGGTATCAGAGTAATTTTAGTACTATGAGCACACTCCGCCATGGATGTGAAAATCCATGGGAAGTTCATCTTCCATTTGCCCCAGGGCCCCTTCCCTGAGCCTCAGTGGCCACTGTAAAGTCTCTGCTGTGATGATGCTTTTCAAAGGTCACTCACAAGGGTCAGACTTTTCTAGAATATAAATAGGAAGGTGAAAGCAGCTGAGAGGAAATGTGATGTTAGGCATAGGCTTTCTGGAAATACTGCCAGTGATCCCACAGAGAGTAGTGGGGAGTGAGGTGCCTGTGAGGTGACGCTATGGGCACCACGCAGACACCAGATGCTGGGAGATGGCTGGCATAGAACTTCCTCATTGAGATGACAAGTCACAGCTGGGTTGGGTGGCAAGCAGAAAAACTTGCTCAAGACATCAAGAATTTGGCTTCCAAAAGACCCTGAGAGTCTCCTTAGCAAAGACCTGTGACTATTGTCTGGGTGGACTCAAGTTCCATCCTCCTCCTGTGATAGCGTCACTTCCCTTCTCTTGGCTCATCACCATTCAGGACAGACAGGCTTTCCAGGTAGGAAAGGACTAGGGGTGGATACTGTCCCAAGCTCCTGCTTTCTGACTGGAGCCTGGAGGTGACATGGTCTAGGGCCCTCTACACTAATGAGAAAGCTTTCTTGTTCTTGTTTTTAGCCCATGAGGAACAGATGAGGAGTACATGTGAGCATACCCATATGGCTGGGCCAGTCCTTCTGACCAAGGCTGTTCTCAGAAAGGAAAACGGCACTGAGGTCCCTTGGAGAAGTGATTTTGAGCAAAGTCCGCATCAGGTCATTCCTTAGATTGAACTTCAATGTTAACTTTAAGCCACTATGATCCCCTTCAGGGGGTGATGGGGATACCGAGTCCTTCCTGAAGCTAATGGCCATACTGTTTCAGCATATTCTAAGTGTGAGCAGATCACAGGTGCTCCAGACCTGGGACAGAAAGGAAGGAAGGAAAAGGGTCCATTGACCCTGGCAGTGAGCAGGATTCTTGGTATCCAAAGTAGAATTTGGGCCCTGTGGCAAGTGAGTAAATTATTTAAAATTCTTTGTCAGTCCAACAAAACTTGCCAGTGAGCAGGATTCGAGACTTAAAAGAAAGAAATAAAAAGGACTCTTGTCCTATAGCTGGGATTTCAGTCCTGTGCTAGCATTCCCAAAATTCCAGCCCCAGGCTGCTACCTGAGTGCTCTAGATGCCAGGAGCCAGCACCTGCTCTGGGGACTCTGAGGTTGGCTGAGTGCTCCGAGCCATGGTCCCTTGCCTGATGAAATAAAAGGCACATCTCCTTGCTCTGTGGCTTCCTCAATTCAGTCTCTCTCTCTTTTACTTTTTGCCCACTGGAATCCCTTTCATGAGAGCAGCAGCTAAAGACACCAGCCTTCCCGCAAAACGGAACGAGGTTATTCGGTACAAATGAAATGGACCTGATTTTTTTTCCTGATCAAAGCAAAACTCTTTTGAAGTTTAGCTATTTGATAGAAAATGTCTTTTATTACAAGCTGATATATGAGTTAATAGGACATAAAGATATTTTATTAAACTGCAAACCATTATTAATATTGCAGTTTTAACTTGAAAGAAATATGTAGAATGACACCGGAAATTAATTAGATTATTTCATCATTCTTTTACAGTACAAACTTTGATACATTTGCACAGATATATAGGTGGATTGATGAAGAGACACAAAGACACACAGAATTTTAATGAGCAAGAGGCTTTTATCTACTAACACTTTGCGACTTAATTTTTTTCTGTTTATTCTGCCTATTGATTCCGGTTGAAGCCTGCTGTTTTAATGTTGTTATTGATATTCTCTCTGGGTTCCTTCTAATTCTGGCATTGATATTACCTTGATCGGATTTAGTTTATTTGAATTGCCTGTAGGTTTTGGTCTCCTGAGTTTTTCACTGCTTATAGACATGCAAAGATAAAGCCTCTCTTTTTATCTAAAAATCCTTGAGGGACTAAGAAAGATACAGCCGTTTCTGAGAACATTAAAAAGCAAGAGACAACAGTCAAAAGGACTCTGCTTCTCACCCAGTTTCTTCAAGACTTCATTTCCACACTCCCCGAACAGGCTGACGCCTGCTGACTTCTAATCTCAGTTCACTTGCTTCTGCAAGCCGTGGGGGAGGAAGAGGGTCTGCAGGATGCCCTGAGTGGTTCCAGCTTTGGGTGGGGGACTTTGCCTTGGGGTGGTTAATTTTTGCAAGAGACCATGCATAAAAGTGCTTCTGACAGGTTCATTTCCTTGCTAAGGAAGACATTAAGGTCAAGGATGCAGCTCAGTTGATAGGGTGCTTGCCTTTTATGCAGAAGGCCCTGGGTTCCATTCAGTACTACATAAGTGGGCATGGTGGTACACACAGTAAATGCAGCACTTGGGAGGTGGAGGCTGAGCCAGACTATGATACATGAGAGCCTTCCTCAGAGCTCTCACTTGAAGCTGACCACTATGTCTGAGCTTTGAGGTCACTTCAGACTTCGACAGAGACACAAAAAAGGTGTTGACCTTTCCTTCACGCAATGGTTAATTTTGACTTTCATCTAGCAAACTATCTTTTCCTCAGCAATGACTATGCCCTCACCCCCTGAACCAGAAGAAATCCTTCCTCCCTTAACAGACCTCCTGCTAGGCACATGCATGCAGTGATAAGAAAAGCAACTAAACGTCGCAGAAAAGACATGCTTTATACACACAGCCAGAGGCAATGACTTCTCTGGAGAAATCCAGAAATGGGGATGTGTGTGTACAGAGTCAAATACAGAAGACAGTCACTGGGCGAGCATGCAAGTGACTAGGAGGCGTGAGGTAACAATGATGGTGGCGCCCAGGCTGCTGACCACTGGCCATGTCCACACTTTAGTCCCCCCACTCCCCACAGTCTTTGTACAGTGGGTCTCCTCTCCCAGTGCTGCCCTAGAGGAGGTATGCTTGTTCTGCTCTGCTTAGACCCAAGTGAGAAGTGCACCTCCTGGCTGGATTCCACATAGAGTGGGACAGGAACTTGTAAAAGTCCATTCCTGGCCACTGTCCAGGCCAAGAAGTGTCAGGGATATGAGGATAATAATACCTAACACTGAAGACAGACAGTAGCCTGGAGTCAATTTCTCTGTAACAGTTCAGTGGCACTGGTGAGGTCAGTATGTTGTGTGGGCCTAGGTGACTGTTTTTAGCCTCATCCTATAGAGGATCTCTTCTCAAAGGCCAAGGGCAGCAGGGAATGTTTTGAGAGCTGCTAATGACAAGGTAGGAAATTCAAGACATTAAAAAGTCACATGTAGTCAATGGCATTTTACAATGAGCAAATTAATGAGCAATGCTTTGTGGGAGCTAATTTACCTCACATGAGTAAGCACTTCATAGCCATTGGATTGCCCGTCTGCTGAGGAATCAGCTCCTTATGTTTCCTTAATAAGATCAAGGTGGAAGGATGCACAGGGCTCTGGGTTAAGGAGAGATGGCTCAGGAGGATTCCTCCTCGGCTTACAGGCTGGAGCCTGAACAAGGACATTCCCAGCTACTGGCATTGTGCAATTGGATGGTAAAGGAAGCTGTGCCATTGATGGTCCTCAGATGAGGTTCAGCCATCTTCCCTCCTCCTCTTTGGGTTCAGGTCACTCTGCTGTGTAGTTCGTGAGATGACATGATCTTCTGTAGGTTATTTTTAAATGACAGGTAAATGCAGTTTAGGGTGACGTTGCTGCCCAGATCATGTCATGAGTGGAATGACACATGTTCAAACAGAGCTGCACAGCTGTGCAGGGAATGCCGCCAGTAGCTAGGCAGTGTTGTAGGTGCAGGTCTCAACATGGTCTCTGCCATGGCTGTCCTGGTCTGTGCAGGTAAGATTAACCACTGAGTCCCTGGAGAGAAGAAAAGACTGTTTCCCATATGCTGGGAACCTGGACAGAACCTAAGGTTTTCCACCCCAACAGAGCACTGCCTGCTTCCTGATGCTGCAGGTACAATACAAAGCCTCTGTAAACACCAGCCAGGTTCTCGCACAAATATTTTTTATAATATGGGTTTATTCATGTTTGCCTACATGAATACATGTGCAGGCTTATCTTCATGTGTGTGCAGCTTTGTCCATGTGGACTTAGCAGTACACAACAATAAGTAGCATGCCTGTTCACGTGTGTCTCCGTGAATCATATGTGTACATCTGGGTCTCTGTGTGGAATGAATACATTTGTGAGCATACATGTATACAGATGGGTATAGTGATGGATTGCGTGAGAAATGTCTCTCATTCTCTTGGGCGTTTGAGTGCTTGGTCCTCAGTTGCTGAACTTACTTGAGGAGGCTCATGCAGTATGGTCAGGTTAGAGGAAGGATGTCACTGGAGGCCAACTTTGAGAGTTTAAAGACTCAAGTCATTCATTTATTTTCTCTGAGTCCTGTTTGTGTTTCAATATGTGAGCTCTCAGTTTGCTGCTTTAGCCACCATATCTGCCACTTCCCCACCATGAGAGAGCCATATCTTTTTGGACCCATAAGGCCAAACAAGCCCTTCTTTCTATAAGGGTTTTAATCATAGTGTTTCATCATATTAATAGAAAAATAACTAATAATCTTATGGGATGAGATATGTGCAACACACATGGAGCTGTATGTGGGATTTGTGATTTTGAGCATATATGTGTACGTGTGGACACATGATGAGGTGTGAGCCCGTATACATGGTATGTGAATAAGAAATATGTAGATACGTATGAATACTCATGCAGATGTGGACTTGTGATGGAATGTGTGTATGTGTGTATTGCACATGTATGTGTACATGGGAGAGCTGCATAGGATATGTAGGAGTATGCTCATGCACATGTATGCATGGACTTGTTGGATGTGTGCAAGCCTATAGGATAGGTGAATGGGAACATATGGTGTTTGGTTTCTGTCAACTTGACACAAACCTAGACATATCTGGGAAGTGGAGATTTCAATTGGGGAATCCTTTCCATCAGATTGGCCTGTGGGCAAGTACATAGCTACTTTTCTATTGCAATGATAAAACACCACAACTGAGAGAACATACTGAAGAAGGTTTTATTTGGTCTTACATTCATGGATGGCGGGAAAAAAAAAAAAAAAAAAAAACACCCAAACAGGTGCTAACCAAGAGCCAAGTATTCAAATATCAGAGACTTGTGTGGAAGGGGCGGGGGGATCTTAATCCACTCCCTGATACCTCCTCTAGTTTCATGGTAATACAAGAATCCAAATACATTTAATGCAACTTCAAGAGTACATTTTAATACCTTATACTCAGCACTCCATAAAAGTCTCAAGCGTCTTCTGAGACTCAAGGCAATCTTTTCCTTTAATTAATTGATTAATTAAATTATTTATTTACTTTACATCCAAATTATAACCCCCTCCCTCCTCCCCTCAGAAGAAGGGTGCCTCCCCCGCCCCGCCCGCGTACCCGTCCCAGTACCTCAAGTTGCATCAAGACTGAGCACATCCTCTTCCATGGTGACCTGGCAAGGCAGCCTGCTGTCAAGGAAGTATCTTAATTGTAACCCCTATAAAACTAAAGAGCAAATTACATACTTTCAAAATACAATTGCACATAATATATGATACCACTCCAGACAGGAAGAATGGGGCATAGTGAGAAGATACTAGACCAAGGGAAGACCAAAATCCAGCAGGGCAAACTCCGAATCCTGTAGCTCCATGCCTGACCTCAAAGGTCTTAAATCATTCAATCCTTCCAGCTTTGCTGGTGATAACTCTCTTCTCTCTCTCTTGGGCTGCTTCCATTCTCTCTGTGCAGTGCTATTTGTTAGATACCACACTGCTCTGGCATTTCCAACACCTTAGAGTCCCTGATACAACCCAGGCATCATTTCCACAGCTTCATGCTATGGAAGCCTTTCAGGGCTTCAAAAAGGGGACTCTTCTGGTCTCAGAAGCTCTCTGACACCATGGAGGAAGATGCCATGATTCCTTTACTCCTCCAACCTTCCTGACTCTACAGTTAGCATCACAAATGAGCACACTGCCAAGTCGGCCGGCCAGTTTGGGATGTACCTTCGCCCCCTTAGTGATGTTGCCATAGCTTTTATTTGCAGTTCTTTTTAAGGAGCATAAGTTCCATAGTTGGAAGCACCGTTGAGGGCACCCTTCCCTTCACTTCTATGCAGAGCAGGCTTCTCCTTCATCTTGGTATCTCTTTCTGCACAAGACTTAGCTCCAACGTTAAAATTCCAGGTGCTTTTTGTGTATTTTGGTTTTCTTTCTGCTCCACTTACATTTTTTTCTTTGTTGCCTGAATAAGAGTGATCACTATTAACCACTGATACAGTCAGTATTATGCTGTCTTGAAATCTCCTACACACAAAAATTAACCTATTACCTTTAAATTTAGCCTCAGGCAACTTCTTGAGACAAGGGCAGAAAGCAGTCGGTTTTTTTGTTTTTTTGTTTTTTTGTTTTTTGCCACAATACTTCAAAAACAGTTCCTGCCCTGTGTTAGACATATTTAATATTGCTATGACATAACAGCATCACAACATATAGTGAGATTTGTGTAATTTTGGCTTCTTTAAAAAAACACAGAAATGTTTATAGGAATATGTTTTTGTTTTAATCCCAGATGTGGAGACATGGGGCTGTTTTGCAGCAGCTGACTATGATTTTCCTTTTGCTCTGGCAGGGGCATGGTTTTGTCAGGTATTGCTCAGTGTGTACCTTTTGGAATTCTGGGAATTTTTCAGAAGGTATATAAGTGCTAAGGCTCTGAGAGGCTGGGGCTGGTTGGTGGTTGAATGCTATAGGTTGCTGCTTTGTAAAGTAGTCATGTGCAAAGAAGTAAGAAGGAGATATCTTGATAGCGAGGGTCAAACTTGTCCTAAGGAACTCTGTGCCTGCACCTAGACACAGGAAGTCATCTAATGATAATGATGCCTCCTTTCCTCTCCATTCTCTGTTCTCTCCTATATAGTGTTAGAGTCTTGAAAGGAAAGAAGCAAAGGGGTAGAAAAGGGTGGGAGAGAGATGAGAACCCATAAAGTAGCAAATGCTGGCTACAGGAACATACTAAAAAAAGCATTTAATTGGGCTTATTATTTCAGAGGGGTAGAGTCCATAACGGTAGAAAAAATACATAAAAGCAGGAATGGCTAAGATCTCACCTCTTAATCTGCAACTAGGAGAGGGGGGGGGACTGCGAATGGTATGGATTTTGAAACCTCAAAGTTGGCCCCCAGTACACACATCCTCCAACAAGGTCATACCTCCTAATCCTTCCCAAACAGTTCCAGCAACTGAGAACCAACTATTCAAATATTCAAACATATGAGCTTATGGGATTCATTCTCATTCAAGCCACCATAAGCCCAGTTGCTAATATTGTTCCTCCCTGACACCTCATCAGCTGGCCATCCACAGTCTGCCCTTTTCAGTACTACTGATTTCAAATCCTAAACAGATAGCCCATTAAGCCCTGTTTGTAGCATTCAACTGATTTTCTAGTTCAAAGTCCATACATTGTCCACATTCCTCCAAAAACAAAAAACAAAAAACAAAAACACACAACACGGTCATTCTGTCATAATAGCTCAGTCCTTGTTATCAAATTCTGAATTACTTAGTTTTTCTCTTGCTGTGGTAACACGGTATGACTAAGGCAGCTCACAGAAGGAAGAGGCTATCTGGCCTACAATTTCAGAACATCAATAGTCAATAATGGTGGAGTTGGGGGCGGGGGATCAGGTGTCTGAAACACCAGCAAGGAGCTCACATCTCTAACCACAAACAGGAATCAAGAGAGCAAACTCATAAGGTCTCTAGTCTTTAGGCTCTCAGATTCTCCCCCGGTGACATACTTCCTCTTGCAAGGCCAGACCTCCCAAGTCTACGCAAACAGTATCCCCAACCAAGGACCAAGTATACCGTCATCTTATTCAAGCCATCCTAGAGACTCATCATCTATAGGTGTGTCTGTGAGAGTGTTCCCAGAAAGATTTGACTAAAGTGGGAAAACCCACCCTGAATGTGGGTACACGATCCCGTGAGCCAGAGTGAAGGAGAAGGAGAAGGAGGAAGGAGATATGAGAGTTCATGCCTCTCTCCTTCCTGCCTGTGGACACACGCTGACCACCAATCATTATCTTGCATCGTGGTTCCCCTCCACAGTGGACTGCACTCTCAAATCCTGGACCACAACAACTCCTTCCTTAAACCACTCTAGCCAGGTATTGTGTCACTGTAAATAGCAAAGTAAGCAGTGCACGTGGGGACCACGGCAGTTCTTCACAGCTTCTAGAAACGATGCTCATTCTATTACAGCTGCTGTTCCCTTAGGTGACAGTCGCTAGCAGAGAGCATGGAAGAGTGAGGTGTGCACAGAGAGTTAGGATGTAACATTGCTTTTAAAAAGGCAAAGTCCTCCTAAACCCTGCCCTATACTTCACATTAGGACTTCGAGGGGGGCTTCACCATTGACCTAGTAAACAGTCCCTGGTTCATCCTCCTGTGCATCAGAGGGCTGAAGTGAGATCACTCGAGGCTGTTCTGCAGGCTCGGCCCCTCTTCTAATGACTAGCCCACCCAGCAACGTTCACCTTTATTTTGAGTGTTCTGTAAACACGTTTTTTTCCCTGGGGATCTGGAGGAGCGTCAGCTACCATGTTTCAAAGAATCTCAGGAGCACCTCGCCACCTACAGATTGGCCTCACTCCTGTTATTCTAGAAGGCTTTCTTTTCCAGGTGGCTTTCAGCTCCGGCCGCCGTGGTGTGCATGCACTTGGCCGGGCATTTTACATTCCTGTCAGCACCGTGAGGTCGTATCTGTTAGTGCTGGAGGTTGTTAGGCCATTATCAGCCGCTGATGCCTCTCCAGCTGCGAGACCAATTTGGATTCATGGAGGAAACATGGCCTGGTGTCCCTGCGGTCATTCAGCGGGCCTGTGCTCTGTGCTGCCCCGGGGGCTGCTGTGCATAGAGCCAGCCGCCTCCTGCTCCCAGGACAATGCAGGAGGGGAAGTCTGCTCAGCCCAGCCCGCTCTCAGGAAAAGGACAGTGCTTTATCCCCCTGGCCCCAACCACTAGCACATGGGGTTCCATTTTAAGCGTATGGGAGACAAATCTGAACAGCATTGTGCCATCTATAATTCATGATGATAGCAAGTTATTCTAATGGACTCTGCTCTATTTATATTCCACTTAACACACGGGGAGTGGAGGCTCAGATCCATCATGCAGCCCCTGCACTATGGTGGGTGTTTTCCTTCCCACTATACAAACTCTATGGAGACTAAGAGAAAATTGCCACAGAGTAGAAGGATGCACACCTTGCTTTCCTTCCATGGAACATTCTGTGCTCCCTTTCTATTTTTCTCCATCAGACAGACCCTAAAGAGTCTGATGGTGAAGCAGACATTGGCCGAATCAGTCTGTGACCTCCAGCACTTGGCGCCTTGTTCCTCTGGGAGTGTCTTTACTTTTGCTGTCTTCCCCATACAGCTAAGGTAGGTGCGCTGGCTTTGAAATAAAATCCCAGATGGAGAGGGCATAGAGGAGCGTGGGGAGGCAGCTTTGAAGGGAAGCCAGTGTCCTGGCCTCACCTGGCATATGCATAGCAACTATAGTGAAATGTGTTCACTTGGGTAGAGCTGTAAGCCCATGGGACTTGTTCTGAGTCCCACAAAGAGGATGGACTCAGAGTCAGGGTCCTGATCTAGTGCCAGGAGTTCAGATACTATACAGTGAAGGTTTCCAGCAGTGATGTAAATCAGTGTTCCCACCAGTGTCCTGACTAAGGGGACATTTTATCATGGAGGCTCTAGAACCTTAAGGCCTTTGAGGGAAAGAAAGAGTCATCACTGAGGAGTCTCTGGGTAGTGGCAGCCTTGTCAATGTCCTGCCGCATGAAGGGAGAGAGGAAACCTGAAGGTTACACTGCCAGGACCCTGACTAGCCAGCACTCAGGCACAGCAGTATCCAAGCCTGACTCCCATCCCAGGGTGGTCCCAGATGCTTCTAGAGTTAACCAGAAGTCTCTGCTTCTCTTCCGTACTTTACCTCAGCCTTGCTTCATGCAGGCTCACCCTCTTGCAGTCAAGAGTAGAAGAAACCCTAAGAGAACAACACCCCAGTTCCCTTAAGGGGGGTGGGTAGGTTTTTTTGGTTGCTTCTTGGGGCTTTAGATATTTATTTTCATTGGGAGTTGGTTATAAGTTAGTATTGGTCTTATCCAGAGAGAAAACAAGATTGGACTCAGGGATGTCTCTCTTTTCCTTTATCTTTCTTTCTTAGGTTTGGAGATAGGGGCTGAAAAGAAAAAGGTGCAGTATAGAAATATATAGAGATGATAGGACAAAAGGTATATTATTGAGTCAGCGCCTCAACCTAAGGCCTTAACTGTGCTCACAAGGTTATTTTTTATTCACTGGTATAGAAATTTGTATATTGACGCAAAATAAGTTAAATTTTGATACATTGATATAGAATTCAAAATTAAGATAAATTTTCACACACATTTTATATATTTCTACTTTAATATGAGGTATTGTACCCATACCACTCAAGTAAAAGGCAAGGTTTACCTCCAATTTTTTGAAAATCCTACTACAGCCTGTATAGGATAAATAATTTAGACAAGTTAATTGTCAACTGATCAAATCATGGTCATTTCAACTACTAGTCTATTTATATCATAAGAATATACATCCTAGATGTAACAGATAGGATGAATCTATAGACAGATGAGGTAAAATACTTAGGTAAGGTCTTCAAAACCCTCCGAGTCCTATAGAATATGGCATTTAAAGATGTTTATGTTGTTTTAGTGAATCTTTGACAATAAGACAGTTTGACTCCTGGCAGTACCTAGCCTACCTCAGGGATGATGGTGAGTGTCATTGAACATCCTTATGGAGATGGCTTCAAATGTGGCAAACCAGACAGTGTGAAAAATGTCCTTGTTTCAACCACTGACAGAATTCTGCCTAAAACTTGGCAAGCTTCAATGCAGGTAGAGTCAACGGCTGCACTCTGCCAAGACAGGGAAAGCAAGTCCTCAATAGTTCCTACCTCACAAATATGTTGGTCAGATATACTGGGCCAGAAGGCTGAAGATGATCCTACAATGTTTTAAAGAGTTATGGGTGACTCTCCAGGCAGCAAACT
>OU015749.1:34189027-34201527 GCA_907169655.1 Acomys percivali | reverse complement strand
TACTCTGATATCCCTCACCCTGGCATTTACGACTGAGCCTCAGCCGTTACTTCTAATTCTGTAGAGAACTGCTCTTCTCTCATGGAGGAAGACACGTGTCTTCAGCTTCACCTTGGGAATCTGATCTTGCTCGGTGAATGGCTGCACCGGAAGGCAGCCATGCCCATGTCGACTTGTGTCTGCCCCTCTTCCTCCGGCTAGGCTCCAAAGCAAAGAAAACATTACTTTCTCCTGCAACTTGGATGTAAAATATAGACTGTGTGAGAGAGGTTGGCTGGTGATGGCTCCTAACGTGCTGCTAGCGCTGTGCCTGTTCACGACTCTTCTTCACAGATTCCTTTCCTTCTGCTCAGGGCAGACATTTGTGTGAGGGAGGCCTCTCTCCTCTGTGATCCGCACTCAACCTTACTGTATTTTTTTTTCTAATTCTGTTTGCAGCTCACCCAGCAGCTCTTCCTCCGAGTCCAGTGGCTCCTTAACCTCTAGCCTTTCCATCCCACACCAACCTTCCTGGTCTTGTCTGACATGCAGGAATCCCACGGCTTCACACACTGCTTGTTTCCCACTGTGGTGGAGGACAGCCTCCACTCTGCTGGCTACATTTGTTAAGTGGCCCTACTAAGATATGAGCCACCTGTATGGCATACTAGGAACTCAAAACCACACTTACTCAAATTGAACAGGAGTACAATTTCATTTCTTTTCCTTTATTTTTATCAAGTTTGTTTATTTTTAATGTGTTCACCTTACATCCCGATTGTAGCCTCCTTTCTTGTCTCCTTCCAGTCCCAATCTCCTTGCTTCTTCCTCTTTTTCTCCCCCTCCCCCAGTCCTGAGAAAGGAGGAGCCCTTCTCCTCCACCATCAGACCCCAGCCTATCAAGTCTCATCAGGACTTCCTGCATCCTCTTCCTCTGTGGACTGTCATGGCTGCACCACCAGGAGGAAGTGAACAATGAATGGACAATGGGGTCCATGTCAGAGGTAGCCCCTACTGCCCATGTTATGGGGCATGGATGGAGACTGTGTTGCCTATCAACTATATCTGTGCACGGCGTCTAGGTCCTCTCCGTGCATGGATCTTGGTTGGTACATCAGTCTCTGTAGATCGCCCTGGGCTCAGATTTTTTGGCTCTGTTGTTCCCCTGGTGGAGCTCCTTTGTCCCCTTCTGGTCCTTCTATCCCCCAACTCTTGCCTAAGTCACCCAGTGTACTGCCCCAAAGTTTGGCTGTGAGTCTCAACATCTGCTCTGATCCCTTGCTGGGTGAAGTCTTTCAGAGGACCCTATAGTAAGCTCTCAGCACTTCCGATCTATTCTATTTGCCCTTCTGAATGAGAATTAAGCATCCTCCCTAGGGTCCTCCTTGTTATTTAGCTTCTTTAGGTCTGTGAATTGTAGTGTGGTTATCCTGTATTATATGGCCACAATCAGCTTATAAGTAAGTATATACTATGCGTGTCTTTCTGGGTCTGAGTTACCTCACTCAGGATGATCTTTTCTAGTTCTTCAACATAAAACCACACACACTAAATCTGTTAAAAGAAAATGTAGGGAAAAGCCTCAAACTCATTGGCATAGAAGACAACTTCCTGAACAAAACACAAACAGCTCAGGCTCTAAGATCAACAATTAATAAATGGGACCTCATGAAACTGAAGAGCTTTTGTAAGGCAAAGGACACTATCAAGAGAACAAAACAACAGCTCACAGACTGGAAAACAATCTTCACCAACCCTACATCTGACAAAGGGCTAATATCCAAAATGTATAAAGAACTCAAGAACTCAAATACCACCAAACCAAAGAATCCAATTAAAAATGGGGTACAGAGCTAAACAAAATCTTCAACAGAGGAATATTGAATGACTGAGAAACACCTAAAGAAATGCTTAAAATCCTTAGTCATCAGGAAAATGCAAACCAAAGCAACTCCGAGATTCCATCTTATACCCATCAGAATGACTAAAATCAAAAACTCAAGTGACAGCATGTTCTGGAGACGATGTGGAGAAAAGGGAACACTCCTCCATTGCTGGTGGGAGCACAAATTTGTACAATCACTTTGAAAATCAATCTGATGCTTTCTCAGAAAATTTGGAATAGTGTGATACTCAAAACCCAGCTCTACCACACCTGGGCATACATGCAAAAGATTCTCTACCATACAAAAAGGACACTTGCTCAACTATGTTTATAGAAGCTTTATTTGTAATATTCAGAAGCTGGAAACAATCTAGATGTCCTTTAACTGAAGAATGGATAAAGACATTGTGGTACATTTACACAATGGAATACTACTCACCTATTAAAAACAAAGAAATCTTGAAATTTGCAGCTTTCTTCTCTTTAAATTGTTAACTGTGGGTGCTAGGGATATAGCCCAGTCAGTGACATGTCTGCCACACAAACATGAGTACCTGAGTTTGAGTTCCCCAAGGCCCACATAAAAAGCTAGGTGCCGTAAGAAGCTAGGTGTGGTGGTACAAGTCTCTGCTGGGTGAGCAGAGCCAAGCAGATCACTAGAGCTCACTAGCTAGCTATCCTTGTCAGTCTGATGAACTACAGGGGAGAAACCCTGACTCAAAAAAAAAAAAAAGATTACAGAATGATAGAAATGATAGATGATAGATAGATGATAGATAGATAGATAGATAGATATGGAGAGATAGATAATGACTGAGGAGGAGATAGATGATAGATAGATAGATAGATAGATAGATAGATAGATAGATAGATAGATATTGAGA
The DNA here is from genome assembly GCA_907169655.1 of Acomys percivali. NCBI lineage: Eukaryota > Metazoa > Chordata > Mammalia > Rodentia > Muridae > Acomys > Acomys percivali. Next base: position 34,198,779 of record OU015749.1, on the reverse strand, counting down.
GATAGATAATGATTGAGGAGGAAGCTACCTTATGTCAACCTCTGTGCTATACATATGGGGGAGTGACTAAGCTGTTACATGGATGCAAATATTGTACTGTCAGCTCCTCAGATTGTGTGTTTTGCCCCCTCTGAAGTATCATTGCTTGCTTCCATGACAAAAGTTGCAATGTACTCATCTTTGTTAGGGGGACACAAGAGCATTGGCAATCTCCCTAACTGGTAGACCAGTTAGCTATTCCATAGAAAGACAGGAGCATTCTTGGGCAGTTCTAGCTTTCTTATTTGGAACATGGAGGTGCTGACATAGGCTTCTTGTGTGTGGCTCAGAGAAATGAGCTTTGCAATAGCTCATAGTGAGTGTAATAGCATTTACTATGTGATAATCACTAAAGAAGATTATAGGTAATGACCAGGCTTGACTGGCACAGATAGTTTTGTTTGTTTGTTTGGTTGGTTGTTTTTTGTTCTTGTTTTTGTTTTTAGAGAGTTGGGGGTCATATGCATAATTTATCGGTTACTTTCAAAAATGGGGTTGTGGTCCCTTTTCCTGGTCTTCAGAACCCTTTTTCTTCCAGTTGGTGCTTAGATAATGCTTGCAAATGCCACAGCACCACTTCCTGTCACCTGAGTAGCAGGTACAGCATGCTGGACTCTACCCGGAGTGATGGCAATATTGTTTTTGACCCAAGTAAGGCTTGAGTATAAGTCTGGGGTCCAAGGATATGACAGAGTGCACAGAAGCAAAGCCTCACAGGCAAACTGAACTCATGTGCCTGCTGCTGTCTGAGATACAGGCACCCAGCTCTGGATGGGATAACTTAACTATGTCTAAGATGGGGCAGCTGTTTAATCTATGTGCTCTCTGGTTGCTTCATCTTCAAAACTGTATAATGTATGCCACTTATTATGCTGTGCAGGCTAAGTAAATGAGCATGAATGTACAGAAACATCTCACTAGCATGGAGAGTCCAGAACAATGAGGCTGCTGTACCAAAAGAGGGAACTCGGGCTAGAGTGTTGTAGTGGAAAAGTGTTGGATTCCACCAGCCAGTCAGCACTGACTTTTCAGCTATTCCCAGGCACACTGAAGCAGTGCTGAGGACAAGAGTCTGGGCATCTCCTGGGTTTCAAAACTCACTTGAAGGAATGTTCCATGCTTTAAAATTCCACCCATAGCAGAGAGGTGATCAGAAAGCCACAGGTGTTTAGTCACCTTTATATTAATGCTTAATAGATTAACATATTAATATATCAATTAATTAGTATATTATAATTAAGTAATTAATTTTAATATATTAATAGATTTATATATTAATGCTTAATAGATTAAAACATTGATTACCAAGCCCTCAGATCCCCATTTTCCTCACAACTGGACACCATGACTCTAAACAACACAGGTATCCTTCCTCAACCCCACCATCTAGAAGCTCTAGGAACCGAACACTTGCTTCTGATAATGTTTGAAGGGCAAAGTTGTATTTGATATGTTTCTGTTGCTGCAGTAAAACACTATGACCAAAGCCACTTATAAAAGGGTGCACTTTGCCTTGCAGTATGTGAATGCAGGCATGGGAGCAGGACCTGGATGCTCAGAGTTCCTATCGTGAATTGCAAGCACAAAACAGAAAGAGAGTAAAAGAGCACTGGGAAAGGTGAAGGGCTTTGACCTCAGAGCCTACCCTCAATGACCCACTTCCTCCAGCAAGGCCATACCTCTTAGGTATCCCCAGACAGCATCACCAACTGGGAACCACGTGTTCAAGTATATTAGCCTATGGGGGCGGGACATTCTTATTCTGACTACCTCAGCAGTTCTGAGTAACATCAAGTTAGCTCAGCCTCCCAGTTGCATCCCCAAACCTCCTGACATTGGAGAACATAGCATATTGTCAAACAAGAAATTTTTTAAAAGTTTAAATTATTTGGTAATCTGGGTATTATGGCAATAAGACTTACAGCAATAGTATGTATCACAAGGCTTCCCCCTGGAACTGTGGGCATAGAGACTTCTGTAGCTTATTCCCCACACAATGCCTTTGTGTCAAGATACATATTTAGGAATGATTAATTTGTATAATATTGACAACGAAACAATAGCAGTTGATGAGGATACTGCTTTACTGTGACATGCTGTGCAGTCAGCTCATTATAAGCCATTTGAACAGGTTTAGATATGAGGATTGGTTAGCCCAGCTTTATATATAGTGAACACCTCCAATGAACTTGGGTGTTCCTTACTGGAAGTGATGGCTGAACTTCTCATAGTTAACTACTTACCAGAAAATTTTATGTCTAGAAACTCAATACCCAGTCTTACATTGTAGAATGTGAATTGTGTGGTAGATGGGATTTTTTTTTTTCACTTTTAGAAACTTACCAAATACCAGGTAGCCACCGTACAAGGATTCTATGAGCCACTTATTACCTCAAAAGAAAGTCTCAAGCCCATTTCTTTTGTATAAATAGCACAACTATTTACATAAATACCTTAGATACAAAGGCCAAAAACCAAATGCCCAAGGAAAGTATGCATCTTTAGATAGTCCTGTGCAACTTCCAGTAGAATTTGTGGGATTAAAAAAAAAGAGGGGCTGGAGAGATGGCTTAGAGGTTAAGGGCACTGTCTATTCTTCCAGAGGTCCTGAGTTCAATTTCCAGCAACCACATGGTGGCTCACAAACATCTATAACCAGATCTGGGGCCCTCTTCTGGTGTGCACACATGGGGGCAGAATATTGTATAATCAATAAATCCTTTTTTTAAAAAGAGCACTCACTGTGAAGAGACCTCAAATATGAGACACTAAAGCTCTTCCAAGTGTTCAGCCTGTCTGGTCTGGCAAACGGGGCCATATTCTTTTTTGATTTGTGGTTCTGATGTGGCATACACAGCCACCCAGAGACTTGTTCCTAGAAAGATGACAATGGATACACAGCATTCATATGCCCTGTTGCAGGACAGTGCCCCCTCGGCAAAGGCAACGCCCACAGTCTGCATCCCTCATCTCTGCTGCCTGTAGAACCCAAACTCATAGAAACCCAGTAAAGTGCAGTAAAGCAGTCCGGATTACTTCATAGTCACTTAAACATGACAAAAAAGACCCTACACTCTGCCTTTTCCCCTCAAGGAAGCATCTATACATGTGATATCCACAACAGGGATTTTTACCCCCAGAGATGAACCTCAATAAGAAATTTGTCCACACTATGCTGTTAGAGAGTAGATATACTTTTAAACTAGCTTTTTTATTTCATTTTTGACTCTAAAATATTTGAATTTATGGGGCCAATGACTTTTGAAGCATATGCCTGCGTCTTGTACTTTTATCTTTAGAATGCATCCACAGCATGCTGTCAAGCTTGTGCTAGCACTAACATGTCTCTGCAGGTGGCTTATCAGCCACAGTTTGCGGCCAAAGGCATCTGCCCGGTGCTATGTAAAGTCATTGGGCTTCTAAGCTGATGCTGTCGGCCTCGTGTCTGGTCTCTCACACCCTTGTTTGGAACACTGGCTGACATGAGTTTGTTCATGCTTAGGTTAGAACATGGGTTAGGCAGTGAGTTGCCGTCTGACACTGATACCTAGGCGAGGGAAATTGAGTCAAAGATACCTTCCCATAGATCCCAAATTTCTTATTCCTAGAGTTGGAGTATTTTTTAAAAATTTCTATCCGCTCAAGTGTCTGCAGCTTATATTCAAGAGCCTCAGAGTTTTCACCAAAATGGCTGGGGTGATAGTTTGTGAAGACAGGTCTTCTGTAAAGGAGCACATTTGGCTCCCTAGTCCTTAGCCATGTTTGATGTCAATAGGCATGAGAAATGAATACAATTAAACATGCCAAGGCCCAGAAACATAATTAAGGGCCACACCTTGCAAACAGCTCCTTAAAGATTGTGTTTCATTTGCTTTCTTACTGGAAGAGACCAGAATGAATGAGGTTGTCACAATTCCCCAGTTGGCCATGTGTGTTTAAAGCTTTGTGACTGCTGCAGGAAAATTCCAGTGAGCTGAGGACACAGATTCTTCACCTGGTCACTTAGGATCAGCCCTGTGCCCTCTTCAGGCCTGTGTGAGTGTGCAGACATTTTGACCTACCAAACCTCATGGACTGTTCCACTCCACCCCACCCAGGGTCCGAGAAACTTAGTTCTAGAGTATCCATCAGCAAAACCCCAAGGTCTTCTTCACGTTTCCTCTAAATAACTTTCTCCTTGGGTCTTGAGTTTCTTTTAAGTTTTGGAGATTTTTCTCTTTATTCCTTGACAATTTCATACATGTATACAATGTACCCTATAAGTATTGAGCCTTCAGCTCTGCTTATAACTACCTTCTAGCTTGTCACTGTGTTTATGTATATTAAAATATTTCTCTGTTAAGTACTCACACAAAGAGACAGACAAGACAAAATAGAGACAGGATGGAGAGAAGGAGAAAGAGAGAGAGACACAGAGAGAGAGAGAGACAGAGAGAGAGAGAGAGAGAGAGAGAGAGAGAGAGAGAGAGAGAGAGAGAGAGAGAGAGAGAGAGAACATCCACTTTAAATATTTGCATGCCATGCTGTTCCCAACTGGATGTTCTGTTCATGGACGGCTTCCCACCCATCCACTCTCCTGGCCAGGACTTGGCCAAGCTCGCCTGAGAATTGCTGATGCGTTCATGAAAGCAGTCACAAGAACAGAAACAAAGCTTGTGCATGTCAATAGTGGGGTCCTCCCTGAGGAGGGCTCAGCTCCTCACTATGGTATTTTGTGGGTTCTGGACCCGAGTGACCATCCAGAAGCCTTCCTGGCAGAATGCATCAGGTGGGAAGAGAAGGGTGACCTCAGAAGTAGATGTTGCGTCTGAGGTGAAGTAGGCATGGTATTACTCTCCAGTGAAGATGCTGGAGAGGGAGCTCAGGTGGGCTCTGATGGGCTCCATCAAGCCTCATGACAGGACGGCTTCCAGATACACATTATCTGGGAGTAGTCCTTATCAAAGTCTGGTTAGGACCAGAGATCTTGGCCTGGGGCAGAGGGCTGCAGTCAGCAGGAGGTAGACCCAGGGAGGATGACAAGAGCTCAGGTCATGGAGAGGAGTGGGGAGGTGAAAAGTCACTCTAAGGACTCCACAGTATAGGTTGGCAAAGGTCCTGAGGCTGATCATAAGAACAACACAAGGTGTAAGGTCCTGCAAGTGAATACCCATGAGGTGCGGTGCAGGGCAGTTCCAGGAACAGAGAGACTGACGAGGGAACTTTAGAGGAGAATGTTCAGGAAAAAAGTCACTATTTTTTCTGAAAATATTGTCCATGAAAGAAAGAGCAATACAGTGTAGAATTGTGTTTGTTTGTGTGTGTGTGTGCATGTGTGTGTATGTGTGTGTGGTATGTGTGTGTGCCTGTGTATGTGTGTGCATGTGTGTGCGTGTGTGTGTGTGTGTGTGTGTGTGTGTGTGTGTGCATCTGCATGTGTGAATGCCCAACTATAGTTACTTGGAACCCTTTCAGGCTCCCCTGAACAAGAGGCACAGGAAGCAGATCTTTTGGTACTTGCTGACAGCTTTCTGTATCTTTCCATGAAAGCTGTTCATCAATTACATTTCTCGTACTTGTTTTTCTGAGATTTCAGTTTGATTTTCCTGAAGCCACTCAGATCTTATCACTCTTAGTGTGAAGTCACGTGACCTCTCCTCAGATTTGTCAAGTTGGTGTCTCAGTTTTCAGTAATTTCCCAGCAGAGTGAGCTCTGCTATCCTCAGAAGAATTTCTAGAGAGAGTTTTTCTCAATTTCACACTTTTACTCACTAGATATTGGCTGTATCTTCACCAAAACCTGAGACTGTCAGTCTCTATTTTGCATCATTCCTGTGAGTGTGTGGTGGCGGGTCACTATTGCTTTAAATTGTGTCCCCTTAATGTGGAATGAGTTGAGCACTGTTCATCAGCTTGTCAACTACTTTTCAGTCTTCTCTGATGAAATGTCCTCTCATCATTCTATTAAAAGTAGAATTTGTCCCCTCTTTATGAGTCTGTAAGAATTTTTATTTCTCCTAAGTCGAAATCAATTCTCAGATATATTCATTTTGAAGAATTCTTTCCAGTTATCGACTCAAATTTTAGTGCTCTCATTGATTTGTCTCATAGAGAAGCTTTAACTGTTACAAATTTTGTCTTTTTACTTTGTAAATACATCTTTTTATTTTGAAATAGAATTAGATTTACATAAAAAACTGAAAAATGAGTATAAAAATATCTCAGTATTCCACACTGAGTTCCCCTATGGTTGACCGGCCACTTCAGCATGGTCACTAGTCACGACTAAAATATTGTGCAAACATCACTGTTACTTAAGTTCCATTTACTCAGTTTCTCCATTGCTCTCGGCCCCAGGATCCGAATAGGATCTCACACCATATATATTCCTTTCATGTCCCAGGATCCTCTTTACTGTCACAGCTGTTTACATTCTCTTCTTTGTCAGCGATGGGTAGTGTTTTGAGAATCAGTTGTTTGCTTCATGGAACGCCTCTTAGAGCTGGATTGTCTGGACATCTGCTTGTGAGTAAAGGGATCGGCTCCTGGGGGGGCAGGGCTACAGTTCAAAATTGATACCAAGGAACTGGAGAGATGGCACAGTCAGTAAATTCCTTGGCGTAGAAGCATGAGTGCTGAATTTGATACTCAAAGAACCCATGAAAAATGCCAGGAGTGGCAGCACACACCTGTGACCGCAGCAGAGCGGAGGCTGTAACATGGATCCTTGAGCTCCCTGTCCAGCTGGTCTAGATGAGCTAGTCAGCTCCAGGTTCCAGGAAACCACAGTGGGGAGTGTAAAGACACCTGAGGTGTGTGGGGGGGTCCAACATCCATGTGAAAACACACAGGCATGTGGGCCTGAATATGTGTGTATACACACACACTAAATAGGTGGTATGCCAAGATACTCTGTCCATCATTTGATTTTTTTTTTTTTTGGAATTTTTTTAGATTTTATAAATTGTGTGCTTTTTCACTTGTACTGGTTACTTTTTTTACAAAGCACCACGAACAAAGGGATTAATAAAATAAAGGGTTTTCATTTGGGCCTATGCTTTCAGAGGGTTAGAGTCCACAATGACAGAATGGAACAGTAGCACAGCAGCAGGGACAGCTAAGAACTCACATCTCAGAAACCAGAAGCGGGAGGCAGAGAGCACCCTGGGAAAGCTCAAAGCTTGCCTTCATGGCACATAAATAATGCCAACAACTGGGGACAAGCACTCACATGTATAAGCCTATGGGGCCATCCTCATTTAAACCACCACAACAACAGGACCATGATAGACTTAAAGGAGAATTCCCCCTACTCTTTTCACCTACAGCATTTATGTTGTGGGCTTGACACTTGGGGTGGCACAGCACTTTGAAATAATCCTGTGTCTAATGTGAGCAACGTGTCCTGGTCTTACTTTGTGTGACAAGGCCACCCAGTGTTCTCAGTGGTACCTCTTTAAGATAGCAGCACTTACCAGACAGTGACCAGATAACCCTCTGCAGATCACTGGCTATGAGGTCACATGAGGAATGTTAGTCTCTCCCAGAAATAAGCAAGTCTCTTTTTTTTCTTATTTCAATACCATATTGTCCTGATTTTTAGAACTTTATACAGAGTCTAGAGTGGAGTAAGAAGAATGATTTGACCTTGTTTATAGGTTGCCTGCATTTTTGTATCAAAATTCATTTTACAATCAAATATTGACTTCTTTAAAAATCACTCTGGGGTTTTCCTGGGGCCACATCCAGCTTCTTCACATACTTTGAAGGAAACTTCTTGCTATAATCCGAGAAAACACTGCTTGATTTTAAGACTTAAATTATTTTGAAGACTCATAGTTTAGCACGTGATCCTCTGGAAACCATAAACCGCCTTTAGAGGGACAGTTTCATTCTCTGGCTTCTAAATTCTCCATCTGCAGCTTCAGTTACAGGCACCTGGCTCCATCTTGGCCTGTCTTGCCGTTTCCTGTGAAGAGGCTTTCTAGCAAGCATGGTCCTCTCTCCTATTCAGATTCATGGGAACAAGGAGCTGGTGATCAGTGGCCCTGCACAGGGGATACAGTTAATGGCAATGTGTTGACTACTTCAAATAGTGAAGAGAATGGATGTCACTTAGTGGCACTGCTAAATAGTGATAAGTATTTGATGCAATTGATATGTTAGTTAGCCCAAGTGCATGATTTTAAAGTGTATATGGATAAAAAATTACACCACTACTACATACAGCTGTTATTGGTCCATTACAAATACTTCAAAAAAAATCTATTTTGGTTAAAGTGTTTTCTCTTCCATATTAATGTGTGTCTTTTACTCTGAGTTTAAGAGAACTAGTCTTAATTGTTCTATGCACCTCACACACCTCATACATTTATAATTTTAGGACAGCATAATGCTTGTGAAAAATTATATGTTTTCAGAACAAAAGAACCAGACACTGATGCTGGATCAGACTTGATAGGATTCATACCTCCCAGTATTCTGTAACCCTGACATCCAGCGTCCTTCATGTTCCAGCACCAAGTACTTCAGTTGCTGTTCCTCATCAGAACAGGACAGCTTCGAAGAAAACTTCTCATCCCAATTGCTCCAGCAGTTTAGACTATCCCACACAGGAGTTCTATTAAGCCTGGAATTTCTTAACCTTTAGAAACTGGATCACAAATGCTATTCCTAGCTTCTTTACCATTTCCCCAATTTTATTTGGGCCCCTACAAATAAAATTTGGATTTATTCATCCTAAATCAGCCAGAGTACTAGTTGATGGGTATGAGTGGTGTCCCAGGAAGACCCTCTGAGAAAACCAATGATCTGCACACAGGAAGACCATAAAAAGAACAACCAGACAATCTTTAGTACTCTATGAATGAGAACTCCTGACCTTCACTGATCCTGTGTTGATCTGTGGAGGCAACAATACATGTGTTACTTACTTCCCACTCACAACAGTTTCTATAAACTAATGTTCCTGGGGTGCCCAAAGTCCAGAATCTGAAGATCAAAAGTACTTTTCTTCTTCTTCTTCTTCTTCTTCTTCTTCTTCTTCTTCTTCTTCTTTTACTTCTCCCTCCTCCTCCTTTGACTCTTTGACTCTTGGGTTATTTATGGTGGGCATGGTGAATTTTGAAGCCTACACTAAACTAGTCTGTTTGCTAAATAAAACCAGAGTATCAACATTGTTCATAATATTTAAATACAATGTGAAACCATATGACATCATAGTCAAAACCCCTAGGGTATAATCCAGAATTATTTGTGAAAAAATGAGGCAAGAAAATCTCAACTCCTGCAGAGATTCCATAGATGCCAAAGCTAAGATGTCACAGGGGGTCAGATCACCCAACAAGTGCTACAAAGCAGTTATTACACATGGGTTCCAGGACCACAATAACCCTTCAGAGTCGACGAGAAAAGAGCAAGTCTGGGCAAATGTAGCAAAGACACAATAAACAAATGTGGAATTTAAGGTGAAAAAGCACAATGACAAGCTGAAGAAAGAATATTTAGGTTTTTAAAAGAATGGTACCTCAGGGGCCTGAGGAATGCTGGCTCTCTGTTCTCTGCCATCCTCTCAGCCTGGAGAAACTGAGGGCCACACTGGCAGTATCAGGCCAAGAGAACCTACTTTAGACACAGCTGAAAACCAACAGCAGCAGAATTCAGTGCCTACAAATGTTCTGCACTCTGTGTGTGTGTGTGTGTGTGTGTGTGTGTGTGTGTGTGTGTGTGTGTGT
>OU015749.1:34133890-34189017 GCA_907169655.1 Acomys percivali | reverse complement strand
TGTGTGTGTGTGTGTGTGTGTGTGTGTGTGTGTGTGTGTGTGTGTGTTAGGGAGCAAAAGACCAGCTCTTCTCATCAGAAGCCGGGGGCACTAGAAAACTTCTGAGGCACCTCACGAGTCCTAGGAGCCTGAGGCTCCAGATGCAGGCACAGTGTGTTATGGATGAGTTGATGAAGCTTCTTCAATGAGGGGAGGACCAGAGAAGTCACAGGCTAAAGGCCTTTTCCGAACCTAGTGTCAGGATATGTGTCCACAGAAGGAGAAGGACACTTGAATAACGCTAGTTCGGAGATGAGGGCAGAAGTGTGGTGTACAGTTTGCTCATTGCTGTAGTCTCTACAACACATTTGTTATCGAAGGCAAAATTTGCAGTATTTTCTGGTGGAGGTTTAATGAATGCAGATGTTGTATAGAAGACAACTGTAAAATAAAGGAAAAGAAATATCCAGAGGGCTTTGATGTAAAATACTGGTGCTAAGAGACCATGAGAAATTAAGTATGTATGCTTAAGTCACTGGAGAAACCCTTAAAAACTAACACACTCATGAGCATGGATGCATATTTACACACATATGAATACATAAGGATACATGTGGATGGATATGAATGCATAAGCATATAATATTCACAGATAGGAATATTTATACACACAGAGGCATAGAGAGAAACAATAAAAATATGATATCTGTTAGAACTGCAGGAGGATGCTAAAAAAATGCAGATGAGCCAACAGAGCAGGAAAGATGGAAGCTTAGAACAAAAACAGATTTAAAAAAAAGAGAGAGCCAATAATAAAACAGCAAGCCTGGGTCTAAGCAGAATGTGAACTCAAAACAGTATGCTCACCTGTGTAAGACATCCATGAGGTCATACCACTCCACATGCCAACATGGATAGGAGGAGGTTTCACAAGGCCCCACCTAGCTGAACAGCTACAGGCAATCAGTGGCTGCTGAGGAAGAGTGAGGCCTCTTCAGCGAGCCTCTGGACAGTGCACACAAGCCTAAACCCATGCACATATGGGCAACACTAAATGGAAGGAGGAGGAGCAGGGTGCTGCACCTTCTTTGATGTGCACACTTTGCATTTGCTACAGTGAGCACAGACATGATCACCAACATAGGCTATTGGAGGTACGTTATCAAGTAGTCCTCTGTGATGGCTCAGATGAGCAGACAGTAAGAGCCATCGTTTTGAGAGGTCTGTAGTGAACCAGGCTGGAAGCATGACTCTGGTACATCTGAGTGGAGGTTTCTTCAACACGGTTGCCATTTTGGGATCTTTAACCTAACTGCCCAGCTTGTGCAGCAGTCAACACAGACACTCATGACCAACGTAAGCAGTTAAAGAGCCTGTGTGTGTTCAGCTCTAAGTGCGATGTGTGAGTCACACAGCCTGCCTGGAAGGAACATCACAGTCATGGGAGCAGAAAGAACGGTGGATCTGGAGAGATGGGGGGGGGCCGGGGAGACTTGTGAAATGCTGTCTTTTGGACATGGACATGGATATTACAGTTACCAGCACAAAGTCATCTGCACAAGAGCTGCGTAAGATAAAACCAGACAATAGTCAAGCATGGATGGGCGAGGGCATCACTAGGCTCTATCCACAGCTGAGGACCTATTGCCATCTGACGGATGATGAGAGAGGGAGGGTCTTTGGTAGGTGTCCAGTGATTCAATAGGTGTCCGCACAGCCATACACATCCTGACACACAAATTGGACTCGGTAAGTAATAAAGGGAAGAGGGAGAGGAAGAGGAAGATATGAAGATGGAAGGAGAAAGCATTGGGGGCAATAGGAGTGGGAGGAACATATGCTCTAGAAATCCTGTATGCATGAATGAAAGTGTCAAAGAACTGTAAAAATCACCCTGGAGTAAAAATTCTCTACACAGCATAATTACCCAGTGTTCAATGGCACTAGGTTAGCAGGAAGTGAGCTATCATTCAAAGCACAATGCTATGGACCTTCTGATGAGCAAAAGTGTGAGGCACTGCCTGAAACACATGGTGAACCACAGCATCTATACTAAAGGGAAGAACTCAATTCCAGGCCAAGAAAACAACCACGTCTGAATAGGGACATTGAAGATGATAAGACAAAGTTTCACAAGAAGATGCAGCAGTATTAAACATGGGTTTATGACACCCCAGAACCACGGGAGCAGAACCCAGAAAGAGAAACATACATACATGTGGCTCTCGCTGTTCCCATTGCACTCATTTCTCCATAACAGATGACCTTACATAAGAAAATCCCTGAGGACTCAGCTGAATCAGTCTCTGAGCATGATCAGTTCTTCATCTGTGGAGTGCAGCCAGCATCCAGCCAGAGCCAGCCGGGGTCTTGCAGCACAGCTCCTGCCTGGCAAATGTTCCTGCAGCTCTCACCAGGGAAGTCTGCCACCCAGGTCAGTGCACACATTCATCAGTGGTACCATGCCACTTGAACTGCGTTTCTTAAATCAGAAGAGAATTAAAAACCAAGATGAGAAAATCATCTCCAAACTCTTGGAGAGTAATCAGCACACTTGTAAAAAAAAAAAACCCAAAAGATTATTCACAAAAGAGGGCCATGTTTCCAAGAATGCAGAAATATTTTGAAGAAAATGGGGGAGAAAGGCATTGGTTCAAATTTCTGAGATACATTAAAGCAGAGCTTTAATAGACAAAAACCAGAAACAGTTTCACACCAAAGAACTACACATCTTCTTCCTAAATGAAAGAAATAAACACACATCAAGAATGGTTGGAAGTGATGGAGGAACAAGACACACAGGGACAAAGACACAGACCCGAAGGCAATGGTAAACTCTGCATGCAGGTTCTTGCAAGTGGTCAATAAAAATGGCAAACTTCAAGCAAGGCCCACAACAGCAACAGCAGCAGCAGCAACAACAACAACAATAACAAAAATACAGACAAAACGATTCAAATTACCTGCCCATAAAAGAGATGGTTTTGGTCTGGAAAGATGGCTCGGCTGGTAAAGATTAGGCTCACAACCAAACATAAAGAAATGGTTTCACCTCAAAGGCATTATTGTGTTGCAAAGAGTATTTTGGCACAAATAATCCTGTACTCATAATGTTCAGTATTTACCAAAGAAATGGTCCATTTATTTTTAAAAAATAAAGCTTTTCTGTGTGAGGAGAAAAGACCAAGGTTATATGAGATAGACACTGAGAGAAAAATATTTGTAAATAATTTTCTAGAAGATAACTTGTTAGCTCACATATTTTTAAGTCTCCAAACAGTAAGAATATATATAATTAAAAGCGGGCAAAATAGTTATACAAATGACTTAAAAGACAGAGACCCGAATAAGCAGGAAAAAAAATGTTCACGACACTTCTCTAGAAAATGCTAAGAGTATCAACTTAACCACCTGTTTACCATATCATCACCCAAGGCTGCATCCTTGGAAACCAACACACATGCACATGATGACACAACTGACTCTGTGACAGCCCAGTGGTGGGTATGTCTCCAGTGTTGGTCTACCGTGTCAGATCTGAGGTGTGTCTGTTTTGTGGTGGGCTTCCTTGACACAGGGAGGAAGGTGCTGACAGACCCCCTGAGAAAGGCTCTCACAGACACTCTGCTAGGTGGGTAGGAGCCGCTGCCTGGTGCAGTCACATATGGCACAGCCTCATTTATGCCTGGCCTGCCTTGCCAGAGGAAACCGAGGTGCTGGGCCTCTCAAGGATCAGTGTTGCAGAGGTGGGTGCATAGCAAGTATTGGTACGATGAGTTTGTGCCATAGAGTCAGAGTTCTAGTGATGTTTACACAGACCTTGTCAGCCTGTGAAAGGACATGCCTACTGATGAAAATGTAAAAATTAAAGTTTTGTGAAGAATCTAATAGCCAGTGACAACAGAATCATTCAGAAGGTCACGACCACAGTGCTTGATCTAATGCTAAAATGCTGCTTATAAACATTGCAGTGACATACGAGAAAAACTTTAAATGTTGACTGAGCCACACTGCAGAACTGTAGGTTCCTTCTGACATCAAACTCCATTGTGAAGCAATCCAAAGAGACAAGGGTAAAAGGTCAGTTACTCTTGTCATGTTCTAGACAGTTTCTCCTACGGTCTTTTGTTCTAGAATTGCTGGCATGGTGACATATTACTTACTGCATAGAGAATTATTTAGAACATATAAACTGTTACACATTTATCCACAGAACACATCTTAGACATTACACAGAAATACATAACAGCATAAAGAATTTCTGTTTTCTATATACTCACTTATATCTGCATACTAGCCCAATGGGCATGTCCCATGAAAGCCTTCCCTTACCAGGAAACTGGGACAGAGGGGAGGACATCCTATTGGGACTCTAGATGAGAGAATAATGGGAGAATAGCAATGTAGAAGGATCCAGTGGGTCCTAGAAACCTACAAGTAGAACATTATGATAGGCAGATTTGGGCCAAGGGGTCCCGCTCAAACTAAGGCCCTAGCCAAGGACAATACAGGCAGTAAAATTTAAACCCCTACCCTGATCTAGCCCATGGACAGGACAGTCTCCACACTTGAGTGGAGAGAGGGATTTGACTTTCTCATGTACTCTGGTGCCTCACATTTGACTATGTCCCCTGGAGGGGGAGACCTAGTGGCACTCAGAGGAAGGACAGCAGGTCACCAAGAAGAGACTTGATACCCCATGAGCATATACAGGGGGAGGTTAATCCCTCTGAGGAACAGTCATAGGGGAGGGGAATAAGGGGAAAATGGGAGGGAGGGGAGAATGGGAGGATACAAGGGATGGGATAACCATAGAGATGTAACAAGAATAAATAAATAAATAAATAAATAAATAAATAAATAATAAAATTTAAAAAAAAAAAGAATTTCTGTTTTCTTTTTTAATCATCCTATGTGCAGAAGCTGGCCCAATGCCCCATGTTGTCTCTGCCATGTGTCTCTATTGCTTGGTTCACACCACGCGAGGGACACTAAAGATGCTCCAGGAACGAAGGTGTTCTACACACACCTCCAATGTGCAACGAACAGAAAGAAAACCCATGCATAGTGAGAGGTTCAATCTGCATTAGTAACTCGACAGTCAATATTTAAATTTTTTACTTTAATTTTAAAACTCTAGGCACACAAGTGTTTTGCTCATATCCTGTAGTATATCTGCATATCACTGGGTGTCTAGTGCCAGAAGGTTCCCCTGGAACTGGAGTTAGAGATAGTTGTGAGGCACCATACAGGTGCTGGGAATTAAACCTGGAGCCTGTGGAAGAGCATCAGTCGTCGGCGCTCTTGAAGGCTGGGCTGTACCTGCAGCCCAATAGTGAGTGATGTACTAAAAATCAATGTTGAGAGAAATGGACTACTACAGACTAGTATTTTGGTGTCTGAGAAAGTATGTAAAAAAGGAAAGCTGTAGGTTGTAGTTATTTGTTTTAAGTTAGATGATACCTGAACAATACGCTCACTTTATTTTACTGGAGGTTTCTTATGACAGAAAAAAAAAAAGGCAGGATTGGAGAAGTGGCTCTGTGAAAAAGCAATTTCTACAAAAGCTTGAGGGCCTGATACCCTCAGAAGTCCAGCTGGGCATGGCAGTGTGCCTGTAACCCTCGCTTTTTGGAGGTAGAGACAGAGGGATCCCTGCAGTTGCTAAATAGCTATTCTAACCGAGTCAGTGGGTTCCAATGTTCTAAGCCACAGGTTTTCATTTCTTATTAGAGGAATAACCATGCCAGTTTGTGTTGGTGAGGTGGTGTTTAGAGAGGCAGCTTTCATTGCTGCAACTGTGTGCCCCTGAGCACATGTGACACAAACAGTCCTTTTTACCCTGACACATTTACACTGAGCAGTTGAACTCCACTTGTGCTGCCTGAGAACCACAGACACACAGCTAAGGATCAAGACACAGCAATACGGATTAATTCAGATCACCAGAATCAAAGAAAGCATCTGTTTGGGCCAGAGGCCAAGTGTATAAAAACATACAAATAACCCAAAGCGCAGACACACAGCCTAAGCATGCGGACAATCTTTCTAAGCGCTTCAACTTGGAGTGAGGGGAAAGTGGGACCTTCAGACCCTCTGTCCCCTGCCCTGACTTTCTGGTGCTCTGACTAACAAGAGGAGTGCTGTGACCCATAATTGCAGAGGATCCACAGCAGGTTTCAGGGAGCCTTTGAGCGGCAGTGGCCAGCAGCCTCCATCTGCTGCAGCCTCCCGTGCTTCCCATGGGGCAACCCGGCTAATTTTTCAGTCAATTAGCGGAGGGTGCTTTTGTTCTGTCATTCGCCCCCTGGGCTCTGCTTACACCAGAGCTCAGGCGTTCAGATGGGTTGGGCTTGGAGAAGCATATTGTGTTGGTTTTTTTTCTGTGACCCTGTGACATTGTTGGGCAAACGTTATCTCAGTAATCTGGGCAATTTGCAGAAAAGCCCAGGAGCTGTGCTTTTATTTGTCCCTGTGTGTGTGTGTGTGTGTGTGTGTGTGTGTGTGTGTGTGTGTATGTGTGTGTGTGCTAGGCTGTTTTCACATGCACCACATGTTTTGTAACCCTCTACATTTTTGTGTCCAGTTTATTTATTAAAAGTACACAAGTCTGCCACTTTAAAATGGCAATCAGATTTGCTGGGGAGATATTTTTTGGATGTTTTGTTTTGTTTTGTTGTTTGTTTGGTTTGGTTTGGTTTTTCAAGACAGGGTTTCTCTGTGTAGCCTTAGCTGTTCTGGACTCGCTTATTATACCAGGCTGGCCTCGAACTCACAGTGGTCCACCTGCCTCTGCCTCCCAAGTGCTGGTATTAAAGGCGTGTGCCACCATGCACGGCACTGGGGAGATATTAATATATTCTTTCTCCTATTAGAGGTGACTGGGTGATTCCAGACTCAGAGAGACTTCAGGATGTCTCTGAGAAGAACCTGCCAAGCAGGCATCCAGGATGTGGCATTGTCACATGACTTGGTTTCTTGACACAGAATGGAAAAGAATTAGGAATAATTGTGAATGCTTAAGGGTCCCTGTGGGTCCAGGTGTCCACGGAGGAAGCTTCCCAACTTGATGCTTCCTTCTCTCATGGCATCAGGTGAGGCCCTGTCCACCATCTGGGCCCAGGACCGTGGGTTCCTTTCCTGTATAGCGTGCACTTCCTCTGCAGTCCTTTCCCTTATATGAACTTGGAAAACATCCTCCTGTCCTCAGTATGATGCCTGACCCAGGTCACCTACACAGATTTGTGGCAAAGGTCCCCACAGCCCCACCCTATGTTTTCCATGTTCTCTATGCAAGGTGAGACCTTCCTAGGTTCCACATACAGGTGGTGACGGCTTCTCCAGTCTGCGGTTCTAAGTCATGCATTACTCCATTTGTCTCTGAAATAAAAAATGGCCTTCCCTTGTGTTATAAGTGAAAGCCATTAGAGCTCAACACTTTGAGATCTCAGTTAAAACTTTCCTAGTGGAAATCTACCCCGTCATCTCTCCCCTCTGTCTGGAGATCCGGGTGACTGTGGTCGTGGTTTCTATGTTGACTGCACTGGCTATGATTGTTGTCACTGAGCCAGCTGTCACACCTCTCCCCACATTTAACCATGGCCAGATCTCCTCTGCCCTATGCTTAACTGCCCTTCTCACGCCATGCCATCTTTCAGGGAGTCCTAGTGAAGCCAGTCCCTTCCCCCCATCCTCTGTCCATCACCTCCCTGCCTGTGATTGTCCCCACTGGATGCTAAGGGGACTGCCTCCTCTTTGCTATGTGTCCAGACTCTTGGCTGTGTCTTCCCACAGTTAATAAATATACCTTCGCTTCTCCATGTGGGGTGATAAAATATTCACTGGGTCTGAGCTGGGGTTAACAGATTTCTGAAATTTTCATCGTGTGACAGCCTGTCCTGCATAATCCTCTCAAGCTGTCTCATGTTCGGGGCAGAAGTGAGCTCCTGTGTCAGTCTAATAGTGCAGTATTACACTTGTCTCCCTGTCCCCAGCATATGGGGCTGTGTATACCCCTAGGCCCCACTCCCCCCTCATTCACGGCTTTTAAAATGATAACATTTGGCAAAGACAGCTAGCAGAAAAGTGCACCTCCTTCCACGGTGGTAACAAAGGGGCCACCAGAGGCCTGACCAGAGCGGCCAATCCTGGTGCTCTTCACTGAGTAATGAGGGGGGCTTCCTGTTGCTGCTGATGCCCAGTGCCCAGGGGGCTGGAGGGCCGATCTCCACTTAATTACACAGTCTCCCTCTTAAGTGCTCCAGCCACCGAGGGCTTCAGCTGCACAGGCCTTCCCTGAGTCACCTCCCCCACCACCACATCGATCTGGCACTAGAGGTCCCAGGAATGAGACACAGGAGCAAAGAGACACAGGCTCATCTGGGAAGATGGAGGGACAGAGACATGCACACAGACAGGCAGAAGCAGATAAGAGAACCTGTGGGAGAGGGCAGTAAGCAGAACGTAAGTGCTTGGTCCTTGCTACAGAACCCCCAGAATTTCATTCTGTGTAAAGGTCTTCATGCTAGTGGGGCGGGGGGCGGGGCCAAAGAGCACAAGCAGAAAAGGCAAGGGATCAAGTACACTGTAACAAGGAAGCAGGGCATGGGTGGGGAACGTAAATAAAAACAGGAAGTGGACGGTGCGTGGAATCAGGGATGGCACCTACAGTGAAAAGGAGGAAGACAAGGGAAGAGTGTCATGGGAGCAGCGGCATCCACAGGAAGAAGAAGAAAGGGTCACTGGGAAGCAGCACAAGCCATACACACCAGTGTCTGATTCACGAGAAACACAGGCGGCTGCGTCGGGGATCTATCCTGCTTGGTACTGGCCAGCAAAGTACATGCTATTTGATGATGAAGAAGCCGTCGCTATTGTCGCCAGCCATCCACACCATCTAGTCACAAAGCCCTGTTTCTTTTCCTGTCTGTCCCGTTCAGGTCTTGATTTTAGCTGCAAGATCCTCATATGGGGGCGGGGGGAGGGGGTGGTCTGGTGTTCCTGTGATGGGAAGCTGGTCCTGCAGCAACTTGCCCATGAGTGAGGTGCACAGGCTTGCCGTGCCCGAACCCACAGTGTTTGTCATTGGACAGATAAAAGTTACCGGATTCAAAAACTGTGAACCACTTGTCCTATCATGACATCGTTCGGAACGCAAGACCCTGAGTTTTGCAAAATCTGTCCTCTATGTAAAACGCTTGATGGCTTGAAGAACCACGCATGCGTTCTGCAGTTCCTTGGACATCATGGCTGCTCGCTGCAGGAAGCTGCCCCACGTGGGCACAGCTGTGCCCTGCTGTGTGCCGTTCTCTGAGCTGCAATCTGATCATGGGGTTCATCTTTAACCCTATATGCGTAGCAGGTGTGGGGGGGAGTTGTGTGGGTTTTCAGGACACCTGAGCTAGGACCTCCTGAGCTATCTTATTATTTTTGGTTTGTTTGTTTTGATTTTGGTTTTTCTAGACAGGGTTTCTCTGTGTACCTGTTCTGGACTCCCTTTGTAGACCACAGTGGCCTCCAGCTCACAGAGCTCCATCTGCCTCTGCCTCTGTCTCCCGAGTGCTGGAATTAAAGGTGTGCACCACCATACCACGCTCGTCTTAAAGGCAGGCTTTGGTTCCAGCTAGCTGGGAGCTGCTAGGTCGGACTGAGCTGTCCGGAAAGACTTCTATGTATGTCTTAGCAAGTCAGCACTGAAGCTAGCAACAGATCCAGGATTTTCAAGGCAAAAGCAAGACTTAACCAATGACTCCATGTAAGTGTAGCTTATTGGAGTTACTCACAAGAGTTCACTCAGGGGCAGTTGCATCACTGAAAAGCTCATCCAGCCTGAGAGACATTCAAAGAAGCTACATCCTTGACCACGGTGACTTACAGGCAGCTCAGATGGTTCAAGAGTCTCCATTGCCCAAGGATTGTTCCTGCTTTTAACCCTGAGAAGGCGACAGGTGAATCTAGTGACTGTCAGGTTAGTGCAACCAAGGATTAGGGTTAGAGATGGGTTTAAGTCAGATTTCATATAACCCAAGGTGTCCCGAAGCTCTATAATTGAAATTGGCTTTAAAATCCCAATCTTGCTATATCCACTCTTCAAGGGTGTGGACTACAGGTGTGTATATCTATATCCAGACCTAAGAGATTTGAAAATGCTCAGTTCAAAATATTTGTACTGCCCTTAATGATTTCATCTTTTACAATTTGGTTGGGTGGAAAATTGTATCTCAATTTTCTAAAGAGTTTCAGACTTCCTTGCTCTTTTAGTCATTGAATTCTAGTTTACTTCTATGGCTTTCATAAGCAGGGCTTGTTTTGACCCTTTGAAATGCACTGGTCCTTTGTGGACCAATGAGAGAAGTGCAATAAAATAAAAAACAGGTTTCCATTTTACTTTTTCTCCTTCTGCTGGTGTTTTCATTGTGTTTTGAGGCTCATGGGACTTTAAGACTACTGTGTCTCTGTTGGGTTGACCCACAGCCTCCTTGAAGCCCATCAGTTAATCTCTACACCACCTGGATCTGCCCTTTATGCTACTGCGTCTGTTCATTTCACCTCATACATGGCATGCACTTTCTGTTCGCCAGAGTCTGGACCCTTGTTTCTGTTTAATGTGTTTTGTAATGAGCATCTATCTTCTTCTTGTTTCTCTTTATTCAATTAGAAATGGTTTGGTTTCTCTCAGTTCTTGTGTTTTCAGATGTAATCTCACCATGTAGCTGGGATTGGCCATGTGCCCAGAATCCTCTGCTTCAGCCTTTGACCTGCTGGGATCGCAAACAGGCACCACCTCACCTAAGAAGGTTATTTAATATAATAACATTAAGTTGATAATGACAAGATGTGGTGGAGATTGATTTACATCGAAATTTTAGACACACTAAGATAGGAAAAGTATTTTCTTCAAGGCTGTCAAATACAAGTATCCAAAACACTAAGAATGTAGCATTTATGTAATTGCTGATTGTGCCATGGTTCTCCTTGCTATAGGTAGTTTATTGTACATATGTGTAAAAATATAAATATATATGTAAAAAAGTTTAATTAATAAAAAAGAAAGAGATGAGAGGAAGCAAGCAAACAAACAAATCACTGACCCAGCTGGGACTAGACCTCTCATCTCACTGTTGTTATCGTTCCTGTGTGTGGACCTGCAGCTTTGCTCCTCGCTCACAGCTTTCAATTAGTCTGCTCATCTCATTTTGTTATATCTTGGCTTTACAGTCTTAGGTTGACTTTACAGGGGTGCCCAGGATATCTCATTAGGTAGCCCTGAATTAGGTTTCTACTTTCATGGTGTCTAGATGAAGGTGAGCCCCTTCTGGAGTTTAACTTTATTAATCCATGCCTCTTTATCTCAACTCTTAGTATTTTACATCCCATAATATTTACTGCACCTCACCTTCCTACTCTATGTTTGTGGCAAGGCCAGGCATTTTTCTCCAGGTGGAAATTAATGTTCCTCTCTCCCTCCCTCCCTCCCTCCCTCCCTCCCTCCCTCTCTCTCTCTCTCTCTCTCTCTCTCTCTCTCTCTCTCTCTCTCTCTCCCTGTGTGTGTGTGTGAGAATTTCTCCACCTCATTTGTGTCTGATATAGATATTTTAACTCAATATGTTTTTAAAGGAGAATTTAAATAACATTTTTATCTAAGTCAGCTGTATGAACGATTAAAAACTGAATAAAACTCCGAAATTTTAAACGAAATTATGATAAAGAACTTTTTTTTTCATTCTGCTCAATGTCCTTTTTGAGCCATCCCATATTTTAAATCATCCTGATAGCCACTGACACAATTTGTCTCAGTTTAACAGTTCTTAGGAAGGTTCCTCACTGAGCATAATGCAGCTGACAGGCTTCCTATTCCAGTATACGATGGTATTCAGTTCCTCTTTACTGTCAACTGTTGTGCAGCCACAATTTGTTTTTCCATTTGTCAATAGTAGCACTGAACTGTTTTCTTTACTCTAGGAGAATAAGGTTGATAAACATTCACGGATATATTTTCTTAATATATGCCATTACATTTCATAGATAAACATGTAAACATGGATTTGATTGGTCTTTGGCAAAGAATATTAAGTTTTACAAAGAAGGAGTAGGAAGAAGAGGAGAGGGAAAAATTCCAACTAGCTCTCCTATTTTTCTTTCCAAATAAAAAATTGTGAGTATCATAGCTGTTCTTTGTCTTCACCAATGCCCAGTGCAGTCAGTCTGTGAAAACAAAAAACAAACAAAAATGAAAACAAAAAGAGCATTCAATGAGTGGGGAGAGCTTTCTCTTTATTAGTTAAATCAAATTTTGCCTAATAACTGATAACTCACCCATGTATTTATTATTATTTGTAATGTATCTTTGATACATGAATTATTCAAACTTTCAGTTCTTTAGAGAAAAAAATCAGACTACACATCTTACTGTGCTGTGACAGCTTTTAAAATGTCCTGAATGTATGTCTGCTATGAGATTTGTTTTGCAAATTTTCTAGTTTGAGTTTCCTTCTTTTCATTTTCTTTAAGGTATTTATTTATTTTTATTTTTATGTACATGGTATTTTGCCTACACGTGAGGAAGTCAGAGCCCCTGGAAGAGAAGTTACAGATAGTTGTGAGCTGCCATGCGGGTGCTGGGAATTAAACCTGGGTCACGCAGCAGCCAGTGCTCTTAAACGTTGAGCCATTTGTCCAGCCTCTGTTCCTTTTCTTAATGTCATCTTTATTAAATCTACTAATTTCTTCTCTTATAGCCTTTGCATTCCTAGCTTAAACCATGAAATGTTTTTCTTTTATAAATGTTATAGCTCCAGCCCTTGGATTTTAGTACAGCTTGTTTCCAGTTAAATTTTTGTGAGTGGTCGAGATTTATGTTCATTCCACAAGATGGTTGTCCAAGTCCCCAAGACATCTGTTAAGAAGAATATTTCCACATTGAGGAACCTAAGCACCTTTGACAAAACTCAAATGGCAGTGCTCAGCTCTATAGCTCACACCTTTATCACCATCACTACATACACATACGCTGTACCAACTCTGTGTGTTCATTTAAAAATTACTAACACTTTTTCATCTAATGTATTTTGATCATAGTCTTCCTTTTCCCCCCAACTCTTCCTCACATCTTTCCCCACACAATATCTCATTTTCTTGTTCTCTCTCTCTCTCTCTCTCTCTCTCTCCCTCTCTCTCTCTCTCTCTCTCTCTCTCTCTCTCTCTCTCTCTCTCTCTCAAAAAAGCAAAAAAACAGCACTGAATGTTCTTAACTTCTAACGTTATAATAATATAAGAAATTACTATAGATCCCATAAATTGTTTTAAATTTAAAGTATTGATTTGATTATTTCAGATTCTCTCATTTTCTATAAATTTTAAAAGTCAAACTGATACCTACAATGGCCGTTCCTTGGGTTTTGATTAGGATAATGTAAATATGAAGACTAATTGGAAATGATGCCTATGCAGACTGCACTTAATCAGGGTCCTGTGCTGTTAAACTTCCTCCAATAATTCATATCCAATAATTCACATATCTATGTATACATATATATATAGTTCTATAAGTAGTTAAAAGTCTTTAATCTATAAATGCTCACTGAAAATGTATAAAAGCATAATCAATTTTCATATATTGATCTCTTATCCCAATACTTTGATAAACCTGCATATAATTCCAGTAGATTTTTAGGAGTTCATCACAATGGTTACAACAATCATTTTGATATCTGTCAGTGATTCCCTGTCTTTCCTTCTTGGCCATCTGAATACCTTCATTTCTTAGAGCTTCTTCAGAACAATGCCCAGCAAAGCAGTGAAAGCAGAAGTTTTCTTCTGTGTAAGGATCAATGTTAAGCATGAACAATCATGCAATTCACTTTTTCGTAAAATGTACTTTGAAATGCTAAATTATTCAAGAGATCTGTCTATTTTATTATTCTCTGTTAAACTTTTAATTTACTGCATGATCTTTGATGGTATTTCCCCTCTCGTTTCTGATATTGGTGGGTTTCTGTTGTATCTTAATCCCCAAATATTTGTGGTTTTCCTCAGAGTTATTTTTACCTGTTTGAACCTAATTCATTTGTGTTCAGAGGACACACACACACACACACACACACACACACACACACACACACTCGGTTGTCTTAAACTTACTGGGTTTTTCTAAACACATAATCCACCCTTTTGTCTTGCTGTTGATTGGTCATGTACAGAGCACGTGCCTCTGTTCGTTCAGCTATGCTTTTCTAGGCCCTATGTTCTTGCTAAACCTCTTTGCATCTGCTGGAGTAGGTTGAAACTTATCATAGCTTTTTGAGATCTCAATTGCATGTCCTAGCAATATTTGCTTTATGTTTGAAGCTCTGTGTTTAGCTGCATTTGTTAAAATGCTCATGTCCTACCCTAAATGAATCCCTTCACTGTTGAGGAAGTTCCTCTTTCCCTGATAATAGTTTTATTTTAAAGTACACATTTCTGTTTTTCTTTTCTTTGTTCTAGTCTTCAAGCCCAGTTTGTGCTGCCAATATAGTCTGGGATATATAGTTTTCCACCAAAGTATGAAGACAGCAGGTCTCCCTCCTTTTATTGAAAATAGATTCTTTTCTCATACAATATATCTTGATTACAGTATCCCCTCCCTCTACTGCTCAGTTCCTTCTTAATTCAAAGCACCAACAGGGTAGCCTTGATAATTTATTTGTCAGCTTTAGAATTTCACGAACCAGACTTATACCCTCTGTACATTTCTGTCTCTGAATATTTTTTGTCTCCTAAACTCCTGTAACAACCAATTAGAATTTGAGCAGTGAATGGCCTGGGTTATTTTTTGTTTTGTTTTGTTTTGTTTTGTTTTTCAGTCCAAATCTCCAAAATTTTCTCACAACTCTCCCCAAAATGACATGGTCAGATCTGTCATAGCAATGTCTCACTCTCTTCTACCAATCTCTGCTCTACCTAGGTTTCTGCTGCTGTCACCAACCCCATAACTAAAGGCAGTTCAAAAGGGAAAAGGGTTTATTTAACTTATGGGTTTTAGTTCATTGTCTAAGGAAGTCAAGAGAGTAGCTCTGAGGACAGGAAGTCCATACAGAGGGACATGGGATGTGGGGAGGAAGCAAAAAAGAGACCATGTGGAGGGACAGTGGAGTGTGAGAGAATGTAAAACAGCAAACAAGAATCTGACTTCCTTCCTTTAGCTGGTTCAAGCTTGTTTCTAAACTACAACTCAGGATGGCCCACCCGGAAGTGGCATTGCCACCCAAGGCCTTCCCGCACCAATGGTTAATCTAGAAGAAGGCCCCACAAACGTGCCCACAGTCCAATCTGACAAAGGTGACTCGTCAGCTGAGCTTCTTTTCCCAATATGGGTCAAGTCAACCACAAGCTGAATCATCAAGGCTGGTTTAAGTGCTGAGAATGGGACCAGTGAGGAGAAGTCTGAGCATGGCTTACCTGTGTGATGATGGTGAGGTTGATGAAATGTCTCGGAAAACGGAGACTCACGACACAGTGTCTTTTTGTGGAATGGGGTGAGAGGGGAGAGGTGAAAGCTAAGTTAGCAGACATGAGGCTGGCTATGTGGGAAGAACAATCGTTGCATGGACAGCTTCCTGTATACATCAAGTTTGGAGCACAAGCTAGACTAAATGGGCCTATCCGGTAACTGCTCGTGGATTTGCAGTGCGGAGGGTCTTGAGGGTGAAGTTGTATTGGTTAAGTCATCATGGCCCATATACATTGCATCACATAGATGAGGCAGTCGCAGCTGATACTAGAGTTTCTTCCCTTGGGAGCAGCACTTCACTTTTTCATTCTTTGTGAGTGCTCCGGGACAGTGTGTGGTCTTGCTGACCCTGACCTCAGGTGTCTCCAGAATGAAAAAACATCGTCATTCTCATCCTCCTCCTCCTCCACCTCCTCCTCCTCCTCCTTCTCTTCCTCAGATTAACAATTATGTATTTCCCAACACGAACTCTTTGCCTTTGGAATGTCAGCCAAACAGTGCAAGGACAGATGTGGGAAACTGCCAGCCTCCAAGTTAGGTAAAAGTATTTTCTCCCAGCCCCCTGAAATGCAATTTATAACTTCAATTTTACTCAGTGGAAACGGTAGAGATAATACAGTGTTTTATTTATTTTCAATATCTCATTATTTATGTATAATTCATTAGGCTATATGCCATGCTTCACCTAATTACTTTTTCTGAGAAGTTGCACAATTTATTTTCATAGCCTTTTAATGTAATAAAGACACCATATTGTGGCAAGATTTCACAGTTTACACACTTACCTTGGATTTATTGCCAGCCTCGACCATAAATCGCAACACTATCATAAATTAGAAATAGCTTCTGAACGTTTCCCATTATGTTCAGAAAGAATCATAACTACCAAACAACTCATTGCCAAAGTCTCTCACTCTGACTTCAGTTCCATTCATTATGATTGTATTATCCCTGTAATGTTGTCTATTAATTAGCCAGTGCCAATCAATATTATAATGCATTTGCTGTGTTGCAGCCAACAAGTACAATAGATTCACAGTATCATGAGTTGCATCCTTACTGCACTCTCAGTTTTCTGTGGATGGGACTCCTGGAAGACTTCTTCCAGACACATCTAAAAGAAGCACATATTATTATGAGATGGACAAAAAGACACTTCACAGAACACTGTCAGCACATAGTGATACCCATGTTTCTCCTTTGTAAAGTAAGAGTGCATCTATAGAGTGACTGTCCTGCATTCCCCTAGGGATTAGAGGAGGTTCTCACAACCCGGGGCTTTCCTTACTCATGTCCTTAAGAATGGCTGTAGTTTGCATCTGGCTATCTCTGTATAATTATATTGGAATATAATTTTCTATTTCTCTTGTGTTCTATTATTTATAAATACTAATGTTTCTATGGCTGTGATACAAATTACCAATTGTAAACCCCACCAAAAACATACTTTATATGTACCTGGGCTGGAGAGATGGCTCAGAGATTAAGAGCATAGGCTGCTTTTTCAGAGGACTGAATTCAATTCCCAGCACCCATATTAGGTAGCTTACAATTACATGTAACTCCAGAGGAATCTGGTTCCTCAAGCCTCTGTGAGAACCTTCACTCATATGCACACATGTACTACCATAAGCACGCATGTACGCACACACATACACACACACACACACACACATTTGAAAATAATAAAAAAAAATATGTTTTTAGAATAGTGGAAAAAGACACCTGTTGAACACAAAGAGCTTACTTGACTTCCCAAGTATCATTCACTGAGGACACAGAGAGTGTTTGAATAGTGCCTCTGTCTGAAGAATCACACCTCCCAGAGGACAGCCTAGCCCCCTGCCCTTGGTCAGGCAGGAAGAAGACAGCTCATCGTGCAGCACAGAGCCAGACTTGAGTCTGTCGAGTCCATTGGCTGTACAGTGTCTCCATGGCTCTGCAGCTTTTTCCCCACTGCAGAGCCATCAAGGACGACTTCCAGACTATCATGGGTGTTAGCCACCTGGCTTTGCTTCTAGAAGTCACCATCTCATTAACTGACAGTGTTTCCTACCCTGCCATCACCTGTGTGACTGCAGGTTCCAACTCTGCTTCTCCTTAGACACTACTGGGAGGAGGCCCTGTGTAAGCATATAATAGGGGCTGGATGGTGCTAATCCATATGAAGAGATGTCCTTCTTTAGGTGACCTTGCTCAGAGGCTGAGGTGGCCCTTTTGATCTGAGAGACCACAGCTTGTGCGATCAAGACAAGGATCCACCATAGTCTGAAAATAGAGACTATGCTTGTTCATTCCCTGCATGAAAGTCATGATGGTGACCCTGGTCTCTGTGAAGCTGTGAGGTCTGAGGTCTACAAGCATGTGATAATTGATGCCCACTCTTTTGGAGGAGAGGGAAGCTTTCTTCTGAATCCAGGCAATACCCTGTGATGAGTTTCAGCTCCTTAAAGTACTTCCAGCCACCCTTTCCCAAGGGACCCCACTATGTCACCCTAAGAGGTGCAGTCTAGAGAAAAAGGTGCTCCTGGGCCTCCCAGAACTGTAGTGTGGCAACCTAGTCTTAGCAAAGTGGTGGTGTCTGCCTGCTGGTTCAATGGCTAACCAGTGCAATGACTAACAATGAAGTCAGTCTGTCTGTCTTTCCATTCTTCCGGTTCAGTAGCAGCATAGCCAGCTCCATTCCCTCTGGACTTTGCACTGTTGGACAAGTTGGGGAGTATCCTTCTGTCATGTGCTGTGTCTGAAGAGCTGTGGTAGATAATTCTCATTGTCAAAGTGACTGGAATCGCCCAGGAGAAACCTCACAGAACATGTGTGCAGACTGCCTGAGGAGAATGACCCTCCCTGACAGTAGATGGCACCAGGCTATGGGCTGTGGTCCTAGAGCACCAACCCCCACGTCTCTCTGCTTCCTGACTCCAGATGCCGTGTGACCAGCTGCTCCACACTTCTGCTGCTTCTGTCAATTGATGTGATTAAACACCTCGACAAAAACTCTAGCGGGCATGGGGGCTGTTATTTGGCTTCTGTGCCCTGATTACTGTTGATCTTGAGGGAAATCAGGCAGGAGTTCAAATATGCTAGAACCATAGAGGGTTGCATTTGCTTTCTTCCTCCCATTGCATGCTCAGCTTGTTTTCTTATACAAGCCATGGCCGTCTCTCAGGGATGGAACCACTCCAGTGGGCTGCACTCTTCCCAAATCAGTCATTATGAGAACGCCTCACAGACAGGCCATAAATTTTACTGATGGAGACAATTCTTCAAATGAGGTTTTCTCTTGCCAGATGATTCTAGTTTGTTTCAAGTTGACAAAAGCTAACAAAAACTGACCATCACACATAGCTTCCTTGTCACTATGGGCCATATTCTCAAACCTCTTGTGCCTTAAGTGTCCTTGCCAGGTATGCTTGTCACAGGGTTGAGAAAAATAACATACAAGCACCATTTCCAGACTTTGTCTCCTGTCTTGAACTTGTCTTTCATTCTAAGAATTTGAAATGTTTTTTCCAGGCCATTTCACATTACCCTCTCTTGTTGAGTAGGCTGCAGAAATACCTGTTTTAGTTGTGGTTCCTGTGCATTTCATCAGCTCTGTCAGAGATGTTTCTCTTCAGGACTGGGCCTTGCAGAGCTGTCATGTGTGAGTAAGTTAAAGTACCACATGTTCTGTGAGGATACATGATATACACCATATGTCTTAGTGTACACATTAGCTTAGAAACTATGAGTTGAGTCAAGCTGAGTGTTTGAGAAACAGTGTCCCATACTTTATGGTCATCTAACTCAGGACCTTTGCCCCTGATCTCACTAGGGCTGGCTGAGTCAATATCTTGACATTGCAGACTCCTTGATTTCTACCTGCTACATAACTCCTGGCCTAAGGATATGATGACTTAAGTCTCTCCAACATTTCCAGGTATGCAGATCAGGGTGTGACAAACCGCTGTTGCCTGGGAACTGATTCATCTCAGCATAGATGGCAACTAAGGACAGGTGTCCACGCCCATGTACATAGAGGAAGATGCTCAGAGAGATGGCTCAGCAAATGTCTCAGTGGATAAAGTGGGTCACAATTTCCAACACATCTATAGTTTCAGCACTGGGGAGGTAAAGATAAATGGGTCCCTGAAACTTGATGGCTAGCTGTTCTAGCCAACCAGTGAGCTCAGGGTTCAGTAAGAGAACCTACCTTAAGCAAGACAAGAATACAAGGAAGACAGTGGTGGTGGCACACACCTTTAAGCCCAGCACTCAGGAGGTAGAAACAGTTCGATCTCTGTGGGTTCAAGGCCAGCCTGACCTACAAAACAAGTTCCAGGAGAGCCAGAGCTGTTATATGGAAAACTCCTGTCTCAAAATAAAAACGAAAACAAACAAAACAAAAAGATAAATATCAGCTGGGCGTGGTGGTGTGTGACTATAATCTCAGTACTTGGGGAGGTAGAGGCAGGCAGATATCTTTGAGTTAGAGCCCAGCCTGGTCTACAAAGCAAGTTCAGGATAGCCAAGGCTACACAGAGAAACCTTGTCTCAGATAAAAAGAATATAAAGGAATTAAGGAAGACATCTGCCATCCACCTCTGGCCTCCTCATGCAAGTACACAGATGTATCAGTGCTTGCTTATAGCAAAGCATACACTCAGAGAAACAAAGGGAGAGAGAAAGGGGGGGGGCGACAAGTCCACCTTAATGTCAACTGTCAGAGTACATTAAACACCTCACATTATGCTGAGGCAAAATATCTCTTTTGGGTGATTTTGGTGTGTGTCTGGACAGCAACGCTTTCAAGGGAAAATGGTTTTGCTTGAAGTGAGAATCTCTCTGAAGGTGGAATGACTGGATTGTGTCCACCATCTCCCTGGAAGCATCTGGATGGGAGGGACTTCTCATATGTCTTTCCTTCATTTTTAATTCCTTCCCCACTTTTGGTCCACCAGCGATATCCCAAATGCAGAATAACGTGTTAACATTCCACAGAACACAAGTAAAAAGGATGCTCCCCTCTCTGCTGCCAATACCGTGTGGAAGGACTTCCCAGGGTGCCAGCAAAAGGTTTTCCTTTTTTTTTTTTTTTTTTTTTTTTACCAAAAGTGAGGAAACTTCAGTTATCTCTCAAAAATAAAAGGAGTGTGGCGACCTGTCTGTCACTCAAAGAGAGTTGCAGGAACTGAGTGTCTGTAGGCAGCAGCTCTTAAAGGAGCCACTCTCTTCTCACATGGTGCTAATTCATCCGTCAGACATGGGGGCCTGGCCACTTCTACACCGAGGCACAGCTGAAGCCCAGCTCCCTGGCATGACTCAGTACCAAAAGCCATGCCTGTGAGGTGGTGAGTCCAGACTTGAAGCTTATGGATACTTTGCGGTCATCTTCACTCTGTGTGGGTGGTGGAAAAGCGCACCCTATTAGCTGCACCTGTCCAGGTGAGGGACACACTGATACATGTTCAAAGAAGAAGGGAGAAGTGGTCTGAATGGAGAGTGGCCTTGGCTGTTTCTGGGATGTGGCTTAATAACCGACCCCTCTCTTCTCTCACTGAGTGGCATGTCTCAGCTCTGTCACCATCTGACATGACTGCTGTAAAGTCTTTTGGGACTTACTGGAATTCCTACAACAACCCGGCACCAGGTGTTCAGTTTTGGGCTTCATCGGAATCTCTGGATTTTTTTCCCCACTTACAGGACAGAGCATAGACTTTGACACAGAATTTCTGATTAAAGACGCTTGCTGGATTATGAGTCATGGTGTAAAATCTTAAAGGCTGAGAGATGAAGCCCACCGACAAATTAAGCCCACGTTGTCTTGGAATCTTCCTGATATGATGGTGTCGGCTGTGTTCTGGCTGCTCTGGGTTGCTGAGCAGCTGTCTGAAGATACAGTATCAAGGATCCATCCTGGCAGTGACAAGGGTGCAAGCATTGCTTCTGGTTTACCCACCACCTTTTTTCAGAGCCTTAAGCTCTGTTCATTCAAGTTCCGTTATCCCTGTAGCCCATATGAGATATGTTTCCTGCAGGTCCCCGATAGAGGGAGAACCAAACAAGATGGCACAAGCGTGAAACCTGCAGGTGACCTCTGCACCATAGCAGCCTCCAAATAACATCCTTTGCAATGACAGAGCCTAACCAAGGGCAGACACAGGGAGACTTTTCTTTGGTCACTGTTTCTAGGCCTGCAGTCTAGTTAGCCTTGTTGATCTTAGCCAGTGGTGAACCAGCACTTCATGAAGGAGAGAGAAGAGGACCATTCATGTCTCTACCATGGGTAGAGCAAGGGTAGATGGAGGCAATGCTGGGCTCCCACAATCTCCTTCAAAGACAACTCCCCCAGTGTCAGTCTTTATTTAAGTATTCTTAAGCAGATATTTACTGACCACCATTTGCTCCTGATGAAGCAAAGTCAGGAACAGTCAGACAGATACAGCCTGTGGTCTGAACACTGTGTTGCCCTTTGACTGACACCTAAAAGCTTCTGGCTTCTGTTGTGTCCCATGGGGGGGGAGGGCTGTGGTGGAAAACCCAAGAACTGATGGAATGTAATGAGAGACCTCACCCACTGGACGGAAGTACAGCATGGAGGCCAGGGGCCAGGAGCAAGGCTTGTTGGCTGACTACTTTCAGAAGGTTTTAAAGTCACAAAACTCCACACTTGAATGGTTCCCTCCCCTGTCTGGAATGTACCACAGAAAGATGTCTGAGGAGAGGGCTTGCTGGTAGGACAGGTATCATCTGATGATGAGCAGTGGCAGAGCCAGGGCTCCTAAATGAAGGAAAGGGTTTCTTGCCAAAAGGAAGGTTCTTAGACACAGGGAAGAGCTAGCTATGTGTGGGCATGGACCCTAGAAAGCAGTCGCTGAGAGCCGGAAGCCTGTGCATCCCTTCCTTCTCAGTGGTCCTGCCCAGTTCCATTCTGCCATGCCTGTCTCCACTTGAGTCACAGGCACATAGTCACATAATCACTTTGGGATCTCAGCTAGGGACCTGGTTCTAACTCCCATAGAGATGCTCCATTCTCCCCCTAGGAAAGAGGTCTAAACTCCCACAAACACATCTCCTCCCACATGGAAAACTGATCCATTCCTCAGCCTTTCTGATCTTCAAGGTGCCTCAGCAACTCACACGCAGCCTATAGCCTCTCTCTTTCCTATCATCCTCCTCCCTCCTCTCTCTTGGTCTCTCTGGTCTTTGTGCTCACGGTTCTCCTTGCTATAGGTAGTTTATTGTATAAGTAGCCTGCCATGTTTGCTCTCGGAAAGCTCTCAGACACTGCTCTTGCCCTTCTTCTGCATGACAACAATACCTTATGATTCCTAAACTCTGTGGGTCATCTGGTCTGTGGATGCCTATGAAACCAGGTCCCAGTACAGGTTACTGTAACTTAACAAGGTCATGAGATCGTGAAGGGAGCATGCCTGCCATGACCAAGGTCACCTCCTGTGGTTCTGGTTGGTGGAAGGATTGCCTCTGTCACCATTCTGTAGGTGGTCTCTGTTTTTCCTTTCTTTCCAGTGAGGTTCTCTCTATTAGCTTTACTTTAGTCTTAGATATAAACAAGAGGACATTAGGCAGACTCTACATGCCTTTTTTTTTTTTTTTTTTTTTTTTTTTTTTTGGCTCTGTAGTCTTATTTTCTGAGGTCTTTGCTCTGGGCACTGTAATTGGAAAGGCACTTACCACTCCGATTTATAACCATTATTAATTTGAACTCCACATACTGTGTGTGAGCCTGGCAAGTCCTGATCATTATCAATATTCTAACACCCACAGAAAAATTAGTCAGGTACCTACTGTCTATAAATCCTCTGCTCGAGGAGATATCTGTTGCCAGCAAAGATGATCAGGATGTAATGGAAGCGTTTAATGTAGAAAATGTTGTTCTATTTCTCTTCCTGATAGGACCAGACAAGCAGGGGTGTCAGGGTGGGGGAGCAAAGCTACTGAGGAACGCTGCCTGGGAGAAGCAATATGTTTGCCAGGCTGATCGATACGAAGATTAACTTAACCAAGCAGAAGACTTATCAATCTTACTATTGATCAGTTTAGCAAACGTATTGGTGTGCTGGTGTAGTGTGACAGGGCCATTTGGGCAGTGCTTTATCAGGGCCTCGCTGCTAGATGAGCAGTCTCTAGTGTTGCTGTGAGTCCCCAGGCTTGCTATGTGTGGTGGACAAGGCTGCCTCTGAGCCTCCAATGCCACATCAGCACCCAGGGAAAGAAATTTGTGGAGAGACCAGAACAGAGTTCTGCAGGTGGGAGAGTGGTACTGGACTCTGGCTCAACCAGCAAGCTCCTGGTTTTAAAGTAACTCTCCAAAACACACAGGCTCCAGGTGTCAGTAACACACCAGACTTTTATTGTGAGACTTGAATTGATGAATTTTTGGTGAAAGAAAATGATGTCAAAGAAAATGATGTCAAATCCCCACATTCATGAGAAACACAGTTGCTGGAGTTGAGTAGGTCCTGAAACTTGGATGCTGAGAAGCAGACTGAGAGTTTTCTTACAAAGATCTAGTTTGAAAATATGTTGGGCAAATGGCAAATGCTGTAGCTTGAATCATCACTATGAATGTGAATTTTTGAGGCAGCATTTTTGACGCTTTAATAATTATTGTTTAGTCATTTAGTAGGCACCCACTGCCTTTGAATCTCCATGTTTGGTTGCTGCTGTCACTACACCAGTGGGATCTGTGTGTGCAGCCATCAGCCTTCTCAAGAAAAGGCATGGCCAGAATCAGACCACAGCACCTGCTCTTGGCTAACTCACAGCACTGAAGGATGGAGTCTCAAACGCATTACATAAGATTATTGTCATCTGCAACTCCAGTGCTTTTCTTACACATCTAAAATCCTATCCTAGTTAATTCCATAACTGTTCTCCTCATCTCATCAAGGATAAGCACTTGGCCAGGGATCAGTGGCCCCTTATCCCCTCATAGCCTTTGGAATGACAGGTCTACCCCAGAGGGACTGAGACAGCACCACACCTCTACACTGGAGACAGGATAGCACATGATGGTCCCAGGGGGAGGGCGCGATTCCCCCATGAGATGAGAGCCTCATGGGCTTGCTCTCAGCTGTACTGTTGGGGTCTGGGAACTCTGATGGAAATTCCAGAGACATATGACTCATAGTGTGATGTCATGGGGGCCCTGGATTAGGAATGAAGATTGCTTGCTTCTCAGTGTGAGTGTTTATTACTCTTAAGTGAGAATTACATTTTATCTGTTATATCTTATAGGCTTAGGCAGATAAAAAGTAGGATCCCATATTACTTATTCATTCAAACACATTTATTGGAAGCTATATATTTTGTTTTATTTCAGGGCCAAGAGAAAAAAACATGAGTGTTTGGGCAGGAAGAATTCCACTAGAATGTCTTGGAGGAGAATGCCTACACAATGAGAAGACTGCAGTGTCCCCAAACTGTTTCATGGGGTCCTCTTGGAAAGTAAAGCAGTGATATTCTCATTGGAGAGGAAGGGAAAAGCAGATTTACCTTGCAGTTAGCTTGGCTTGAGGTATTCCAGCTGGATGCAAGATGCTCCATGAAAGAATTGGGTAACCCAAAGTTGTGCTCAGTGAGTTGGGGCAGGGGAGGTGATGGTGACCCATGTAGAGAGAAGCTGGCCCCACACATCAGCTTCAGTCTGTGTATGTGAGGGGGGGGGAGACACAGTAGGTTATTCTGTATTCAAAAGAAAAGACAAAGAGAATGTTCTTAGCCACATCCTTCTGTGAGAGCATGTGTATCCCTTCAGTTTGAGGCACCCCTGGGGTTGGAGAATCTAGGGCCAGTCACAGAAAAGATGTTGTCATTGTCACCTTTGCTTTCTCTCTCTTGTGTGTATTTGTGAGTGAGTGTGTGTGTGCGCATGTGTGTGTGTGTAAGATCTAATTTGTTTGTTATTTTTCTGCTAGAAGTTATAGTTTCTGGCTTCCGCTTTGGAATTTAAAAATATTCAGGGGATATATTTTCACTTTTGTGTTTCCTGATCGAGTTGAGCAGCTTTTATAACTGATCATAAAGGACATATTCAGTGAGGGCACCATTAACCTGAGTCATAAAACCCTGTTGGTGAAATGACAATGTCATGACAATAAGAAGCCAATTCAGTACATGGACCTGCTATGAATTCTGAGTCCTAAGGTCTACCCCAGCCAGAAAGGCTTACACATGCAGGGTAGGAATTCAGAAGTACTGAATTTTAGCATACTCCCCTTCACAACTCATAGTAATACCCCTTAAAGACCCAAGTCTTAGAGGTACTTTATTGAGGAGGCTTGCTTCAAGTTTACTATGGTCAATATGTGGATGATCCAGCGTATATATCAATAAAAATAATGCAACACACATATATAGTAGACCTGGTTATAGAAAGTATGCACAAATAGTAGACAGTTATAGGATCTCTACACACACAGAAGTTTTTAAATCTACATGCACATATTAGAGTTATGGAATCTATACACACATAGTAGACAGAGTTGTAAAATCACACATAATACAGTTATAGAATCTCCATGAATGTGAAGGTTGTGGGTCTCTTTGCTTGGAGTACACACACTTCGTGAAGGTTTTGTTGAAATCTTGATTTAGACTTGCTTTTAACTTAGCATTGACCTGGTAAATAAGACATTACACAATCAGAGTGTTTCAGGAGCTCTGGTGGAGCCCGGGGGAGTTAAATCACAAAGCTCATTTGTCTTCTGTGAGCTCCTCTGTGATCTGTGCCCTGACATGTGGTGAAGACAAACACAGATAGAAGAAATTCCAAGAGGCCTCTGTTCCTCCTCTTAGGTGCATCTGCCCTGTGAACCTTGAAGATGGCAGTGTGTGAGGACCACAGAGTGCCAGCCAGGTAGGAAGTTTATATTCTTGAGAGAGGTGAGCCACATGGCTTACGAAAGTGTAGGCAAAACATTGTGGTAGGATGGATTTTGTGAAGCAAAGAGCTCTTCTATTAGTAATTGGTTTTTACATATCAAACTGGCTATAAAGGGATGTGCTCGCCAGTGTCAGTGTGTTAGATTTTTGGCATCGGGATGAGATTCCCAGATGTCAGGAGCCTGAGCAAAACAGTCTGCTTTAAAAGACCAGCAGTGGTTTGTGCCGGATGATGCAGGTCAAGGGTTGCACCATTAGTATTCACCAGAGACTCAAGCACGGACTACTTTCCTGAAAGGACTAGCTGTTAGGTCTCCCAAATCTAGGTGACTTTTGGCAAAAGCTATAAAAAAAAAAGCAAGTTGGTTCTAACCTGCTTCTGCCATGGACAGCTAGAATGGTGTGAATTCAAAGGCTCTATCAAGCCAGAGGGCAGGAGGCATGCTCTCCTTTGTAGCTGCTTCATACCATGTCTGGGCCCAGACCCACACGACACTTTCCTGACATTCAGCATGTGGATATAGATGCTCCTGACCTGCTGGTGGCCACTTTTGTCCTGTAGGCTTTGCCTTAGCTGCTGTATAGAAAGGCTGGCACTTTCTCACCTCCCACAGGTTCTTCCCTGGAGTCAACATCACACACCTATGGAATGGTTAACTGTGTTGATGAGGGAAGCTGCTGACCATAAACCCGGAACTGTTCTTTCTGCACAGAATTAATTGGCCATGAGGGACCCAGGTCTATATCTTGATCTCATTAGCACCAAGTTTTACTTAATGGCCCAACTGACCCATGTCCAGAGCCACTTTCCTCATCAAAAGGTTAGATGAATGCCAAACTCAGGATTCACCAGTCATTAATATTTCCCTCATAATTGATGAAATTCAAGGGGGCAGACAGTCTGAGGGGAACGTGCTGAAAAGCTCCCTGAATTTCTTCCAACTGAACATCCTGCATTTTATAATCTGCCCATTCTCGGCAAGTTCAAGACAAGAGACTGGAAACCATTCCTTTGATATGGTGCACGGGAGGAAGTTATGACCTGGCTCTTTCGGGTGTGAGATGCAGAGGGCAGAATGCTGGAGACCGGCTGGAGACTGTTCAGAAACTGGGCAGCTTGTTTTCCCTAGATGTCATTGATGACCTAGGAAGGACAGGAGCGTAAGAGAAAATTACCTAAGCACATCTGAATAAAAGTGACTGAGAAATAAAAGTGTCTTCATTTGTTCATTCATTCAATCAGTTAATAAATTCAGTTAATTAATTAATCCACTCCTGTACTATTTGTTGAACACAAGCCATGTGAGCAAGTGAGCCAAAATGTATACATAAAGAGAGAAGACAGAGTCTGTGAAGTTTGCACTAGTGGCTATAAAGTAGATACTCATATGCCATGTTCAGACCTGTGTGTTTTTGACTTATTAGGTCTGTCTAATTTTGGTGTGTGTATACACATGGATGTGTGTGTGTGTGGGTGCAAGTGCACATACATGTGTGTACACATGTGTGCAGAGGCCAGAGGTCAACTCCAGGAACCATTCCTCAGAAGCACTCTATCTTTCTATTTAGTATAGTGTTTGTCACTGGAACTTAGAGCTTGCCAAACAGGCTTCAGTGGTTGACCAGTTAGCTCCAAGAGTCTACCATCCCTGGCATTTTACTTGAGTACTAGAGAACTCAGGTCGTCATGCTGTACGGGAATTGTTTTGTCCATAGGATTTTTGTTTTCTCTCCTTCATAGCCCTCTCCACAGGAGTATCCTCTGCCTCCCAGTAGGGCACTGAGAAGATAGACACACAAATGAAAGCTGGGATGGGGTAGAGAGTGGGGATTATTGTGAGCATCAGTATACTTAATTACCATACTATGGAAATAGCCCACAGTCTTTGAAATATTCTGCATCTTATTCATAATAGTGATTGCTATGAGTCACTAGAAAGAGCATCAATGCCAGTGTTGTGAACATGAAGCAAAAAGGAATTGCTTTGGATGAGGATGTTTAGACTCCCTTCTTTGAGAAGGGAACATACTTGAGGGAGTGTTCTGGGAAGAACCATTTGTATGGTGTCAGCACGGGTCAAAGAGATAACCTGCTTACAAAGGCAGGTGCAGCTAAGAACTAGGCCAACCATAGAACTGATGTGATCCACCCAGGTAGATCAACAGATAGACCTCTATCTGCTTCCATCACCAATGTGTGACTTTGGACAAAGCCTAAACATAGTCTGTCTTTAGTAAGTGGTACTCCCGGTACCTGGATAACCCCATTATTCTTGAGATGGGGATTGATCTAGAGAGCCCATGTTCTGTATTGGCATTTGTATTGGTGACCAGTACCTGATCTAGCAGAACATAATGGAGTAAATAACTTATTTTGGCTCGCAGTTTACATACACGGCAGGAAGCATGCATGGTGGCAGAAACACCTTATTCCTTGATGCTAACTAGGGACCAGAGGATGAGTGTGGTTCTCTAGTGTTTCCCCTTTCTCTTTTGATTCAGTATGGGTCCCTAGCCCATGAGGTGATGTCATCCACACTTACAGTGTGTTCACATAGGTGACATGTCTCTTTGGAAATACCATTTTGGGAAAGTAAAAGATATGTCTCCTAGGTGGTTCTAAATCTAGGCAAGGTGACGATGATTAGCTATGACAGCAATGATTAGCTATCACCCTGTGGGATAGCCTGTTCTTGTGGGAGTCACTCTTTCCACATCTTTGTAAATAGTTACCACCCAACTTCCATTTGAAATTTTCATTTTTGTGCTAGGATCTAGGCAACTAGAAAGCTGGATGCTTTACTTTTTGTTATTGCTCATTTGTTTGCCCAGTTATGGAGCTGTGGGGTTTGTCTCTTTTATGGAGGTA
Organism: Acomys percivali; assembly: GCA_907169655.1. Lineage (NCBI taxonomy): Eukaryota > Metazoa > Chordata > Mammalia > Rodentia > Muridae > Acomys > Acomys percivali. The sequence goes on along the minus strand of OU015749.1, from coordinate 34,159,789 downwards.
GTTATATCAGTATTTAAGAGATATAATTTTCACCACTTGCTGACATAAATGCAGTGGGCAATGGTGGCAAAGGTAGTAGCCTTTCGTTTTGCCTGGCATAGATGTTTGTGTTCTTTTCCATTACCATTTCTCTAAGTAATCAAATGGAGACACCGTGTCCTTCTTTATCTCTCAGCTAAATGGCAATCTCTGACGTCTCGAAACCTTATCTGAAACAAGGACTAATGAGAAGAAGAGGAAATGAACCAAGGCTCAGCTGCTCATCCTATCCTTCCACTTGCATGATTGTCTTAAGATAGTGTTGATGAAGGAGGCCGACCATGAGGAGGTCGGATCACCTGTCAGGCACATCCCAGGAGTTAGGAATCTCTGTGTTAAACACTGTCACTACCTTAGAAGGTCTGTATGTCACCTTGTTTACAAATGCCATATAAAGCTGGACACAGTGATTATGGTCCCACCTGTGGCAGGTGGTCCTTTAGAACTAGAAGATACCTAGTGGGCATACCAGGGAACAGAAGCACGTGGCCTTCTTCCACTAAACTGAAAATCCCCAAACACAAATAAATGATGACTTCTGTCTCCTGAACAACCTCAGCCATGGCTTAGGTGGCTACACAGGGCACACTCAGCCTAAGATTGCTACAGGGGAGAAATGTCCTCACTCTCTCTGTATTACATATAGAGACAACTGCACCTGACATAATGGTGTGAAGCCTTACATGTTCTATGGGAAGATTCTGATTGGTCGGCTTGGTCAGGTGCTCAATGGGTTGCCATGTCTAATTCAAATAGTCAACCTGGCTCAATTGTAGGGCAGTTAGAAAATTGGCAGGATAGGCACATGCATGTGCATGCACACACACACACACACACACACACACACACACACACACACGTGTGTGGGGGGATGTGAATGTGTGTTTTCCTCAGCTTGTGTTTCTTTGGAAATTCCAATATAAGAGTATTTGGAGCCTGTGGAGATAGTTGAGTTGCTAAAGTGCTTGCTGTACAAGTGTGCAAACCTGAATGTGAGTGCAGTACCACTGAGAAGCCAGGCATGGGTGTACAAGCTTGTAATCTCACTGCTGGGTGGCAGAGACAGGCAGAATCCTGAGTTTACTAGCAAGCTAACCTAGACCTCTCAGGGAGCTCCAGGTCCCAGGCAGAGACACTGTCTGAGAAATTATGGTGAAAGGGCAGGAAAGTTGGTTCAGGAGACAAGAGCATCTGCTGCTTTTTTTTTTTTTAAAGAAAATCCAGAGTTAGTCCCCAGTATCCTCATCGGGTTGTTTACAGTTACTTATAATTCCCGTTTTAGGGGATCCAATACCTCCTTCTGGTTTTTGCTGACAATGCATGCACATAGCACACATAGAGACAAGCAAGTACACTCACATGTGCACACACACACACTGAATAAGTTAATCAATTAATTAATTAATACAACTTAAAGGGAAAATAGGTAGACTGAACACTAGAACTTGATGGTAAGGTCCCGTTGCTGAACATAGCACACACTCCATGGCACAGGCCATAGAGGAAAACCTAGCTGCTGCTGAGCTGCTTGGAGCCTCCCTCCTGCTGCCTTTCATGGTGCCAGAAAGTGCTATGCAGGCTGCTAAGGAGAAGAGTCATAAGACAGTCTTTCTTGTCTTACCACGAATCTCAGGAGTTACAGTAACTGCCTGCTGGACATGGTGTGATTCTCAGGGGAGTAACCAACCACTTTCAAAGAAACTTCATATTGAAGCTTGTAGTAGTTAAGGAAGAGACTGACAACCGGCTGAGGATAAGTGACATTGGAGTACTATGGCCCAAGTAGGAGAACCGTAACACCCTTTAAAGGCTCAGGGGGCATCGTGGAAGAAGGAAAGGAAAGGTTGTAAATGCCAGAGGATAGAGAGATGTGCAGCAAAGCAAGTGTTCTGGACATGACAGCGCAATTGTACTCATGAACTTACGGCACGGGACGTGCACAAGACTAGGTCTTGTCCACATGCCACACGGACAGGGAGAGAGTCGCATGAGGCCTCAGCCCTCCCAAGAACTACTGGCAGTTAGTGATTGCCCGGGGTGGTTGTTTTCTGTCGTTACTAGTGCAACCACTGGTAAGTTGCTCTTACTCCAGTAATGATCTCCCATCTCTGAGAAGAAGGATTCCAGTGATTGATGGAGAGGGTATGGTAGGAGCGTGTGTGAAAACAACCAAGATTCATTACTGAAGCGTATGAAACTAACAAACAGTAAATGTTTCAGATAGTAAGGTAAGAGTTAGATGCGTGACTCCTGAAAAATAACAGTGACGTTAATCTCCCCCATAAACATGAATTTAGACACATGAGCACATGTACAACCGCATCCATCCATCCCTCTCTCTCTCTCTCTCTCTCTCTCTCTCTCTCTCTCTCTCTCTGTGTGTGTGTGTGTGTTTGTGTGTGTGTGTGTGTGTGCATGTGCACACAAATGTGTTAGACCAGCTTGAGTCAGCTATCCGCTCAAACCCATCAGTTGTAGCAAACAGGCACTTTGTACACAGTGTTCCTGGTTAGGATGCAGTGGGCCTCAGCCTAGCCATTCAGGTCTACAGCAGTGTTTGAATACCAAAATATTGCACCAGCTAGCAAATACCAGCCCGCAGGGATACCTGGATGCCACACCTCAGCTCGTGGAAGCAATGTGGTGCCTCACAATCCTTCACCATCGAGTAATGGAAGGATGGCACTGGCCCCAGAAAGGCTCCTAGTTCCAAGGTTGTTAGTCACTGGCATTGTTTCAATATTTTGTCTTCTATATGTTATAAACTAAGTAATCAACAGTACCCGTGTGTGTGCACATGTGTGTGTACGTGTGTGCGTGTGTGAGTGTGTATGTGTGAAAGAGTATCCTTCCATGTAAACTCCATCCATATTCTTGAATATCAGGGTAAATATTCACGTGCATATTTCCCCCAGGAATAGCTCTATGGGGGGGCATTGGATGGTGTGGAGAATGTCAGTTCCAACCAATGCAGAGCTTGTGTGAAGTGGCAAACACGATCAGTATACAGTGGAGCCTAGAAATTGCTGAAGGCTGATTTCTGCACATTCGTAATCAAGACACCTGCCCACCGTCCCATTGTTATCAGAGAGCTCTGTAATTAATTTCATCAGAAAGTGGATAATTGAAAATGATATTGGTAAACTGGAAGTATTATGATGGTAAAAAAAATTAACTCGTTTAATTTAATGAGCTTAATGTTGCTCTGACTACATATATTCATGTGTTCATTTGAATAATTGTCATTATGCCTCCTGATGTTCTAAAATATGGACGAGGTTTAAATGAAAGGATACTCTTTAGCACACAGAGATATACATATTTGAGTACTGTTGATTGTTTGGGTTATAAAGCCCAAGATGAATAGATTTAGTGAATGCTATCACGGGTGTGCCAACTTGTATCATGGGAAACAAATGTTTAAATGCAGTGTAATTACCTTAGCTGAGTCTTCCCCTCGCACACTGAGACAAATCTACAGCAGTGTGGGGGTCTCATCAGCATCTAGGGGACTCTCACTAAACTGTGGAGTTTTCCTAGGTGGCCTATCTCTTTCCGCACATATTCGTCCCACCCACCTCCTCCCCATTGCATGAAAGAACCATACTTTCTTTCGGTCTTAGCCCTAGCTCCTTCCTTGCACCCAATTCTCTGCAACCCCAGCGATCTCTCCACTCTGAGAATGTGGGACATTCCACTCGACTCTGTGCTCCATGCTGTCTGTCCTCCTTGCATCGTGGATTGTGTCCTTGTCTTTGCTATGCTCTGAGGCACACAGAGCTCTGACCCTGCCCTCTCTGCAGCCCACCCTATGACGTCCTGGATGCTCCAGCCCTACATATCTACTTTGTCCAGAGAGAGATTGTCCTCCTTCACTCTTTTCACAGTGCCCCCTTTACTTAACCTCTTGAACTTCAGTGCTCGGTACCAATGTTATTCCTTAGGATAGCTCTCTTCTTTGCTTTGGTGTCATCTCTACCACCACAGATGAGAAATTTCTGTATGTTGAATGATTCCTCTGCATTCTTCCCGTCTCTCTGCCCATTGCAGCTACTGAACTATGCCTCCATATTTATACTGTCAATGGACCAAGGGCAACCGGTGATTCTTAACTGAAAGAGCAGTTTAAAAGACTGAGAAAAAAATAAGTACAGGATTACAGCAGAGGCAAGGGTAAAGAAGAGTCTAACCACAGAATAAGTGTGCCTCTCCTTCCTTCTGCTGGGAAGTTTAAGACCACTTGCTTAGTGGCATCTGCCATAAAACAGCACATCTACAACATGCTAATATTGATAAAAACTGAACAGCCAATGAGAGCAGATTGTTAATTCTCAAGCAGACATCAAAGCAGGGGACTCAAGTGATCAGAGGGTGTAGACACCTGTAACCAGGGGCATCCTTCCCAACAGAAATGTCCTTAAAATCTCCTTGAGTACATGATGATTTATTTATTTAGAGATGACCAGATATTCACAACTGGGAGTCTTACAAACACATAGTGTAGACAGAGAAGACCACAATTTATTAATTTCCTTGTAGTGGATGCACACAAGTTTTTGTTTTGATCTCATTGTGGGATGGGGAACAGACGTGAGAGAACAGGTGATGTTTATCTACTAGAAGACAAACCACGTACTGCGGGGGGCTTGGGTTTTGCCCTTGATATAAAGAAACAGTAACAGCTGAGCAATTCAACCCCTACATTAATTTGCATGTCATTCTTTACATGTTCCATGATTTTAATTTCTTCCTTACAATCCTCATCTATAATACCAGGATGCACAATAAAGCCTTGAGAAGTTAATCCACTTCTTCCCAAGTTTATTCCTACTATCCCTGAAGGTAAAGAACCGTAAACACCAGTAGTTATTTTGTAACATTGAACCTGTGAGGATAGTGTAAGTGATTTATCTGAGGCCAGAGCCAAAGCTGCACTGCCTTCAGCAGCATGCATTAATTCATTGATACCTGTCATCATTTTCCTGCAAGTTTGTTCCTCCTGGCTCACCAAAGAAAGACAGCTCCTATTGTTGTTTGTTATGAGGCCTCAAGCTAACAGGCCCCTCCTTTCACTTCCTGATGGCAAGAGATTACCTCTTATGTCTCTCTTGGATTAACAATTCCTAGACCAATGTGTTCCCTTCCCACAGTGGCTACAATACTCTGGAAGTCTTGATACATCATTACCAACATGGCCAGAAGTTCCTTGTCCTCTTTTATGAGTAACTTTTACTCCAAAGTTAGTGCACCTGTTCTTTTGAGGTCTGGAACTTTTAACCTTACAGTTCCTTTGAAAATGGCCCAATTTACCACAATTAGAGCACTAAGTGTTTTGATATCTGAGACCTCTAGCTATAGCTTATCCTATGATATTGTTTTGATGCTCCTGAGAACTAACATTAATTGTCTCTTTTACCAATTCATCTAATGGGGTTCCTCATGCTTTTAATGGTCCAATTTCTCTCTTATATTCATTATTTGCATTCTCATATGCCATGATCAGTTTCAATGCCTCCTTGATCTCAGGATTTGGTATGGCTCTATCTAGGCTGAACCCAATCTCTGTAAGAATTCTGTGGAGGCTTCTCCAGGGCCTTGAAATACTTTATTAAATGTAGTGGTTGTTTTACCAGTCTCCTCAATCATGTCCCAAACTCTTAAAGCTGCAACATGACATTGTTCAATTACTACATCTTCAAATCAGATATGTTCTCTTATAACAGCATAACGCCCTTCACCAATAAATTGATCTTTAACAACATCTGTGCCCCTTGTTATATTTTGTTGTTCTATTCCCATGGCTTCATTTCTCCACCATGATAACCACTGTAACTGTTGAGCACCTTCTAACACAGCTGACACCAATCCCTTTCAATCCTGGGAAATAAATCTATGCTGCGTAGCCCAATTACTTAACATTTGTTTCACAAAAGGTGAATGTATTTCATATGTTACAATAGCCTCCTTAAAATTCTTTAAATCTAGCTTATCTACTCGATATTCCATCTCATCATAAGCCTCACCACCATCAGTAGCAGGGATATGTTGCACAAACACTGGAAAAGCTGATGGTGTCTGTGTAGCCCTAGAAAATTCCTCTATCAGAGCACTTGTCTCCAAAGCCCTTTTGGTCTATCTCCTTTCCCATTCCTCTAGAATCTTTACAGCCTCTCCAGGCTTCCCATTTTTCTTTGGCCCCTTCTGCATGCTGATGCTCTGGACACCTGGATTGTGGAGCATAGTGGGGTGGTAATTGTGGGAAACACTGGCTCTCAGTTACCAGGTGTTTTCCCTTTACCAATGGCACTTTTTGCTTTCCAAATGCTTTGACCTCTACTGGCAAATTCTCTAGTTGTACAGCCAACTCTGCAATCCTTTCCAGAATGATAGAATTTACTCACCCTTCTGGTTTTCATATCTTATCAGTCTTTCTTCCAATCTTTTAAAAAATGTAATACAGTAAAAAGACAAAGAAAAAAACAGAAAATTCCCTCTGGGTATAACGTAGGAAAGAACTTTGCAACAGCAGCTGCAATTTTGCTGACACTCTGAAAGAGCATCTCTATATCTTCAAAGCCTGTATCTTCCTCCACAATATTAGAAGTTATACATTATGCCCAAAGCATCTTGGGCCCCACCTATAGGCTTTGACAGTTTCCAAACCTATTTTATTTGAGGTTCTTTAATGCTTATAAATCAACCTACAACCTTCTACCCTAGATAGGAGAGAAAAGAGGTTAATGAGAACAGGAGAAGTAGACCTTTTTGTACTCAGTTCCTGGGAGCAATCCCCCTGGCATCATCGGCAGGATTTCAGCAGACCAGCAATTCAGCTAAAGGTGCTGCTGGAACCTGGAATAGCAGCCAGAGATCAGAACCCCGAAGTGTTCTCTGGCACGGTTCTCTCCAGGAGCGTCTTGAAGTGGAGCAATGAACAGCCAAACAATACCAAGACCCAAAAAGCCCCAGCTGCCTGTTTTGGGCTTGTGTGTGTGTGTGTGTGTGTGTGTGTGTGTGTGTGTGTATGTGTGTGTGTGTGTGTGTGTCCACTCTGTACTAAGATGTGCTTCAACTGGCAAAAACCAATCCCCCACATGAGATGGTTTGGTCTTCTAGTGGATAAACATCACCTGTTCTCTCATAAGTCTGTTCCCCATGCCACACTTGGGATCAAAACAAAAACAGGTGTAGGTGTACATCCACTACATTTGCTTGTGTAACCAACACAGGGAATGTTCTCACTGACTCAGATTTCACTCACTTTTACTCCAAGGTTGGAGTCCCAGGGAACACAGTTGGAGTCCTTTAAAACATAAGTAATGACTGATGGGGTCACCACACCTTTTGTGTAATGGGCATTCTGAAGATCCATCCATTAGGGAAAACTGCAAATTAACTACATCTATAAAACCTGCTGAATAAATGCAAAATGATTGAGAAATTCATTATCCATGGACATATGAACAAAATTTTAATGGTAAGTAACTTTGCTTATTCCACAGGTTGTTATACATTGTCTGCTGTGTGGTAGAGTTTGATATAAATTTTTGGGATGAGAGAAGGCAGCGGGAACACTTCCACTTCAGAATTTACATTCAAATATGATAATTGTGTCAGAATTGTCCCCTGCAGTAAGAACTTCATACTACTTAATTATAATCCACTGACTTCCACAATAGCAGAATTTGTGTCAAATCATGTTCTCATGAAAGCTAGTGTTGTTGGTTAATAAGTGCCCTCTGGGCTTCTGCAAGCTTCTTGGTACTGTGTTTAGCTGTGGTGATAGGATGGACAGAGGTTCAGAGGACAGAGGAGTCCTTAGCACTGTCTGCATGGTTCACTGACAGGTGATCTATTGACTTGACTCGATGTCCTGTAGGTGAGTGTCTAATCTGGGGGTGAAGTGTAATGTCAAAACAAGTTGTAGTTATTGATCTTGTCTCTTGGATTCACCTGTATGTCATCTCTTACTTTAGTTACAAACACCAAAGAATGGCACAGGATCATATAGAAAAACCTCGCAGTCCAAAGAACACAGCCTTTTAAAAAAAAAGATAATTTAACCTCTAAATGCTTATGAAGTCAGTTTTAGTAAATTGGGGTGGGACATAAAAGGACTCTAACACCAGGAAAATGTTCTATTACATGGTAAGAAGAATGGAGGTAGTGTGTAGAACTGAGAATATTGTCTGACCAAAAAGATTGGGTTTCCAGTGGGCTCACATCATCATAAGGGTCCTTAGGAAGGAAAGAGTCTGGCAGGGGAGGCAGTCAGGAAAGCAGATGGGACCTTGGAGGGGCAGTTAGAGAGAAGATATAGCTGATGGGAGTAACAGGAGAGTACCAAAGGACACATGGTGTGGGTGTGTCTGAGAGTTAGAAATGCCAGAATCCATTCCCCCCTCCCCAGAGCCTCCAGAATGCGGTGCTAACATCTGTACTATAGCACAGTGAGGCTCATGTTGCGTGTGTGAACTCCTGTAGTATAAGATAAGCAATCCATGTGGTGTTAAGCCACTGATGCTGTGTGAGTTTTTATGGCAGAAATAAGATGTCAAGTAAGTGATGTAGGCAATTTCCACCAAGCCCTACCCTCACCTCCCATTTTTTCCCAGACAGGGTTTCTCTGTGTATCCCTGGATGTCCTGGACTTGCTTTGTAGACCAGACTGGCCTCAAACTCACAGAGATCCACCTGCCTCTGCCTTCCTGAGTGCTGAGATTACAGATGTGCACCATGGCACCTGGCTCTACCAAGCCCTTTTAATACCATGTAGTCTAGACTCCAATAACTATGTCTCTCTTGTGCATACTTTCATAAATATTTTTGTTGTGATTTTTCCTTTAAAAATTTAAGGTCCTAAGCAGGTGCCTCTCCTGCATGCTATAACAACACCTCCCTCTTTCAGTAATGTGAAGGACAACCTCTGCATGCCCTCGATACCCAAACCACTGGAGAAATTGCTAGCACAGCCAGAAAATTCAAAGAATTATTGGATAGCTTCATATTAACGAAACAAAATGGCTTGAAACACACATATCACTTATATCACATATTCTCTCATCTCTCATATGCATACCTTCAATGAGTGTGTGTGTGTGTGTGTGTGTGTGTGTGTGTCTGTGTGTAAATCCATTGCAGGTAGATAAACAAGAACTATCTGCAAGGGAAGGGATAGTAGAAGGAAGGGCAGAGGATGAGAGCATATGGTTAAAATGTATGATATACTTGAACAAAAATGCCCTTATTAAACTCATCTCTACAAAAAAAAACTTAAGTAGAAGACATTTGAATATTTTTTGTGGAGCTAAGGGGACAATCCAAGTGTATGATTCTGCAAAGCCCTCAGTGGGCCAAGTCCCCCTAACGAGAGTCTGTGAACATGAGGGGTCCTTGACTCCTGTGTACGAACTCGGGCAGCTTTAGTGCATTAGAAGCAGGACTTTCAATTGTCAGTTTATTTTTCATTGGCTTTGACCACAAACCACTTTAAACCTCAGCCAAGTTTCAAGAGGAACGGCTACCACTTTATTTATTCTGGACCAGCATAGGTTAACTCACCCACTACTTCCACTTCACTGGGTGCCTGGGTTAACAGCAGAGCCCCTCACTGTAGTGACTATAGCACTTTATTACTACAGCATGAGTAATTATCTATACCTGTTTGCTATCAGATAACTTAACAACTGATTAAAACCCACAATGAGGTAAAAGTGTGTTGAAATGTAACGTAAAACCTAGAGCTCATCCAATCAAGTACCACCTTCTGGAAAAACCCAGGGTCTTCAGAGAACACTGGAAAATTCCGGTTCATCTCTCTTGCAGCACCTGTGTAGGGATACTTGTAAGGGGCTCCTGAGAATGCAAAAGAACTTGCAGAATTGTGAGAAAAGGATGGTGACTAGAGCCTTGCTGCCCTGGATACACATTCGTAGTGCTTGCCATCACACTCCGTAAAACACTTAATCAGATGACGATGCATTTGCCTCTGAGCACAAGCTCCTGGAAGCACCTCACCATGAAATGAGCCTTTGCTCCCTTCACTCAAGTCCCAATATCCCTCTGACTCTACCAAGCTACGTGCACCTGAGACGATGTGCTGCAGGCTCTCGATCATTTCTGCTCAAAGGGTCTGTGTCTTTCCCTCGCTTAGAGAGAAAACAAATCCACGTCCCTTTCCAGCTGCTAGCAGGAGCCAACTCTCCGTGATGGTGAGTCAGCAGGGCAGATGTGCCAACTCCTGTCCCTTCACTAAACAAGAACTGAGCGATGTTTGTAGAGAATCAGTGGAGATCAGAAATCAGAAACATAACCTAATGACCACCGCAAAGGACAGCTAAGTAAGTAACCCACAGTGATCACGTCCCAGCATGGAGTCGGCCTGTCATTTCTTAGATCATATGTGAAAAAGACGCCAATATTTTTCCTGTGTTTACATCTTCTGAATTATGAACCCCTGAAAAGTGCTCAGGTGCGAACCTCCCACTCTCAAGATTCTAGTTGTGTTACTGTGTCAAAGTTCAGTTTGCCTTCTGATTGATTATTGTCATTTATGTGTTCATAAAAATCTCAGAAACTGGGCTTGCGTTTCTCTGTGCGGTGAGTGACTCTTATCCTACACAGCTTTCTTTTTGATCAACAGTGTTTTGTTTTCACACATGGAAGTTTCAGCGGCTTACACAACACAGAAGGAAAAGATAACATGTTATGTTACACGCACATCATTGTCTTCAAAATAATAGCTGCATATAATTTTAAAATGCAAAGAAGCAGTTAAGTGGGATATATGTTTCTACCCGCCCCTTCCCAGTACTGCAACTTATTGAGTGATTTATTTGATCTGTTGTTATTAACAAGTAGATTTTTTAAGTGATGAGAAAAGCAAAGAGTTACAGAAATCCAATGCTCTCCCAAATTGATCCTATTTTCCCAATGATTAGCTTTTCACTGTGTCCTTTTCTCTGTTTGATCTTGAACAACAGCCATGAATTCTTCTGTGCAGCAGAAATGATTTGTGAGTTCCAAGTTCTGTAGTATGGCCATCAATGGAGGCAGACACAAGACAAGCAAGCAACAATGACCACCATTTAAAGAAGGCAGGTGGTCCCTCTTAAGGGGACCACCACCCCATGAAGTAGGCCAGTGTGTGCTTTACTACCTTGAAAAACATCCTATCCATTGCAGAATAAGTTGATCCAAGATGGCAGGGAGGTCAGGATTCCCACACCTTGAAAGGAAGGCCTGCCATGGGCAAGTGCAGTGGGTTGGAAGGAACACGGAGGCATTTCAGCATTTGCATGGAACATTTGCTGTATGCCCATTTGTTCATAGTAGACTGTAGCTTTGTCCTGATCAGCAAAGAGTCATTGTGGTGGATGTATGAAGGAGAGAGCCATTGAATTAGGCAGGGGCTGTGAGAACCTGTACCCAGATCTGAATGTCAGAATTCTAGATGGCCTGACATACATCAGAGCAGGAGGAGGGAGGCCTGAGGGAGAAGTGCTGTCAGGTGAGGAATACCCTGAGAAGACCCCCTCACAGCTGCCAGAGGCCTTTGTGGTTACCCAGTCTTGCTGTGCTTTGGTTATATCCCCAGAAATTTGTCTTAGAAATGTCATATCCAAAGTCTCATGTTGACAGTGTAGAGCCTTTGGAGGCAGTAAGATCGGATGAGGTCAGGATGGAGCCCTAGGATGCTTTGAGTGACTTCCATTCAGCGGAGAGAGTCAAGCTGGCTTCATATCTCCATGTGATGGCCTCTACCAGGCCAACAGGCTGCAGATTAACCTTTGCAGGTGGCAAGCATGCCAAAACTCCATGTAGAGACATTCTAGATCCCCAAAGTATGACCAGAATCAAACAGATATAAACAGACCTTCCTTCTCCCTGCTATGAAGAGGAAGGACCGAGTCAGCAACACAGACATGCAGACACTGACAGGCAGATGTGCAAAACCCATGCACTCATTCTTTTCAGGCAGATGTGCAATATCCATGCACTCACTCTTTGCAAGAGAGGCAGGATTATAAGCAGAATACACAGGTGATTTGACCTTGGAGCCCTATTTGTGTGGCTCTGCTCATGATACTTAGGCATCCTTCTGTGTTGTCCCAAGATCACCTTGGTGTTCCCATCACTTCCATGCCACTTTTTCCATCTGAACTGTGTTCACTGCATATTGAGGTCACATTTCATGTCAAAACAAAGGTTCCTGTCAGCAGTGCAATGGCACCTGCATATATTCAGCTTGTGACCACGCCAACCACCCATTCTCCTCCCACTGGGCACTGCCATGTACCATAGTCACCTAGACTACTCCTAGGACAAGTATTCTGCAAACCCAATGTTCATTTGGCAGACATTGAGGTTAAAATATACAGAGAATACACAGATGTTAATTTTGTAGCCCTCAGGAAATACTGCATCTCTTGGACATGAGGTATCCAAGTCAAAATCCATGGATGGAAGGGGGCTTGCAGGCCCAGTCAATGCCTTGAATTCATCCCTTCACCACAGGCTCACAATACTGAAGCCATGTTGCTTATGAGAATACAAATGCTTCCTATAAGACACAGGAAATTCAAGTGATTGTCATCAGTTATGAATGATACAAAGTAGGTGTTACTTGCAGATTCCCTTCAAATTCAAGCCTGAGTGTGCTCAGCCCCTAATGCTGTCACTGCCTCAAATCCATATGGAGAGTCAAGAACCTAATGCAGAATCTGGCTTCTGGAAACAGCAAATAATATGTGAGCAGGCACAATTATCACAGACCTCTAAACATAGCCTAGAATCTATATTAACACACATGAACATGTACACACACAGTGGAATACAGAGCTAAAACAGGCTAGCAAGAAGTCTCAGTGGGCAAAGACATTTACCATCAAGCCTAAGGAAGTAAGCTTCCACTTCATATAGTAAAAGGAAAGAACCAAAAAGTGCCCCTTTGACCTCCACAGTCTGTTGTGGAAATGTGGATGCACACGTGCTCACACACAGACACACATGCATTCATACATACATCACACATATACACATGTGTACACACACCACAGAAACACATACTCATACACACAGATACCTACACAACACACAACACAGTCACATACACATATTCATGCACATACCACTACATACTCATACACACATCCATTCATACATGCAGGCATACACACACATACACTCATATACACAGGCATACAAACACATACACACTCATACATACAAGCATACATAAACACCACACACACATACACACTCATACACACAGGAACACACACACACACACACACACACACACACACACACACACACAGTTTTTTAGAAATTGAGCCTAAAATTAAGGGAAAATGGGGGAAAACCTCAATGTTCATTGGGGAACTGGGCTCAGGAAGAGCCATAGTGTCTGTCCAGAGGGTTGATCCTTCTTGCAGCCAGGAATCTTTCCTGAGTCACTGAAAAGCACATGAGTCTATTCTGAAAGCAGTTCGCAGTTCTGAAACAATTGCATCCACACTGCAGGGAATGTCACAAGCACATGGAAAGTGGAAAGCCCAGGTCCCAGGCCTGCCTCCAAGGGGCTGTGCAATGTTTTTCTAGAGCTGTGGTCCTAAGAAGCCTGTCCCAATCACTACAAGACTAGGAACACCAGAGCGGTGGGTCCTGAGGAGCCTTCCGACTTGCTTTACCTGCAACTAAAGACTCTAAACTCAGAGTAGGTTTTCTGTCTGTGCGTTGCCTTTCCCAGGCATGTTCAAAATGATGCTTGTTAATGTTTTTTGCATAAATAGGCAAGGAAAACATGCAAACCACTCTGCAGAGTCAAGGGTTTATGCAACATGGAGCCAGATAAATAACTCCTGCTTAAGAAATAAAACAGATAACTTATAAATTGCCATCATGGCACAATTTGGCAGTTTAGCTTCATTTGTCAGGGAGTCATGGTTTCAGCAAGTCATTAGGTGAGCGCCTTGTTAAAACCCTTGTGGCCCTAGTCTGGGGTAAGAAAAAACTGCTAAGCTGTTCACAGTGGAGAGAGCGGAGCTCAAAGGACGCACAGCCCAATTAAACACTCAGCACTACTCCCTACATACCCCATGGAACCTGTATGCCGCATGGCCAGGAAGCTCTGAGAGAACACAGCCAGAGCCCTTTCAAGCCTGGGTCTGGCCAGGGCCAGCGGTGGGTGAGAGCAGGCTAGCCGTCCCTCTATTAATCATCGTCTCACGCCCAACACCTGGGACTGCCTCCAACTCCCCCGGTTGCTATATTGACAATATTCCCTGTTGATTTCCTCATTTTCTCAGCCAAGACTGGACTGACCTCTTTAAAATTCTTTATAAACGTCAGTAATTGCCGCATCCAACTTCAATTCATTACTTTCCCAGGCCTCATGTATTTTGATGATATGAAAGTTGACCACATTTACATGCAAATTGAAGTTTTATATTAATAAGGGCCCAGTGAAAAGAGATGGCGTGGTAATGCTCCATTATGACTTTTAAATACATTTGCCCATGTCTCGGCCAGCACTAGCATGGTCAGGCCACGAGGAAATCATGTTGGTCTGATTGCAATTTTGTTTTCCAATTGAAAGTACAATTTCATCAGGTTCCCCTGTCATTTCTAATAATGACTTAAGTTTGCTTGCTAAATTGGAGAATTTCTTCCAGCCTTCCTATGGGCTGGCAAACAGGTGAGGTGACAGCTGCTTGGGCACGAAATGCTTCATTATGGGTGCGGGCGGCCGTCCATCCCTGGAGGCTCCTTTGGTGACAGGAGCAAAATTACTGAAGGCTCCACACAGTGGAGACTGATTATCTTAAGCGCATTAACTTTTATCGTACAACTTTGAAAGCCCAGCAGCTCACTCACTGGTACACTTTTAACCTGCTGCTCAATGGGCCTGGGCCTGAGATCTCTATTGCTCCCTGCACCGGCTGCAGAAGTGGCTCCTTTTCCTTTATTTAAGGCGAGTTGCTTGTTTCCATGAGATGCACACTGTGTTTCCTGTTAAGAATAAGATCCTAAAACTCTGGAATCTGCGAGCGCATCCTAGACAAACATTCTCCTGGATCAGGCCTGCTCTCAGTGGAAAGTGAACTATGAGCCTGCAACCAATTTGTCATTGTTGGTGTATAGACAGACAGTTCAGATAAAGTCTCTCGAGAGGAGCTGAAGAAGACACAAGTTGCAAAATGTGAGCTAGAAGGGATATTCACAGGACTCCAGGACCCCAAGTCACAGCCCCAAATATTAGCACACACTCTGTTTGTCTCTGAACCTCCTCCCATCCCTTTCATTCTGCACTGGCACTTGCTTCTTACAGGTCAGTGATCTAGGCACAGGGGTCCTCTGTGCCAATCTGGTCTGCTCAGTGACCGTTTGTGTGTGTGCTCAAGTCCTCTATTAAACAGGCCCAGGGTCAGTCATTTGACTGGGAAAGTACAGTTACCAGTGCATTCTTCAAGGAGTTCAACTTTTATCTGAATTGCTTGTTATCTCTGCATAGATAAGAACCTGATATCGGGTCCCTTGGGAGAAAAGCCACTGTGTGTACAATAGGATGCCATTGTCTTTGCCCAATAGAGATATTTACCCAGAGAACGTTGGGAACTCACACTTCAATTCTCAATTATCTTTATTATGCACATTGGCAGTCCGGATAAACACTGCCACTTGGTAAACAGTGCAGAGTTGAGGGGAGCCTGGGACAAGTTCATACACTGGAGATCTATGTAAACCGAGAGATAGCCAGGCTCCCCTGTGAGTTGGCCTTTCTGCGTCCACTGTGATCACACCTGCTATGCCTGCATGCGTGGTGTTGTTTATTCATCTCAGTTTTAATCTTAGCAACGACATAAACGCCCTAAAGCAGGTGGCAGGATAACCTATCCCAGGGTAAAGATTTGATCTACCAAAACGGGTCTCCTTGCAAAATTTCTGAAGGAAGTAGAGCATAACCGTCTATCTGGGTGAGGCCTGGAGGGTGATTATTGGCAAATGTTGGATGACTGCCCCCTGTGAAGATATGGGGGACACCCAGCAGCACCTGGAGGAGTGTCTTTTGGTATCCTTGCTGCAAGCTTGGTACTAACTCTCACCAGACCCTTGAGCCTGCAAAGGTTGCTGGAGTTTCCCTTTGAGGAAAGGGATTCCATTCCTACCCCGATTCTTCACATAATTAAACGCTGGTGAAAAGAAAAAAGAGCATGCCTCACATGAAAGGGGTCCCCAACATAACCATAGCACCTAGGCATGCATTTAATGTCCCGAAAGGTCTTCCCGAGGCCGCAGATAGACTGGCCCGACTCGGGTATGTGGACAGCAACTTGAGTGATGCAAGTTGGTCCCAAGGTAAAGGGGGCATGAGAAAGAGTAGGAAGAGCAAGCCTTGTTCTTTGCATAGACGCTGAAGGATGGGGGGAGCACCCGGAGCCTGTCAAGCCAGAAGAACCCGCCTGGGATGACAATCTAGAAGCAGGGTGGAACAAGACAGTTTATTCTCCTCAGAGAGCTCAGAAGATGGAGTGGGGGTTGGGGGGAAGCAGGTCTCAGGTTCAAGTCATCTGAAGCACCATGCTCATGATCCTACAAGCCCTGTACTTGGCTTCTGAGCTTCTCCTTGCAGATTGTTAACCCCACATGTTTGAGGAAACACGAGGAAAGCCAGTGCCTGGCTGTTCAGCTCCTGTTGGCTGCCCTTCTGGTGTTGTTGGGTGTGGTGCTGGCATCCTACCCCAGTTGTAGGTTTCTTTTTTTTTCTTTTTTTATTTGTTTATTTATTCTTGTTACATTTCTATGGTTATCCCATCCCTTGTATCCTCCCATTCTCCTCTCCCTCCCATTTTCCCCTTATTCCCCTCCCCTATGACTGTTCCTCAGAGGGATTACCTCCCTCTGTATATGCTCAGAGGGTATCAAGTCTCTTCTCAGTGACCTGCTGTCCTTCCTCTGAGTACCACTAGGTCTCCCCCGCCAGGGGACATAGTCAAATGTGAGGCACCAGAGTACATGAGAAAGTCAAATCCCTCTCTCCACTCAAGTGTGGAGACTGTCCTGTCCATGGGCTAGATCAGGGTAGGGGTTTAAATTTTACCGCCTGTATTGTCCTTGGCTAGGGCCTTAGTTTGAGCGGGACCCCATGACCCAAATCTGCCTATCATAATGTTCTACTTGTAGGTTTCCCAGAAGATGCACCAGCCAGCACACAGCAAGAAAATTTGCTCAACCATGTTCATGGCAGCCTTATTCATAATAGCCAGATCATGGAAACAGCCTAAATGTCCCTCAGTAGAAGAATAGATAAAGAAACTGTGGTACATATACACTATGGAATACTACTCAGCTATTAAAAACAAGGAATTCCCGAAATTTGTGGACAAATGGATTGAGCTAGAGATGATCATAATGAGTGAGTTAACCCAGAAGCAGAAAGACTCAAATGGTATATACTCACTTATATCTGCATACTAGCCCAATGGGCATGTCCCATGAAAGCCTTCCCTTACCAGGAAACTGGGACCGAGGGGAGGACATCCTATTGGGACTCTAGATGAGAGAACAATGGGAGAATAGCAATGTAGAAGGATCCAGTGGGTCCTAGAAACCTACAAGTTGTAGGTTTCTGAAGTCCTCCAACGCTGGAGGGAACTGGGGCTGTGTGCTAGGCCAGGCAATCTACCACTGGGACTCACTTCCTGATTTCACCACCACTCACTGGCAGAGCTCAACGGCTGATGCACCTCCGCCGTGATTCTAACAGGAGGCCATGGATGGGGCCCTTGACCTTACTTCACTACCCAGACTTGTCTCTCCCTCGAGCCCGCATGTGCAAAGGCTCCTGACTTTGTCAGGGCTTTGATCCCGAGCCTTGAAGAATGCCTTAGTTTCCTGTCTCTACAGTTTTCCCCCAGGCCCACCACCACCACCCTTTACATTCCCCGAGACCTCCACTTCATCCATTGTGGTTTTCAGCACCACGTCTCTTCAGATCCCAGCCACTTACCCTCTCCCTGAGCACTTCAGCTGCTGTGGTATGGCCGAGCATTTTTGTTCTATCTTGTATGGTCCACACTCAAGTGTGATAGTTACTATCTGAGCAAGGTGGTCAAATGGAATCGCACAAGCGCCCCAAACCACCAAAGAATAAATGCCAAGGCAACTTCTTGTTCTGGGCCTGGCCCATTCCATGACCTCTTAGCCTCCTCTTGGGTCAGGTAGCCTGTGATTGCCCTCCCTGCCCCCCCACAGTGCTGTCTGATTGTACCCTCTGTCGCCTTCCTCCCTTCCTCCTTCCTCTTTCTTTGTCCTCTAGCTAGCTTTTACTCCTCCTTAGGGATTCCTTCAGCATCATCCTTCCTGACAGTGGTTATTCTATTTACACCAGCCGCGCTGCAATTTTTGGGCTTACTTTCCCTCATAGTTGAGCTGAGGTTTGGTCCCTCTTTTACATATGTGCCATATCCTGCCTCTACTTAGGGTCCCCATACTGTAGGTCCACAATGGAAGACTCGATCAGGTGAAATCATGTTTTGTCAGGGCATCGATCATGTATGTGTGCATGTCTGCACATACAGCCTATAGAAGAGGGTTCATGGACCACCCCCAGGAGTCCACCAAAAATGTATGGTGTGAGTCTGAAGGATATGGAGTGCCCCAGGTAGGAACAAGACTGATGAGGGCTCTGGTCACCTCGGGACCATCGTCCATGCTCTCCTACATACCAGGCTCTCCCCACTGCCAGAATTTGCCCGTGGTGGGTGGGTACAGAGTGAAAGACCCTGCCAGACATTGTCCTAGGAAGCCACTTCCTCAGTTGAATCTCACAGTCTGAGATGCCATCCTCTCAGGCTTAAATGCTCTTTGCCTTCCTGATCTTACAGGTGAAGATTTTGTCATAGACACCTGGGACCTTCGTCATCTAACCCAGTGCTTTGGGTATTTCCTGAGCTTTTTTTTTTTTTTTTTTTTTTTTTTACTTTCTTTCTTTCTTTCTTTCTTTTTTCCTTTTTTTTTAGCAAATGAATCCCTGCTTAAGATGGCACAGAGGCACGGGACACAGTGTGACTCACATCCCCTGTTTTCCTCAAGGTTGTCTGCATTAGAAATGGCTGCCTCGCATCTCAAGAGAACCCCTAGGGGCAAAGGACCTTGAGGAAGGCCTTAACAGCTTCCAGCATCTACTGTGTGAACCAAATGCCTGTGCTAAGGGACCTGGCAATAGGGGGACTCTGAATGAAATGGCATGTGCATTTGAGCTGGATTGCAAGCCACTAGCCAGTTCTCCTAGCATTGGAAAAGATAGTTGTCTTTAGAAAAGTCCTAAGAAGCCACAACCTGAGAACTGAGAACTGCATTTCACTCTCAGTCTGAAACAGCAGAGTTACATGGAAAGCTGAGCAGTCCAGCTTATATTTGTAAGATCAGTCCTGGATAGAGGGGCCAGGCTTGGGAGCACAGGAGAAGGTCAGCTCCCTTAGCTTATTTCAGGCACACTAATTCTCTTTTGTCATGGTCAGGCGCCCCCAAGATGACTTTTCTACTGACCATGGAAGTCACCAGTTGCTGCCGGTAGAGCAATTACCAGCGGAATCTCTTTGCACCTTTTCACTCCAGAGCAGTATAACATGCTTTTCAAAACATCTTCATCAGAAGCACAAACAGACAGAGAAGTGATAGGCTGCTAGCTGTGGAGCTGAGTGAGGGAAGACTCAGCCCACGTTGCTTAGACTCCTGAGGTGAGGTAGGGAGCCCAGTGTAGACTCAGAGAGCATGGACCAGGGGCTTGGGGTAGAATAGAATGCATCCTGTCATTATACCAGGATGGGAAGAGATGAGTCTTTGCTGTCACAAAAACTCTGGCAGAATGCAAAGGGGACTTAAAATGGAAGTGCCCCTGGGGTCTAGAAATGCTTCTTGTGTGCCCATATTGTGAGTCATCCCTCATTTATACACACTAAAGCCCAAAGCCATTTCATGAGCTACAGCAAAGTAGGAAATCAGTGGTTGCCTCAGAGAACAAGGGCAGCTTTACCTTCCAATCAACTTTGTTTTTATTACTGGGAGAGTTTAAGAGGCAGAGGAGCCCCAACAATGGTCCTTCTTGACAGAGACATCACTTTAGTAACATTCATAACACACTGATACATTAGCAGTGTGTTTATGTAGGTCTTGAGCCACTTTAAACCTGGGCCCCCATGTTAATGCTCTCTTTCCACTTGGAATGCACCCAGCCAAGTGGATGGTGTTGCTGCAATGAGCTTGTGCTTTCTTCCTGGGGCAACTAGAGGCAGCCAAGGGACTGAAAACCAGTACATTGGAGTCTTGTCCTTGTTCCTGAGTGACACTGGCAGCTACAGGACAGAACTGGACCCTACTCCCAGTAAAGTGCCTCTCCCTATTTCAATTTGCATTTTGTAAACCATAGGGAGGAGCAGGGGTTCATGGGGGTACTTCTGTGGTGCCTAATGGGACCAGCCATGGTTGTGGGTAAAGCTGGCTTACTTTCTAACCTCCCTTGTGTGGAAGGTATCAGCTGCTGGATATTCTCAGTGTATTTCAACTCATTCCAGTTCTGCGAAAAAGGAAAACACAAAATTCTTTGTAAGAAGGTGAACACTCTAGTAGCTTATTACAAGAAAAGCAACTGAGAACTTAATCTCTGCAAGATTCAGGGGTGACTCTCTCCTACCTACACCTCACTTTCAGCCACCACCTACCTTACTCTTCCTTCTCTCACTGCTACCACCTGCCTCTCTCATTTTTTTTCTTTTTATTGGAAATGCACCCAGAAATGCAGTGTCTGGGTCATGTGTTGATAGTTTCTTTAGAAGAGCATGTACTACATCGTTTTCTAGCCAGGGTGTCTGCCGCTTAGCACAGTTGCCACACCACTGCAGACGGCTCTTTCCCCACATCTTCACCGATGCTTTCTTGCTCCTTAGCTTTTCATCCAGTGACAGTCATTCTCATGGATGCACAGTGATATTTCGTTGTACTTTTGTGTCCATTTCTGCAAGATTAGCTGCACTGGGCAATTTTTCCACGTGCTTATATAAACCCAGCTCTCAGCTATGGTTTATGAAATGCAAATTGAAATGAGGAGAAGCACATTTATTCTGAGAGTAGGGTTTAGTTATGCCATTTGTGCACCTTTGGATAAACTTCTACCCAAATCGTTCACCAATTTTTATTGTCTTTATGCTATTTCATTGGAAATACTTTTTATATGTCTTAGACATTATCTCTTATTGATATGTGGTTTAGAATTATATGTGACTAGAGATAATTACGAATAGCCATGTAGGTATTGGGACTTGAGCCTAGGTCCTCTGCAAGAACAGTATTCTTAATTGCTAAGCCATCTCTCCACGCCGCCACCCCCATATAGTTTTAAGTTTTAACAATGATGTCATAAAGCCTGGTTTATTGTTTTTTTTTTCTTTTGTTACACTTTTTTTTTTTTTTTGTCACAGCCAAGAAGTCATCCTCAAGTCTGTTGCTCTTATACTATTTTCTCCAGGAGTTTTAGAATGTATAGTTTTTCATTGGGGCAATGACTCACCAGAGGCGTGGTTCATGTGTGGTGTTAAGGTAAGGGTTGGACCAATATTGATTTACTTCCACATGTGGACATCATTTCTCTAGCTGCCTTTACTGAGCAGCCTGTCTCCTGTTGATCATGTAGCCGAGGATTCACTCCTGAGCCCTGTTCAACCTCCTTGGACTACACTCTGTCTTTATGACACACGGAAATACCATTTTCTTCTATGCAACAGGAGTGTGAGACATCCTTGCTCCTTTTCATGGTTGACTGCATGTTATGTGGTCCTTGAGAGTTCCGAAGACAGTTCTCTATTTTTTGCAGAAACAACTTTGTTGAGCTTTTGATAGAAACAACATGGTATCATTTTTGTGACATATTAGCATTTTCCTATTGAATTTTCAACCCACAAGCATAGTACAGCTTTTCCTTTTTCTGTTTCTTAAATGCATCTTTCAGCAGTGCCCTACGATTTTCAGAGTGTAAGTCTCCAGAGGGTTTCCTCATCAGGCTTCTTCCTCAACATGTCCTAATTTTACTAATTAATTACACAAGGGATCTTTTGCTTTCTTTCTTGTTTGTTTGTTGGTTGGTTGGTTGGTTTTTATTGAGACGGGGTTTGTCTGTATGGCCCTAGCCATCCTGGAGCTCACTTTGTAGACTTCCTCTGTCCCGTTATTATGGTGGCCTCTCGTTCCTGTGTTCTTGAAGAAAAGAATTCGGGTGGCTACTGAGAAGACTTTCCAGTACAAGAGCAGAATAAGGCCAAGGTGTCAGGCAGACAGTGGATGTAGGAGGAGTGAGGCCAAACTGCATCTGGATGGCCACAGAGGACCCTGGCTTCTGCGGCTGGCAAAGAACTGTATGGATGTGGGGGAACAGCTGGTTTATGTTTGTTGACTCTCAATTCTAGGCTGCAGCTGCTCCCTAGGGACTAGACTGGGACAGACAGGGTGTCCTTGCTGGGAGGTGGAAAGTCAAGTCCAAGGGTGGTCCTAGAGGGTCCAGGTGGGAGCAGGAAGATTGTCCACGTGGTTCGGCACTTGGAGAATGACCGCCCAGGGCAACAGCACCAGGAAAGTGTGAAAGTGGACTCTCTGGAATAAAGTACCACTTCGAGGCTCAGCCACCTGCCCCCTCTTGTTTCTTGTGGAGAAAGTGTAATTGCCTCAGAGGGAAACGCATTGTTGTGTTAGAGGCAGGAAAGTAGGGGAAGGTATAGATAATGCCGGGACCCAAGGTGCTGCTCTGGGGAGGGGCCATGAATCTCTCCACCTGAGCATTTTAGAAGGGTGTTTCTTCACCTTTGTTCATGACATTGCTTTTGCCTGAGAAACATATGGCATACAGGCACATACAATGTACATACAAGGCTAGACAGTTATTGATAATAAACCATAAAGAACTTTGAAGTATTTCTTAGCTGTATTGTTTGTTAAAGACAAAAGAAGGGCAGGTCTGCATGTTAATGAGATGTATGCATTTGTATATTGGGCATTAAATTTGGGCTGAGTATTTGACTTGGCAGAACACAAAGCATCTTCAACTGTTAAGAGTAGATCACTATGTTGACTATATGATCCTTGATGCCGAGAACAATACTTACATAAATACATAGTACAAAGTGGCAAAGGAATGGTTAGGGCCTGTTCTAGCTAGTTGTCTGCTCATGTCCCCCACCAGATTAGCCTCTAGGGCATTTTCTTGATCGGGATAGCTCTTCATCTAGGGGTGACGCTTAGTGAGATTTCCTGCATACGTGTTGACATGTTAGCTGCTGGTGTTGTTGTGCGGGTCTTGTTTAAGTGATCATGTTGTTGACATTTTATGGGTGCAGCTCACTGACTCATATAGAAGACACATTAATTTGATGCTTATTTTCTGAGGAATGATATTTTAAAAATATTTAAAAGCCCCTGTTTGCTGTAATTAAACCATCATGTTTCCATGAGTGAGGAAAACTCCACATGCACGGCAAGAGAACAGCAGATCCTCACGTGTTGTGAGTGGTCCACGTCTGAGTGGAAGCATCACAGTATCCTTTAGTCTTGTGTGGCTGCATGCGCAGTGCAAGGCATGCATGTTGCACATTTAGAGCCAAGGATGTAGTGAGGTCATATGATACAACAGCACAGGTGAGTGCTATTAGGAACACCTTGAATTCATTATATTTTCATTTGAAATTAGTATTTGGCTGTTGGGTGTTCAGAAACTTTTTACTGCTGCCAAGTTTTTATATCTTCTATTCAGTTACACGTCTCAGGGTGTGGTTACAACACACAGCTTAAGATGCCAGTTAAAACTATGTGTGTGTGAGTGTGTGTGTGAGTGTGTGTGTGAGTGTGTGTGTGTGTGTGTGTGTGTCTGTCTGTCTGTCTGTCTATGGGTATGTATATGTGTAAATGCTTCTTTGTTTACCTTCCTCAAGAACTTCTATATACAAACCTTTCTTTAAAGGTAGACTGGAGCATGCCATTGTGCTGTTGTTGGAACAGTCTGTGCTGGACCAAATCTAAAGATGGTGGTAGAGCTGTCTTTAGTATAAGACCTATATGCAAACCCTTGCACATGAATCTTTAGATTTTCATTTTAAATTATTCGCACATTGTGTGCAAACATGGTTCAGTGTGCGCTCAAGCACAACTTGCTAATGGTCCTGGAGAAGTCATAAACATCTCACTAGGGTGCCTAGGAATCACCGCACCCCTCCACCAGGGCATTTGTTATAATCTGCTCCTGCTAAATGGTAGACTTGGGGTGATATATGTTCCCAGAATGAGCCACTGTAAAATCTCCTCTCACCCAGGATGAGATGTGTTCAGCTAGCCTAGCACACCCAGTGTATACAGGTTCTTGAGAAACAGCACACTACAGTGGCACAGCTTATTTCTCAGGCAGCATCATGTCTTTGCATATGATGAACCAGAGCAGCTGGCTCTACATCAGGTGAATCAGAAAAGAAGTGTGGATGACTTCTAGAGGGATGCTACTTACTGCCTGTGGGGCAGAAAGAAGCAGGCACACTGGTAATGATGGCGGACAGACTTTCCATGGGTGTGCTCCAGGGAGGATGGGATTTTCACACAAGCTAAGAAGGCTGAGGTGCCAAGGAGAACTCAAAGGTGACAAAGTGTAATCCTGCTCACTGGTATGCCTTTGGCAGATTATTTCCTGACCACTCAGGAAATATAACAGCTAGCACAGAGTTTGTGATAGTTCTAGGACCAGAAAAAAGTTGTTTGGAGCCAACAAAGTAAAAAGAAAATGGCAAGTGTTGAGATAAAAAAAGAAGTGTAGATGTTGTTCCTGCTAATGAGAACTAAGCCTGCCAAGGGAATCACGTAGGAATTATTTGATTTTGGCTCTATTTGTGGGAAATTATGTCTAAGAGATCAGTTTATGTTGCACAAAATTATACCTTCTATCTTCTTTCTCCACTTTAGAGTTGAATGCCACTGTCCACTGGTATTTTACTGTTGGCATGGAACGTGGGTTACACCATGTTTTCAGAATACTATTTCCCATCCATCGTGCTGTTGGCATGGAACTTGGGTAGCTCTACAACCTATTGAACACCATCCATCTGTTCCACTGTTGGAATGGCATTAGGGAGTAACTCAGAGAGAGAGAGAACAGGAGTACTATCATCGCTGTGGCTGAATACACACGCACTCCATGTGGAAGGGCTTTCAGCTGGTCTGCATTAAACATTAAACAGCATCTTCGCATCAACAGGTTCATATTCTCCTGCCCTCTCTCTGAGTTACTCCGTATCCTCTTTGGCACTGTCCATCTGATAGGTCTGAACATTGAGACAAGGCTAACTCATTAAGGCTTCATTTATCCCAATGAGCATGGCTTTGAACTCCATATTGGCTACTTTGCTGTGATCTTTTGTTCAGCATCTTGATTTGTATGTGGTTGCCTCTTCTTCTTCTTCTTCTTCTTCTTCTTCTTCTTCTTCTTCTTCTTCTTCTTCTTCTTCTTCTTCTTCTTCTTCTTCTCCTTCTCCTCCTCCTCCTCCTTCTTCTTCTTCTTTTTCCAATCAGTCAAGACTTTATTTTATATTCTCGATACAAGCTTTCCTCCTCCCCCCACATTTGTGTTGCAAATGCCTTTTCTCATTTTTTTTGTTACCACCCCTGTCTGTGTCTCTCTATGGTTTTGATTACTAGACAATTTTGGGAAAAAAATCTAATGTAGTATAAATTTTCAGAGTTCTTTTTATGTATACAAAAAGTGTGTGTGCATGTGTGCACACACATGAGTCTTCTTTAGAAGCCTTCAGAAGTCCTAACTACATAAATTCTCCT
>OU015749.1:34123890-34128890 GCA_907169655.1 Acomys percivali | reverse complement strand
GTGCAAGAAAAACCCAAGGACTTTGTAAGATTGACACCCTAACCCAGAGTCCTGTGCTACAGCCTCTGGAGGTGAAAAAAAAAGTGATAGGGATTTTATTAGAAATTCTTGTGATAACAGAGTAGCCTGCATCACAGGGGCAGGTGAGTCTCTGAGAAAAACACTAGGTCTGGTGCTAGCAAATTTAATACAACTATTTATTTATATTAGAGGCTATAGAACTAGTCATACAATCTGGAAAACATATGTAGGTATATCTCTGATTGGACTAACCAACAGACTTGGGAAGACTCCCATGCAGTTGCTCACTGACATATGCACCTGACAGATGCCCGTGCCTTTATTTCCCATAGCTCCATAGAGCAGTGCACCACTTGAGCATAAGTCTGATTTCTTTCCCTTGGATGGCTATGGTGCAAATTGATAAGAGTGTAGACAATGTGCCCAGAGCAGTGTCATCTGCCAAGCAAGTTCTCTGCACATCACTCACTTAGCCTTTGCAGGAAAAGTGAGATTTAATATGGAGATTATAAATAGAAATGAGACACATACTGTCACTGGAGACAGCATGTGCTACACAATGCCTGCTTGGGCAGGTAATCGATATCGTTACACTACCGTCATTAGTTTAACTACTGCTATAATTCTTGCCTATTCTCCGTGCCGGCATCCAACTAGAACCTCATCAGTCCCCGGTTGCTTGGCTCTGGGACCATCTCACCTGCCCAGCTTGCCTCTTGTACTCCTGGCTGCCTACTTCTGTGCAAGCACACAGGGCTTAGCACTCATCTCTATATCCTTTGTACGGAACAAAGCAGTCACAGTCGCAGTCCCCAGCACTGACCTCCTGCTGGATGTGTGGCTCACATAGCCTTGTCATCAACCACACTCCTCTTTCTCTCAAACCCTGTCAATTCAGGATCTCCTTCAACCCGGCTTCCCCCCAAAGCTGCCCCAGGATCCAGCCCTCTTCCTCTCATCTCTTCATTGGATGGCAACTAACAATATGTCTGCCTGATGAATTTAGTATTTCAGTGTCCTATCCTGATCTTCTGTTCACTTACTACCTGCCTACTGCCCATTTTTCTACTTTTCTCATGTTATCTATATGTGACCTTGAGCATACAGTGAGCATCTGGCATGGCTAATGTTTGTATGAATGTATTCTGTCCCTAATACCAAAAGTCAGGGTGCTTTTATGAGATGTGTGTCATCACCATTCCCACTATATGAGCCTCCCGTGAGCACAAGCCTGAAGCTGACCCAGCCCCTCAAGCCTTGCTTTTGCCTTTGCACTTAGGCAAGTGATGCAGTTGGCCACTAACTAGTCTAGTTTTAAAAGTCAACATGGAGGCAGAGGGACACTCTCTAGTAGCACCGTGGGCTTCTTTGATGGTTACCTGTGTTCTTTCTTACATTATGTGCAAAACATCAAGAAAGACTAAAGATCATCTCGATTTCTGACATTACAGAGTTTGCTGCTGCTGGCACTATAATGATTGTTTATGGAAAACAATTTGAGTTAGGTAAGTACAAAGGACGCGTGGGTGGTGATCTATCTATTTGCTGGTCATACAGGGCCACAGGCCCTGCTCTGCTCAGCAGATGCCAATAGGGCCCGGCCCAGGAGTGACTTGGGTGGGCACCACTACTCTCATCTGGTTCTGATGGAGTCCTACCACCCGGGCTAATTCTCTGTAACTGAAAAGTGTTTAATGATATTGCTTCGCCAATTAGAATCTTTCAGCTCTGCTCACTTCCTCCTTCTTCCCACTCCACCTCTACTTCCTTGTTTGCCCTTGCTAGTGAAAGAACTGTATACACCATGTTAGAAAGCAAAACAGAGGTCCTGAGTTCAATTCCCAGCAACCACATGGTGGCTCACAACCATCTATAATGTGATCTGATGCATACTGTATACATAATAAATAAATCTTTAAAAAAAAAAAAAAAAAGAAAGAAAGCAAAACAGAACGTAAACTATGTTAGTAGGAAAGCCACTTAGGACACAGAGTCATAACCACGCTGAGCGATGTGTTTGATGAGGGCCTCCAACCCCGCGCCCCCCCACCCCCCTCTTCACACCAACCCCCCTGCCCCCCCCCCTCCCCCCCCCCCACCCCCACACCCCCCCACCCCCCCCACACCCCCCCCCTCCCAACCCCACCCCCCCATCCCACCCCCACAACCCCCCCACCCCCCGCCTTGGGCCACTGCTGTATCTAAAGCTGATCTACACAGGTGGATGAGGTCGCTTTGAGAGACAGGGAGGGTCACTCAAGCCTCCTGAACCACTTGACTTTGGCAGGGCCTCTACAAGGACTGATCTGAGAGTAGGGCTGTCAGTTATGAGCAACCTTCCTTCTGTGCTGGCTGCTGCGGTCTGTGCAGGAGAAAGTTTAATTCTGACTGTGAAAAGATTCAGTAAGTCACCGCAAATCACCCCAAGTGAAGCCCAAACTGAGTAATTTACACAGCACTTTGTGATCTTCAAACACTTCGCGGGGGTAATTATTCATGCCCGACATGGGGCCTTGGGGCCCAAGCTCCCTGTTTGTTCTAAGGCAGAGCAGAGGTGTTTGAAACCGGCAAGAGGCGAGCAGAGTTCCTGAGATCATGGCTAATGTGACACCCCCAGGCCTAATCTTCTCAGAGCACTGGGATAAAATAGTGTCCATTACAGAATCAGCCTTCATCCTGCCTCCTTCTGAGCCGGGCCACTCTGGCAGCCAGCTCAGAGACAATTGAGAGAGGCCAGACTTAATCAGGCCTTAGGAGCCGGGCAGGGGGATGGAGCTAATCTCCACATTTAGTCCTTCTGTTTGTGTGGACCTGCCTTGCCTGGCCCTGGCAGATCAAAGGAAGTTGGCAAAAATCAGATTAAGCCTGGAGAAAAAGGAGGGAGGGTTGAGCTGTGTGACAGCCAAATTTTTTTTCTCCCTTTGCCTGTGTTGTGTACATTTACTAAGACCGCACAGTTAATCCCGTGAGCTTTCAATACGCCCTGATTGCCTTTTCTTCTCTCTCCCCTCTTTCTACCAATAAAAAAGCCATTAAACTGAAATTCTGTATGAACTGTGAAAACGTGAGTGCTGCTCACCGAGGGCTGGCAGAGCAGCTCAACCCCGCAGAAGATCGGAGATCTGTGGGGTAGGGTGCCACTACGGGGCTGCTCAACCTCCTATGGAAGGGCGGTGCCCTGGCGTTTCTGGACAGAGAGACACGGAAGAGTAGAGTGGAGCCAGCAAGAGACCGTGCTATTAACACAGGCTGCCGTGGAGCTGGGATGGTGGCGGGGCAGGTGCAGGAGTGTGAGGTGACATCTGATCTCAGGGACAGCCACCTTGCCACAGAGAACCGCCATGGAGAACATATGGGATAGGCCAATTAAACCAGCACCCTTGCGTCTCCTTTTTGAGAGCATGCTGCCGCAGTACCACGCTAAAAGCTGTTTTTATTTCCCTCCTCCCAGGTGTGTTTTTGTGAGCAGTGCCATTTCATCTCTCCTCTGTGGCTCCTGCCGCTGCACACTTCTTGGGTCTTTCCAGCTCAAGATGCATGGACAGATGGGTAAGGAGAGTCAACCAAGAGGGATTCGCACTTTCGCTGCTTCTGGCAGTCACCCGCTGTTTGTAAACAGGGAAATGCGGGCGCCAGCCGTGTCCTTCAAGCTAGGAGAAGTGTTCGCTAGTTATTTGAATGCGCAGAAGGCAACCTTGGGTTGGTACCCAGAATCCCAGAGGAGGCTGGCTACTCCACAAGTCTGAGGCAGGGATGGCAGGGTGTGGCCAGTTAGAAGCGAAGTCAGGAGGCACCAGGGAAACATTGTCAAAGGGCCATTGGTCTCTAGTTCCTTCCAGCGTCTTGCAACCCCCAAGTGGTGCCAGAAGGGAGCTGTGTGGCTGCTGCTGGGTCTTGGCAGTGGCACTCACCTCATTAGAGTGGATTAAGCCCTGATGCAGAGAAGGATAAAAGGTGAAAAGCCAACACAGCGGTCGGGGCGGCCACCAAAAGCTCTGAGTGTCATTTGTGCACTGTCGCCATTATTGACTTGCGCCCATGTGGTTTGCACTTTTCAATTACCGTTTGCCAGCAAGGTGGCTGGTAATTGCAGAGGCTAGTGCGTGAGCACAGTGCCAAGGGACCCTCCCGGCCCTCTGCACCTTCCTTGATGCTCAACTCCAGGATGTTCAAAGACAAAGGTCCAGGGCCTGGGGGGATCCCCAAGGACGCGGGGAGGGGACAATGCCATTAACAAAATTAATAAATGAGAATTACGCCTCCCTGGCAGGGTGGCCTGAGATTGGCAGCCACTATGGAACAGGGGGTCTTGCAGGGCTCTGCTGCAGAGTCGCACTGGAGAATGCCTGGCTTTGAAGCTCCCCCCCCAAAAGAAGCGGCAGCAGAGGAAAACAAGCTCAAGTCCCTTATGCAGCTGCCTCAGGCCTGTGCAGCCCTGTCCTCCAGGACCTCAGTCCCCCAGATCTCCAGCACCATGCAGGCTCCCCACCACTCGGGATGTATGGCTGGCTTTGCTCACATTATAGAAAATAAGGAAAAGCCTGTCTAGAGCAACACAAATCAAGGTTCAGTCAGTTGAATCATTTTTCAGATGGCCGAGGGGACAGATTTTCATTGGGTAAAGCATAGGTGGAGAGGGCAGTACAAGCCGACCCAGCACATGGTTACAGTGTTGCTCTCCTGACTGAGAGGCACCTTTCCTATTCCTCTGCGGAATTTTCCTAATTTAGGGTCAAGGGATTGAATTGTCTTGGAAAGATAAGTGAGAAAGCCCCTCAGTGTCCTGCTCAGCATGCAGGAGGGTTGGTGTGGGGACTGTGCATGACGTAGCATGTAGGAGGGTTGGTGTCCCGGACTGTGCATGACACAGCATGTAGGAGGGTTGGTGTGAGGGACTGTACATGACGTAGCATGTAGGAGGCTTGGTGTGGTGGACTGTGCATGATGTAGCATGCAGGAGGGTTGGTGTGGGGGACTGT
>OU015749.1:34083871-34122885 GCA_907169655.1 Acomys percivali | reverse complement strand
GTGTGTGTGTGTGTGTGTGTGTGTGTGTGTGTGTGTGTGTGTGTGTGGTGTCACACCTGGAGTGTAAAGGTCAGAGGACAACTTTTGGCCATCAGCTCTTTCAAGCATGTGGGTTCTGGAACTAGAACTCAAGTGACCAAGCTAGACAGCAAACTCCTTCACAGTCTGAGTCACCACATGAGCACATAGTGGGGCACGGCATCTACCTGTCTTCACTTAAGAATCATGACAGATCTCTCTATCTATTGGAAAACCATCACAGTGTCAAGTTTGTTTCGGTGGTTGTTGTTGTTGGGACTAGGATTCACCATATCACACCTGGCTAGGCTTGAACTCACTATGTAGACCACACTGGCTCTATACTCACAGAGATTCCAACCCTTGCTCCTGGTTTTCTCACTGTGGCAGGCCTGAAGTAGTGCTTTTAAAAGTGGTGTGATGGACTACAGAGATAGCTCCATCATTAACATGCTCACCTCGCAAGAACTCACATATGCTGGGCGTGATGGTGCATGCTGGTGAGCTCAATATTGTGAAAGTGGATACCATAGGACCACTGGGCACAATGGCCAGCAGGTCAGCCTAACGGGTGATCTCAAGCCAATGAGAGATTCTGCTCAAAGGAGAAAGAAGGTGCCCCTGGGGACAACACCCAAGGTTATCCTTTGGCCCACGGTGACTGGCATTGTCTCTATACTTTACATCTTGATGTTCCTCCAAGTTCCTCTGTAGGGGTGTGGTCTTCCCAGAATGCAATGCAGCAGGGCAAGTTCTCTGCATCACTCAGGGCCACCTGTCTGTGCCCATCCCCGTTTGCCTTCAGCTCAGACTGTGCTCCTTTGTACTTATGGTTTGCAGTCTGGCAATGGAGTAGAAAGAGCTGATCAGGTTTAAACCGGCTGAGTGAGGAAGCTTCCAGCCCCGTTTCCTTTCTAAGACGGCAGTGGCCTACTTTCTGTTGCAGCAACAAAAAGCCTGGTGTGGTGAGCAGTAGGCAAAAAAAGGGGGGGTTCTTTAGCTCATGGTTTCAGAGGTTGGAAGTCCAAGATGTGGCCTGTGTGAGGTTCAGCTAAGGTTGCTGTGCCTGGGTCACAAAGCCACAGAACAATGGAAAGATGCCTGCCCATGACTAGAAAGGAGGGAACAGACGGGGAACCAGAGAGATCCTGAGCCCCACTTTTGTGTTCCTGGGAACTTACAGGGTCCCCTCGAGAATGACTAATGACTTCAGTAGCCAACACCTTCAATGACATATGACTTCTTATGGGCCTTCATTTGTGTGACTAGGAAATTGTGCTGGGGTCTGAACAAGCTCTTTGTCACCACCCTGTCAGAGAGGGTTCATGTAGCATGTATGTAGCCTCCAAGGCTACATGCTGATGGGAGGAAGTCTTAGCACACAGGGATGCCATGTTTCCTTCTGCTTTCTCTGTCTTGGGGTGTGGCAGTGTGTGGCCACCTACTCAGGGAGAGAAGAATCACAGAGTGTACTTCTTTGTATTCCTGTCTGGAGGGTGAGTGACTAGCAGGAGTCAGTCATTTGGCAACCGCCACTGAAAGCTCCGGTTCCCAAGTGTGTAGTGTCCCCTGGAAACTGTGGGTAACCAGGCTTCCCTGTGTTATTAACAGCCATTTTATATATAGACACAATTGCTGAGTAAAACAGGAATACACCTGGGAGTTAAGAGAGCACACTAGGCAGTGTAAGGCACAGACCAGCCTCCACTCTCCTCTGGCCTTTGGCCTCCTTAAAGAGCCGTGAGCTCAAGCCCCAACCATGCTTCATAGGGTCAGTCATTAAATGATCCATAGGGCCGAAAGTCAAGATATGATACGCCAAGCATAGATGCCAGTGCCTTATAAAATCTCCCTATGTGGGGACCTATGGGCTCTGGGTGCAACAGCACCATTAACAGTGATTCCTCCACATGCCATGCATGGGTGTGAACTACTAAAACAACCATGAGAAGCTCATCAGCAGGCCAGTCATCACAGGAGAAGATGGAGGCAGAGATTCTGAGTGGTGTGGCTGCTGAGTGATACTGGCTGGTAGGGGGCAGATTTGGGCAGGGGTAACATGGAAGGCCCAGGAAACTCTCACCTAGTAGCTTTTCAGAGGCATACGTTTCTTTAGCCCTCACCCAGAAGTCATCTGTCTTGAGAGGAAGCACTCTCCAATTTGTTTCCTACTATCCCCAATTTTTATACCTGAGTCCTGCCCCCTCCACACTCAGATCCAAGTCTTCATGGCAACACAAGCCATTAGCCTAGTCCCAGAAGAGTCCTGTGGCATGTCTGCTTCCATACTCTCCAGCCTGTGGGGGATGGTTCTAACAACTGAGACCTACAGTGGGAATCTCCAGGAGGAAGGAGGACTGTGCGTTTTATTGAGAAAAAGAAAAGGTTGGGTGATGGGTCTGAGGTCGATTCTGGAGGAAAGGCAGTGTCTACGAGTTCCTGTACTGATGGAGTACACCTTGTACTGCCTATCCCTCATTTGTACAGTAATCACTGTGATGCTCTGAAGATGCAGTGGAGAGCGGTCCAGCCCCAGCTCTCATCTCTGGGAAGACCTGGCAGCTCTCTGACAAGCCAAGTTTTCACATTGCAAATGTCTACAGAGCCTGTCAACACCAAAGGATGACTTTGAGAGAAGGTCACAGCCAGGATGCATTAGCAGGCTCATCCCTCCTCTGCCCTGTGCCCCCCTGTGTTCCCCCTCTGCATATTAGATGACACCCCTTTAAACTGTTAAGTGCTGCTGTAGTTTTATCGGCCAGTCGCCAACGGGCTCAAGGGAGCTGTGCTATCTCCTATGGCCATGAAAATTGATATTGAACACGGGAGGAAAAAATCTCACAAGCTGATAGCAATTAGCTAAAAAGGATCAGTGGCTCCGAGATTCATCACACCCAGGAACCAAAGTCAGCAGCCACTGTTTCCAGGTCGCCTTGCTTGCTCTGCTTCTGTTTATCATGCGTACAGGGTCTGACATCTACTTCCAAGGCCCCTGGCAGGGCAGAAGCTCCTGCAGGCTGTGGCTATCTTCTCTTGGTGAGGTCTGTAGAATGTGCTGGAGGTGGACGCTAGCTGTCCATGCTGAAGGGTAATCACACTGAAAAGTGGGTGCTGCTGTCCACGAGAACTTGTTGTGTGTATGATTTGGGAAGGAAGTAATCTGTAAATCTGGAATATATATACAGGTTCAGATGAAAAGCTTTTTCAGGAGTACCAATGGCATCTGCTAAGAAAACTGCTCATTGTAACACTGGTGAGTAGTGAAACGAGCTTCAAATGTATCGTCTTTCTCACATCATCAGAACAGAGTGATGGATCTGATGACATGAAGGGTGAATCAGCCCAAAGGCTGCGCTTGGAAATATCCAGGAGAACCTGCAGATAGAAGCCTGTAATGGCCCTCCTGAGGCTTCCCTGTACCCACAGACTTCACGCTCCCTGTGTAGCAGCGAGGAATCAGTTGGCAGCTAGCTTCAACAACACGCAAGCCTTCGTCTCCCACATCAGCAGAAAAGCCTGTGGCTGACTTGTACACATTGGCTTTGATGGCTGTATAGATAGCCTGTGCTTTGATAATGATCCCAGGGCTGCAGGGCTCCTTCTCAGGTGTAGAGATGTGACGGGGAGGAAGAGGATGGGGACTGCAACAGATGAAGCACAGCAGGAGGATGGAGTGCAGGTGCATGGAGGCCAAAGGAGAAAAAGCAGAATGGGATGGGAAAGGCTAGAGAAGAAATGTGCCTTCCGGGCTGGCTATGGGCACTGCTCTTAGTGAACTGGGAACACTGGGACCTACTGTGTGCTTGTCATGACTGTCCCATGCTCTCTTTCTGTCAGGACAGTGGAGGACTGAGAAGACCAGCACTGGGGATGCTTGTTTAGTTCATTAGAAATGCTCCTCAGTTCAGGCTAAGTGGGAAGGAATGTGTGAGGCATCAGACAGGGGTTTTCCTCCCGGCGATTCCCCAGGCATTCTTGGAATGCAGAAAGCCAAGGAGCCATGTGGAAGATGACTTCAGTATGGTCCCATAGATGCTTCGTATGTCTGCTCAGGAAGCCCCTGAGTATTTGATTAATTACAGAATCAATTACGTTCAATTTAGGTTTAATACATTGACACTATTCCTTAGCTGCAAAGTGCTTGAAAACTCTTAGGGATGAAGAAGATCTTTGGGATAAACCCCTCTCAGTTTGTCCATTTCTAAAAATCATTCCCTATAAATTCTGTCCTGAGTCCTAGTCTAAGCAGAGCAAAAGTACCTTCAGAGAAAGCATCCATCAGCCTGAACCATCCTCTCACTCAAAGGCCCCTCCTTGCCCCAAGGATTGTCAACTGTCTCTGGGCTCCTAGTATCAAGCATTCCAGGTGCTGGCCATTGGGTGAGACCCAACCCAACATCTATGAACCCTTATTTCTTTCCCTGTTCTGACTTTGGACAGATGGATTTTTTTTGTAACCCTTTTATTTGGATCTTTGAACCATTTCCTCCGTACCAGCCAAACAGAAGCACTCTACAAATGGGGTGCTTATCTCCTCAGATGTACTCCAATTAGAGTGTCCTGTGCTCATCCCATGTGCCTGCCTCTGAGCTAGAGGAATTCTACCCACAGCACACAAGGCCCAGTGGGATCACATTACAGGCAATCTGGGAGACATGGGGGGGGGGGGCAGGGGAGGCATCTGGCTGCTGGGCCCCTCTTGCCTTACACGATGTTGGGCTGCGCAGCATCTGTGCCACCTAGTACAACAAGTGCTCAGCAGGCCACACTTCAAACTGCTGAGGGCTCGCGATCCTGAGGTGGGAAAACAGATCCCTGTATCCATTACTGGGAACTTGAGCTCTCGACCTTGCCTCTGAAAGTCAAGCAGCAAAGTCCAGTCTGGAAGCTCCTGCAGGGAAGGGAACAGCTCCCAGCTCTGCTGCTGGCTGTCAGCAGACAAGAAAAGGAGAACTCTCCTTCCAGATAGGATGGCTTCTGAGGCTGTTCCCAGTGTGATCACTTCGACCTTGAAAAGGTCATTACCCTCCCAATGGAGCCAAGAGCCTGAAATAGTGAGTGACGGTCACTGTGTACTGATGGAGCCCGGGTCTGCTGCGTACACCAGGAGGAGAGGACTCACTGAGAAATGGAGGCATCTGAGTATGGACTCACCACCTCTCCCCCATCCCCCATCCCCCAATCCCACACACATTCCTGACGCATGCCCGTTGGCTGGCTTGTTCATTGCCCTTCTACTCTGTTACTCTCATGCCTTCCCCACCTTTATATCTGCTTATCTTGAGCATTGCCCACTTATTTTCACTGGGCATTGATCAGCCTACGGTCCCCTAGCCCTATGGTTCGCAAGGCTCTGAGCCAAGGCCTGTGCTTGACTACTGGCTGCAAGTCTGGCTGCTGGGTGGTGTAGGGCAACTGTTCCAGTAGGTTCTTCCTGTAAATAACTGCTACTGAGTCTCTCTAGGTGTATTCTCATCCTCCGGGGCTGCGTTTTGGTGGCATGAATCAAATTAAGGCTTCTCTTTTGTTTTTGGAGGTCAGGACTTCCCAAGTAAGGTGTTCCACAGGCCAAGGTTTGTCAAAAGCTTCCTGGGAAGGATTGTTTGCCCCTGCGTGGCTGGTTCCAGTAACTGAGGTGGCCCTGCTGATGTGTCCACACCGCTCCATCTCTGCTGCATTCTCGTATGGCCTTTAGTCCTGTGTGTCTTCTCCTCTGTCTTTGATGGAGTTAGATTTAGATCTCAACTTCACTCAAGATTCTTACCTTACTTTCATCTCCAGAGATGACTTCTCTCCATAAGCTATAGGTACTAGGTCCGTATGTTCCAACCTGACAGACACATCTTTTTGGAGCTACCGCTCAACTCACCACAGATAGCTTTAAGGCCATTTAAGAAATGGGGCAAATCTGAGCAAACTGCTCAGCAGGGAGCTAAAGGGGCACAGGCAATTTGTTCCCACTTGACTCTGGAAAGTGCATTATCAGGAGCCAGAAGGGAAAAAGAAGGCAGGTGAATCCTTCACAAAGGCCTCCGTGATTTATTTAATTCCCGCACAAAGCCCATTGTGCATCTACCAAGCCTTGTCTTTATTTTGTGAGTCTAACAGAGTTCACATAAATCACGGAGAGGGCTCGTGCTGTGTGCTGATCTTGCAGTGCCAATAAGCCTTGCTGTAACTGAACTTTGATAGTTTGGAACCTACATTTATTCTGTGCCTTTAAATAAACAGAACAGTGAAGTACTGGGCAGTGTACAAACACCCAGAGCTCCATAGATAGAGCTGTGAATTCCTGATCCCACTTGTTCTGGAACCTAGGTGGTTTCATCTGTGAGCCTTCCTCTTGGCTTCACCTGAGCCCCTGCCTCAGTCTCTCCCCATGGATCCCTTGCTGAATGAATGGCTCAGACCTGCCGATTTCCACACTGCAGAGCCAATGTGGACAAATGACTTGTGTTTGTTATATAAAGTTATTCGCATCTTTGTTGAGTGACTGCTTGTGAGGAGCAATGACTTGGACAGGAATTTGCTTCAACAGTAGAATCCAGAACGTGAAGTGGCTGTCTGGTCCATGGAGGCACTTGGGACTCTTGTGGGACAGGGAGAGTCAGAATGTGGACCAGTGTTCAGCCTGATATGCTGCAGGCTGGACTGCGCCCCAAACGCATATGCTGAATCTAGTCTATGGGCTTCAGAACGTGAAGTTACTTTGAAACTGGGTCCTTGCGGATGCTCTTATTTAGACAGTGCCACCCGATGAGGGAAGACCTCCTCATCCTGCATAACCAGTGTCTTCATAAGAAGAGCAGTAAAGAAATGGAGAAAAGGACAGGGATAGGGAGACAATATGATGAAGACAGTGGGAGGCTCAGAATGGAAAGCATGCTAGCAGTTGCCAGCCACTCCAGCATCCAGGGGAGGGGGAGGGGGGGGGGGGGGGGGAGGGCAGATTCTCTTGCATAAGCTTAGAAAGGGCCAGCGACACCTTCATCTTGGACTTTAGCCTCCAAAGTTAGGAGAGACTAAGTTTTGTGAACAGGCACCTGCCTTTCTGAGCTTCGCCCGGCTTTACTTGCTGCCTGCCCCAGGATCCTCCGTGGCCAGTGACACTGCACACAGTTAGGGATTGGTAGATGAATGTGCTGTACACCTCTAAGCAGAGAGACTGAGGGGTGTGGAAGACTGTGTGCTCAGAGAGGAGAGACTCTGTATTCACATCTGAGACATGAGGGACACTGGGAATTCAGTACTCTCTGATGTCAGTATTACAATGATGTGGAAGTTGGACAAAGACATCATACATCTATTCCTGGGGATGCGTGTGCACTACAGACCATCATATTAAGACACACACACACACACACACACACACACACACACACACACACACAAACCTAAACAGTGTGTTATCCAGTAGAAGCCAGCAACACATACAATAATCACATACCCATGATGAGTGGGCTCCTTCTGGCATAAAAGGCTGCTCCAGTATTGAGGAGTAGGTCACAAGGATGCACCGTAAAACAGACTGAAGAAAATGTATTATATTGACTAATGTGGCCAAATAGCTGCAAGATCTTAGTGGATAAAGAACCAGATGGACAAGCACTGAGGGCTGAGTTTGGATGACTAGTACCTGTATCAAGCTGTGGTACGACCACATGATAGGCATCCCAGCACTTTGAAGGCAAGATGGGAGGACCAGTCAGGAGAGACAGAAACATTCCCAGAATCTCACAGAGCAGCTATCCTGGTATGCACAGGAAGAAACAGTAAACAAAGTAAAAGGTAAGAACCTGAGGTTGCCCTTTGACCTCTACACGCACTGCATGGCACACATGCATCCCACTCACACACATGCATGAACACACGTGCACAGACATACCATCACAGAAAGATGGGAAAGGAAAACATTTGGCAGCACTCAATAGCCATGTATAGTTTAGAGCAAAAAAAAGTATGTTTGTAGACACAGATCTAGATTGATAGCAAACAGCCCTATTGGAATAAATATAATGTTTTTGAGTCAGCTAAGCGATAGAGATGGAAAAGGTGGCTTATAGTTCAACTGTAGGGACATTGAAAGGGAGAAGAGGGTGTGGGGTAGCTGCAGGGTCGGGGGGGGGGGCGTGGGGAGCTACAGAGCTGACCCTGCCAAAAACTTGACCATGATGGATGCTTGGAACTCACTGCAGCGTCGCAGGGCTGACTGTGCACATCAGAGCAGAG
Source organism: Acomys percivali (assembly GCA_907169655.1). Taxonomy (NCBI): domain Eukaryota; kingdom Metazoa; phylum Chordata; class Mammalia; order Rodentia; family Muridae; genus Acomys; species Acomys percivali. The sequence continues at coordinate 34,114,638 of OU015749.1, read as the reverse complement.
AGGGCCACTGAGCTCAGATCTGGGTAACTGAGGCATGTAATACAGGGGCAAGGCCAAGAGGTTCTCACCTGCCTGTGGGAATTGTGTATGTCCTATCCATCCATGATGGAAATAAAGGGAAAGGGGTAGAAAGAAAAGAAGAAAGGAGGGGGAGAGAGGAGAGAAGAGAGGAGAAGGAGGGAGTGGGAGGAGAAGGGGAAGAAGAAGCAGGAGAAGAGAGGAGGAGGAAAAGAAGAAAAAAGTGTGAGTTAAAATCAACACATAAACAAACAGCAACCTAAAGATACAATTCATATGTCTGCGGATATAAGCAAGCTATCTAGTAGTGTGTGTGTGTGTGTGTGTGTGTGTGTGTGTGTGTGTGTGTGTGTTTGTGTGTGACTTTATAATACATGTTATACTACAATACACGAGGCGATTCAGCACCGCACAGGGACACAAAGGTTAAGTGTGTAGGAGATGGCTATCAGATACTAGACATGAGAGAGAGCAAGCCAGGGAAACGGGAAGGAAGATAAAACAGCTCCGCCAGAATCTTTAAGAATTTTATTTCTTTAAAAGCCCAGAAGCAAAGGCAGGAAAATACAGTTTGAAAATGAGTGGTTGACACCTTATGTCCCCTATATTTTCTCTGTACTTTTCTGCCAGGTTAAAATATCTTACTGTTGATGTGATTGACAGCATAGAATCAAGGCACTGGCCCAGCAGTGACCAGTCCCCATGTCTCCAGACCTGAGGGCAGCAAATGGTGCTGGTGCCAAGCAGGGCATGGAGTGGTGCTCAGCCAAGTCCCAGGGCTGCCGCATTTCACTTGGAAACTGAGGAGGTTTCAGTGGTTTTTTTACTCAACGAGACAGAATGAGGGTGTGAATAGCAAGGGGCTGTCCTGTCCCCACAGCTTTTGGAGCAGGCAGTGGTGGACAGACCACTGCCATCTCCTGGATGACTGCAGTGTCCGTTATAAATATAAGAAAGACTGCTATGGAGCCCCTTCAGGTCAGTGAGGACCAGGCATCCTCGCCCGGCACATATGGGATAAAGGCTTGAGCTGGGCCCTTGCTCTCATCCTGTTCCCACTCCTGCATAGGTGAAGACAGGGCCAAGAATGATGCAGCAGAAACCACAGAGCAATATGGTGGGACAAGGACAGGGGTGCCAGAGTCAGACTCTCCCTGCATCTGTACTCCATGGCACTGGGACCCAAGGTGAGCATCTCTCTGTGCAGCACACCCTTGTTCAGGCACTTGTCTCCTTCTAAAGAAGAGAACTGTTCTTTGGGGATCATGGGGGGTGTTGGCTGTAGAAGGATCCAGAAAGTTCCAGCCTTTCTTATTTTACGCCAGAGGGAGCTGTGCAATGGCCACACCATGGAAATGAGCTAAAGGCAAAGTAGGACAGAGATTCAGATTCCGCACGACCTGCTTGTAGCCCGATTCACTGTGCCACACAAACCTGGACCATCAACCTCACACTCAGGGCAGCACACCAAGCACAGATCACGCAGTGCACATGCAAGCACAGGCTTGCTGCAGCACAGCCAGAGATCAGCCCACCATGTGGCTCATAAAAGAGACAGCACACAGGACAGTCAAGGTGCATGGAGCAGTTCACTGAAGGGGCTGAACAAATAACAACCCAAGCCTGTGTTGCTCACACAGCCACACAGCACCTTACATACATACCACATATATGTAACTCATAGGCTGATTTGATTGGCTGGGCAGCTTCCAGTCTGGCTGCAGTTGGCCTGTGAGGTTGGTGGATTCTGTGTACACCCAGAGGCCCTTTCTGAATTACAGATCGCTTGCAACCATTGAAATAAATACACACAAATCCTGTTAAATTAAAGCAAACATCTCCACCTCCTGTGGCTCACTTTGCAACTTGCTGCTGGGCTGAGCTTGACAAATATGCAAATGCGAGTCTATTTGTAGCCACATGGTAAACTTCACAGGGTTGAGATCATCTTATCAAAAGGTGTGCAAAGGATTCTGGGCAGGAGATCAAGGGCTTGGCCTGATAGTAGGATGTTTCTGGTTGTAGCGGCTCTGAGTGAGATGTAAATAAACAAACCAAGGGAGAGAGTGGCCCACTCTTGCCCACTCTTTATAGCTGGGCACCTGGATTTGCCAGTGGGACTCTAAGCAGACAGGAAGCAAGGTCACTTTTCTAGAAGCCTGGCAGTGCAGCCACAATCTGATTGTACAGACAGGCACCACAACAAAGTGCTCACATCCATTCTTGGGCTTGGGCTCGGCTCAGCAAGCCCTCAGGATCAGGAGAGGGTGCATTACACGGACTCCTGGGGATGTGGGCCTGACCCCAGCTTCTAAAGAAGGAGAAAACAGGAACAAGGATGTGATAGTTAATGCTGAGCTCACAGTAGCATTCAAACTGCAGTGCATCCTGTATCTGCAGTCATGGTGGACATCTTAGTGTGGAGCCCCAAGAGCAGACCCTAATGCCCAGGAAGAGGCTTTGGGGAGGTGAAACCACTAGATCTGAGTGAGCATCTGATGGAGAGAGGGGAACAAGCCCGGCAAAGATGTCCTGACTATCAGGCCACAGAGACTGCAGGAGCCGGTCCCACCTTTGGGGTACAAGGGCAAAGGCTCTGAGGTGTCAGGCTCCCTCTTATAGGAAGCCTCAGTGTTTACCGGTCACCTCATGCTCACCTTTGATGGAGGCTATACTTATGAAGGTTAACTGAGCTTGTTCCTGAGGTACAGAGGACTCCGGGTGACAAGTGACCTGCTGAGCAAAGCCCTCAGTTCTCAGAAAAGATGGAGACTTGGGAGACATAGGTGGGACACCAACAGCATCGATTGGCCTCAGTGGCACAAAGTCAACATGGGCCACGGGCAGAGAGCATTTCACTTTGCTTCCTAGGCTCTCCTCTGCAGCTTGACCCCGGAGAAACATATTACATCGCTGACACTTCTGGAAGCATCAGAGAGATGTGATCATGAGTTTGGGACATCCACCTGGGCAGTACCCTGAGTCACTTAGAACCTCGGGGGTGAATCTTTGCCAGGTACTGAACCACTGCCTTGATTCCTACAGCAGATGATGTTACCATACGCTGGGTTCCCTGTGCAAGTCTGTGGAATGAAGGAATGAATAAATATATAAGTGTAAGAACAAAAGCTCCATCAAGTGGCGTGGAGAGATTGAAGCGCTTTAGGGGGTATTTTAACATCACGTGTGGGTCAGCTCTTGATCCCACTTTTGAAATCTGATGAGAGTTTGGGGGGGAAGAGCACCAGTAAGTCCCATGGGCAGTGTTCAGACTTGTCCCACCTGTGAGCATGACCCCTTCATACGGTGTCATGTTGGGAAAGCATCCACAGGCAGCCATGTGTCATACGTGAAATAGAAGCCAAAGCTGGTAGCGCTTTTATGTGGATGAATGACTAGAAGGTGAGACATCTGATTTTCTCACCTGTCAGGGTGTTAGACTCAGCAACCTTTATTTCCCCCTGTTTAGAGCTCAACAGGCCATGGTCGGTCTTAGGAGAGGTGATCATATACCTTCAAAAACACACTGCCCACTTAGCCAGGTGGCCCAGTCCTGACTGTTTTGAGCTTCTCCTTTTGTTGTCCTTTGTTTTCTACTGTGGATCTTGGGGGGGGGGCATCTTTACATCTTTAAATATTGTCCTTCGCCGAGTGCAGGACGGATGTGAGCACTTCTGGTAACTGTTCTGAGGGAAACAAAGTCTTCTCTGATGTTGTCTGATAAATCGATGATGTTCTATCAGTCAGTCTCTCTGTCTTCCTTGTTTCTGTTCTTCCGATCAGTTTCTTGAGTTGCTCTCCACTGAGCTGTGGGGCTAAGCAGTGCCTCTTCCCACTTGCAAATACAGGTTAAGTCTGTAGTGGCTTCTTAGGTGACACTCCTTGTGTCTTCATCAGCCATATTTTCTTTGAGCATGTTCATAATCTCTACTTTACATGCAGCATCTGGCCCATCTCACCTCAAGGTCTGCTTTGTCAACTCATTTATTTTTCTTAACTGAGGTGTTCTTCTTTCCATGACAAGGATTGTTTGATGGCTGACGTAATGTTGTAAAATTCAGGATTCTGTTTTATTTCTCTGGAGAGTGGTAAATGGTAAAGACATTATCCACACAGGAGAAGGAGCTATTATTGGGGATATTTAAGGAAATGGTGTTGTTCTTCCCTGGAGTGCATCAGTGGAAAGATCACCACATGCATTTCCAGAGACCTGTGCACTTTGGCCTTTCCTGTGCCTCAGCTGGACTTTGGAATGTCATGAGCCCCCTCCAGCCCTGGTGGAGTACCAGTGTCTGATACTGCCCAGCTCACTCCACGGCATAAATGCTGGGAGAGCACTCACCCTGCATGTGTCCAGGCCAGCCTCTGGCTAAGGTCAAGGATTTCTGGGCTGTGTTCTTCACTTCCTGGTGTTCAATGCGTACAACTCTCCAAGGGAACTCATCCTATATCTGTCACACTGTCATTACTTCAATCCTTGACTTGCTGTAGATGTATACATAGTTATCATTTCTTGCACAGTGACATCCTGTGCCCACCTAGTCTAAATGAGGTTTCCAACTCCTGTTTCTTTATGCTATAGCTCATCTCATTTCTCCAGAACCCACAACATGGGCTCATGCAGGGCCTATCTTAAAGAACAGATGCTGCATTGGTGACTGACAGGTCAAATGGTTCACATTCCCGCCAAAGTGTAGCTGACCACAGTAGGCTCAGACATATGGAATGTGGATATTCTTGGAGCACTGCAGCCGAGAAGCAGATGCACTGCTGTCACCTCCAGTGCAGCCAGAATCCTCACCATTTCCTGTACAGTGACCAGTGCCTACATCTGGGCTCTGTTGAAGTGGCACAATGTTGGTGGGCATCTATAAAGACTGTTGTCATTTCCCATGAGCTCAATTCCTGATGGGCAGGTGTTCACCAGGTTTTCCAAGTACCCCCCAGCTACACGTGCAGAGCTTGTGTGGAAAGTGTGGTCTGCGTGCAGCTGTGTCTTCGCTCAGAGGGGACTATAGATCACATCTTCATGCTGCACAGAAATCAATAGCTAAAATTCCTTTGCTCAGCGTTTCATGGGGCTGTTAAGCTCTCTGGCTCCAGAATGCTGATGCCTGTAACAAGGCTGGAGGTTCTAACATCAGTGTGTGTGTATGTGTGTGTGTGTGTGTATATGTGTGTGTGTGTGTGCCCGTGCGCGCGCGCGCTCGCACGTACGTGTGTGTGTGTGTGTGTGTGTGTGTGTGTGTGTGTGTGTGTATGTGTGTCAGAATTTGGCAGATAGTGTCTTTCTCAATCACTCACATTCTTTTGGGGGGGGGTGACAGGCTCTCACTGAACCCGGACCTCACTGCCTGCTGAATGGGCTATCCCCTGAGTCCAGGCATCTTTTGTTTCCCCCTTCTTTTAGTTGAGATTGCAGGAACCTGGCTGGCAATACTGCTTCTGTAACAGCCAGCCTCCTGGTCTCTAAGGCTGGGGGCATCACATTTGTACAACTTGTCATACAGTGTCCAGGATTGCATCATTAGAGAGGGCTCTGAGCATGGAGGGACTCATCTATCTTCTCCTGGGGTCTCATGTGATCAAGTCCCAAAGCATTCTCACAGGCGTAAACGTATTTGCAAGTCCCACATGAGGAGAACTGTTGGGGCATCAGAAGAGAAGTCAGCCATGACACTTGGCGCCTTCTTCTGCACCTGCAGCTTGCCCCATCTTTCCCTTTCTGATACTGTTCCCCTGAACTACACATCTAAACCCAACTTTCATGGGCTGTCTAATATCTGCCCATTCTTGTTCCCAGTTGAACCCTCTGGTTCTCGTCTCCCAAATTCCTGTATCTTGGAAGAACTTTCCCAACACCGAACTAAGGATCCCTGCTTTATTTTTATCTCTTAAGCTCACTGTCCCTTTTCCATTCAACTGAAGCCATCTCCCAGCACAACAGGTCATAACAGGCCCATCCATTCTCTGGGGGAGCAGGTTATGAAAACCAATATTTTCTAACAATCTTGAGGTGTTAGAGAAGCTTCTAGTCTGTGGCCCATCGGCTAAAGGTTCTGGTATATCAACATATGACTCTATGACCTGACATTGTCATCTAAGAAGGTCAAGTTACAGTCTGATAGTAAAATTGTCCTGTAGTGTTCTTACTACGTTCGTGATAGTGTGTTGGGCCACAGTCATAGCTATCTTTGGCCACATATAGCCATGACTGGGCACACTCGGGACACTCTCATTAAAGGCCAGATGCAGAAACCTCTCCCCATTCCCACTGAGGTCCCTTCAGTGTTTGAGTCTCCTGCTCAGTCCCCCCATAAACCCACCCAAAGTGTGTTTTTTATGCATCCTTTTCATCCTATTCCTAATCGCAGACCTGTTCTGGAGAGTTCCTTTTCTCCTTGGAGATCAAGCAGTTGCCTCTGATACCTGCTCACACAGGTAGCTTCATCTTCAGCCTTGATTTCAATCTCTCTGGATCCAGAATGCAAACACAAGTGGTTTTCACCCATCCCCAGGGAGGATTCCACACAGATTCCTGTGAGAATGATGGTAATCTTTCCAGCTTGCTCTAAGCCTCCCGTCTCCCTACGTGGAGAAGTGTTTGAACCTGCACTCACCCACACATTCTTTTCCAGGAGACAGCATCCCAGGGCTCTTGACATGTAAGCCCCACTGCCATAATTAAGTCTTCAGTGAATTGTGCTGGAGACAGATAGCATGGGTAAATGCTTGACAAATTTCCACTCGTCTTCCAATAAGGCCCTGTCGCCATCTTCCAATAAGGCTGATGAAACCTGATAAAAAACGCTTTAGTGGAATCAAAAGGCCCCCAGGCTAAGTGAAGCCATCTCTTCTGAAATTCCACATTCAGCATCGTCTATATTGGAAATATTAAAAAATTCATATATAGTGAAATGATAGATACTTATGTCACTATTTTAAAAAGTTATGCTGATCGAGCTGTCCCTGGCTCCTCCACAAGGGCACACTTTCTGGATATATGAAGATGGCTTTATTGACCTACTGTCATGCAATCGTGTGCTCTGGGCAGAGATGGATCTCCTCTGGACAGTCTGTAGCCCTATCCCTCTGCTGCCCTGTTAAGTGGGTGTGGATAGTGTAGTGGCGTGCCTTAGGGTAGGATGGTCCTCACAGGTGATAGAGATGAGAAAACAGTAGACCTATAGGTAGCCTGTACGCAGTGCTAACCCCACACTTCTTCCATGACAGAGCACATGCCTGATGCTGGTTCAACTGTCCTACAGCTTGCCTCATGAGGCTCAGCAGGGGCTCTGGCTGCCCCACAACACCCATGCCGATATGGAGCTGCTTCCTCCCTCAGTATTCATCCCTGGCAAAGGAGAAGAACCTTGTTGAGAGAGCCCGTGTTGCTGATATCCTATGGGTAAGGGCTGGTGTCCTTCTCTGCCCCATACAGTTGCCCAGTGCGTGTATGTGTTCGTAGGGATGCCTGTGCCTTCACACTGGCCTGGTTGGTATGCCTATGTGGTGGGAATAGGACACTGATTGGTCTTGTGGTGCCTTTCTGTACACAACATTCTGAAATGAACAATGGAACTGAAAATTGGCCTAAGGAAACATTTCTGCACTGAGGATCCCTAAATCTGTGCTCAGGGTGAGATGACGGTGGGGACAGCACATGGAGGACATTGTCTCTGAACAAGCAGTGGTCACCTTCCTGAACCATTCATGGTGTGCCACTCCTCCTGCTATGACTCCCCTCTTCTCTGCACTGAAGGCCAGGTGCCATAAATGCCACCCTCTCCTGAGCCTCCTTCCACCTGGCCAAACAAGCTGCAGTTGCTGTTGCCAGCTGCAGTGGGCTCCTGTGCTCTGCTCCACACATATCATCCACATGCTTATTTTTATCTGTTATTTATGTTCCCTTGTCTGCTTGGACTGTGAATACAGGTGGCAGGCCACCATCTACTATTCACCACGTAAGTCCCAAATGCTACCTGTTACTTTGTCTGAGTGGCCCATTTCTGTACTCCCTCTTTAGTTCTGACATCTGGGCACCTCTGCCTTGCTGTTCTGATACCTCTGACCTTCAGCACTAGCCCTGCTATCTTCTTCTCAGGGAGTGCCTCTGCCTGCTTGTTTCTCTCCATAGTTATACACCATTGTGCAGCTTGCCACCCAGTAGCTTAGAAGAGGTGATGTGTCTGAACACGTACAATCCAGGTTCCATTGATCATGGTCATGATCTGTTTGATGACTGAATATTTGACCTCAGGATGAAGAGGTGAGCAGAGGCCAGCACAGTAGAGGACTGAGCCTCGGAGGGCAGATATTAGGAGTGGGCTCTTAGTGCCTCCTGGAAGTACTGGGTAATCAGACATCTAGAGGATGCCACAAGGAAGCCAAGCTCTGCTAATACCACGGGACTTTCTTACAATCCCTGCTACAGGGCCTCAGAGGCAAAGCAGACTTGTTCCAGCAGCTGGTGGTGGAGGGCTGAACTTCACACAGCTTGTATGTGATGGGTGGGAGGGCCACACTCACATCTTCCCCTGCTGTGGTCACATCTGCTTCTGTGGAGCCTACCTTCCTGCAAGTCAGGGTGCTGGCCCAGATTCTAAAGCTGACTGGAGACTAGGCCGGCCCTGGTTGCTCCAGAAGGAATGTGGACTTCTCCTGTTTGATGTCTCTCTTCCATGGAACCTTGATATGGATCTGTGTGTACACCCCAGTTCTCAAGTAAAGAAGCTGCCTGAGGCCTGTGAACTAGGATCCTAGGTGATGTGTCCGGCTCCTGGGACTCACTCAGCTGCATGTATTTGCATTCTTCTACTTAATTCAGAGTGCTGGCTTCTTGATAACTATGGCTCTTGAGGCTCTCCTTCCTTCCCACTATCCCTCCTCACTGTAGAGAATCTGTGCATCTACTCGGGAAGCGCAGTGCCTTCTACACCAAGCATTGCCTTCATTAGTGTGAACAGGGGGCTGGGACATGGCCCAGTGAGTTGCTTGCCACACAAGTGTGAAGACCTGAGATGGAACCCAGGAACCCACATAAAAGCCAGGTCTGGCAACATGAGCCCATAATTCCAGTGCACCTGTGGCATGATGCAAAATGGAGGTAGGAGAACCATCCCCACCTCGACCCCCGAAGCTTACAAGACTGATAGCTTGGTGTACACAGCAGGGAAGCAAAAAGAGAGGCCCTTCCTTAAATGTGATGGCATGTGGGGACCATGACCACAGCTCATGTGCTCATGTGCTCATGTGCACCTTGATCTCTCTCTCTCTCTCTCTCTCTCTCTCTCTCTCTCTCTCTCTCTCTCTCTCTCTCTCTCTTGCACACACACATACACACACACACACACTAACTAAGTAAATGGTACAAATTTTGACATGAGCTTATTACCTGAAAGGAGCTGCGAGTGTCTGCCTCTCCACAGTAAGTGGATACCATTGTCCAAGAAGCCCTGGCAGGGTTGAATACCAGCTTACTCCTGGAAACGTGGTGCATGGTGTGTGGACCTTACTCTGCCATAGTGTTCTTAATTGGGTGTCATCAGGGAATTCAGGATGCATTGAACCTAATTTGCATTTAAAGGTAAGTACTGCTCTGAAGGTGCAAGAGTGTGTCTCAGTAGAGGACATATTGGGCACTCATTCCAAGTTTCCCGAGTCATTTGGGGATCTTTTAACCTCAGAAAGGAGTGATATCAAGCCACTCTGGGAAACCTCAGAGATGCTCAGCAGCATATGGGCTTCTAAGGAGACAGCGGGACCCCAGGAAGTCTTTCCAGAAGCACCTTCACAGGCCTGTTTGCTCCTGTAGTTTGAACAGGACACCTGGGGGTTTCATCATGGAACAGAGACGAAGATGTGAATTAAGGAATTTAGACTTTTGCCTCCCACAGCACCCAGAGCTGATCTGGCATTCTGATGAGAACACCCCCAGTCCCTACAAGTTGAAGCATGAGGTACTTTGGCTTCACAGACATGTAGAGAGATTTCTAGATTACAAAAAACACAAGACTTTGATGAGAGCCTACAGCTAAAATCTCACCCAAAAGTCACTAACCTCAGATCAAAAGATGTACTTCATAGAGACAGAAAAACAGAGGAGGCAGGGAGGAGAGGGAGGGTGGGAGAGAGAGACACAGGGGAAGGCAGAGTGAAGGGAGGCAAAAAGAGAGAAAGAGAGAAAGAGAGAGAGAGGGAGGGAAGGAGGGAGGGAGGGGGAGGGAGGGGGGAGGAGGAGGAAGAGAGACAGAGACAGAAAGGGGAAACAGAGGGAGAAGGAAAATAGGGATGGAGATGGAATGGGAGTGAGAAAGCTGAATCTAGAACTTGGATTCCGCTCACAAGGACTTTACAAAAGAGGCTCAAAGTGGAGCTCTCTTCAAGCCGACCCTCTGTGATTCTAATCTCAGAACATTTGAGTGTATCAACAAGTGAAAGCAGATGCTCAATTCACCCAAGAGTGGACAATTTGAATTATCACACACAAAATATGGGGTGGCAGGTCCCAAAAGAGTAGAACACAGCCTGATTAACACCAAGGGACTTTGCTGCAGGGTTCAGGGGGAGCTCCTCTGGCTGAATGTAAGTAACGCCTGCCCACCAAAAGGAGACAAGCTCCACTTTTATCCAGTACTTAGGAACTTTGGTTGAACACTGTTCCCTCTAGCCCCCATAGTCTGTTGAGAGCACTGTGTTTGGGACAGGGACTTTGCAGTTCTAAGTTGAGAATTAAGACCCACCTATGGCATCTTTAATCTTATTTATCCTTCCTTGACAAGGGGACAGTGAGGTCTTCAACATATATATCTTGGGGACACATTTTAGTGGTCCAGAAAATGGTCTGATATGGAGAGAAGATGCCTGAATGGCCTTGGAAGACAGAAACATGAGGGAGGATTCTATGGAGCAGACAACACAGGGGCCCAGAGGTGGAAAGAGCTAGGACCAGTGTTGTATGGAGCCTGTGGAGGAAACAAGGCTGCTCATGACTGACGGCCTCCTAGGATAAAGCAAATAAATGTGTTCATGTCACTTGGACTGCCCAGTATTTAATTATTTGTAATGAAAATCATATGGAACTCACCAAGCAGGTTACCCCAATATATATCTACCAACTGAGACTGATGACTCTAAACACTGAGTCTTGTATTAGTTATGTTTCTCATCGCTGTGTGAAAACACCCAAATAGAAGCAACTAACCAGCAGAAGGGTTTATGCTGGCTCACAGTCTGAGGAGGTACAGTCCATCATGGTGAACAAGGCATGACAGAGTTCATGGAGATGAAGGCATGTTGCTGGGACTCCTTACATCACAACTGACCAGGAATCAAAGAAAGAAGAGTGCTCTCTCTTGCACTCACCTGCCTACTTCCTTTTTTTCAGTCTGGGACCCTAGCCATGGCATGTTGATAACCCATATTTAGGATCAGTCTTCTCTCTTCAGTTAAATCTGTCTGGATACATGTCTAAGGAGAGTCTCATGGATGCTAATCAGGCTGACTATTGAAATAAACCACCATCACTGATCCTTAGACCAGCTAACATTGTGGCTATGTTGTCTGTTTAGACTGACAACAGTAGCTTGCAGTAGCTGGAAAAAGATTGGCTGTCACTATCAGAGAATCCAGGTTTGGACCCTATTAGAGATATGCTGCTTCTGGCTCAGTGAGTGAAGACTCCCTTTACCTATTTCAGATGGGTGTGCATTGCAATGACCTGGAGATAACTGTCTGAATTACTGTCACCAACATACAAGACAGAGGGTCACTGATAGTAGGACCCCACAGAAGGACCTGTGACCAGCAGAAACCACCTGCCCCAGTCTTTATGCCTTGTCCTCTTGGTTGTGGCTCTTCTTTACCTAGTGATTGCCTGACATCCTTTGCAAGGGACAAAACGTGTCCCCTGAAGGCAGTCTTGATGGCAGCTTCTGTTGGAATGATGCACAATGAATGCAAACTTTTGGGACAGAGGCCTCCTTGAGCAAAAGACCCTTGAGAGACCATCTTCCTGGTAACTTTTGCAATCCTGATAATAGTTAAAGTATCATTGTCTACTACAGACAGACAATCAGCAGGAACAAGTCCTCTCTTCCACAGTCATCTGTGATTCACCTAACCACAGCCATGGCGCTATGGATCCAGACAGGCAGTTGACTTAGTTATTTCTGTTTTTAATTTCATGCAAGTTTGGCACTCTCTCAAGAGAAAGGCGTTCACACATAAAAATTTGGGTAGAAAGGGTTGGGGATTTATCTCAGTGGTAGAGTGCTTGCCTACCCTGGGTTCAGTCCTCTAAGCTCTGGGGGAAAAAAGGACAAAAAATTGGGTGAAAATGTTGGGGGCACATAGCCCCCTTGAAGTTGACCACTGACTGTCATATGTAATCCAGAATCCTCCATGGTCAAGGGCCCTCAGTGTCAAAATGCAGACTTTGAATTCATTCACTGTGCTTTAGGAGATGCTGTGAAGCTTAACGTGTACTTGGAGTTGTGTCTGCCTTCTGGTCATGTCTAACCCAAGGTGTCCATAACAGAGCTATAAAAAGGTGAAACAAACAGGCCTTGGGACTCTCTGCTCACAATTAAGGGTTCTGACCATTTATGAGAGCAAGTCCTGCACCTTAGGGAAAACCAAAATTCAGGAACCATGTGTAGGAAACTTAGCTAGGAAAGTACTGTTTAGAGGTGCAACACAGGCAGGCAACTGGTCAACCCTTAGGTATGGTAACAATGGCATGGTATAATCAACTTAAAAGGAGAAAGGATTTATTTCATTCCATCAGCTTGCAGTGTTAATCCCATCATCTATTGGTTCTGTCGCTTTGGGCTTGTGACAGAATATGACATTGGGAGCACATGGTGGAGAAAAAATAAAGAAGGATTCAGAAAGTAGAATCAGAAAGATCAGAAGTTCAAGGCCATCCTTAGCTACACAGCAAATTCTAAGTCAGCCTGAGCTATGTGAAAATGGCTCCAAATTTCCAATAATATTAATAATTGATACTTATTTGAAAATACCATACTGTTACCAATATTAAATATTAACATATTAGATACTATATGCTGCATATATTTAATAATGTTACTATTACACATTCTTATATTAAATTAACATTATTAATATTCATTTGAATACCTGAGTGTCTATAAGTACATTGTGCAGTTATGAGGGATGTTGTACACAGGAAAGTGTTGATATACAGGCCTATCCCATATATATGTGTGGATACATATACATAGAAACACTTATATAGAGTGATATATGAGCATGATCAGTGACAGCTATGTGGAGGAGTGAGTCCAACCCAGCTTCTTGCAATTGAAGAATCTTCCAGGAGACCGCAGCCAGACCTACTTGACTCCAGCTCCAGTAGGAGAGAGGATTCTGGGACAGCAAAAATACAAAGTACATAGGTGGCTTTTTTGTCTTCCAGAGCTATGCACAACCATGTCAATATGGCTGGCCTCCTCTAAGGAGCAGTAACGCATACAGAGGGTATTTGAGGTGAAAGATAAACCATTCTGCAGAGAATAAATGTGGCCCAATCCCACCAGTTTTCAGGAATGAGGTGGGGGAACGGAGGTCTTAAAATATCAATGGTGGGTCTCTACTGGGACATAGTCCTAGCAGTGACCATGTCCCTAAAGAAAGGAGTCTTCCTTCCTTGGTAGTCACCAACTTCCAATAGCTCCTCAGAAAGTGCCAGAAAGCATTCTGGAGTACCTTAACCTCACTCTTTGTATAGCATAACACCACAGAGCCATTCACCTACTATTGTTACTCAGTGACAACCCTTATGTATTTAGAGTCAACTCTTCCTAGTAAAATATACTGCTGCAGACAAGGTGCTCACCTTGAATTTACAGCAGCCTCTTTTTTTTAACTTTTGGGAATCTCTAAGCCTGACCTCATTTTCCCCATCAGTGCATGGTATGCATGTTGACCACATACAGGCTGAATACAGTCGAGGTCCACAAAAGCCACTTCCTGCAGCATTGTCACATAAGTGTCAGATGGCAACATCCTGTGATTAGATTATCACATTCCAAACACAAGAGACACCAGAACATCCTAGAGGGCTCACTGTTCCACTTCTGGGGTCCACACTTGAGCCACTTAAGGCTACCCAAACATGTCCCGGTGAAACCTTTGTAGTTCTCTCCCATAAACTAAGCATAAATTCTGTGGGAGATGACGGATTACTTCATATAGCATGCAAGCAAGCCCAGACAATAGCTTTAGCCATGACTGATTGCCTTGCAGTAACCCACTTTGTGTTAAATGCATTCTTGCTGTTCAATTCCACCACTGTAATTTTGTTCTTCTGCATTCCCCAGCCCTCTGTGGACTAACCAGGTTCCTTCAGTAATGATTTCTTTTCTATTGTATTGTTTTCTGCATAATCAAGTTGGTAGGTGGGGGTTTGGGTGACACGGCCATCTGTCAAGTTCATTTGCTCTGAAAATGCATGAAATAATGGCCTCTACAACTTGGGGCTATCCGTTATAGGAGAAGAATATCAGCTTTCCTTGGTGCTATCCTCTCATCTCTCTAAATTATTTTCCCCTTTCAATAAGATGCACACACACACACACACATACACACACACACACACACACACACACACACTTCCTCCTACCTGATGGGCTGTTTACATATTTGGGTTCTCTGAAGGATGCAAAAATCCCAATTTTCTCTAGCACTTGTCCATTCCGTATTGCAATTTATACAATTAAGAACTCACAGCTCGCATGATACTAATACAGCTGCTTTAAGACACTGAGCTGTCTGTGCCACCCAGAGGCTCCTTCATGACCTTCTCTAGAGTCTGGATGATGCAAAGCTCTAGGGAGACTGGATCACCGCAGAAAGGCAGCCTCACCCAGGTGCTTTCTCAGAAATGAAAAGCTGGTAAACTGCTGTTTTATCCAATTATCTGAAATTACACACTGGTAACCTTGTCCAGACTGGAAGATGTGAGCACTATCAAACGAGAATGGAGATTTCTTTTGAATTCTAGCATTTTTTCCATTTCAAGGACATAGAATCCTATGGAAAACATTCTCTACCTTATTTTATTTTTATTATTTTCTTATTTAATTAATTTATTCAGATTACAACTCAATTGTTATCCTATCACTTGTATCCTCCCATTCCTCCCTCCCTCCCTCCCTCTCACTTTCACCCTATTCCCCTCCCCTAGGTCTATGATGGAGGGGGACCTCCTCCCCCACTATATGGTCATAGGCTATCAAGTCTCATCTTGGTAGCCTGCTTATTCTTTCTTGGAGTGACACCGGGCCTCTCCATGAAGGGGAGGTGGTCAAATATGGGGCACCAGAGTTCATGTCAGAGTCAGTCCCCACTCTCCATATAACTGTGGAGAATGTCCTGTCCATTAGCTAGATCAGAGTAAAATTCTCTTCTTTATAAGGAGGTGATGTAATTAATGTTAAAGGTTGAAAACTCTAAAGATAACTTTGAAGAGGTAACTTCTAAGAGTTGAAGAATCTTCCTGGATGTGTGGGTTAAGTGTAATGTTTGGGTGGTGCCCTAGCCTCTAGGATGGGAGCACAGTGGACATATCTCTGTTGTAGTCATCTGAACATGCCCAGGGGTGAGGATAATGTTTAGCAGTTAGAAGACCTTTTAAGTGGCTCTTTGTTAGTCTGAAATTTCATATGAAGAAACATCTCCATCCACGGACAGGAATGCCTGAAGCTGTTGCTAGGTCTAGAGTGTTTTCTTAAGAGGAGTTTCTATATTGAACTGGGGTGAGAAGAACTCATCCTAAATGTGGCAGAATTTGGCTGGTGGTACAACCTTTGACCAGGCAAAATGGGAGCCACTTGAGTTATTAGAGATATGAACTGAGACAAGTTATGGAACTTTGTTCCCTTCTCTTCCTTCTTCATCTCTTGGCTGTGAGATGAAGAGCATGCTCTGACCATGTATCCTTGCCATGGTGTGCTAACTGTCCACAGGCCCCAAACACCAGGGCCTCAATGTCAGAAACAGACCTCCAAGCCCATTAGCCAAAGTAAACCTTGCTGTTTTTCCTAGTTTACTTCTGTTTAGTGACTTTACAGTGACAGAAAGTTGGCTGGCATGCATGGTCTCCTCCTTGGGGAGCAGGGCAAACAAATATTTATATATATATGTAGAAAGAGTGGGGTCAGCCAGTGTCTCTTCTGGCAAGGAAGGGTTACCTTCACACACACAAGTATGCTAGGGAGCCCAACTCTATGTATGAAGCAGCTACATAAAGAATCTGAGCAAGACCAACCATCTTACCTAACCTTGGAAGCCAGAAGGCCCTAGTCTTGTAGTTGGAGAACTGGAAACCCACGAGAGTCCGTGACATAAGTTCTAGTCCCAGTTCAAGGCTACAATAGAAGAGTGTGTCCCAATTAAAAGACACTCAGAACAGGAGAATGAATCATACATGTCCAGCTTTTGAAACATGTCAGCTCTGAAACAACTGGGCGAGGCCAGCCCCATGGGAAGAAGTCCTTGCTTTACTGGTCTGCTGCTTCAAAACCAATCTCATTTAGAAGCACTTTCATAGACACACACAGAATATTTGGTCCCATTTCTGGGTACCTGGTGGCCCTGTCAAAATTACATGTAAGCATAATCTTAAGAGCTAACTGGCTGCCAAACAGCTAAAAACCTAAAGATCTCTCACTGTGCCTACCGGTTAATGGTCCTACCACTGTTAGAGAATAAAGTAGGCTTTGCAGGGATACTCCAGATTCAAAGACATCACTGTGCTTCCTCATCTTTGAATGGAGATGGGAACTATGCATTCAGGATTAAGACACTGCTTTAAAAGAGCCACTGAAGCCTGTCTTTGTTAGGGTTCCATTGCTGTGAGGAGACACCATGACCAAAGCAACTGTTATAAGGGAAAACATTTAACTGGGGCTAGCTTACAGTTTTAGAGGCTTAGTTCATTATCATCATGGTTGCATGCAGGCAGAAATGGTGCTGGAGAAGGATCTGAAAGTTCTACATCTTGATCCACAGACAGCAGAAGGAGCCTCTACACTGGGCATAGCTTGACCATTGAAGATCTCAAAGCCAGCTCCCTCAGTGATGCACTCTTCAAGGCCACACTCACTCCAACAAGGCCACACCCATTCCAATAAGGTCACACCTCCTAATAGTGTCACACTCCCTATGGCCCAAGCGTTCACACACATGAGTCTATGGAGGACATAGTCTCATTCAAGGCCTGTTCAAACTACCACAGGCCTTATCTTACACATGTTTCTGAAGACAGCCTATGGTCCTCCATGATATAAGAGTACCTGGACACTCCTTGGACCATGAGCAGACCATTTCTGAACCCATCTGTGATGGGAAAATGTCAACAATGTCACAGGATCTGAGTCGCCAAGGAGATAAACTTTTGCACATGTGTGGGAAGGAGTTTCTAGAATGGGCTGGGCTGGGAGAGTCATCATCATAAGTGTGGTGGCCCTATTCTCTGGCTTAGAGTCTCGGGAGGAGGAGGAGGAGGAGGAGGAGGAGGAGGAGGAGGAGGAGGAGGAGGAGAAAGGAAACAGAAGAAGAAGGAGGGGGGAGCCAGCAAGCCAGTGTCATCTATCCGCATACTCTCTCTGCTTCCCGACTGTAGATGTGATGCCACCACCTGCCCATGCCTCTGCCGCCAGTGCTTCCCACCATGATGGACTGTGCCATACACTAAGGCAGAGGGACCCCTCCCTTTCCTAAGTTGTCTCTGCCAGATGGTTTCTCCAAGCAATTGGAATGGTAACTAGTTTACTGTGCTACCCAAATCCATACATTTGTGAGCAGGGAAGGTGGTGGGATTAGGAATGGGCCTGAGCCCCGAGCCCTTGTCAGGAACAGCATAGACATTGGGAGAAGTAAACCCCTTTAGAGCTGCCTTCCTCTTCTGCGTGGCTCATAGAGGCACCGAGCAGAGAAGGAGCTTTCATGCACTGGTGAAAGCCTGCTTCTCTTTGGGAACTCATTTTACTTAAAACCCAAATCCAGCCAGCAACAGCACAGCTTTGGCTGAGATTCAACCCTGAGAAGAGCCTGACAGGGCCCTTGAAGTGGATGTCAGGGAGTGCTCTGTATGCACTTGAAGGTGCAATTGCTGGATCCTAATAGCCCTAATCCTATTGTGACTGACTTACAGATTTCATATTTTCCCGCAAATTAAACACTACCCAGGAAGACTGTCTACTTGTAGCATTTCCTTAAGGAAAGAAGGGAGGCAAACAGCCATGGATCTGAAGCCACCTCTGAGTACAGACCCAGGGGGAACCTCACATGTCCATCATGGCCCACAGAAGGTACTGCTCACTCATGAAAAAGCATCCTTTGAGAGCGAGGAAGGTGGCGTAATGCACACCTGTAACCGTAGCACTCTAGAGACTGAGGCGAGAGAAGGTTTTAGCTAAGGCTAGACAGAAAATCTCAGGCCAGCTCAGCTACTGAGTGATACTTCATCTCAGAACTACAAGAATGCACTGTAGCCCGCTGTCGTCACCACTAGGCAGTGCATAAGCTCTGTAGCTCACTCACCAGCTGGACTTGTGGAGACACAGCACCATCTTGTCTGTAGTGCTATCCCAGAAGCACATGCTCAGAACCATCAGGGAGATCTTACCCTCTATAGAGACTGACCTACAGGTGTCCTGCTCAATAGTGTTGGACGCCAAAGTGTGACAAAGTCACAGAAGTCCTACAGAGCAAGAACTGTGTCCCAGATAGACAGGGCAGATGCATCTTCCTGCATGTGACATAGGTCTTTGGAGGGATGGACATCCACCTAGCACATTATCCTATGCACTCGTGTCTTTATTAAGACCCTTTTGAATTCCAAGATACTTTCAGATTTTGGGGGATTTAAACGTCAACAGTGAAATATTTATATAGAAAATAAAAGGAAGGCGCCCACCACCACCACTGACTCCTGGGTGTCTCTGAACCTCAGCAAATGTGTTAGTGTCTGGAAAGGTTGTCTGCAGCCAAACATTGCTCACATTAGTAAGTCAGAGTTCCAGCTTGCCCAGTCCTTCAGTTTGGGCCAGGCGCAGGGCCCAGTCTGCAGATCTCAAGGCTTAATTGCATAGTCCTCACTGGGCCGTTCTCTTTTGCTGCTGGACTTGTGCGTACCTCCATGTGATGAACAGACAGGCCCATGTGTTGAAGGAGCAAGATAGGCACACATGGACTTCACACTCTCATTTTCTCTTTGGCAGTGCTCCAGAGATTGTGTTGAGAGGAAACAAGTCATTGAAGTAGCTCAGTGGCAAGCCCTCTTTCCCTCTCTAGGCCTGTCAGGTGTCTTTTCCCTCTCCATCCCTGTGGGTCTTTCCAGGTACTGTAGAAAGATGCCATTCAGGCTCTAGATATTAATTAATTGCCTGGCGGCCTCTTCCTGCTAACTCCAAGCCCTAATTAATGGTAGTTCTCCTAGCCTGATTTTTCTATCTCCCAGAGGCTTCTGGGTTTCCCTGTTTGCCATTCTCTTCTCATTCTGCCTTCCCAGAAGACACTGAGTTGCTGTTTAAAAGTACTGTGGGGTACGCCTCACATCTGTCCCTCGACAGTCACATGGGTAGCCAGGGGCAGACCTGGAAGGTAGCATCCCAAGTCTGAGACTTGCTCCACAGGCCTGAAGAACCTGGTGCATGGTTTAGCAGCAGCTACCCAAGGATGGCTGGTTGTGCCCAGTCTCTATACACATGAGTATTAAGCCCCTGTCCATGCACTGGGGGTTTCAGATACCCTCCGTCTTTCAGGGCCAGACATTCATGTGCTAAGCACAGACAAAATCGCCACATTGATTTATAAGATATTAAAAATGGGAAACCACAGTGGAGGTTGCTGTCTGCTAGCTTTCCCAAGATGCTGTGCTTCCTTCACTTTCCCTAACCCTGTCCCCAAAGAAGGTGCTATAATTTAGAGTGGACAAAGAAGGGACAATGCTGAGGGTGTCCTGGACATCACGAGATGTACGCTATGACTGGTCCTCATGTCCACGAACACAGTGACTGAAATGTGACGTCAGAGAGATGCTAACAGAATCCTCAGAAGTCAGTTCCAAGAAGACACTTAAAGAACTTGAGCTGAGGGCACCCAACATGCATAGCATTATACCTTTATATCATACGCTGAAGTACAGCTAGGGTAGGACCCCGCCTCTACATCAGCCCGGGCATAGGCACACTGTGGAAAGGACTGGAGAGAGCCTCCGAGGCCTCCGAGCTGACTGGATGGTAAACATGTGACAGACACGAAGGGTAGAAGCTATGGAAAGGCAGCATTAGAGACTGGAGTGAGACCCACCAAAGCCCAGGAGCAGCTGGAGGTGCCAACATCAAATGGAGATGAAGGACATCTCTGTGGACGTGTAGTCCTAAGGGGACCATGAGTCTGGACTTCCATAACAATGAAAGAATATATCTGGTAATTTTGAGTTTCAAGGCTTGTAGTGATTTTTCCATGGCTGCCACGGGCATGGCAGCCGCAGACGTGGAAACTGCACGGCCATGCTCAGTGGGATTCAGGGACCCACTAGTGGGCATCCTTTGCCATGGTGGACATGGGGGTCAGTGAGAATTGAGTCTTTGCATGCAGACCCTACTGGCTGTGCTGTGCCTAATGAGCAGCCACAGTTGTAAACTTTAGATTCACAGAGAGGAGCTTGGATTTTACTTGAAGTGCCCTGGGCTCTGCACACTACTGTTTTGAAAGAAGCTGGCTGGAGTCTCCAAGGTGATAATACTTGGATAACTAACTGATCCAGTACTCAGAGTTTAAGTCTCCCTTCAGAGCCACACCCAACAGAAACCACCCACACAGCCTCTCACCCTCCAGGGCTCACATCTGGGTAAACATCAGGTGGACTACGTTCGTGAGCCTGTGTACATACATCGGATGCTGAGACGGTGGCACTGGACGTTTAGCCCCTGGCCATTGACTATTCCTAAAGCACAGTGATCTGCACATTTAGGGACCCTTCCAGAACAACTGTGTGCTAAGAACACCCTGCTCTGAGAAGTGAGCCCTCATCACCCATTATGACAGCCTCGACCTGAATCCAGGCCAGCACCAAACTTCCCCCGATCCTTTCAGCAGAATAAGTCCAAAATGGCGGGCTGCCTTATTCCAAGCATGGAGTACCATTGTCTGCTCCATGGAATGGCTACTGTTGTGACACTAGCCAGGTGAGCCCTCCCCAATCCCTGCAGCCACGCTGGACGCAAGCCTGTCTGACACATTAGCAGGCTGACTCACTTTTGAGAGAACGGCACAGGGCCTCTTTGCTTTTCACACCTTGGCTTTGCTCTGGGGAGGAACTACAGGAGGAGATGGCGGGGGTGTGAAAAAATCAAAGTCACCATAAAGATTTCTCACGGCCCCCAAGGGCGACAGGTTAGTTCCTTGTCTAAAAGAGAGACAGACTTTTGCTTTCATAGAAGCCGCTGGTGTTCAGATAGGCACTATTACTGGGGCAAGGCCCTTGAGAGAGTTCTGTGTAGGATGGAGGGGCTTTAAAAGCTGATGGAAAGAGCCACAGGGAAAATCAGGTGAAAGGCACTGCAGCATCCTTTAGGAGATTTAGGTCTGCTTGTGAGTTTGTTCCAAGATCAGCTGGGATTGCTTTTCTTCCCAAGCCCTGAGTTCTATTGAAGCTTGTCTGGAAAAGCCCCTAGCCACCTTATTGTGGGTGTCAGAGCACCTCTGGAAATGATGCTATGGGAAAGGAAACATACCAATAATAGATTTGACCAGCTGTGCAGGTGCCAGGAGTCTATGCTCTTGAGTGAATGCCTTTATGTTGGAATGCTTGCTCTAAATGTTTAGCTTCTGGGCAGTCTCATAATCACTTCTCAAGGTATCACTGAGATGGCATTGGCTGGACAGGCTGTCAGAGTATACCACACTAGTGCTTCAGCCAGAGACACCTCAGCTGGTCCTGCTGCTGCGTGCATCCCAGAGTGTCAGTTCTCACTGCCAAGGTCCCGTGAAAGGTGCACTGTGCCCTCGTGATGATGTTGGGACTGGATGGCCATCGTTGAACTCCAGGGGCACATGTGGCTGATGCAGTTACTTTGACTGTTTCCTGGGAGAATGAGACTGTCTCCATCTGCCCATGTGTGTGTGTGAGTTGGGGCCCCAGGGGAAGCCACAAAGAACAGAATCAGAGAGATTGTGTGTGGCAAGGCATGTGTGATAAGGTTTATATGGAGAAGAGTGTGTGTAGGAGTGTGTCCAGGGCTGTTTTCAGGGCCTGAGTCTAGGTATGTATGTTACATATATAGAGTTGTATGTGAACATATCTATAGGGAGGGGTGTAGGTGTTAGGATGTGTGCATGGCTTGTGTGCAAATGTCTCTGTAAAGAGATGCATGTTTAGGGTTGGCATGCCAAGTGTGCATGCAGGGGCCTACGTGCTAGCATACAAGCATAGATCCCTGTGTGCCTGAGAAAGTGGTATTCCACATGTCAACTAGAACTTCAGAAGGCTTGTGGCAGTGGCAGAGAGAGTGAAAAGGTTTGAGACGAGGTGCACTGTCAGATGCACAGGTTGGAGGTCAAGATCACACGTGCATCCTGGACCACAGGGGAGGGGTGCGTTCCATCACTGTACCATCCAGGGAGCACCTGCCACAGTACATGGCCTCTTTGTGGATCACCACCATGGGGAGAAACAGCTTCGTTGGACAGACTTCCAACCTGCAGGTCTCTGCCCTCCCGCATTCCTCTGGAGGAACTGGCAATAATGCCCTGCCACCTCCCTGTTGTTGCTCACTGTAGAACTTCACCGAGAACCTGGTGGCCTGACCTGGCTGTAAGGGCCTTCATTGTGGGGCCTGGCCATGTGAAGTGTCCCATGTTCAGTCTGCTAAGTGAGTGGGTGGGGAGCATGCTTTGTTTGATATGGCAACTTTGAAATTAGCTTCTCTTTTGGAATAAGGAGTGCTTGGGGAGTCAGCTCTACTGGGGGGGGGGGGGGGGGGGCGATGAGGTCTTACACACCATCCTCCCCTCTGGAAAGAAGTAGATTGATCCAGACCACACCTGACAAGCTGTCTTCCTTTCTTTAAAACCATGACTCTCTTTGTTTACTACCATTTTCATTTTCCACCTCAGGCTTTTTCTTCATTCTCAGTTAATTGCTAACGAAAATTCTTAGCCAAGCCCCGGGCAGTAGAAGTCCCACTTAGACTCTGGGCTCACAAGAAAAGCCACCAGGAACATCTATCCAGCTCTTGATAGCATCAAGACCCATTGATCCTGCCTCATTAAATGGTGTCAAATCAGCACCTTTCAGGACTGCAGGACAGGGGCTCCTTCTAAGAATAATATGGCCATTTATAAAGCAAGGCAACTTCCATTGTTTTTTTGTTTTCCCCTCACTCTTTTTAAAAGACTAGGTCTCGGGGCGGGGGGGGGGGGGGGGGGCACTTCTGCAAAGCTGAAAGGAATCTCCCTGGGAAAACAATGCAGCCATCTACTTAGTGTCAAACCAGCCACTGGTGTCTAGATGTGTCAGGCAGGTCAGATTCTCTCTCGGGATCACTCCTATCATCTTCATCGTGCCCTTTCATCCTTCGCCCTCTTTCCAGAAGCCTCTGAGTGCAAGGAAGGCAGAGTATGGGAAGGGGCCAGCTACGACATGGGCGTTCCCTACGGAAGGAATATGAACTGTAGCTTGGGGAGTCATGAGGTGAGGGTGTCATTGCTTCCTCATAGGATGATCTTTTTAGCTCACACAGGAATCTGGTCTAAGCTCTATCCACAGCGATGCTGAAGCCCACCAGCTTACCTCTTGTGATGATGCAGGGACATCTTGTCCTGCAGGGCAGGTGCTTCAGGAGTATTTGTTGGATTCAGTGAAACACCACTTTGAGTGTGGCTATATGGAGACCAATGAGAATTGACCATGTGGACACCAGCACCTTCCAGAAGGCCTTATGCTCTGGCCAGATAATTTCTTTAGAACTTCAGGGCATAGAAATGTGATAGGAGACCCACAGGAGGAGTCACTGCTCTGTAGCGAGAGCTCCCTGAGCTCGGAAGAGGGAGATCAGGTGCATTTGATAGTAGGGAGTGGTGTCTACTCGGGAAGTGGCTTCCCAGAAGAGAGGAAAAGAGAGAAATTTAGCAGTAAGTTTTGATTTGCAACTCATTACAAAATGTGTTATCTTTTATAATATCCAGAAACATGTTAAACATGAAAGTGTGTCTGCAGAGGATGCAGCAGCCTTCAGGGGGAAAAATGGCCTGATGTGGCTTCCAGGTGCCCTTTCTTCTATAGGGGTCACCTCACAAGGGGCCTGGGGAGCTACCTTTAGGCTGCACACTTGAGCAGCAGAGGCTGCCACTCCACTAGGGTCGCCCCTCCCTTCTCTCTGATCATGCAGAACTCTGTAGCCTGGCTAGATCAGCCTCACGGTCCCTTGGAGGCCACAGACAACCAATCAAAGAGTCTGTGCACTATGGGCTGCTGGAGTCCTAGCGCCCTCCTAGGTGCCACACTTCAGGTCTCATCTACATGCACACGGCCAGCCCTGGAGCCTGGGAGGTGCTTGATCTAAGGACTTTGCTGCATTTTGGCTACATAGAGCATGTGTACTGGACGTATCTACGCTGCATGCCTGTGGCATTTACTAATACAAGTGCATTTAGAAGTGGGGCCTGCCAGGTAGAACAGGCTACAAGGGCATGGTTTTGGAGGTTATATTTACCATGGGTTTGGTGCTGGTCTCTTGGTCTTCCTTCTGTCATGTAAAAAGCCATCCCAAGAAAATCCTGCTGCTGGAGGCTAAACCACTCCCCTCTCCACTCCTTCTCACAATGGACTGCAACCCTCTAAATCTGTGAGTCAAAATAAACACTTAATACCGCAAGCAGATGGCAGGAATTGCTTTTAGCATTGCAATAGTAACTAATATACTCTTATCCTAAATTAACACACATTTTATAGTAAGAGCAAAGTGTTTGTTATCATGACTTACCATGGCTTTCATGAATCCCCATCACTGTCATACCACCCACACATAGGAGGACTGTGACCTGCCTGGCGGAGTTTTATGAGCAAAAAGTTAGTTCATTTCATAAATTCAACCTGTTCTCGATGTTAACAAAGTCACTACTTCTACAATGCCAATCAAGATGTCACATGCAGAGCAGCTGGTAGGCAAACTTGAGATCATCTTCCCCACCTATGTTCTTTGCTGCATAGGATACATATAATATCTCGTGGCCACGTGCAGCTGCTGACAATGCCAAGGTCTCTTGCTGACACTTCTAGAACTACAAACGGTAGACACTGAGGAGGCACAGCTGGCTGCTGAGGCGTTTTCCATGCTTAACCAGCTGGCCAGGATGACTTGGCCATAGCCTTCCTCTCTTAAGTGTGATTTCTGCAGCCAGTGACCAGTCTTGGTGTTTGTCACTGGAGCAGGAATGAGCCTTATGAGATCACTAGCAATAAGGAGAGAAGGCTTTCCCTGAGATCTGTGTGTCCATGTAGCAGATGTGGAGCATGGCTTGCCTAGGAGAGGACTCCATGTTCCCAGTTACGCCTTTGTGTTGGAGTTGGAGCAGCATCCATCCCACTCAGGCACCTCCTACCTAGGCTGGAGCAGGTACAGCATGTATGTCATAAAGAAGCAGCTGATTAGAAAGACAGCATTAACTCAACAGTGAGTCACCATAGTAGCAACAGAGGTTGGCCATGGCCCCACTGAACAGTGTAGAAGAATAGGTTCATGGGGCATGCTGGCTAGGCTTGACTTACATGAACAGCTAAGAAGAGCTGGGCAGCAGAGTGACCTCACATTCCGTGCAGTCCTCACAAGGTCTCAGAAGCAGTGGACTTGTGGTACGGGAGGAGATAGCTTGGAGCTGCAGGTCTGAGAGAATGCCAGCACCTGTGAGCCTCAACCTGTGCTCAACTGCTACAGCTGTATCTGCTGGAATGTTTGCATGATATGTTTGGGCCTCAGCTTTTTTTTAAATCTATGGACTGAGGTCCCTTGATTCTTGCTTATACAGCAACTACTCAGTGTGGCTTTCAGTGGAACAGACATAGCAGTTGACCAATGGGGTTTCCTCTCCTTGTGTCTTCATAGGAAGTAAGTACAACAGGATGTAGGCTTTGTGACCTTGTAGTGCGTGTAGGGGCTCTTGAGAACTATGTAGACTTATAGAATACACAGATACCCTGAAGAATTTCTAGAAGAGAGGGAAATATGGAGACCCAGAAGGGGCCATCAGTGTGCTCTGTGAGGACCCCAGGAATGAAGGTGGGTGGTCACTACATACAGCCCTCCCCTGGGCCCCAGTAATGAAAGTTTGGGCCTGGAGGCTCCCAGAAGGGGGCAGCAGAGCAGAAATCCTTGGCAATGATCAGTGAGACCACAGCCAAGTAAAGCCCAGTCACTGGGCAGCAGACTGGAAACACAGGGCAGACAGGATTGACTCCAGGGGGCCAGGACACTGCAGCCAGCTATGCCTCCTGCTGCCAGGATTTGGAGGCTTCGTGCCTGCCTCTCCTAGGTCTGCATCCATCCTCCTCTCTGATGACACCAAGCAAACTGCCAGACATAGTTTTCATTACATTCCAAACACGAATTTGGTGGTAATTGAAGTCATATGCTTCTGATTCACTGACAATGAAATCACCAAAATTTTTAGCAATTAAATTGTGAATATTCCTGTGGCTCTCTAAATATGTTCAGTAACTACTATTTCATACCCAGATGCACAGACACACACATGCAAAATATGATACTCAGTGTGCTTTTTAAAAAATATATTTTATTAATTTATTCATATTTCATCTCAATTGTTATCCCATCCCTTCTATGCTCCCATTCCTCCCTCCCTCCCATTTTCCCCTTACTCCCCTCCCCTATGACTGTGACTGAGGGGGACCTCCTCCCCCTGTATATGCTCATAGGGTATCAAGTCTCTTCTTGGTAGCCTGCTATCCTTCCTCTGAGTGCCACCAGGCCTCCCCATTCAGGGGACGTGGTCAGATATGGGGCACCAGAGTTTGTGTGAAAGTCAGTTCCCACTCTCCACAACTGTGGAGTATGCTTTTAAGACCAGTTAAGATGAAGCTTTGTATACTGTCTGCGCTCCCTAGGAAATTCTGAACATGTTTTCCCCCACTATTTCTTGCCAGGATGACTCTGAAGCAAGGGCATGGCCCAGCAGCTCACTCTCACATGCTAGCACAGCACTGTAAACGTTGTGCTAATGCTGTCTCCTGGGTTGTGTGACTATCTGAAGAAGTCCAGGTAAAGATGGGTTGGTGAATTAGAGCAATTGCTGCGCAACCTAAATGAATTCTCATATCTAACTTGTATTCAAAAGTACATAGATCAGGTCTTCTCAACCTTCCTAATGCTGTGACCCTTCAATTCAGTTCCTTATGTTTTCATGACCTCAACCATAACTTATTTTGTTGCTACTCTATAACTGTAATTTGCTACTGTTATGAATTGTAATGTAAATATCTGTTATGCATGATATCTGATATGCAACTTCCCACTGTTACAGAGCAAAACCATGAAAATGTGTTTGCTCATATCCTTGCCTACTCACACAAACCCTCATCCAACAGCCCACATTCAAGCTGGCCCATTAAACAATTTCACTTGCCCACTCACACCCTCATTTGCTAACCAACACCCTTACCTGCGCACCCACACCCACACCAGAACACCCACACCCTCACCGGAACACCCATACCCTCACCTGCACACCCACACCCTCACCTGTGCACCCATACTCTCACCTGTGCACCCATAGCCCATAGCCTCACCAGCCCACCCACACCCTCACCTGCCCCCCCCACACCCTCAACTGCACACGCACATCCTCAACTGCACACCCACACCCTCACCTGCCCACTCACACCCTCACCTGTGCACCCACAGCCCACAGCCTCACCTGCCCACCTACACCCTCACCTGCCCACCCACACCCTCAACTGCACACCCACACCCTTACCTGTGCACCCACACGCTCACCTGCCCACCCACACCCTCACCTGCCCACCCACACCCTCAACTGCACACCCACACCCTCACCTGTGCACCCACAGCCCACACTCTCACCTGCCCACCCACACCCTCACCTATACACCCACACCCTCACCTGCACACCCACACCCTCACCTGCACACCCACACCCTCACCTGCACACCCACACCCTCACCTGCATACCCACACCCTCACCTGCACACCTACACCCTCACCTGCACACCAGCCTCAGTGGCTTTCTTGTCCTGGATGTGGTCTTCCTACCATAAATCAGGTTCTCATACGGGTCCCACCTGCTTGCCCTGGGACCCTCAGCTTGCTGGAGTTTCAGCAGTTGGTGGGAGGTGATGCTAGGAGACGGAAGGCCTGTGTGCAAGGCTCTTGCCAAGAGATCTCCTCCACTTGCATGTTTTCACTGTGCTCTCCATTGACTTCCATAGACGTTGATTGGACAGTTGCTGTTTTTATGTTTAGCTTGGGGAGTTGTGGGATAGATGAGCACAAAGCTAAATCTATAATTATGAGCCTACCCTACCGGCACCCCAAAGATCCTTGGCCTGTTCAAGGTCACCTGCAGCTTTCATTAGATCTTGCAAAACAAAGAGCTTTAAGTCTCTCTCATTCCAAGGGAACTGGGTAAAGCCCCTAAAGCAGCCTGGTTACAGTCCTTGGAGCAGGGTTTGCTAGTCTTGCTACTCTTGGCCAGGTAATTCTGGCACTCTGTAGGATGAGAGACAGTCTCTCGAACCCAGACGCTAGGGTCCCTTGCTGCAGAGATCCCTGACAGGCTGCTGCTTCCTCCTGAGCTGGCATCTTGTGGTCAGGGTCAAACAGTGACATTCTTATCTGGTGGGAGCCCTCTGCTGTGTGCGTTGACAATTATCCCTGCCCTTATTCCATGGCACTCATAGGTGACTAAGAAATGCTGTGTCCAGATTTTGTGATGGTCACAATCATTTTTTCCATATCTGTAGACAAGGAAATTGAAATCTCAAATGTATTTTGCCAGAAAGTTTATTCATCTGCCAAGTCGTCTGTGACACCAGTGAAATGTAGAAATGCACCTGACATATTTCTGACTCTTCTCTACTGAGACCTTCTAGCCAGCAAGCCTGTGCTTGGTGAAGGGTACGCGGGGCAGGAGACCAAGGGTCAGAGGTCAGGACAGGGACTCATCACCAAGGCATCTCAAGTGGCAGCTCCAGTGGAATGCTCTGGCTGGGGCTGCCATGATGGATGACACCATGAGGACTCTGAAGTTCTTCTCAGGATACGGTTGGCCTCTGGAGAGGTCAGAATAGCCTGCAGTAATGGGACTCACAGACCCCATCGAAGAGCTAGGGATCTGGTCCCATGGGTAGGAGCATGTCGAGAGCTGCGTTATTCCCGCGCCTTAAAGATGGCGCTGGCTTCCGCCTTCCACCCTCCCGACGGTGAGTGCTTTCCTTGGTAAACAAGTCCTTAAATGGCTTTGAGGCAAAAGCACCAGGCGCATTGGTCCCCGTGACCTATACTGGATGTATGGAGAGGCTACATGTGGCTCCCCCTGATTGGCTCCTGCCTAGGATATAAGCTACAGCCCGGTTGGGGACGGGGCCACTCCTCGCTTAGCTGTATCTGCATTCCTGAGTAAACTGTCTTGAGAAGGAACTTGGTTGTCTTGCATCTTATTCCTGCTGGACAGGAAGGGCACGGACAGGAGCACTTGCTGCACAAGCTTGAGGACGTGAGTTCTGACTGCAGCACACATGTAAAAATGCCAAGTGTGGCTTTGTTCACCTGTAAGCACTTCACAGGCTTGGCTGAAGAATATGAACTGAAGGATTAGTGAGAGGCCCTGACTCAAGGGAGTTAACAGGGCAAACAGTAGATAACAGGTGACCAGGACACTCATTGTCCTCTGGTATCTGCAATGCTTGCACAGGCATAAATGATATGTACACACATACACACACACACACACATGCATGCATGTACCACATGCAGACCTGTGCACACGGAATTCTGTTTAGCTCTGAATCCCGTTTTTTAATTGGATTGTTTGGTGTTTAGTTACTTGAGTTCTTTATATACTTTTGGATACTAACACTCTGATGGACGTAGGCTTGGTGAACATCTTTTCCCAGTCCGTAGGCTCGCTCTCATTTTATTCTGTTGACAGTGGCCTTTGCTTTACAGAAACTTTTCAGTTTCAAGAGGTCACATTTATTAATTGTTCATCTTGGAGTCTGAGCTGTTGGTGTTCTGTTCAGGAAGTTGCCTCCTGTGCCAATGAGTCCAAGGCTTTTCTCTACTTTTTCTTCTAACAGAGTTAGTGTGCTCATTTTATGTTGAGGTGTTTAATCCATTTAGACTTGAGTTCTGTAGAGAGTAGTAGATATGAATCTATTTACATTTTTTTACATGGAGGCATCCAGTTACGCAGCACCATTTGTTGAGGATGCTATCATTTTTTCCATTGTATGGTGTTGGCATCTTTGTCAAAAATCAAGTGTCCATAGGTGTGTGGGCTTATTTCTTGGTCTTTGATTATATTCCATTGGTTAACCAGCCTATTTCTATGCCCATGTCATGCCATTTTCATTACTGTGGCTTTATAGTACAGCTTGAGATCAGGGATGGAGATCCTCCAGAAGATCTTTTATTGTACAGGATTGTTTTAGCTTTTTTGGTTTTTTTTTTTTTTTTTTTTTT
>OU015749.1:34048739-34083861 GCA_907169655.1 Acomys percivali | reverse complement strand
AAGTTGAGAATTGTTCTTTCAAGGTCTGTAAAGAATTGTATTGGTATATTGATGGTAATAGCATTGAATCTGTTGATGGCTTTTGGCAAGATGGCCATTTTTATTATGTTGATTCTCCTGATCCATGAGTGTGGGAGGTCTTTCCATCTTCTGATATCTTCTTCAATTTCTTTCTTCAGAGACATGAAGCATTTTCATACAAGTCTTTCACTTGCTTGGTTAGAATTATACTAAGATACTTTATAATATTTGTGGCTATTGTGAAGGGTGTAGTTTGCCAATTTCTTCCTCAGCCCATTTGTCATTTGTACACAGGAAGGTTACTGATTTTTTAAAATGAGTCTTGTATCCAGCCTTTTTGCTGAAAATGTGCATCAGCTGTAGGAGTTATTTGGTGGAATTTTGGGGTCATTTATATAAACTATCACATCATCTGCAAATAACAATACTTTGACTTCTTCCTTTCTGATGTGGATCCCTTTATCTCTTTTTGTTGTCTTATTGCTCTAGTTAGGACTTCAAGTACACACACACACACACACACACACACACACACATACACACACACACATACACATATATATATTATTAATATATAGTATATATAAATACTATTATATAGTATATATATAATATATGCAGCGTTATCTGGACTCAGAAGGACACGCATGGCATATACTCACTTATAAGTCTATATTAGCCCAACATAGATGTCCTCTGAGAGAGTCCAGCAGGGAGCCCCAGCTCTATCCTGATCCCCCACTGGCTGGACTCTGGGTGGAGTTCTGAGAGTCATATGGAAGAGTGGAGGAATGGAAGGACCTCGAGAGGTCAGGAGCTCCACAAGGAGACCATCAAGGCCAGAGAATCTGGACGCAGGAAGGTCTGCACAAACTGATGTACCAACCAAGAACAACGCATACAGAAAACCTAGACGCCATCTTTAGATGCAGCCGATGGACAGCTCATTCTCCACATGGAGGGCAGGCAAGGCTCTGATATGAACTCTGGTATTTGATCACTTCCTTGCCTGAGCAGCCTGGGGGGGGGGATGCAGGCTATCTTGATGAGACCTGATAGGCCGCTGTCAGATGGTGGGGGAGGAGCCTATCCCCCATCCACAGTCAAAGGACTAGAGGAAGGGAATAAGGCAGAAAAAGGAGGGAGGGTAGGAATGGGAGGATATGAGTGAGGAGATAACAATTGGCATGTAATGTGAATAAATTATAAAACATTTTAAAAAAGAAGCTTAGGCATTTGTAAATGTGTTGTACTGTTTACTCTGTTTCCAAACAGCAATGTTTTTACAAGTGCGCTAAGTCTGATATGTTGAGTGATGTATGAAAACACATTAAGCAAAAGTTTCTAATGTGCAAGAAAAAAAAGTAATAGAATAAAAACAAAAGGTAGTTAAAAGTACCAGAGTGGGTTTTAATCCAATCAGAAAGTGGTTTCCTCCTACATAATGTTTGTACCCCCATTGTATTAGTAGGCATATCTTGACAGGCCAAATAAAGAATGAAGTAAAATCAAATCGCTATACATTTTTAATTGCCTGAAAGGATAGTAACATGCCAAATATGGAAAATGTTCCATACAGCACAGATAAAAGGCCTTGGAGACAGAAACTCTTTTTCACTAGAGTGGGAAGTGATGGATGGATGTAAGAAAGACAGGAAAGGTAGGAGCAGAGTTTCGAATTGGGCGGTCATGGGTCATTGTGTCAAGGAAAGTTCTATGTTTCCCATGGTGAAGCCCTGTAATCTACTGTGTTTTAATCACAGGCAAGAACTCAAAGGGAGACCAGGAAAACCAGAAAAAAGTGAAAGGTGAGGCACGTCTCTACTGCTCCTCCCACCCCATACACTATAGGACACCTCTCTTGGCCACATCTGAGGACACATCTTATGCTATAGCTGGGAGAGCCTCTCATGCCACACCTGGGGGTGCTAATTCCCTCACTGGCCTTGTGATTAACAGGTGAGTAAGCAGGAAGATGATCGGCTTGTTAAAGAGTATCTGTCAGAAAGCAGCCAAGATTAGTGCATCCAGTAAACTAGCTGCTGCCATGGTTACTCCAAAACCAAGGCTCTGAAAATGCTCAAGTGAACAACAGGCCTCAGGCTCAGAGTTGAGGTTTCATGAATGAAAGTGAAAGATGGACAGTGTAAACGGAAGAAGTCACAAATATAAACATCATGGAGAGGCCATGGGTGAGAAAAGGCAAGTGGAGCTACCCCGCATAGCCAGCCTGTGGTGTTGGACGTGAGGTCCTGCACGTGGGCTGTGTTCTTCAGAGTCAGCAGGAGCTCACATCAAGGTTTAACCTTTCAACAAAAGTGTGTTTCTAATATGATTCTGAACTTCCTGTCTTGACGGACTTATGGTTTACTAATAACTACAGATTCATGAATCTGAAATGAGATCAAAATGGGACCAAATGACCCATCATCCGTGAAGGTGTACTCCTTCCCCCATTTCTTCTTCTTATTATTAACTTTACCAAGCTGATTGCCCAGAATAATTATTTCTGAGCTAAAATTGTTTTCTGTAATTCATCCGTCTCACAATTGTGTGTAATAACCAGGTCTATTTATTTTTTTCTTAAGTAATCATGGTATTTTCATCAAAATTCATTAGAACCTGCTCCTAGGTGGACATGCTTTTAAAATATTCAAATTTATAGTTAATGTTTTATTAACCATATTTAACCTATAATTATTTTTCTAATGAAAATTATTCTGACTGCGCCATCTGATGTTATGAGGCTAGTAGTTCAAACAGAAGCCAGAGAAACATTTATGCACAAAGGACTAGGCATTAGTCATTCAGAAGGAAGGGTTTGTGCTCCGTATAATTAATTGTTGCCTGAGTTTGACAGTCCGTATTTTAGAGCAATGCATTATTTACCCTGGAATAGGCATAGTGGTTTACCCTCTCAAAGGTTAGGAAAATATAAATATCAATATACACATTGTCTGAAAATAGGTAGCTATAGAGCAGTAAGTAGTGGTGGGTGTGTAGTTTGTATGAAATATACATATATATGCACATATATTCGCACATCTATAATCTTTTTAGGAAGTGTATAGACTCAACATACTATAGATAGAAGTGCATGTGTGCATGTAGTTTGTATGTAGAATACATACATATCTGTGTATGTCTCTATAATATTATATAATATGGGATATATGGTATATGTTAAAGAGCATAATTTATGAATGAGTACGTTTGCATGCATATGGTTTACTTATAGAGCATAGCAAATTCTACATATACTGGAGCACTACAGTGGGCAGCAGTACATGACTAGGGCTTGTGGTGCCCACACGTATGTGTGTGTGTGTATATAGACGTTTATACGCCCAGGTACTACTGTTCAGGTCATCTCCAACTGGCTGATGACTGAAAGTTCAGCAAAACGAAGAGGCTTATGGTATACTGGAGCATTGCCTGTCGGCACGACATTGTGGCCACTGGATTCTGGCATCTGTGATGGCCATGAGGGAAGTATCCTGATCAGGACTAAGGCTGCCATCGTGGGGCCTGTGGATTTGGCTGAGTGAAGGCACAACCACAACACAGCAATTGTGGTTCTGGTTGTGTTTTCTCTTCTTTCTTTCTTTCTTTCTTTCTTTCTTTCTTTCTTTCTTTCATGGAACTTCTGAGGTGGGTCTAGAAAGATCCTGTACGGGTAACAGGGGGAAGTTACCTACTTCCCAGGTGAAAATGGACAGTCAGATGGACAAGCAGATAGACAAGCAGGTGAGAGTCCTCTTCTGATAACAGCATGTGGCTAGTTGTCACTCCTCAGTATGTGTGTTATGCTTTTGGCCACCTGATGGATGGATGGCATTTTCATAGATATTTCATAGCGTGGCCAGAGAGGAACAAGTGCATGGCTTACACTGTCACATCATTCCTTCAGCATGGGCCAACGGAATGTCTGACCTGTGCCTGTCTATGTAGAGGACCAGCGAGGTCCCAGTCTCAGCACATGACAGCTGTGAGATGCTCAGGCTCTATTTGTAAGCTCCATGCAGCAAATAAGCAGAACTTCATAAACAGTGACATTTCAATATACTCATCCAACAATAGAGAAAAAGCCTAGGACACAGCTACCACAAGAGGACCTTCAGTTAAATAGCCCAAACATGATGGTGAGAGAGGGGTGATATGACTTGCTTTCCACACAGAAGCCAGCTCCTGTATCTTATGCCAGGTTCTCCTGGACTCAAGCATTGTCTAATCAAAATGATCCCCCAAATCTAGAAGACATTCAGTCACATAAGTGTGTGAAATGTATTTTTGACTTGTATTTTCAGCTTACAGTAATATAACTCCATCAAGTGTCAAGGTCCATCCATATCAAACATTTGCCAAGTTCAGTTTATAAAAAATCCTTAAGTGCTGAGGTCACTGTGGAATGTAACACCTACAGCAATAAATATATCATTGTATGGTTAAAAGATAGGCTTTCTCCAGGCAT
This sequence comes from Acomys percivali, assembly GCA_907169655.1. Taxonomy (NCBI): domain Eukaryota; kingdom Metazoa; phylum Chordata; class Mammalia; order Rodentia; family Muridae; genus Acomys; species Acomys percivali. The sequence goes on along the minus strand of OU015749.1, from coordinate 34,079,369 downwards.
GGTGGTGCACGTCTTTAATACCAGGACTGGGGAGGCAGAGGCAGGCAGATAGATGTGAGTTCAAGGCCAGCCTGGTTTACAAAGTGACTCCAGGACAGCCAAGGATACACAGAGAAACCCTGTCTTGGGGGGAAAAAAGATAGGATTTCTCCTAAATATTCTATACACACCCACACCCACACACCACACACCACACACCACACACTCACAGATGCACCTGAACACACACTGCACACATACCACAAACATACATACAAACACAGACACCCACTTAAACACACACATGCATGCACACACATAAGCACATTCATGCACACACACAAGCATGCACACATATGCATAAAAGGTACCAGCAATGTTCTGAAGGTGATGGAATATTTTCACCTCTTGTGATAATATCATGGGATTTTTTTTTTGTGCCTCTCTATATTCGTCAGATTGTACCTTCACAATCTCATAATTATACATAAAATGTAACACAGGTATTGTAAGAAAAACATTGTATCCTAATTTTTAGGTCTTCAATAAAAGTTTTTTTCCTAAAAGCAAAGAACAAATTAAACAAATATATCCAAAGACCAAAACTTTACTTCTTAGGGTAATCCCTGGGACTAAAGATAGGAGAGAAGATGAAAAGCCCTGTGGACTGTTCTCAAAATCGATGTGCAAGCACTTGGTGGCACTTACTGTCATTCCTGGAGCATAGTGTGGCTGCTAGACGACTTGAGACTGATGATGACAGGATGTCCTAGGCAGTAACATGTGCAGAGGCCCTTTGTTCCCTGGGAATCATCGACTCAAAAATGGTTTTCAGCCACCTCAACCCCAAGTCCACCACATTATAACAGGGTACCTCTGCCCAGTGCACAAGAATGCATGTGTGTCTGTCTGTTCAAGTTTTGCTGGCCAACTTCATGCAATGCTCTAAAGCACATTTAACCTCCAGTTCCTCCCATTTAATACAGCCTTGCTGTCTGCTTTCCCAAGGAGATGTGGCTCCTGACAGTAGCAGTCAGCAAATATTTTCAATCATGTGATGAAACCTGCTCTTTTGTGCATTGCCTGACTTGACACTGGAGATGAAAAGTTCCTGAATGGAGTCCTGGGAAATGTCCTGCTCCTATGCAAGGAAGCTGAGCTGCCTACCAGACTAGGGCTCCTGAGTCCTTGCAGGAAAACCTGTTGTGATAGACCACGCTGGACTTCAGGGCCAGAAGGTTTGATTGAGAAGCCAGCAGAGGTCTTAAGTGGGAAGTCGCACACACTAATGAAGAGATGTGGGAATATTCCAAGGCTGACCCCCAGCCTCCCTGAGAAACTTCTGAGGGGCAGGTGGGAACAGCAGGCATGACCCTGTTTGATCTTTTCTGACCTCCTGGCCCCACCAACCACACAACTGGCCCAGAAGTCCAAAAGTGGCCTGGACTATGATTCATCAAAGAAAATGTTATTTTTTTCCCAAATTACTTCAAAAGTAAAAAAGAGTTCAAATTACTTTCAAAGCAGCTTTATCTATCTTGGGGACTCTCTCTCTCTCTCTCTCTCTCTCTCTCTCTCTCTCTCTCTCTCTCCTGTTCTTTTCTTAAATAAACTTCATTATTAAAAATGAAAATTAAAAGAATATCATACATCAAAATTAAACCAGACCCAAAATCTGCACAACTCAGTGAACTTTCTATACTGTAGAACAATAATTAAGAATGGAAGCTGTGGAGCATCACATAAAATCTTACACTTTCAGTATTGAACATACTTTATGCAGTTATCCATGAAAACACACACACACACACACACACACACACACACACACATCCATGATACAAAAAGAACTAAGAAAACAATTAGTTTCATATTGTCATTAATAACTCACGCCCATCACATTCATTTAATTGTTCCTCATCCCCTAATATTTACCACATCTCATTTTCTGTTCTGCTGTTCTGCTGTTATACTGTACCACATGTGAATTTTTTACATCAATATATTTATTATTGGCATGACATTTTCTTAATTAAGATTGTGATGTGTTGTTCAATATTAACATTCTAAGAACATCCCATCCATTTTCCTGAAAGATTTTTAACTTTATTCTTTAGAGGTGAATAATATAAATTTATGCACACACACACACACACACACACACACACACACACACACACACACACTTAATTATCTACTTATGTTGACTCCAGTTCTTTACTATGGTGAATAAAGCAACAGTAAACATGGGTTCACATGTCTCTATGGTAAAGCATGGAATTCTCTGTTATTTGCATGAGTGACATAGCTGAATCATATGGTAGGGTTTTTTTTTTTTTTTTTATAATTTTTTGACAAATAGCCAAACTGCTTTTCACAATGGTTGTTTTAATTTGCACCCATGTGAACAATGGCTAAGAGTTTTTTTATCCCCACATCCTCCCCAAAACTTATTGTCAGATTCCTTGACAGCTCTTCTGATTGGGAGAGACGGAGGGGATGGTAGCAGGTGTGAGGATCAAGCTTCAGGAGAGTGGGGGAAATGGGGAGGGGACAGGATGGGGAGAGAGAATGGAAATAGGTCAGAGAGCATCTCTAGGACAGGGGAGGCTCACAGAAATCTATGTGGGTGACCTTAGTTGAGGCTCCTAGCAGTAGGGGGTATGGAGCCTGAAGTCACCACCTCCTGTAGCCAGGCAAGACTTCTAGTGGAGAGAGGGGACAACAACTCACCCATAAAACTTTTGACACAAACTAGTCCTGCCTACAAGAAATGTAAGGATAAATATGGAGCAGAGATTAAGGGAATGGCCAACAATGACTGGCCCAACTTGAAATCCATCCCACAGGAGTGACCCAACCCCTGCCACTATTAATGACACTCTGGTATACTTGTAGACAGGAGCCTAGTGTAACTATCTTCTGATAGGCTTCATTCATGTGTGTCTTAATTATGTGTGTGTGTGTGTGTATGTTACTGTATGAGCCTTTTCCTTCATCCTAAAATTCCTTCAGCATAATTTTGTCTTCTAGCAAAAATGTGATTTTTAGTTGATTTACTATCTTTTTCGCTTAAAATTATTTTTATAAAATTGTGTTTGTTTCTCCATTTCTCTCTTACCCCAGATAGCATTAAAATAATTGAGACACTATTATATTTTTTGTGTATAAGCTTTACAGGACAATGACAACTCTATTCTTAACCCTCTAAGCTAATCTAGCTTCCTCTTTGCCAAAATCCCTGAGATACTTGCATTTTGTGTCTTTCCCTGCTCTGGCTCCTTTCCTCTCCTGTGACTGAATATCCTGCTTCCTTTTCTAACTTCTTCTCCCTTGGCTGGGAGGAAGTCTAGCTCTATTCTCTCCCCTGTTCAGTGATTGATTGTAAACTGCTTTATTGGCAAATCAGGAGACTACTGGGGAGCAGTGTTTACACAACATTGAGACAGAAGATTCTCAAAACAAGGATTGCAAACAAATATGCAGGGGGGGGATGGGCAAGTACAGAAATCAGCATTTGAATTACACAATAACCTTAAGCCTACATCTTTTTTTTTCCCTTTTTTTAAAGATTTACTTCTGTCTGAATTCATGCCTGCATGTTGGAAGAGGGCACCAGATCTCATTATAGATGATTATAAGCCACCATGTGGTTGCTGGGAATTGAACTCAGGACCTCTGGAAAAAAACTGCATGTACACCTGTGATAATCGTATCATATTATAGATGGTGTGAGCCAACATGTGGTTTCTGGGAATTGAACTCAGCACCTCTGGTAGAGCAGTCAGTGCTCTTAACCTCTGAGCCACCTCACCAGACCCAAGCCTACATCTTTCATCCCAAGTATTTCTGTTTGATTGATTTTCAATGTTTCTCCTTGCTAAATTTTTCTTCATACTTAGACCTTTGCCTTCAATTGTACTTTAATGTTGGCAACTGTCTTGTCAAGGTCTTGATTATATTTTTTAAATTCATGTATGTCTTTGTTTGAGTCTCCTAAATAATCATTAATTCTTTGAACAGTGAGTTTGTAAATTCTTTTGCAGGTATTTTGGCTTTTTTGTAATTTTTGGTTTCTTATAAAGAAGTTGACCCACTGATCTCAGGTCATGGGTGATAGTCATGTTGTGTTTCCTATATTGCTTTGTCATGTTTTAGAAATCTGTTGAAATGGGTTTGTTTTGACTTCCTATTCTTCAGAGTATATTGGGATATTCTGGCTTCTGTGATTCTGTGAAGGTCAGCTAGAGGACCCCTGAATCTTGATATTGACTGTGGGGTGAATGTTGAAGTGATTTTGTCTTGGCAATGTGCCAGCAGTACAAAGGTAGGGCTGTACATTGAACACCAAGATGATCAGATTCTTCTATGAACTTGTTAGAGGTGGGATATCAAATTTCAGACCCAGTGAAGTCTGTCTACTTTTTGTGGTGCTGCTGTGGTTAAAGCCAAAGGCTCAACAATAACCTCTGGGACCACGGAAGCATAGTGACATACTCCTGTTTTTACAGTAACTCATTCTGAGAATGACGTGACCCAATGCCCACTAGGGACTCTAGTGATGTGACAATCTTCTGAAGAGATTGAGGATGACCCAGGGCAGCAGTAAGAGTCTTCACATGAGCTAGAGAGACAAACTCTTTTTGTCACATGTGCTGCTAAATCCTTTACATGTCTACTCTTCCCTAAATTCAATGATTGTCATTTGTCTTTCCCTGCTGAGTGTTTGTATGCCATTCCAGCTTTTTTTTAAAAGTAGAATAAAAATGCACAAAAGTAGCAGTTCCAGGGTAACATACTAAAGTATCTGGGAACTGGCAGCTGTAGGTTCATGGTTCTTGGGAAACACAGAAAGCAGCTATATGGCTGAGGACTCAGATGTAGGCTATATTCTTTCCTTCCTAGGTGCCATTTTAGCTTTGCTCCTCAGTGACAAGGGGATATGCAGGTGCAGGATCAGTTGAGCAGGTGGGTGACCAGATGAACAGGTGGGTGACCAGATCAACAGGTGGGTAATCAGATGAGCAGGTGATTGGATGAGTGGGTGGGTGGCCAGATGAGCAGATGAGCAGATAAGTGGGTGGGTGATCAGATGAGCAGGTGTTCAGATGAGAAGGCGATCAGATGAGCAGGTGGGTGGCCAGATGAGCTGGTGATTGGATGAGTGAGTAGGTGGGTGGTCAAATGAGAATTGTCTGAATGTTGAAAGATGGAAAACAAGGAACATAATTTCATGTCCACAGTATTTTTATTAAGAAAAGGCCATGTTTTCTATAGATGTATGCTTTTACGGGTGTTAAAGAGTCACCAGGTGACTGATATGAGAGCTGTATGCCCACAGGCCCAGGACTCTTCCTCTTTCTGTAAATGGGAGTCAGGTCTTTCTGAGGTGAAGCCTGTTGTATTAGACATGAAAGTGCTTTCTAAAAAGAGCAGTTGAGTATCCAGCAGCTGGTCCTCATTGGCGTCTTCTCTTTGTAATCCAGAAAAAGTGAAGTGAGGGCCTTGAAACTGCACCCGAGACTGGTACACTGCCCAGGAGCATGAGAGCAGGGTATCCTCTGATGAAGAGTGTTAGACAGGTGGCCTGCAGACTAGAAGAGTGATCAGTAGCCTGAGCAGAGGCCACTGTTTGATACAAGCAATGTGGGAAGGTTCCCCTCACATCTCAGGAGGGCAAGCTGAAAGTCACCCACTCTGAGTTCACAGAGATGTCTCCAACCCCCATACTTCATGTGGAAGGTAAAAATGCCCACAAGAAGGATATTAGGAGCAGCCTTGACACCAGGCCTTAACTTATCTGATGAAGAACCATCTTGGCATACAGTAGTCTAGATTATTCATCCTGACGATCAGAACATCTGACCCACAGAAAGGAACTTCTCCAAAACTAGAGACCAGATGCTTCTAATGAAATTCAAGAGTGATTTTGGGTCAACAGTCAGAGTTCTCTAAGAACATATTGTGGATTTAATTGATCTTGCTGTTAGTAAAAATAGGATCCCACCAAACCAGAACACACATTGCTGTCAGAGGATGAAACCGACTGGCTTCAGAGCCTCTCAGACTTCCTTGCTTCCACCCCATCTCTCAACTGCCTAGTTGCAGGGGACTTCCTCTATTTTATGTTCTGGAAGTCAATTTAACTTAATAAATTGCCACTGATTGCACATCTGGTAGGTGAAGGCAGGGCCTAGGCCATCATTGATATCACCTAGGACACTACATGGGGCCACTGCTAGTGACTAAGTCAGGCTCCTGTCCCTTGTGTCTTTTGGGCTTCATGTATATTTAAGAGAATTATGGGACTCTCTCTGCTTCTCCACAATGTCGCTAGTGTTAGTAATACCAAGTTTTGCAGCTTGTGATCTTCCAACAAAAATTCCTTTTTCCAGAAATGTGGTAAGCAGATTATCCTCATGGTCTGGAACTTGGATACTCAAAGCTCACGATCAAAAGCTGGTGTATCGGCACCTAGAAGGTCCTGTCTCTATGTCAGTCTATCTGCTGCCTTCTCTTTGTGTCTTTGTGTGCCCATGAGAAAGACAAAATTCTAGCCTCTTCTCTCATATGTACACTAATCTATCATGAGCTCCTCATCCCCATACCTCATCACTTCAGAGGCCACTTGCAGACTCCATCACTTCCCAGGGATGACTCCAACACAGCCACGTGTGAAGGCGCAATCCTTGGGATCCTAATGCTGAGTCACAGTAAAAAAAAAAAAAAAAAAAGATGACAGTTGCAGTGGCTTGTAACTCTACTGTTTTTGTTGTTGTTGAAATTTTAAAGTCAAAAAGAGCATCTCTTTTTATTTTCACTGTAATCTGATAATCTCTATATTTTATTTTATTTTGAGACATGGTTTGGCTATGTTGCTCAGACTGTCCTTAAGCTCCAGGGCTCAAAATGATGCCCCTGCCTCAGCCTCCTGAGAAACAATGTTCATGATAATCTTTAAAAGATGTCAGTCGGTGTCTTTCAAGGAGTCACCTGGGAGGCAAAGATAAGGTGTATGAAGATGTCAGACATGCATGCTGTTTTCGGTACCAGACGCCTTGCAGATGTCGGCAGTGATTCCACATTGTCCTCAAGGTGAGTCTTAACAAGGTCTGCAGGGACAGGCAAAGCCAATATCCTGGTGCACCATTTGGCATTTTGGCCTCAACGTGCATACTGAGCAAAATGCTTTTTGGAATCTTAGTGGAACTGATAAATGGTTTCGCATTGCATATTCCAGAGACCCAGGGAAAGACCTGTGGGCTTTAACTGTAGCCAAGACCTGGCTCATCTGCATGCTCTGAGAGGAAGGAAGGACCCAAGCTCACGAGGCAGCCATATAGTTGTGACAGGCATATATCAGTGTCTCTCAACTATCCATCAGTGCAAACCCCCACTTCATCCACCTGCTCCAACAACGAGGGATGTTAAGGTGTGGCCACCACTTGTAGCACATGATCCTAGTCACAAAACCTCACAGCACAGATCATTCTTCAAAACAAGTAGGTCTGGTGACTAGGACCATGCAATGGGTATGGAACAATTTGGGGGAGTGCGGCTGAGCAGAGTATATAGCAATGGGTATCGGTTTATTCACACATCCTGCTGTAAAACACTGCAATAATTGCAAGTGGCCCCAAAGCTCATTTAGAATGAATTCTTCATGATAAGAAAACAGCCAATGGGTTTTGTGTGAGTGTGTGTGTGTGTGTGTGTGTGTGTGTGTGTGTGTGTATGTGTGTGTGTGTGTGTGTGTAAGAGGGGGGTGTCTGCCAGTGCGTGTGTGTATATATGACCCGTGTCTTTATCAAATAGTACTTGGAAAAGCAGACTCTAAGCATAAGGCTCCTGAGGAAAAAAATCACCTTTAGTTTACAGAGGAGAATCTCTAGGTCTTGGACAGGGAGAAGCTTCCTGACAGCCATGGGTGACTGTCCCTGGGCTATGGATGAGTCGGAGCTGCCTGCACAACGATGAGGAATCCATTAAGAGACCCATGAGCAACTGCTTTTGTTAGTGTCACCTCCTTAGGCAAAGGTACAAAATAGTGGCACAATTCTGTTTTCCTCCCAAAGTTGCTGGAAGCTTGTTCTGTCCCCCCCAAAATGGGGACAGCCCTGAAAAGGGAGGCAGCTTCCAGTATGACACAAGGACCACTAGGGGCCAAGGGCACATTCCTGCACTTCTAGGGAGGTAGCAGTGTGCAGGGCACTAGTGCATTATTGTAGCCTAACATACTTGTTAGCCATTTTCCCTTCCTGGATTAAAAAATTGAATTATACACTCTGCCTAGTTACCGGGCCTGTGAAGTTTATTAAAGTTTATCGACCATGTGTGGACACTTCAGGATCCCACTTCAATCGAGGCTACCAAGATGGAACATTGAATTAAGAGGCAGTGCTCGCCTCGGCGCGGGTGGACTCCAGCAGAGCTACAGGTAGCTCAAGTCTCCTTCAATTAGACCTAATCATCACTCACAGTCAATAATTGTGCTAAGGGCTGCCTTCAAATCTGTGCGGGATTCGCATTTAATGTACTGATTCAGCTTGTCTGAGCCAAATTCACTGTGTACTGAAACCAAAGCAATTTAGTTCTTGCCTACGGCCTTTTTGGCAGTTCATCTAGAGCTGAGCACTGTGAGGACGCTGCGATACAATTTAATCTGAGACATCTGTGCGCAGACAGGACCTTTTCCTTAACGGAGAGAGACGGAGCAGCAGCTAAGCTCTGGTGTTCTGTGAAGAACCAAGCCTTATCTAGCCCAGGAAAAAAATAAAGCATTTAAGATAGAGTAAAAAGCCAAAGCAAAGACATTTTTTTTCCTGTGGGTTTATGAAATGCACACGGCAGCTCCAACAGCCTCCTGCCTCAACCCGCAGAAAACACTTGAGCCCTGAGCCCTGGATTAACCATTTAAGGATATTACACTTATCTCAGACTGCAGCTGACGGCAGAAGTCTTTATTAAATATGAAGGCGAGTGTCTAGTCCTTTGTGCATTCACAGAAATATGGAAATTCCTTCACGTACATTGCTGGCTCTGTGTGGGGGAGGAGGTCTGGAAAGGGACAGCAGCCTTTGTCACCCAACCCACACCCTCCTGATAGGGAGGGCTGGCTTCCATGTGTTATGTAACTCTGTCTAAAGCCTTTCTAGGATATTGGGGAAGATGTGATTCCGTGTTGTTGCTGACTCATGACCCTTGTCACCACCTGAAGGTCTTCTGGCTTTGTTTTTCAAGAGTTATAGCATCACAGAAATCCAAAAGAATCCCACAGACACATGTGATTGAATAGCCATACCTTGTCACTCCATGAAAGGATGTTTGGGTAGATGCAGAAAGTGCACTTGGTACGTGTAGACTAAGGGGAGTCTTGAGTGACATTCATGGTCCACAGCCAGTTCAGATAAGGGCCCCTGACCCAGAAGAGTGCTGGGTGAAGGTAAGGCACTTGTTAATAGCAAGCAGCAGTGGAGTTGAGAGGATGGGCCCAAAGGGGATGTCGGTCCTTGGCTTCTAGCCAACTCTGTAATCAAAGGTGACAGGCTAGTGTTAGCTCAGCTCTGGAAGTCTCCTTCTTCAACTCTCAGATTTGCTTCCTGAGGCATCGGAAGGGAGCACACTGGGGCCTGTAGAAAGGTCCCTGGAGATGCACCACCTGGGATGTAGTGGCTACAGAATGTGTCCATCTCTTTGGGAAGAGCTGACAAGTATACCAGCTGTCGTGCTTCCAGGTGAAGCTGCTTCAGCTGTCCCAGGACACTGGTCAGCAAGAGGATGCTACAAAGAGCCTGAGCTGCCCTTGCCACCCCTCCAGCTCCTTCCTCCCCCAATTCCCTGAGGCTTTATAGAGACTCTAAAAGAAATATAAGCCCTTTTTCTGGTAAGCCAACTCTGAGGCAGGTCAGGGAGGTTATCCTATTAGTAGTGGGTACAGGTGTGAGGGAGTAAAGGTGTTGGGGAGTACAGGTTTGCGGGGTGGCAGGTGTGGGGGGGTAGAGGTGTGGGGGATAACAGGTATCGAGGATACAGGTGTGGGGAGTCCAGACATGGAGTGTTCCAGGTGTGTGTAGGGTACAGGTGTGAGTGACACAGGTTTGAGGGGTACAGGTGTGGATGATACCTGTGTGAGGTTTGAACAGCACAAGTGTGAGAGTGTATTTGTAGGGGGTTAAAGGTATGGAGGGTTAGAGGGGTGGGGGGTACAGTGGTGCAGGGGTACAGGGGTAGGGTTAAAGGTGTGGAGGGTTACAGGGGTGGGGGTACAGGGGTGGGGTTAAAGGTATAGGGGATACAGGGATGGAGGGAACAGGGGTGGAGGCACAGTTGTGGGTTACAGGGGTAAGGACTACAGTGTACACTTGAATGCAGGACAGCAACCCACTCAGGGCTATGGGTGGGAAATACTAAAATGGATGCTCTGTCAGTAAAGCATCATGGCAGAAAAATTACTGCCCAGAGGAAGACAGAGCCATGCTTCATGTCCATATCCCAAATATGGAGACACGGGATCTGAGCACATGCTCCCTGAGACTCTACCCAAAATGTGACCACACACTGCTCAGACCCTGTGACCTTACAGACCATGTAAATAGCACACACACAATATACTTCTCAGACTACAGGAGATACACACACACACACACACACACACACACACACACACACACACACTGTATAGACAGCATATCCATATAACACATACAAACCACATATGCACCACGCATATTTCTTATATGCACACACAGAATGCACCACAAATATTCACCATACGCCAACTTTACAACACACAGCACATACCACATGTGCTATACAGCTTATATGGCCTGTAGATATCAGACGTTGCACCTTCTACCTGTATTCACTTCCATACATTATGCATCATATCCATGCCATATACATTTGTGCATACCATGTTGATTCATGTGCTAACAATATAACCAAAGCAGCTGCTAGCTGTCATCTAGCCCCCCAGAGAGTGGCATTCCATGTGCTACCCTATTGCTCAAGAGCCATGGACCACTCTGCAAAGGCTCACTGGTCCCAGCATCTGAACACAATGCCACATACATATGCATATCACATGTAAACAGCTACACTGCATACCTCAGTTTATGTTCATACACCATTCACACCACACACCGAAAGTACATAAGCATCACTATAAGGGATAAATCCTGGTGCCTCTTGTACTGGTGCCCTTCCAGCTGTCCCTGGGAGCCAGCCCCACTCTAAAGAAACAACCTCGCTCTCTGCAAGCTTTCTGTCCTCCCACCCCCACTCTCCAGGTCTGATAATGACCCTCATTCTCCTCTCTGTGCTCTCTTTCTAAAGGTTCCTTCTCTTTAACTACTTCTGCTGTCTATTTCTACTTCTGAGTAAGATTTAACGATCCTGCCTTGGGTCCTCATGGTTTTTTATCTTCTTTGGGTCTGTGAATTATCCTATGGTCATCCTGTACTATATGGCTAAAATCTTCTCTGTGACAAGCTGGAGACCCGTGACAGGGAAGGTCCCAGGGAGGATATGAGAGTGACTCCAGCTGAGACTCTTAGTAGCAGGGGTCATGAAGACTGAAGAGGCCACCTTCTCTCTAACTAGACACAACTCCTAGTGGAAAGAGGGGAACACCAATGTATCCACAAAACCTTCGACCCAAAACTTACCCTGCCTACAAGATGTACAGGGACAAAAATAAAGCAGAGATTGAGGAAACATCCAACCAATGCCTGGCCCAACATGAGACCTACCCCATGGGAGACAGCCAACCCCTGACACTATTAACAATACTCTGCTCTGCTAGTATACAAGAGCATAGAGCACAGGGAGTCTTGTGTAAGTGTGGGGGAGGAGGGATAGAAAGACTCAGAGGGTATAGGCGCCCCAGAAGAAGACTAACAGAGCCAACTAACTAGGGCCCAGAGGGGCTTGTGGAAACTGAAGCTTCAACTAGAGACCATGCACAGACTGGACCTATGCCCTCTATGTAGATGTAGCCAATGAGCAGCTCGGTCATCATGTGGGTACCCTAGTGAGGGAGTGGAGCTGTCTCTGACACGGACCCTGTTGCCTGCTTTTCAATCACTTTCCCCCGGCAGGACTGGCCACAGGGGAAGAGGATACATGCTCAGTCCTGATGAGACTTGACATGCTAGGGTGGGTAGGTGGGGGCTCCCCTTCTCTGAGGTATTGGGGGGAGATAGGGGAAACAAAGAGGGACAGTGGGACTAGGAGGAGAGGGGGGAGAGGGTTATGACCAGGATGTAAAGTGAATAATTAATTTGTATAAGTGTCTAAAGAAAAAAAAAGAAAAGAGATAGATAGATAGATAGATAGATAGATAGATAGATAGATAGATAGAAGAATGAAAGAAGGAAGAAGGAAGGAGTGTGAGCGCCTTGCTCCAGGTTTACCATCCTCTCCTCGCCGTTGTGCTGTCCTTGTCAGGAATGTGGACACTGTGGGGTCAGGTCAGCCCCTTCTCCCTGGTCTAGAGCTTCATCAATATTCGTGTCCTTGCTCTCCCATCATGATGGCTTATGACAGGCTCCATATGACCCAGGGGCTTATCCCTTCTTTCACAGCTCATGCTAAGCTGTCATTATACCCACAGCTCTGTAGATGGCAGAACCTAGAGTGAGAACCAACAGTTTGGTTTACAGGTAGCCAGTCACTGCTCAGCATCTGAGACCCTTCAGGCTGAAGTAGCTGCTGAGTCTCTCTTGGTCCTCAGCCACTCATTTAAAGAGATAGTGCCTGGCTATAACACACATGAAATGGACAGCTCCAATTTCACTATGAAGAATATTTTACTTAATGGGGATTTTAATAAATCGTTGACTGCACTGATGACCAGGTGGGAAGTTGCATCTCTAAATGAGGCTTCTGTCCCTGAGCATTGATCCCATCAAAGATGTGAAATCACCATATTTGAGACTGTCACAAAATACACTAGAGGGGCTTAGCGATCTTATTCTCCATGTGCCCCAGGCTTGCAATACCACACTCAACAGCAAGACAGGTGCCAACCCAGAAATGGCCACCCTTTCCAGCCTTGAAACATTCGTTTAGTCTTTCTAGATAGAAGTCTCTGTCCACATCCATCATGTATCTACATAGACATGGGCTCTTACAAACCAATATGCTTTATGGAATGCTTACCTAGACTGGACTCTTGAAGACTGAGTAGGTCTGTATGTTTACAATTGATCAGCTGGTATACAGCAGCAGCATTGAAAGTATAAGCCAGGCAACTCTCCATGACTATACCAGGGCCTCAGTGAAAACACGGGTCAGTGCACTGGAAGCACAGAATGGCGCCCAGACTTCCCTGTATCTCGCAGCAGTTCAGGGGACCCCTGAGATGTGTTAGACCATGCCGCTGGCACACACACCTGTAAACCTGTCAAGTGCTCACCCTTCTCAAGGAAAGCAGTTTCCCCATCCATTATGGGAATTGTGAGCAGATTTTTGTGCTCCTTTCAAACTTACAGGCTCATGTAAAGCTGAGGCCCTGCATAAGTGCCTCAGTACTTTAGCTTATGATCTGTGTTGGTCCAGTTGCTTCCAAGATAAGCAATGAGCTGCTAACCATAATCTCACCCCACAAGGGTGAAATTTTGTACATCAACCTGATGCTCAAATGGCTGGTCTGCTCTTCAATGCTTAATGGTGTGCTCAGAAGGCTCAGTGGCCTTGGTGCCTGAGCACAATGTCATCCTCCGGCAAGGAGGCCGACTTGCTGTGCTTGGAATGAAGGATCCAGTCAGTGGCCCGGTTCCCTTCACTTACATTGAAGAAGGAAAACTGGATTCATCACACTAAGCCTGTCTTCCCCAAACATGATTCTGCAAAAGGCCACAGTTTAGACGTGGGAGACAGTTTCTTAGAAACCAACTTTCTGTTCCATAGCTGAAGAAAGTGCAGCCTGCACACATGAATCATGATTGAATCACCCAGTGAAAGGCAACATGACAAGCCCTGATGCCTTGCTTCCCCCTGAGAGCCAGCTCTTCACTCCTATAGACAGCTTTCTTGGCCCCTGTGTACACTGGGGAACATCTGAAAACAGTCAGGAGCCTTGGCGTCTCCGTGAGTGCCCACTGCCATCCTTGCTCTGAAACTCTTCAAGAGCTTGGCACAAAAATATCAGGTCTGTCCCTTGGGAGTTTCTTGTTCACTAAGAAAAATAAGGATTGACCATCAATGTTCCCTAAATGGAAAACATTTTCATCCAGCTGTAGTGTGGGCCCAAGAAACCCAAGTCCAAATCTAGATAAGACACAGAGGCAAAAGCATCAGATTTGGGGTTGGGGAGGAAATGGATTGATGAGTCGATAGTTGAGCTTGTAATGATCTTGACTCACCTATGATTTTTCTGGATACTTTAACAGATTGTGATCAGTGGACTAATGGGGGCACACAGACACAAACCATGTTTTTTGGGCAATTGTTTCAACAACCACATGATTCAATGGTCTACAAGACCTTGCAGGGCCACATGGTATAAATAGATGCCCTAGCATTGCTCGCATTAGCTTGGGTTTCTGTTGACCACACTGCAGCTTAGCTGTGTGTTTGTGCATTTTGCTTCTAATCTATAATCTCTTGAGTATTTTCCCTATAAGAAGGTTATCTTGTTTCTCATGTGGAAGCTGTCCTGTGGCAACTTCCACCTCTATAACAGAACAGCAATGGCAGACACCTGCCTGAGGCCTGTGCATGGCTCAGAGCTGAGACCCAAGTGGTATTTTGGGGGTGTCTTATCTGGCAGATTGCTTTTCTTATCAGAATCACCTGACTGGTACTAGAGGACAGGCTCATGGTAGGAGGATTTGCCAATACCCTTGCCTGCCTGAAGTATATTTGACACAGAGACACTCTGTGATCGGGCAGAGTTCTGTGGTACTGACTGACTTCAGCTTTGTCTGAAGAGACTGTGCTATCCCTTCTCAGAAATCCAAGAACTGTACTGTCTCTCAAGAAAGTCTGGACTATAGGAGACAAAGATCCCAGCTGGAAATGCTTCTAGAACGGAAACTCAAGGAGCAGTTGCACTTGAACATCCCTATTGCAGCTCATTAGTTTTACTTTCCAAGTGTGTGCGCATGCATATTTGTGTGAGTTCACTTGCGCTCTCTCTCTCTCTCCCTCTCTTCCCCGCCCCCACCCCTACCTCCCCCCCCCCACCCCCCCCACATACACACACAGAAGGGGGAAGGATGGAGGGGGGAAAGGAGGGAGAGGGGGGGAAGGGAGGCAGGGAGGGAGAAAGAACCTTTTCTTAAAACAGCTGGGGCAGTTCAGTGTCCAGCAGCAATCCATTAACTGAATGCCATTGCTCCTATCAGAGGAAGAGTGTGTTGTGTAGTTTTATAACTTGTTCTCAGATGCCCATTTCTGTTATGGTTGTTTGGCTTCTTCTGTGACCGAAGTTTATTTCATAGAGACAAGAATGCCTGGCCTGTGACTGCCTGCCTAGAAGGTCAAGAGAACTTTTCCCTAATGCATGGCCTAGGTGGTCTAGTATGGGGGGATGTTTCTGACAGGGTGCTGTGGCAGCTGGTGGGTAGATGAAATGAGTAGATGAGGGGATAGACACAGCTCATCAGAGAGAGACCCACAAAGCCTATTCAACACACTGACTTCAGGAAAATTCTGTGATTATAAAGATACCTATGAATATTTCATTCAAGTTTCCTAATTGCTACACACTTTGGGGAAAGAGTTTCCCAACATAATATGCTAGTAACACTGTTTATATGCATGGGGAGAGGAAAAGAATGAAGTGGGTACCAATAAGTAGGTAGAGAAGAAGTGTCCTTTGCAGCCAGGTAGAGAGCTGGCCCAGAATCTTAGCCAGAGTCTGAGAGTTCCAGGAGGCAATACAAAGTTCCTCTCCCAAAAGTGCCCTTAGGAGCAGAGGTCTCACCAGGACACGGCATCAGTGTCAGTAACTCCCTTGCCCTTTAAGCCAGGAGTCTGACCTCTGGTTTAGATGTAATTGTAGGCTCCTCTAATTAGGGACGTATCAGATGACTCTAATATGCATCAAGATCATTACCATTAGGTCAGCACCAGCTAATTGATGTTTGTGTAGGGGTAGGTCTGGGAGTACAGTACAGACAGTTTAATAAAACAAACTAGACCTGGGAAAGGAGCCACGTGGTGAGGATGACAACTGCAAAGCCGTGGCTTATCTTCAGGACCTTGGTGGTGTAAGGCCAGCTCCATGAGGAACAAGGATTGTATAAGAAGCCTGGCATTTCTACCGTCTGCTGCAGAATCAGATCTGAGGTCTATAGGAGCTTAAACTGGAGTCCACATAAGGCTTCCCAGGGGGTGAAGCAATGAACTTCAGCTTGTTTCTCAGACATATCTTTAGTTGGCAGGCTGCTGGACATCCTGGTTTTTAACCTGAAAGTGTGCATTAAAGATGACTTAGAGTGTCTTCTGCTCTGGGGTCACATTTCCAGAATCTGTTCCCAGCATTTCAATACTGCTGAGTCTCTTTTCCTGATGCTTAAGTGAAGAGAAAAGCTAAGTGATTTGCTACCTGAATCTCCTTGAGACTCAACTGCTCAGAGAGGAAGAGGAAGTTGTAAGGAGGGTGGACATGGAACAGAGGTGCATCTCTCTTGCTCAGTGACAATCATCAGAGTAGTTACAGCATAAAACCCACAGGTGCTTACAGTGCTTCTAGAATTAAAAAAAAAAATGGTTACCCAGTGGTACCTCAATGGCTTTGTTTATTCACAAAATTTCCCAGGATGAGAAAATATAAACAGGCCATGGAAACAATATAAGCAATATATGAAAGAGCCACCAGAGGCCCTCACACCAAAAGAAGGCTGTACATGCATCAATAAGATGCAGTGAACACCAGGAGTGAAGGTGTAGGCCTTCATGGAAACCACTCCCCTGCTCCTATCCCATCCATATGACCATTGGTTTACTGCTGAAAGAAGTACCACCGTTCCCTGTTTTTCACACCAGCAATAACCCTAGATTTAGTTGCATTGCCAGCTCCCCTCGTTCCAGTTTCTGACCCTAAATCTAAACGCAGACTGTGGTCTATGAGTTACAGAAAACGGACTCCCATGTCTTCTCTCATGTACAAGAAGAAGCCTTCACCATGGCCACTATAGTGTCTCCTACCATGCATTTGGCCCTACGAACAAGTGACTTATCCCCACCAGGCTCCCAAACAGAGCCCCTTCGGAGTTCATGAAGTACTGCTCTAGTTCTTTGAGTGGTTGTGTTCCAACTCTCCAGTGGTCAACTCTGATACTCTACAACAGGACCTCTTTCCCCAAATGACCATATACCCCTATAAATCACCTGAATGCACAAGGATGCCCTTACTACATGAGAAAGAAGTCCTTGGAGGACAGATTTTTGCAACGTTCTTTGGGGGGAAAGTATGGTCTTGAAAGATAGGGCTCTGTCACCTCCTTCTGGGACAAAAGTGAGTTCCATGAGAACAGATCCCTGTAACCATCATGTGGAAAGGAATCTGACTCTGAGGGTCCCTTGAGAAGATCTGGTTGAGGCCAATAAACAAAGCAGTGAGGGCTGAGCTTGTGGCTCAGTAGTATGAAGACGGGGGTAGTAGCAAGGAGGCCTGCAGGCAACCTGTATCTAGATTGTATGTGGCTTTGTAGAGACTATGCATACTGCATGTGGGGAAGACATGGTCTACATGTAGGCCACATATAGACTGCCAGGTGTCAAGCCTACTACTATAAACAAACCACCCCAATGCGTGAGAACCTTATCATCACTTTGGAACACAAGGCAAGCTCAAGTTCTAAACACTCAATAGAGTGCCCGGTTGGCTTCCTCCTGCCAATAGCTATCTACTGACAAAAGTGAGGCAGCTATAGACCTGACTCTGGTGACTTCCTCTTGTCAGGAGACCACCTTTCTATTTCAGCAGACAAACCAGGCCCCAAAGCCAGAGGTAATGGCTATGACTGAGCAGAACAGCATTTGGAGAACAGAGCTATATGACTGGCCTCCTTGGTCAAGCACTCTCCATATGATCGGCAAAGCTTAGCAAGCCTCAGTGTGGTGGTGGCTCTGTGAAAGGTGCAGTCCAGGCCTGGCTATACTTGTCTAGTCTCACTCTGGTGAGATACACCAGTTGGTGGTCAAGGACAGGGTTGCTGTGATTCAGTCCTTTCTGTGAGGACACACAGTGGTAGGTAGTTCACTCCATCAGTACTACTGCAATAAACAGTCAAGAGATCAGAACAGCTATGGAGCGTCTGAGTGTGAGCACAGCTCGGGGACAATGTTGACCCCTGGCAAAAGTATGATAGTATGATCCAGTGGGCTTGTCAGAGTCCAAAATCGTGATAGAGAGAAAGTCTCAAACCAGCCATTTCCCAAGAGATCTTCTCAGATGCCGACACGTACAGGATGGAGGACCTATTGAGGGGAGGGGAATTCCATCTAGGACCATATGTCCTCACCTTGATAGCTTTTCTAACTATCAGAAACCTACCGTGGTCATGCAATAACCCATCTTCATAGAAGAGGTGCAGGGCGACCTTGGTCCTCACCAGCTCCTAGGGTCTATACAACCAGAAATGGAGCACCTAGGATTTCTTCTAGGCCATGTAATTATTTCATGGTATCAATAAAGAAATATATAAAGACATCTTAGGGTTAGTCAATTTGCTTAGATGCTAACCCAGGTGAAATTGTGTCAGTCCACCACAGTGTGGGCCTGGGCATCCATACCAACTTGTCCTGCAGGTCTGATCCCCAGATGTTGGAGGAAATTGAGAGAAAACAATGGTGCTAAATAGGCATAATGTGGATTGGAGACATAAGCCTCTTTATATCATCTATCTGCCTATCTATCTTTATCATCTACTTATCTATCATCTATCATCTGTTTAATCTATTATCTATCTACTATCTATCTTCTATCATCTATCTATCATCTTTTATCTATCTACTATCTATCATTTATATATCTGTCATTTATCTACTATGTATCTACTATCTATCTATCTACCTATCGACATTAGTATTAGAGACGCTGTGAAGAGGTAAATGGTGGTGGTGGTGATGATGATGATGATGATGATGATGATGATGATGATGGAAATTGTCTCAATTTCTAACTTTTCTTTTAATCTAAATGATTGTCAGACACGAGTTACCCATTAATGGAAGATCACACAGTGGGACCCGGGGCATTTCTGCTTGAAAGCAGTCTTTACAGATCAGGTTTTTATGAAGGCTATGTATATATGGGGAGATGGAGGAGATGAGGAAAGATAGCTGAGGCCTGGGGGACAACTGAGCAATGCCAAACTCAGGATTTGACATCTACTCCATACCTGAACCCCACAAATGTCTGCATTCCTTAGCAATCTAGAAAGCATGACCACATATCACACTTTGCTCAAGATGATCTCACTGTCTCCACCAATTCCTGACACAGGAAATACCACAGAGGCACCAACTCCAGGGCTCCTCCTCCTCCTCCTCCTCCTCCTCCTCCTCCTTCTCCTCCTCCTCCTCCTCCTATGGAAACTGTCTCTCAGAAAACAACTGATTAAAAACAATGCCTTCCTACACAGAGCATTATGGAATGGGGTTGACTATGCAGTCACCTACAGAAGACAGTATGTAGGCACTGAGTATTTTGGGGGTGTACTCAGTGGTCCTTAGGAATTGCCCCAGCACCCTAGGACAACTTGTTTGGGAGTTACATTAGTTTCACAACAACTGTACCAAAAGCCGCTCTTAGATATTCATAGTCGTGCTTGCTGCCTGCTTCTGCTTGCCCTTCATAAATCAAAACATTACTAAATCTCCCGCAAGGTGGGCGATATAAAGAGCTTTATTGTTCCCAGGCTGGCTGACAGCACGGGCTTCACAGGCCCATTGTTTCCATGCGGTGCGTGGGACGTGGGCACCTCTGATCCCGTTGGTCTAACTATGAGCCAGGAACTCAGCAGAGTGAGTCAGTGAAGCCTCGGGCCCGAGGCTGCTCAGCAAGTTTGTTAAGATCCGTCCTGGGTGCTCCCCATGAGTGGGACTGAACCCCTTTATTTCAGACGATAATTGCTACATGTGCTCACAAATGATTTACTGTTGTTGATGGCAAGCTGCCTTCCAATCTGCTGCCAAAGGGCACCGCCAGCTCCTGATACGCACATACAGATGAGAAATGATTAACTGTGCCCACTAAATTGCTACTGGTGTGATTCTTATCCCCTTGTCTTGCTTTGTTGGGCTTAGACGGAACGCATTCGCCCAGAGTGATGCTTGCATTCTTGCCTGGTGATGCAGACGCTGGAGGTGTTCTTAGACGGGCACGGTGATTCCAGGCAGTAATCTGCAGGCGATTTAATAAAGACCTGGGCTCGAGTTTCAAAGAACAGCGCAGACACCCACTCACTGGCGTGCTTCGCATTGCTGGGCTGTGGAGTAGACCGTTCCGCCGCAGTTTGTCGGCTTAACGAGTGTCTCTTATTTTTAGCTGCTCTTCCAGGCAAATGAGGCCCCAGCCTGTTATCTTGATAAGGGTTACATTTTTCTTAGCTTCAGTCATCGACTCCCTACCTGTTCACAAAGACTGGACCTGCTGGCAGCTGGCAAGACAAGACAGGGAGGAGCTCTCAGAAGCAGGTGTATAAAAGATGGTGAAGACAGAGAACATAACTTCCACCCGCACATAAGGTTGGAGCCCCTTCCCCCAACACAGTCAAGCCCATTTCAGTTGGCAGAACTTACCAGAGGTTTTCTTCGAAAAAGGTCTCCCAATCCTACTAAGCTCCGAATGATGCTGAGGCCAAGCAGAGCTGAGGATGACTGTGATGTTTGTTGAAACTGTCCATAAAGCTGCTGGTCTGTCCTTTCTGACTCAACTGCTTTACCATGACCTATCCCCTCAACATGGTGACTCACCATAGAAGGGAACCATTCAGGCCTGAGAGAGCTTGCTACAGAGACAGAGTTATACCCGTGCTAGCCTCTGTGTACTAAACCTCCTGGACAGGTGTGTCTGCGTGTGAGGAAGCACGCTCATAGCACTGTTAGTTGTCTGTGGGATCTGCATCCAGGCCTGCCTCTGTGACTCTGTTAAATTCACTAATCATGTCTGCAGATTGCTCTCCTGCTCCTGGCCCTTGTGGAAATCATTGTTTTACATAAAGATGAGTCTGTTTAAAGTTAAAGTTAGTAGAAATCTAATAGAAAGGTATTTGCAGTCATGATTGATTCTCAGGACTACAAATGTCACTTTTTTTTTTTTTTTTTTTTTTTTTGGATGTGCTCTCCATAAAGGCCTGGTCTTATTTCCGGGTGTGAGGGTGACTACAGTTGAAGGACCATTATAGACTGATGCTCACCCTCTGCCTCTGGGGACAGGTGGGCATCTTTTGTGGTCTGCTGGGATGGTAGGAGGGAATTTGGTGACAAAGGAATTGGTCTTCAGATCATTGGGTTGCAACTCATTTGAAGAGGCCACTCCATCCCTATTAAGTACTTCTGTTTAAACAGTCCCTTAGGACCCACAGAACTGGAAATGACAATCATAGGGGACTTTATTCCCATCTCTTACTAGAAAAATTACATGTAGCACATGACTCACTGCCACACGGGAAGCAGCAGGAGAAGTCAGGAGAAGGGACAGGGAAAGCTAAGCAAAGCCTTTATTAGGGCCTCCCATGGGAAGGGACAGTTGAGACAGGACAAGCAGACATGGGCTGGTGAGTGCAGATAATTCCAGTAGACCACAGGACAGAGGGCGCCTTCCAGTGTGTATGTCACCTGGTTCTGGGGTCATGAGGACAGGGGACAGGGGACTACAAGTAAGCCTCATAATGAGGGTGGCAGAGTACTCACCACAGTGTTTCTGTCCAACTGGCTCTTTCTTCATAGATACCAGCCAGGCTTCCAGGGCCAGCAAGCTTCAGAGCACCCATCCCAGAAAACAGATTGTCTGTTCCGCTCCCGCTGCCGCTCCACCATGCCTCAGGACTGCAGCCGGACTGTGTGAGCCATGAGTGTCCCAGCCTGCTGCTCTCTGGGTCTAAAGGCACACTCAGGGTATATGACTGATTTTTAGTGCCTTCGGGAGGCAGAAAGACACCGAAGAAATGAACGTTCGCACATAGGGTAAGGTGAAGAGTATCAGGCCTATCGAGTGGGCAGTGTGATAGAATTCATTCAAGCATGCACTCAAAAGTGCATGCATGGGACAAATCATCCCAGAGGAAGAAGGCCATGCAAATCCTACATCTCCATGGTGACCAATAATCTCTTCCTTGCACTCTTATATAGCTCACATGTGGACTAAAGTGAACCAGGAAAGGCTAAGAGGTGTCCCTCAGATCAGATTGCTCTGTAGCCTCTTCTGTACACATAACCCAACATATGGACAATGAGTGGGTAAATAGCATGGAAGTAGAGAGGTCCAGAGAGGTAATCCCACAACAAACTACCCACGGAAGCTCAGGACAAAGATGCCAAGCAGCGCGTGCCTCAGAGCCTGACTCTGAGCTGAGCGAGTCCCATTCCCTCCCATTGAACTCAGGAAGTTCTTCGTTGTGTGAAAAATTACAGCAGGCAAGCACATAAGAGTATGGGCACTGCCTATGAAAGCAGGGCAGTAGCTCCTGACCCAGAAGTCAGAGGCTTGCCTCTGACTGGGTGCTCCTTTGCTATCTAGCAAGGGTTTGCCGATTTAGCAGATTGCATCTGTCTTGTGATGCCTGTGGCCAGGAGTCTCCCACAGCCACCTAATGTATAAGTTCAGCAAGATGCTTTGATCTTCCGAACCCATCGCCATCACCAGGGAGATGTCCTGGGAGGCCTTTGGGGGCCCCAAGAAACAGTGTTCATGGCCCTAACATGCCTCCTTTCCTACTTCCTCCTTGAGGACATTTCTCCCTTTTCTTCCTCTGGTTGTTTCTGGAACAAGGGGTCAGTTAGGAATGGGTGTGGTCAGCTGGCAATCTCACTTTTAGAGACACTCTCATGGCTCCTTGAGTTACCCATTAGCCCTATTTCACAGACATCGCCAGCATTCCACCTATTTCTGGCCTGAGTGGGGCCAGTGCACAGACCCTACTCCACTCCCTGAGGGCAGTGGCTAGAGACCTTTATGGTGCCAGGAACAAACTGACCTTTCCTTCTATCCCAGAATGGAACATCTAGTGAACTGAGAACTTGGGGCAGCCTAGAAATAAGAAAGCAGCTGGTCTCAAACTTTCTCCAACTACAATAGCCTGGTGGTCCTTCTCAATTCACCCAGATGAAGGCAGGTTAACAACATTAACATTAATAGATGGTTAACAGGTGATGACATTAACACTATGTTAAGGCATGCATACATCTAAGCCATGGTGGAAAGTCAGGGGACATAAACGTTGTCTTGTCAACAGTCTTCACTGTGTATAGAAAAGGTGGCCTTGCAACATTGTGTGTGTTCTCATCAATGTGTGCCACCCATGAACAGTGCTGAAGGCCTGTGTGGGCACACACACAGCATGCCCCGCTCTTCCATGGGTAGCCAAGGTAGCCATACAGGAAGGTGATTCCATAGTGTAGAGCTCCTATAGCAAGAGTTATGTGGAAAATTTCTCTACATCAAAACACTCCATCCGGAGGGATGCTCTCTATGCTCAGGAGGTTCACATTGGGGGCTCCCTAAAACACAGAAAAGGAGTAGCTTGGAGTCTCAGGGAGTCCCTGAAACTGACCTGAAGCAGAAAGTCTTGCTCTCCACAGGTTCTGTCGACTGTAAAGATGGCTGAGGAAACTCACACCGGCTGAGCTGCCCAGAAGAGACTCTTCCACCGCACTTCTGTCTGTAAGTCATGCAATTATCACCCAGGCTGAGGCAGGCCTCTGGTGAGGCAGCTCCTGCTCTGCTAAGCAACCTTTCACCCATACTCCTGTGAATAACCCATTAACCCATGTTCACCAGCTTGGGCTTTAGTGGTATCATTACTTTGGTCTACCATTTAATCCCTTTCTGAAGTGAATAGAAGTTTATTGACGTCACCCCAGACATAGTGTCACCTAACACAGGCTTGGAAGCTGACCTGGGCACTTAGCCCTGGTGCCAGAAGATCTCTCTATAGAGAAGTAAGTCTCTTCTTAAAAACAATCCACAATAGGATGTCCTCCCCTCGGTCCCAGTTTCCTGGTAAGGGAAGGCTTTCATGGGCAAGTACTCTGGTGCCTCACATTTGACTATGTCCCCTGGTGGGGGAGATCTAGTGGCACTCAGAGGAAGGACAGCAGGTCACTGAGAAGAGACTTGATACCCTATGAGCATATACAGAGGGAGGTAATCCCTCTCAGGAACAGTCATAGGGGAGGGGAATAAGGGGAAAATGGGAGGGAGGGGAGAATGGGTGGATAGAAGGGATGGGCTAACCATAGAGATGTAACAAGAATAAATTAATTAAAAATAAATTAATTAATTTTAAAAAATCCACAATTTGGCATTTGCGCTTGGGACTTGCTGTGTACTGGACTATATGCTCCCTCAAGACATATTCTACTATTATTCCTGGAACCTAGGATAGAATTCTGTACCTGGTGGCTTTGTAAAGAGGACACAGAAGTAATCTCAAGGTCCAGGACACCTTGCTTCCAGAACTCCAGAAAGGCATGTCTTTCTTTACACCATCAGGATCCTAGTCACCATGCCTGCATCCTAGGGGTGGTTTCCAGCAACCAGCAGTGTGGGGCAGGGTTGCGTTGTGTTGCCTCTTTTACTACTGTAGGGCGGAATGGGGCTCTGCTTTCCGTCTTGCACCAGCGGCCAAGCCTGGCACATCCTACCTCTCTTTCACTGTCAGTTCCCAAACTAACATTCATGTGTCCTAGAGACAAGGAGGCATCTTCATCTGGATAAATAGAGGAGTCAAACACAGTGGTGATGGCCCTTAAATCAGTGGGGCATGCCATATCCCCACTTTGTGGAGGAACCTCCTTGCTTTGGGAGTAAAACACTCGGATGCCCTCCACTTTAACCTACCACCCCTACAGTGGCTCAGTGGGAAAAGAGTAGCAGTTGAAAGCTACTGGCACAGATGCTCCACCAACTGGCCTTGTCCCCACAGAAGCTCTGGGGTTACCTCCCTCCCTCAGGAGCAGGTCCTACTTCATCCCTTGTTTCCTAGATAACAGAGCTGCTGACTCAGCTGTGAGGGGACACAGGAATTCTGAGAACACCGCCACTTCCTTTCAGCCAGTAGGGTTAGATGGAGTGCCAGCAGGGCGGCAGGGTCAGGATGAGATGGTCCTGGGACAGGGCTGAGAGCTGAGCGTGTTGTCCTAGCAGCGAGACTGTCCACATCGCCATCCATCTTCATTCCTGCAACTGGCCTCTGGATCTGCAAAGAGAGTGTTGCTAAGACACATGGGCAAATCAAGGCAAATTTGAGGCCTGGTCACTCCAGCAGAGGGCCCATTGTTCTCCATGCTGTAACTGGTGATCTGAAGGCTATAAAAACCTGTGGGCAGTTGAAAGGCCTGGGAAATTGAAAGGGGAGCCCTTCAGATAGCTTCTGTGAACCGCTGTAACTTTCACCCTCCCATGAACCGCAGTTTATGGAAAGACCCAATGACAGCCTCTTGTTCCCACCTCCAGAGGGGGAGAGCCAAAAGAGAAGGCAAAATCAAGACTGAAGAGAATTAATGAGCCTTTACATATTGTCCTGTTTCCTTTGTTGTTTTTTTAAAAAAAATCTGGATGACAAGAAGAAGTGAGCGGAGGATGGGCAGCAGCATTGATGTCAGGCCGTAAATCCCACAAAACATTAACTTCATTACATGGTAATTACTGCCTGCAATGTCGGCATTTCCACCTCCCCATCCTTCACCCTCCAGCAGGAAGCAGCACGTCTGCTCCTGGTCCAGGTCGCATGCTGGAGAAGGTCCCAGCTAGTGCAAGACAATGAACTAACTAAAGCTTCCTCTATAGTGGCAAGGGTTAGGGGTGGAGGACCCACTAGGGGTATCTCACGTGGGACATGACACCTGTGGAAGCACTTGGGATAAGAATTGTGTGGGCACTTTTTTCTTGTCCACGTGTGCCTTTTTTTCAGCTATATCCACAGCCATGCTTTGGGGATTGTCTTGTCAAATTTCCAGACTTAAAGAATTGTGATTTCTTTTTACCTGGACTCTGTAAGAAGTTTCCAAAAGCTACATTTAGGTTTTATTCTGTTGCCGTGATAGAAGTTTAAAATGGTCACGGTGAATGAAAAATCAGCAAGTATTTCTCTGCAGGGAGCCCCTGGTGCATGTTGGTGCTGCTGGCCAGCTTGGAGTGGGAAGAACAGCACCCATGGCTGTGAGCGCTAGGTTTCCTGGGAGGAGCTGTGCTCTGCAGAAAGAGATGGCTGTTGAGGATGAGACAAGCTTTTTATGGCAGAGGAGAGTAACTGAGAACAGGCTGCATGTGCCTGAGCTGCAATTTAATCCCTAAAGCAAGTCAGTTCTCATCCGAGTTTTAAACTATAAGCTCAAAGCAATGCATGTTTTCAGATGCCCAGTTGGAGACAGGACTTATTTTAGACCCCCATAAGTGCTAGTCTAAGTCAGAGCCACGCATGTGTCTGTAGTGCCAGGAATATGGCCTCTCTTCCTTTCACAATAAAACCCATAGCCTCTTCCTTGTCCCCTAAGCACTCTGTTTGCCAGGAGCCAGGTAGGTGCTGTTCTCACTCCTCCCAGAACATAGCCTCCCCCACCCCCGCCAGGTCTCCTTTAGCTAGCTGGTGTATGGGAAGGGCCACTGACCAGTGGAGTCTCAGGTGGAAGGAAAAACTTGCAAGGCTGCACTGGCCCAAGGCTAGGGGCAGCAGGGCTGAGCCTGTATCCTTGTAAGCTCAAAGGTAGAATCCACAGAAAGAGCAGCTTGTGCATTATGCCCTTGGGGCAAACCTGCCTGGAAAGAGATTCCAGTAGATTTCAGAGGCACCGAAGGTGCCAAGAGCCCAGGAAACCTCTTTGCTTCCTACTTGCTGCCAACTCTGCAGCTCCCTCAAGCCCTGCTGCGTAGGTTCCTTGCACACATGGGCAGGACACGCTGGAGTTGGAGAGGACCCTGCTTTTCAAGTGCCCTTGTGGTCTGAACAGGAAGAGCACAGCACTCCCTGGAGGGTGTGAGCACAGCCACCTGGAGAAGACAAAGGTCAAAGGTGAGAACTATCAGACACAAAGAGTACACTGCCCTGGTCCTTTGCATGTTTTCAATGCAAGGTCTGTTCTTTCACCAATTTGACAAGTGTTTATTCTGCGCTCCAGAAAGCACAATGCATGATCCACGACGCAAGAGTAGATCAGAGGAGAAAATAATTTCCTCTTATAGAGGGGCAAGAAAAGCCAAGCAGGACAGGCATTTGATTTGCTTGCCTTTCAAATCTTTATTTTTATTTTAACTTAGATTTTTTAAAAAAGGAAAATTGTCACATTTGTTGAGATCGGACACTGTAAAACTTCCTTTGTTTTTCTCCCATTTCAGCCGTGAGTGACAAGCCATATTCTTTCCACAGGCTACTGAGTTTTTACTAAATGTTTGGAAAATGAATGAACACATTAATGAATGACTTAGCTTTATCGTGTGAGAAAAAGTGCATTTATGAAAATGAGCAAACCAATTAGTCTCAACACACTGTGGCTGCGTCCCCATTACGAAGACTGGATTGCAATAAAACCATCTGCAGTCCATCCAATTGCCTATTTTAACCACTGATTGGTTTGCCTTAAATCCGCTGATTGCTTTTCAAATGGCTGTGTTTTTATTCCACCAGAATTCGCTTTAACTTTATGTGGATCGACAGCTCATTTACTACCTCAGGCAGGCCTGGCATTGGATTTCCAGTCTTGCTCTACTGCAGGAGGCCCACCCAGGACAGGAACACACCTTCATGGTCACAGCTTTGCCTGGGGCAGGAGCATAGTCAGCTGTCCCACCAGCCTGCAGGTGTCCTTGCTCCTTTCAGACATGGAAGACTAAGAAGCCATGTGACTCCTCGAGGCTTGAAACATGCAAGGCTGCCCTCTAATTCATTGGCATGGGCTCCTGACACTGGTGTGTTTCAAAAAGTAACAATGAGAAGGGAGCAATGCCTTATTCATTTCTGAACATGAGACACCAGTCTCACTGGGAGCCCAGTGCAAAATGGCTTATAAGCACATCAGTATGGACAAAGAGGAACCTGGGCATCTAGACAAGTGTCAAAGTTCATATTAACGTCAATTGACCCAGACCTTGGGCTTCTGAGGTTTGTAGTGGCTGATATGTAGGACTCTCTACTTCAGGGCAGACATAGGGACCACTAGGAGGAGTTGGCCATACACATCTCAGCTGGACTTGTACTGTCCCTCATCCCAGCATCTAAGGTCTCTGAGATCAGATATGATTGGGTTGTAAAGTGACAAGTCAAGGAAAGAGACATCCTTGTCTCTTCCTCTCCCGCATCCTGTCCTCTGGATTGCCCCAGCGAGAATGCAGTGACTTCCCAAATTAGCAGTAAAATGCTGATGTCTTAAACAATTGTATCCTAACTTACTCCAAAATGCACAGACCGGGTGGATACACACAGACTCATCTAACAAGGTGCACTAGAGCTCTATGAACTGTATGAGCTGACGACCCAGAGCCTCACCTGAGATGATCTGTTCTCCTGAACAGAGTCACTATTGGCCACAGGACCATGCTACTGATGAGTGTGGCACACATGCTGAAGTATGCTCTCTGTGAGTGGCCAACAGGACTCAGCACCTAGAGCTTTATTTTGTCATTGCACGGTTATAATACAAAGTGACAAAGTTATATATCACAATTATAAACATAACCACAGTCCATAATTCAACATCTCATGGTGGTATACTTAAGGTAAAACAGAATATGCACATCCATCAGAAGACTGCAGTTCAAATCTGTAATTCATGGCATAATAATGTAGTATGTCTTCCCAAATGAAAACTATATGCATTCATTTGGCAAATCTGCTTTCCGTTTATTATGCACTTTATTCTGAGGAAGTGCATACTCATACATGCATCTGTAGGAGGCAGTTTCTCCACATAGAAAACTTAGTATGCAGAATGACGCTAGGGTTTTATGAAAAGTATAATGTTCTGTGTTCCCTCAGTTTTGTGAGTGCTCAGTATTCAGCATGCAGAAGAAAATGCAATCAGTCTATGTCTGAGAGGTTGAAGTTCCATTTGGTCCTGATGAGAATATGTGTGTGTGCATGCATGTGGGGGGTGTTATAGGGGTGTATGTGTGCATTACATTTGCCTGAGAATGTGGAGGCTTACATGCATCCACACATACATGTGTATGAGGGTGCTGTATGTAAGTGTATACATGTCGGGGGGGGTGCTTGTGTATGCATATGATGTATGTGAGACCAGGAAACCACAACAGGCAAGGAAGTAGGGTGAGATGCCCAATGGATGTCACAGATACTGTGCCTCCTGCAGAGGTCAAGTCAAGAGAAATAAAGCATCACATAGAAGCTGCATTGTGATCATCGCTGAAGGTGACACTGTTTGCTTCAAGCACTTTCTCATAATCTGGGACCTCCAGCTTTTCCTCTGTAGATGAGGCTCCGATCAGCTCCTTTCAGCCTCTGAAGTGAAATGTGCTCCCTCAAGGGCATCAATACAAACAGGGAAAGAGTTTAAACAAAGGTGGAAAGTGCACATGGGCCTCGAATCATAATGTCATGATGCAGGAGAAAAGGCTGCAGTGTCAACTGCTAGATTAAAGATGTGAATGAATGACAAGGTCACCCCAACAGCCCTCCTCTGCCAGCTCCTAATCCCATTGGGACTGACTGGTTCCCACAGGACTGCACATACCAGAACCTGGCAAATGGTCACTGAATGAACAACATGCAAGTGACTTCCTGCCCTTGGCCAGCCCCTTCCTGTAGATAATAGTCCTGGAGACTAGAGACTGAGAGGTCCCAATGTCCTGTCCTTACACCAGGACTAGGGTCTACCAGAAGCTGGAAACTCTTCCAATTAGCCACAGGCAGTTTCTACTTTGGAAATGAACCTTAGTTTCTTCTGACTTCCTCTTCCTTCAAACCTTCAAAATGGGAATTGAAGAGATACCTGCCTTTCTGCCACCATTTTGGTAGCACAGTCTACTCCCTCATGCATTCTGGGAGTGCCAGTATATTATTCTAAAGGTGTTTATTGTACCCCTGACCACCCTTGGGGCTTTGAATGACTTCTACTCTGTGTGTACACTCCTGTCTTCTTCTGGGAGGGTGCAGATTAGGGGTGTGGCCAAGGCATGGTGTGCTGTCATTGCTGAAGGGAGAGCCATTAGTTCACCTACCTGCTGAAGCTCCTTAAGTCCTGCCTCTGACCAATCAACTACATGTCTCCATCATAGTCTCTCAGGAATGTGGACATACATTCTCAAAAGATGCAGAAAGCAATGTCAGCAATGATGTTCTCTGTCATTAGCCCAGGTAAACAAAATTCAGGCAGCCGTGATGCATGATGCAAGTAGAATACTGTGTAGCAATGAAATTCTGATAGTGGAATACTGTGTAGCAATGAAATAACAGTGAGCCACTTATGCCTAGTGTCTCTCTCTCTCTCTCTCTCTCTCTCTCTCTCTCTCTCTCTCTCTCT
>OU015749.1:34038145-34048729 GCA_907169655.1 Acomys percivali | reverse complement strand
TCTCTCTCTCTCTCTCTCTCTCTCTCTCTCTCTCTCTCTCTCTCTCTGTGTGTGTGTGTGTGTGTGTGTGTGTGTATGTGTGTGTGTGTGTGTGTAAGCATGACAGAAGCCAGGCTTCACATTCATTAGATAAAAAACAGGCAGTATGATATGACCTTGATTGATCATATTGACTGTGTTTACTAGAAGGGGTCTCATGACCACAGGTGGCTCAGGAAGGCAGCTGTGAGTCTGTCATGGTCTCCATCACTCTGTTCAAACTTTTAAAAAAGTGCACAGTTCCATATACTTCAGGTGTGGGCCTGTTCTGTATGTGATCTGTGTGTGCTACACACAGGAAGGGAGCCAGAGTGCATATACTACCCACAGGAAGTGAGTCAAAAGGTAAATCGAAGACTCATTCAGGAACCTCTCCTTCACACCCATTTGCTGATCCTTCTGAACCTCCACTAAAACGTTCTCACTGGTTCTCGCACCTGTGACACGCACAGTTTGACCTCCAGACACCCATGTCAATAAGTGACCCAGGAAAAGAGCAGATGGCTGTGGTAGTCTCTGGGCCTAACTCTCACACAAAGTCAGCAGCCCTATTTGGGCTGCCCCAGGCAGACATGTGGGGTTTGAAGTGAAGAATTCATTGCCTTTTAAACACAAGGGCCCACAGTGGCTTAACTGATGGATTTTTCAAGTTAATTTTCTTAACACGGATGTAAAGTGGTGTAGGGCATGTAGCCTTTAACATTTGTTATTAGTGAAATTCAATAAAACTTTAAAAAGTCTCAAGGTTTATTACCACATCATGCATTTCCAGGAATCACACTTCTTCTGGGCTCCGTGTTAAATGGGAGGTATTACAGTTTTGTTTTGTTTTGGCAAGTGTGAGAGAATTTCTTCGCCTGTTTTCAGTTGCACCAACCAATAGAAGCATTTCTTTTCCTGGTTCAAAAAGCACTTTTGAGGACTTGTAACACAATTAGCTTGTTCCAAAACTCTGACTTGGCACATGAAGACCATCTAACTCAGAGTTGAGCCCAGGCTGCTGTAGATGCTTTTGCAGCCAAGTCCATTTGCCTATGGCTGACCATGATGCCACATGTGGGGCCAGAGGAGCAGTCACCTGCTCCGAAGTATGAAAGACCAAGTAGCAGATTCACAGAGCCAGCGACACTTTCTAATCACACCTTAAGTAGCTGGACCAAAGCCAGACTCATCTATTTCTCGTAAGACCTGAAATTTTTATTTTATCATAACTCAAGTCTTCAGCTTTTATTTAGAAGATAAAGATAGAGCTGTCTATGTCTTTTGCCATCAAACAGTCAGAAAAGGTAAAATATGGGCTCATTGACTACAGCTTGGCTTTCTGGCAATAGGTTTCCATCGCCCTAAAAGGTCTTAAAATCGAGATGAGTGAGCAATGAGGAGCACTCACAGATGGGGGCTCTGGAGGTGATCATTCCACACTCAGACTTTCCTCAGGGACCACATAACAAAAAACAGCACCACTGTGAGTACTCAGACATCCAGCATGCGTGACAACTGTATCCCAACATCTAATATGACTGACAACTGTACCCCGATATCCAGCATGCCTCGCAACTATATCTGACATCCATCATGGCTGACAACTGTACCCCGATATCCAGCATGCCTCGCTACTATATATGACATCCATCATGGCTGACAACTGTATCTCGACATCCACCTTGCCTCACAACTGTACCCTGGCATCTAGCATTCCTGACAACTGTACCATGAAATCCAGCATTCCTGATAACTGTACCACAACATCCAACATTTCTGACAACTGTACCCTGATATTCAGCATGCCTGACAACTGTACCTCTACATCTACCATGCCTCACAACTGTACCCAGACATTCAGCATTCCTCACAACTATATACGGATATCTAGCATGCCTGACAACTGTACCCCAATATCCAACATACCCGACAACTGTACCTCAACATCCACCATACCTGACAACTGTACCTCGACATCCAGCATGCCTGACAACTGTACCCTGACATCTACCATGCCTCAAAACTGTACCCCGACATCCACCATGCCTCACAACTATACCCTGACATCCACCATGCCTCACAACTATACCCCGACATCCACTATGACTGACAACTGCAACCTGATATCCACCATGACTTACAACTATATCCCGACATCCACCATGCCTGAAAACTGTAACCCGACATCCAGCATGCGTGACAACTGTATCCTGGCCCCAGCATGCCTGACAACTGTACACCAATAAACACTATGCCTGACAACTATACCCTAACATCCACTAAGCCTAACAACTATAACCCGACATCCAGCATGCCTAACAATGGTGGCTATCCCGGCTTTGCCTATGTGGATTCTGCTCACTGCTTTCCAGGATGATGGTCAGAAATCAAGAGTCCTGCCAAGGAGCAAATTAGGAAGGGGCAAGCAGCTGCTGAGGTGCGGGTGATGTTCATGGAGGGTTAAGTGGGGACTTAGAGGGCCCCACTGATACTTCACTTATTCAGAACACTTTTTAAAACTTTAATTTTTCATGTATGCAAATTTTGTGCACAGAGCATACATCCTCTCCTTAATTTTTTCATCAAGCGTCTTTCTGTTACTTCCTTTTGTCTCCTAGACAATTTTGTGTGTCTAAAATATCAAGGAACTGCAAGTGAGAGAAAGCTGACTGTGTTTGTTCTCTCTGAGATTGGCAAGTGAATACCACAATAACGATCGTTATATTAAGTGCATCAGTGCAAGACCAACTTTAAAGGATGCCAGGAACATAGCCCCTAACCTGTTATCCACTCCATCTGGTCAGCTGCTTTGGGAAGGGGACTGTCCTTGCTCCTCATTTCCAGCAGAGTAGAGGGATCACCCATCAGGGACAGAATTCACTGGATGGAGTCACTTCTAGGTGGGAAGCCCACAGGTGGTTTTGCACAGTTGAATGTGAGGGTGTGTATTACATGCCTGTGATGCTGCTGCATGCACATTCCAGGGGTGGAATGCCTCCTAGGAGGTCGTGACTAAAGTCAGCTTTCCACTCTGGTGACACCGTGTGACATATGGGGACAGCATCACCACTGCAGCTGTTGACCGTGCTCTGGCTGGCCTTTGCACAATGCTGATATCCTAACAGAAGATCAACTTTGGTCTCCTGCCTTAAGAAAATGTTGGATGTAATGGGATGATAACGTTCAGTAGGGATCTAGCCACCTTCAAAGCACCACACAGCAGTCAGCCCATTGGACCTAGGCTCTGACACAGGGATGCTCTACCGCCACGATTCTACTCTGCAGACAAGGAGGCTATCTACACCAATGCTGTAAAGAACCCAAGATGCTCTCTTAACCTGAGTCTCCTGCTGCATTGCCTGACTCCTGCTGGGGTGGTGGTGGTGGTGGCAGCAGGGTACTCAGGTTGGAGCCTATCTAAATCCTCCAGGAATTTATAATCAGATTCACATGAGTGATGCAGGAACTAAGAGGAGGAGGGGTGCATGCAGGTCAAAGCCTGCTACAGGAGCAGTGAGCAGGTCCCATTCCACTTAACTGAATGCTATTTAGTTGCTTCTGAGATGTGGCCCTTATTTTGTGTTCTTTGACCTTTAAACAGAGTATCTGCTAGACTTGGAGGCTGCAATGTTCTCTTATTTCCAATAATAGGGACTTTAAGAATAAAGCACCTCGTTTTTAATAGCTGAATAGTATTCCATAGTGTATGTGTACCACAGGTTCTTTATCCATTCTTCTATTGAGGGACACTTAGGCTGTTTCCAGGTTCTAGCTATTATGAATAAGGGTGCTATGAACGTGGTAGAGCAATTGTTCTTGTTGTGTGCTGGAGCATCTTCTGGGTATATTCCAAGGAGTGGAATAGCTGGGTCTTGAGGAAGCCTTATTCCCAGTTTTCTGAGAAAGCACCAGATAGATTTCTAAAGTGGCTGTACTAGTTTGCATTCCCACCAGCAATAAAGGAGTGTTCCTCTGTCTCCACATCCTCGCCAGCATGTGGTGTCGCTTGAATTTTTTATCTTAGACATTTTGATGGAATCTCAGAGTTGTTTTGATTTGCATTTCCCTGATGACTAAGGAGGTTGAGCATTTCTTTAAGTATTTCTCAGCCATTTGATATTCCTCTGTTGAGAATTCTTTGCTTAGTTCTGAGCCCCATTTCTCAATTCCCAAAATTTGTGGACAAATGGACTGAACTAGAAATGGTCATAATGA
This sequence comes from Acomys percivali, assembly GCA_907169655.1. Taxonomy (NCBI): domain Eukaryota; kingdom Metazoa; phylum Chordata; class Mammalia; order Rodentia; family Muridae; genus Acomys; species Acomys percivali. The sequence continues at coordinate 34,044,493 of OU015749.1, read as the reverse complement.
GTGAGTTCACCCAAAAGCAGAAAGAGTCAAATGGTATATACTCACTTATATCTGGACACTAGCCCAAGGGGCATGTCCCATGAAAGTCATCACTTGCCAGGAAAGTGGGACAGAGGGGAGGACATCCTACTGGGACTCTAGATGAGAGAAGCATGGGAGAATGGGGAAATAGAAGGATCCAGAGGGTCCTAGAAAACTACAAAACATTATGATGGGCGGATCTGGGCCCAGGGGTCCCGTTCAAACTGTGACACCAGCCAAGAACAATACGTGCAGTAAACTTCGAACCCCTACCCAGATCTAGCCAATGGACAGGACATTCTTTACAGTTAAGTGGAGAGGGGTGATTGACTTTCACACGAACTCTGGTGCCCCATATTTGACCACGATCCCTGGATGGGGAGGCCTGGTGGCACTCAGAGGAAGGATAGCAGGCTACCAAGAAGAGACATGATACCCTATGAGCATATACAGGGGGAGGAGATACCCCTCAGTCACAGTCATAGGGGAGGGGAGTAAGGGGAAAATGGGAGGGAGGGAGGAATGGGAGGATAGAAGGGATGGGATAACAATTTAGATATAATAGGAATAAATTAATAAAATATATTTTAAAAAATAAAGAGTAAAGCACCTCACGACCTTGATTGTGGGCCTCCTATTGGGGGAACTAGCTGGCAGAGACTTCCAGCCAGAGAAATTAAAGATGGGCTTCACAGGTCTACTATAAATTCCTGTGTTTGACAGGAAACATCAGGTTATCCACTGAGCAAGTGTCCATTGAGTGGATGGGCTGTGGACACATCTGCCAAGGGCTTGGAAAGGCTTGGGTCAGGCTGTCAAGATCGCAGAAGGTTCTCTCTTCTTGAGCCTACAGGGTTCCATGGAGGTCCTCCCCTTGCCCCTTGGTGACCCAGACCTGACGAGATCCCATCCCTTCTGCTCTGAACTCACTGAGTATGCACCCTCCTCTGGCTCACAGAGGAGCTTGCCATGGTTTCCAAGGGGCTGTCTTCAGTATAAGATACTGAGAACATCATTAGTCATGGAGAATCTAGGGATATTGCTGGGCAAGACTTCTCTACTGGGAACGAAACTATGTTCCTAAGAAGTGCCCTAGCTGGGCACTGCAATGTGGGCATGCTCTTGGCAGACCATCTACCATACCCAGTTAGGCTCTGGGATTGGCCTCTACATGCATCCTATGGCCACATTCTCCAAGGAGTATGCACCATCATTGCCTCCCCAGTGGTTACAGTTTAGATATAAAGTAGCCCCCAAGGTTCTTGCCTTTGTTGTTGGTAGCTTACCCCAGCTGCTGGAATCCTAGCACTGACAAATAAATGGGCTATTAGAAAGTGGAACCTGGCTTCAGAAAGTAGGCCTCTGTGTCTATGACTGTGAAAGGTCTATCTTGTTCCCCCAAGACCCACTTCCTCTCCATCCCCCATTCTCTCTTCCATATATATGACTACACCAGACTATACTCTTTGAAACTGTGAACCAAAATAAGCCCTTCATCAGTGTTTTTCAGGGTGATGGAAAGCTTCAGCTGGTGCCTGGGATTCTCTGGCCAGAGGTTTCTCATGCCCATGTGCCTGCAATTTGGAAAGGCTCACTGCTGTTCAATCCACTGTCAATTAACAGGACCATGCAGAACTGCTTACACAGCCTACCCCTCAGTCAGGCACTGGCTGGTACAGCTTGTCTCCCTTTCCACCCTACCCACCAAGGGACTTTACAGTGGAAGGATGCAGAGGAGTAAAACCTGCCCTATGTGTGTTCTGTAGGAGACACCGTGGCATCCTGCCAAACTTGTTTTCTTCCAATACAGCCTTGCTCTAAATAAATAGTCTGCTCTGCATCCCTGGTCATTTCAACATATTCTTCTCTCTTGATGCCAGTCACCAGTGTGTGGATGTAGCCCAGTCAGCTTAATGAGAAAAGAAAATACAAGCTCTGCCACATAACCAAAGCCCAAGCTCCATGTTCAGATTCCCAGAGTGGAGTCTTGGGCCAACCTCCTGTCAGAGGCGATGAGATAATTAGGGTTCTCACAGAGCTGGGACACATCAGCACACACAGCCCTGTTATTAAGTGTTGTGAAGGATTGTCAGGCCTGCAGCATTAAGAAGATGAAATCAATCAGTCAGGCCTACTTCAACTCACATGCTGGTTGCAGGATACATTGGCACTCTGCTGAAGACTTCTGAATTCTTTGCGTGTTCCTGAGTGTATGTGCCTTTGTGTACCTAGATACCCTTGTAGATCTGTGGGTGTTTTCTTGCCTGTCTGCACACAGGTCATGAGTGTTTCTATGGTAGCACACAAAAGCATCTATCCCTATATGTAGATGTGTAAAGCTGATGAAGTTCAGAGAAGTCCCAAAGATGACAATGTGGCTGCTCTGCTTTTCTCATGAGGTGGTCTAAATGAGAAATGTTCCCTGTAAGCTCATGTATTTAAACACTTGATCCCTATTTATGAAACTGTTGAGGGAGGGTATGAGATTTTTAAGGAGAGGAAGGCTTGCAGAAGGAGATACATCACTATGTTTGATTAACCAGATCAGCCAGAATTTTCCTGAAAGCTTTTGCAGTGCCAGTCTGTCCTTGACTGAGCCAGTAGGCCCAACACAACAACCTGCTTGTTACCCTTCCAGGAAATCTGGTGAATAACGGAGTTTATAGCCTCACACTGCTTCTTATTCTTTCTCTCTGCTTCCTGTTTGTTGATAAGGATGTGACCAGCCAGCTTCCTGGGCCTGCCACCATGCCTTCCTTGTCATGAGGACTCTCTGTTAGGAACTATAAAATATAATAAACCCTTTCTTCCTTTGGTTGCTTCTAGTCATGATATTTTATCACAGCAACAAAAAAGTAGCTAAGACAGAAATTAGTATCAGGAGTGGGGTGTTGAAATAAAAAGGTGAATATGTTGTAGTTTGGAAGAATATGGAAGATTTTGAGAGTTTGCACTAGGAAAAAACATTGGATGCTATAAGAAGAGCTTAAAGGAGATTCTACTAGGAACTTGGTAGATAGCAATTTGGATAATGACAGCCTGGTTCATGAGGTTTGATGGGAGGGGAGAAATATTACATTTATAACTGAGCTACAGGCCAGTCACATGATATATTGGCAAATAATCTACATGCATTAGGCTCGGCATCATGATCATTTGCATGTGGCTAAATTTAAAAGTAATGGTCTAATTACTTTGATGGAGAAAATTTATAGGAACTATAACTTTGAGTTTGGGGCATGGTTACTACTGATACTCTTATGTAAGTCTGCAGTGAAAAAGAGCAGCAAGAAAAGCAGAAAATACAAAATATGCAACTTAGAAAGGAAAAAAAAGCTAAGTTACAAAAATGTCATGCTGAAAAGGAGACTGGAATTGTTAAGGGATTAACGCCATTAAAGGGACGCCTCCTCCTCTGCACTGGACAAAAGCTGCCAGATCCCACTCAATTAAGTCTCTAACTTGTAAAGTGAGTGTATGGATTCTTGCTCCTGAAAATCAATTGCTTGTGCATTCACAGGCTGATGGTAATGAGGTCCAAGGAGACAAGAGTCCACCCATAGCTGCCAGCAGAATGTGGCAGTGTCATCCACATGGCTCTTGCTTTGGAAGTATGAAAGATACAAGATTAAGGAGGCTGTAGAGTCTTCCTTGTTGGCTTTATAGAGCCATGAAGGTCAGGTAATGTGTATAATAGTTGGCATTCCTGTAAGGAGGTCCTAAGATGTCACTGCATGAAACTGTAAAGCTAAAGCCTTGTTGGCATTGGGGACCATACGATAGCAAAGATGTCTGAGCTTTGAGATATCTGCAAAAACAAGCTGCATACAGAGAGGGGAACCAAGGGAGAAATGTGTGTTATAGGAAGCAAGACTAGAGGGGTGGAGCATTACATCTTTTTAAACTAAAGTTCCAAATACCAGCAGAGAGTTGGAGGAAGTTGTGTTTGACCCATGGATGTTGTCATACTTTGGTCCAATATTTCCTCACTATGACCCAACTGCTCCATTTTAGCATGGTAGCATATACTCTGTGCCCTGTGACTCAATTGCTCCCTTTTGGAATGGCAGCATATATTCTGTATCATTGTACTTCCTGCTTTATGTTACAAGAGATTACAGTTAGGAGATTATCTTGAGTTTCAGTCTTTGGACTTTTGAGTGGTGTCCAAAAGGACTATGGGTATCTTAAAATTGTACTAAATACATTTCATATTATGAGATGGCCATGATTCTATAAGGTGCAGGGGCTGGATGTGGCGGCTTGAATAATAAATTTCTCCCATATGCTCATGTATTTGAGCATTTGGCCTTCAATTGTTGACATTGTTTGAGGGAGTCGATGGAACCCTTAGGAGATGGAGCCTTGCTGAAGGAAGTATGTCAATAGAGGTAGGTTCCAGGGGCTTGTAACCTCTACATATTTCCTGTTCTTGTTGCTAGAAGAACTTTTGGCGGATGAAATTTCATTCTGTGTGTTGGTTAAAATGTGATCAGCCAGTTTCCACTTCTTCCACCATTTCTATTGTGATGTGCTCTATTGTGTCCCTGCCCTGGGGACTCTCTCACTGTGGAAATGTGTGTTAAAACAAAGTCCCTTATCATTAAGTTCCTTCCGGACAGAAACAGAAAAGTAAAAGTAACTAATGCTCGAGATCGAGGCTCTGACCTCTGGAGACCATAGCCACTTCCGTTACTTGGAATAGTTTTCAGGCGAGTGAGCTGTCTGGCCTCAGCGTTTCTGTGTGGATGAGTGCTTGCAACTTCTGGGTCAGTTTTTAACATTTAGGGAAGATGTTCAGGGTCTAGACCCCAGGACACACTTGATGTCTCTTCTCACTGTCTATCAGATCCTAGGCTATGCCATTTGTATACAACATAATAAGACTATTTCACCTGCATATGGCCTGACTGACCTTGCCTGCCATCACTTCATCTGGGTGACCACAGTGAATGTTAACGTTCTCTAATGTGCAAGTTGATGGGCCAGTGTCATCTTGTCTATCCAGACGGCATCTGAATCAGGCAACAGATATGGAGCATCCTAGTGCTGGAAGGTGCACTTGTGCATGGAATGGGGGTCAAACTCCAGATCTAAGGCTCTAGTAAGATCCTCCAATGGATCATGCGGTCAGTTACACAACTCCCCATCCCACCCCATCTGCCAGCTCTCTTCCCATATACCTGTGGCAGCTTCAAGTCACCCCAAAACAGAGGTGAGTGTGACCTTACCAAGCAAAGGGTTTTTTTTTACAGATGTGGTGAAATGCAGAGTGTGGAAGGAAAGGGATCATCATTCATAACCAGGTGGGCTCAAAGTCCAATGACAAGTGCTTTCCTGACAGAGAAGAAACCAAAGAGAGCAAGGTCAAGTGGCATCTATGATAGAAAGAACACCAAGGCTCACAGAGCACCACTTGGTGGAGCTGGGTGCAGACAGGAAGGAACTTGCCTAGCCTTTGGACAGTGTTCTTCCTGCCCAGCCCACCTTCAGTGCAGACTCTGCACATGGACTTATATTGTTTCAAACTTTCTTTGATTGCTTTTTATACTCTCAAGAATCCAGCTCACCATCAACTGTTCCATCCCCCAACTGTGCCTCTCATGGCCAGGCAGGCACTACTATTAGACCCAGTTCCAACACAGTGCTGGGGCTCATGGCAATCCCCATGCCATCTGCTTGCCAGGAATCTCTTAATTCTGTAGACTTAGTGGCTTCTTGCTCTTTAGATCTCAAATTTTGGTTATGTGCTTCGTCCAGCAAGTTTTCTGTGATCTCAAGAAAAACATCACATTTCTTACACCTGAACTTTAAGGGTGTCCAGTTAAAAGTACCCACGGGGAAGGACAAGAGAGATGTCTGCTGTGAAGGGTGGAGGATGTGGGTAAATAAAAGTCAAGCATCCAGTTGCACACAGCCTGGCATTCATATCCACAGGAAATCCTGTTCCCTTCATGAATTTTAGCACTTGCTATCAGCAAATGTTTGCCTTGTACACCTATTTTGTATACCTATATATTTAGACTCAAGTAAACTTTTTTTTCAAAGAGGCTGCAAGTGAGTAAAGGTTGCAAAGCACTGCCATAGAACACACACAGAGAGTGAATTTCGGTGCATCTGGATAATTGTGAACACAGAATGCAAAGAACAGTAACATATAACATCTCCATGTTGATTTTTCCCTTCCATCTTAATTCAAGAACAGAGCGCCTAGAGGGTTTCTGCAAAGTGTATATATGCTTATGAAGGACTATGCATTCTATCATTTGTGTATCTGTGTGTGTGTGTGTGTGTGTGTGTGTGTGTGTGTGTGTGTGTGTGTGTGTG
>OU015749.1:34007156-34038135 GCA_907169655.1 Acomys percivali | reverse complement strand
GTGTGTGTGTGTGTGTGTGTGTGTGTGTGTGTGTGTGTGTGTGTGTGGTGTGCCTCAGAAGCCTCATCTAATATGAAAACTAAATGGGAAACCCAGCTAAATTAAAGCTAATCAGAGCTTCATCGGGGTACCCAGCACAGCGATAATATTCCAAGGCTCCATGCAATTAAATTCTTCAATTATTCTAAGTGTTATTATGCTAATTTAAAAGGCTAGGATTATTAGGAAAATGTATGAAGAATTATGCTCAGTTACAGCATTTTATTTATGTGAGTTCACATTAAATTATTTAAGGTATGGGAATTATGAGTTATTAGGATGTGGTTCCAGCCTGTGCCATCAGGGCAGCCAGTAAAGCTGAAAGAAGACAAACACCTTCAGTCCATCTTCCTACTAGGACTAACCTGCAATGTGAAGAGTAGTCTGCCCAGCTCCCTGAGAGAAGGCTCATTACCTATGCACATGGCTGTCCCCAAGCTACCTATGGCACCACCAGCAAGGCCTCTTGTCCCCAGATGAGCATCTGTCTTTTTTGCCGATGGACTGTCCTTTGCCTATTCTAATTAACTTGAAGCAGATCGAAGAATGAGCCGTGGCTTTGACAGATGGGGAAATGGAGGGTGTAAGACCTCAACCCCATCTTCACTGTCTGCAGAGCAGTCTGGTTCAACTGCCTTCCGAGACTTCCACCAATTTCCCACTGCTATTAAAAATAAAAAATAAATAAGTTAGCCTTAAGTCAGAACCACTGGGGCTGAATATATAAGGGCTTTTACACAGACTCTACCAACTTAGACTTTTCATAGTCTTGCTCCTCCAGCTTTTCCATCTGTAAATTCTTTCCATTCAATCCACTTTCCTCTTCTATCCCATCTCTTTTGTCTTCCCTCTCCCCTCGTCTTTATTTCTCATATTCTCTTTCCTTTAAAAAAAAATTTATGTCCCCTAGGATAATGCTGTCTATTTATTTATATTGGTCTATTTTATATTTAACCTTTAGTCAGAGACTAAAGGTTTTTAAAATGTTAAAAGAAGGTACAAGTCCTTCACAATTGTCTTCTCGCTCTTCAGTGTTCCCACCTATACCCAGTTACCTCAGTCCTCCACAGCCTGAACTACAACTGCACCCACCTGCCTCAGTTTCCACATTCTGACCTTCCTACACTCCACCTGCCTCAACTCAATTCCCCACCCCCTTGGTAGCTTTAATGTCTCAGAAACAGTCTTCAAAGTGCTCTATAAAGCAGAGAAGTCATTAACCTTCTCCTCTGAAGTCAAGGCTTTTGTCTCCTCTTCACTCTCAATTCTGCCACATATACCAGGCAGGCTCAGAGCACAACAAATCCCTCCACCACCACTTGCATACAGAAGTGTACATGCCTGAGGTGTTGGTGCTCAGCCAAGGAAGAGAAAGCTAAAGAAAGGCCTGCTGTAGAAAAGAAAGAGTGCCGCAACACTGCTGCCTTGCATTAAGGCCTGTCACCCACCAGCATTCTTAGAGATGAACAGCATCCCTGCCTTCTGAACACCCCATTTCACAGGCCCCCAGAACCCTCACAGGCCAGATATCTCTGCAGTTGCCAACATGGTGCTCTGGCATCATTAAAGCTCTCACCAGCCTCTGGACCAAAGTAACACTGCTCCATGCTGCAGCCACCATGTCCTGTCATGGAGATGCTGAGGCACCCAAACCTATACTGAGCAGCAGTGACAGGCTCCAGGCTCCTCCAGCAGCCTGCCTGATTTATTCATTGACCTTTCTTCATCCCTTCCCTCATCTCTCCCTCCATCTCTCCTGCAGGTGGAATCCGAACTGCACTGAGCTCCTGAGGCCATTCCCAAAGCTCCCGGCTCTCTCCTTTTCATTTGGATGGTGATAAAAATCGCAGCACACTTAATCTGCCCTGGCATCTGCTCGAGAGAGGACCCCTGCTTGTTTTGCGTGGTCTGACATGCCAGAGTTCCAAGGATTGTGTAAGTGCTTTCGGGCCCTGTTCTCTCTCTTCTGAGGCCCAGTCTTACAACACGAGGAACAAGATCCTGTGCTTTCGGTATGATCCAGCCAAGAATCTGAGACAAACATGTAGGTAGTTACAGATCTCATAGTGCAGATCTCTGGGCAGAAAGGATGGGTTCTCAGTGTGCCTGAACTCTATGTCACCTTCAGGCTGGACTCCAGGCCAACTTCACTTAAATGAAAACCTTTGGGTTTTTTTTTATTTTAATTTTATTTATTTAATTTTAAATTTATTCAGATTACAACTCAGTTTTTATCCCATCACTTGTATCCTCTCATTCCTCCCTCCCTCCCACTTTCACCCTAATTCCCCTCCCCTAGGTCTATGACCGAGGGGGTCCTCCTCCCCCACTATATGGCCATAGGCTAGCAAGTCTTATCTTGGTAGCCTGCTTATTCTTTCTTTGAGTGCCATCAGGCCTCTCCAACAAGGTGAGGTTGTCAAATATGGAGCACCAGAGTTCATGTCAAAGTCAACCCCTGCTTTTAACCCAGAAGCAGAAAGACTCACACGGTATATACTCACTTATAATTGGGCACTAGCCCAAAAGGCATGTCCCACAAATGTCTTCACTTGCCAGGAGATTGGGATAGATGTGAGGACATCCTACTGAGACTCTAGGTAAGAGAAATATAGGAGATGGGGAAATAGAAGGATCCAGAGGGCCCTAGAAACCTACAAGAAGAATATCGTGAGGGGTGGATCGGGGCCCAGGGGGGCTCTGCTCAAACTATTGCACTAACCAAGGACAATACAATAGTAAACATCGAACCCCTACTCTGATCTAGCCAATGAAAACTTTTGTAAAGTGGCCCATGATGTGAGTCTCTGTGGCCCCTGGTGCTGTGGTTAGCCACGTTACTGTCAGAACGACTCAAATAGAATGACGCCATGTTCCCTCCTCCCTTTCCTTCCTTTTGCCCCTCTCAGGTCTCTCCTCTCCAGCTCCTCCAGCATCTCCATCAATCTCAAGCTGATAAATCCTTTCTTCTTTTATTTGTATGTGTGTGTGTGTATGTGTGTGTGGGGGGGGGGTGTGTGGGTGTGTGTGTGTGTGCATACAAATCAAGGCTGACTACTCTCATTGAGCAACTACAAAGGGGTTAGTCCCCAGCAGTGGCTAACTCCCCTTCTCCCAGCTGTTGTTAGTCACCTCTTGCTTTTTTTCTCCCTAGCGGTGAGACCCCTTCAAACATTTCCCCTTCCACATTATCATGTCCATGGTTGGTGCTGTTGTCCTGGTCTTGCTTGTGTACCCGTTTCCAGGAATAACAGACTTTTGGATGTTCTGGCTCTTTAAAAAATTTTCCATCCGCTTTTCTTCCATGTTCCCTGAGCCATAGAGTCAGGAGCAGCGATGTAGATGCATCCATTGGGGCTCCCCACGATGCGTCAATCTCTCCATCATGTCCAGATGTGGTTTTCGGTGATGGTCTTAATTTGCTGTAAAGAGATGGTTCTTAGATGAGGTACTATGGCTATACCTCTGTGTGTGTAAGGATAAGAGTCACAATGCAGTGAGGAACTGCGCTGGTCTAGTGACATTCTGGGAGTAGATTCTTTTCTGAGATCCATGACCTCACTAGCTCTGAGAAGCTAGCTAGGCTAGCCTTTCTGTGCTAGGCATGGTTTCTTTCCTGGTGAGTGGGTGTCAACTCCAAATAGATAGCTGTTGGTTACACAGTTTTTATTTTCTTCCAGCTCACATAGTAGATTATATTTATATGCTTGTTGAGATTAGTATGTTGAAGTATTTTTATTTGTTTCTTTATATAAAGTTTCACTATAGCTCAGCCTGTCTTCAAACTCCAGATCTTTCCTTCCATCCTTCCAGGTGCTGTGACTGTAGGCATGTGCTACCATGCCTGGCTTGTTGAAATATCCTTGAATTCCTGGTTGATTCCCACATGATTATGATGAAGAATCTTTGAATTAGAAGTTAGGTGTGCTAGTTTCTGGTTGAATATTCAAAGCTCAATCCTAATTTCCTTTCTTTTGCTCTGATAAAACAGTATGGCCAAAAGCAACTTGGCAGAAAAGGGTTTGTTTGGCTCACAGGTTCATCAGGGAAGGAAGTCAGGACAGGAACTCAAACAGGAGCGTGAAGCAGAAACCATGTGAGAATGCTGCTGGCTCAGTCACTGATTCATGCTTCACTTGCTTTTTTAGACAGCCAGGACTTCCTGAACAGGGAATGGCACCACCCACAGTGTACTTAGTTTTACAATGATTAACAATCAAGACAATCCCTCACTCACCTGACTATCAGGCAGTCTGATATGTATCCTTCCCAATTCATCCTGTGCTATGTCAAATAACAGTTAAAGAAGCTAAGTAGAACACCCTCTGTGTTCATCAAATATATTGCTCTTTTATTTTTTAGTATATCTTTTTCTGGACGGGTGCCAGAGTAAAGTTGACCTTGTAGAATGTTCTAGAAGAAGTCTGCCCTCTTCACTCTTCTGACGTTCTGGAGGGATTTGAGGAAAATAAGTACAAGTTCTTCCTTAGATGTTTTGTATAACTCAACAGCAGGTTTTTGTTGGCAGGAGACGTTAATCTTGTTTCTTGTTAGTGTGTGTGTGTGTGTGTGTGTGTGTGTGTGTGTGTGTGTGTGTGTGTGTGCACATGTGCACATACCCTCAATCTAATTCTGTAAGAGTGCATCTTGGGAAAGTTCAGGTGTCCCAGGTTCTCCTTCTGGAAAGGGCTCCCTTGTTTGGATTCCTGACAAAGGCCCTGGATGGATAATATTGATTATTTCATCAATGATTCTGGATCCAATGTAAGTCATGCTCACTACACCCTGCATGGTGTACTTACCAGAAAGTGGTGCAGGCAGCCTTCTGGACCCAGGTCTATGCAACTGGAGCTGTGTGTGTCTTGACATCCAGAGCTTCAGGGACCATTTATGCGCATGCACAGCCGAGTTTTATTACTTTATGTTTAAAGAGCTTGGCTTACTCTATGTTTCCTTTAAGACACTGACCACAAAGTTATTCCATGAATCCACATGGAATCTACATCCACATGGAATCTACATCCACATGGTCCACTGCTTTGTTGGTATGACTTCCTCCCTGCTGGCTTCAGGGCCCATGGAGGAGGCTGGCTATCCTTCTTTCACAGACCGAGCTGTGAAAGTTGGCCACAAGGGTCATAAATCTGACCTTTACATGCAATCTCAGCAGAAATCTTTGTCCTCAGTGGGGCTGGGAGGTGATTTATCCTCCCTGGGAGAGGGCCACTCATATGGTTCCAACTGTGTCAACACACAGACGTAGACCAATGAGTCTAGCTTCCAATAAAGGGGGTGTGACCCCAAGAACCTGCTGTGGAGAAGGCTGCAGACTATCTTGTTCTCGGCATCCTCTTAGAGCATATTGTGAGTTTACAGTGTGCCCCTCCCTCAAATGACCTCACAGGAGGTTGCTAGACAAGCCCCACAAGGACTGGACATATTTGCCCTTCAGACAAGCAATGGGTATCAGCAGAGTATAAGGCCAGCCCAAGGATTGATACTAAACATTATTCACTGAACATCTGAATCTCAAATTTGGCTGGAACGCCTCTCACTAGTTTGTTTGACGCTGCTCTCTCGCTTCATACCTTGATCACCAGTAACTTTAAAAAACAAAAGGTCTATGAAACTTTTATCAAAACTTTAAAATTCAATTTTAAGCCATAGTATCTTGCTCTGTAGGGACCAAGAAGATCAAGGTATAAATAAAAATAATTAATTATATGGGCAGATATAATCTCCACTGTCATTTCCCTTATAGGTTGGTTGCATGATAGATACATTTTTTGTATTATTACGTTGGATATAGCGGTCTGTTTTCAAAGTAGTACATAATTTGCTTTCTTATTTGCTGGTTGCCAGTCTTGACTCTGAGTCACTCTGTGTTGTGTATGGGGCTGTTTTGGACAAGGCACTGTGCTACTGTGTCATGTTCCAGTGTTCTCCACAATCGGCCCAAGGTAGACAGTTTATAAAATCTCACAAGACGTAGCATATTCCCTCAATGTGCTCATGTGTTTCCACTGGTGGTAAAACGTTTAGGAAGAAAAGCTTAACAGGAGGAGGAAGTGTGTCTCTAGGCTAATGGCCTAGAGTTTTAGAGCCTGTCCCAGTTTTCTTCGCCCACTCTGCTTGTTGGTCTTACACCCACGTATGAGCAGACAGCTTCACACTTCTGCTTTCACAGCCAAGAGCTGCTCCCACCACAGTTACTTCCTCACAAGACAGACTCTAACCTTCTGGACAGACAACCAAAGTAACTCTACCTTCATTAAGCTGTGTGTTGGCAGACATGTGGCCATGACAGTGAGAGAGGCAATGCACAGACCAGTAGCCCCTGCTCCCCAGTCTACTTTCCAAGAACAAATGAAGGAGGCCACTTCTTACGTGGAAATCTATGGAGCAATGATTACCTAACCCTCTTCAGCAGATCCTGGAGCCAGGGTCATAGGCTGGTGTCCCAGCTCCAGGTGCACACCCCACACTACACGTGCCCTTCCAGATGAGTCCCTCCTATGAGGTTGGTGATTATTTAACACGGACTGAGTAGGCACCTTGAGTCTATTATGAGAAACAAGTACTTTGACGTGAGTATGTTCTCCAAGAAACATGAGCAGACCCAGTCAGAGCATACAAACAGCCTTGCTCTAGAACTGAGTTTACCTTTCTTTAAATCTGCTCATGGAAGGCAGCCACCTATGGGTGGGTGTACAGGCCACACACAGAGACAGCATCCTCATCCCCTCTGGAGCCAAGCAAAAATTCCTGCCTCACCTTTGACCTTACAGAATGAAGGCTTGAGCTGGTTCTTTCTCAGTCTCAGAAATTCACTTCTCTAAAAATGAGTCAAGAGGTTGCGTCCACAGGAACACCAATGTCCCTGCTGTAATTTCTCGTAACTTTTGAACCCTAAGACTTCAGTCTGTGCCTAGCAAAGCATAGTGCGTGCTGTTACCTCATGATGGAGAACAAGACCATGCAACAAACTGAGTTATCAGGAGTTCTCTTATCAGCTCTCAGGCACAAGGTGGGCTGTTAGGCCTAAGAGGCCTAGGCCCAGTGTCCAGGTTCCATGTTGAACTAACCTCACATGCCTCAGACATGGCACTGGCAAGGGCTGGCCTACAGCCTCTCCAGAGTGCTGCCTCCCCTGTGAAACACCAAACTGTTTGTGAATGGGTGGCTGCTGAGATCACTGGCATCCTCTGCGGTGTCTAAAGAATTCCCTCAGCTAGCTGAACCCCAGAGATGGTATTTACCTGCCACTGCCCTATGGCTCTCACCACCCCAGCACACTCTTGCCATATCTCCCTGCTGGCAGTAGCTTAGCATGAAATGAAAGCTAGGATTCTAGATCCTCCAAGACTCAAATCCAAGGATATCACAGGGCCTGCATTCAGACATGGCAGTGGTGGCATTTGGTCACAATAGTGACATCCTGGTATCCTGGTTTGATGGGATGATCTTGGATTTGTAGTGGGCATTTGGAACTGGTTCATCTAGAGTATGGGAAGTGACAGTGTCACGTTGCAGATACTGGGCAGACTTAAGGGGGTAAGCTAAGTGTGTGTCCGTGGTGGTTTTAGGTTGCTCTATATTACATCGTAATTTCTGGTTTCTAGTTTTTCTTTTTCCCTCACATTTTCAAATTACATTTATATATAATGAGTGCTAGACCACAAAAAAGCATGCCACCTGGTCACTGTGTGACACTACCTCTCAGTGTCACACCCTGGTAAAACAACAGTTACGGTCTCCAGGGGAGCGTAGCCAGGCTCCGGACCCAGATCTGAAATTCCAAACCTTCCTGTAAGCTCGGACAGTCAACTTACTTTGGCCCTACAGATATTTCCAGTCCTGAAGGCAGTGGAGTCTACCACACCTAGCTTGGCAGTCATAAGGGCTCACCCCAGAGGAAGTGGAACCACCCTGCCTGGGAGCACAGGCTTCTAGGAAAACTCTTAAATCAGAATGCCACCAGCTATCTCTTAGCTATTGAAATCAAACAAATACACACCCAGGAAACACCAGTACTTAAGATAGAGTCACAGAATGTGGATTTCTCAGATGGCAGCCATTGTGGAGACTGAAAGGAGTCTGCCCATCTGCCAGCTCCCAGACTCAGCCCAGGGCGCTGACACTGGGCTGGTGTGTCCTCCATGGACTTGCCTAGCCAGTAGTCACTCAGCGAGGGCTTATCCGTGTTAACACAAACCCTCATTAGAGAGGATTAGGAGAGAAACAGTGACAAACAGGATGGACACCAGCCCTCTGAGGACCCCAGGAAGGTGCCTAGTGCTAATTACCCTTTCAAATGACTCCACGCTGGGATGCACATAAGCACACATGCACAGGACGGACACATGGGGAACTGTGTTGTACATGGCCAGCTTTGCTTGTGTAACAGCTCTGCCCTTCAGCCATATACACGTGTGCACATCCACGAGCATGCCCAGCACACTCACCCAGTGGCACAGAAGTCTACATACTGCTTCTCAGAAAGACATAGAGGAAAGGCCCTCTATGTGCCTGTGCTTACTAAACACATGGGTGAGGATGCTGCCCTGGCGTGCTTCTGCCCACTGATGCACTGCCATCTACCACTGAGCTCACAGCAAGTTCCAAGGCATTAGGGTCCCCTATGGAGCATCTGCTTAGTGGAAAAGTGTGTGAGTGTCACTATCTCAGTGTGGGAGGGTGTGGAGAGCATGTGACTAAGTGTGCGTTATGTCTCAGAGTATAAAGTCATGAATGTGCAAGTCTATACCTGGGCGTGAATGGGTGTCTCAGGGTGAGTGCACCGATGTCAGTATGTATGCCTGGGTGAGGCAGGTGATGGGTCACACCTCAGAGAAAGAGGCTTCAAAAGTCCAACATATCTGCTTCACTGTTTGGACTCTGCCTGCTGGGGCCATTGGTAGTAGGCTTTGGAAAGATGGCTCTATCAACCCAAGAGGCTAGGGGTTTTGTAGGGGTGTTGAACCACCCTGATAAGAGGTGTGGTGGGTACAGGCCAGCTGCAGGGCAAAGGGAACAGATGCCCTGAAGGCAGAACTCCCTGGCCTCTGGTACTTCCCCACATACCTGGTACATTTGGTCCCTGCACTGTAAAAGACTCTGTGTGCCAGGGAATGTGGGCTAGTCACTTCACAGAAATGCAACACTGCCCTTTCCCAGGGGCTTCATCCCCAAACCCATAGAATTCCCTGACAAGTGCTTCTGCATGCCCCGGAAGCTAGGGAGAGGTCAGAAAGTTTCTGGTGGCCAGGACATCCCTGCTTCGCCCTGGCATGCCTGGGCCAGTGTGTCTAGCTTAGCACCAGCATCCCAGCTTCTGTGGATGTCCCAAGGAGTCTCTAAAATACAGTGCAGGCCAGCCCCAGTCCTCAGAGCTCCCTCCACAGGATGGACATGGCACCAAGAAAAGTCATTGAGAGGAGGACAGAGTCTGTCTGCCCTAAGCTGAATGGCGTTTCCTAGGACAGGAAGGCCAGAACAAGACACAGGGGCCTACACCAGGCCCTCCCACCTTCTCTGCTCTGTCCTCACTGAGTTTCAGCCAAAGCATCTTCTGCAACGATCATTATGCACCCAACTTTAAGCAGCCTTGGGGTTGCCATTCAAAGGTAGTCTCCTGCAGTGCCCTGGAGAAATGACTAGCTAAGGATTGTGTTTGGAACCTGGTGGGCCATCACTCACCTGTTAATGTTCCTAATCCCATTGCTTATGTCGATTCAAACCCAGCTTCATAGAGCAGAACAAGACAACCGTACTTCAGAGCCCTCAGTTGCCACCGAGCCTTCACTGGCAGGGGCTCAGGGGTCAGATTTGCACTCCACTCTGTGGGACATAGAGGTTCATTCCAAGCAACAATATGTTGAGGAGAGCCCCCAAATAATGCCCAGAGCACTGACTCCTGTGGAGTCAGAGCAGCGGCATGTCTGGCCATCAAGGGCCTTGTGTTTTAGGTGGAGACACTCAGAGGATGATTTATCTTCAGGGTCACAATGCGACATCCTGAAGAATCACTAGGCTTGTGAGGGGCAGCACGAGTAAGCACTGAGCCACCTCACCAGCTCATCTTCATGCCTGTAAAAATATGTGTGCCATACATTTGTCACTGATTCTGAGTGAAGACTTTTCACAAAAATTCCTGTTGAGAAAAGTGTAAAAGAAGAAGGTGGCAAGAGGGTTCCCCCGTGTTATGGTCGTGTGACAGTCTGTTGGGCCAAACAGACTTCCTCCTATTCCTGTCTGGCTGTCTAGCTCATAGGGCAGCCCTTGGAAAGGTGCAAGAGCACTATGCTTGTGCTACGCTGTGTTCACTGCTAGGCTGACCTGACTACGTTGAGTACAATCAAGAGGCAGTGGGGGACTCCTAGAGGGAAGCAAGCAGGCATCCCTGCTTTTGATTTCAGAGTCATGTTTTTACCCAGAATTCCTAGAGTTAAGTGGCCCCATGAGGTGCCATTGGTATGAATTGATGTCCAGAGATCAATGTGTTGGCTAGACCTTTTTGGATTGAGAAGATTCTGAGGCAAATGGCCCCCATTGCTTACACCATGACAAAGAAATGGTACTGTGTGTAGTTCTGAGCACTGTGCAGGGCACTACCCCTCCTGAGTGTCATAGTGTGTCCTAGGCATGGCTATGAGCTGCTAACTACCAGTTGCTCAGTTGGGATAAACAGCTCATTTTATCCTGAACTCTGGAGCTCTCTGAAAACTTGACAGCCATAGGCAACAGTTCATGTGAGAGACAGCACAGAGAGAGAGAAAAAGAGAGAGAAAGAGACAGAGACACAGACACAGAGACAGAGGCAGAGAGGCAGAGAGACAGAAAGACAGAGCTGTAGAAGAAGAAAATGACACCTCCCGTGCCACCAGGAAGCTCCATACGGACCTTTGAGGTCACCGCTGCTGTCACTCTCTTGATCAGAGTCATGAACACTAACTTGTGCTCCATGCTTCCACTGTGAAGTGCCCTGCGTTCTCTGCTAAGTGGTGGTTGTTATATATCGATAACAGTTCTGTCTACATCAACAAGAAGGCCAGAGTGGAGGGTGGCAATCAGTCCAGAGGTAAGTCTGTCAATAAGCCTGTCAAAATGCACAAAGAAAAATGAATCATAAAAAATAAAAAAATAAAAAAGTAAAAAAATTTTTAAAAAACAAGCAAAGAGTAATAAAACAAACAAAAATACAAAATGAAAAAAAAATGAATCAGACATCAACATGGGAGTTACCCTTACTAGAACTATTATCACAACTAGCTAAGTCCCAGGCCCTGGGCCAACAAACTTACTAAGAACTGCTGTGCCTGGGACCTGAACATCAGCATACTTTAAAGAGATCATCTGACACTCTACCAAGAAAGTATGGAGGACACAAGGTCCAATTTGTAGTTCTCATTTATGATGAGGTCAATGTGGTGGTTTGAACGAAATTGACCCCCATAGGTTCATAGGGTGTGGCACTGTTACAAGGTGTGGCCTTGTTGGGGTAGGTATGGCTTTATTGGAGGAGGTATGTCACTAGAGGTGGGTTTTGAGATCTCAGAAGCTCAAGACAAGCTCACTGGCACACTCTTTCTTCCTGCTGCCTGCCTATGCAAGTGTAGAACTCTCAGCTATCCCTCCAGCACCATGCCTGTCTGCATTGTGCAGTGCTCCCTGCCATGATGACAACGGACTTACCTCTGAACTGTAAGCCAGCTCCAATGAAATGTTCTCCTTATAAGAATTTCTATGGACATGGTATCGCTTCACGACAATAGAAACCCAAAGGCAGTAACATATCAGGCACTAGCAGTAACAGTGAACTTACTGCCCTTTGGCACATAAGGACACTTCGTCTGCTTTCATAATGGCATGGTCACTTTGTGTAAGAGGTTCCCCCATTCTACCTTGATTTTTGCCAATTTAAGGAAACAGAGACATAGGAAATGTAAGAATTGCAGATACCAGTACGTGCCATGCATAATTCACTGGCTGTGCATGCTATGGTGGAGCCCCATAATACTACAAATAGCAATAATTAATCTGACTATTTAACATTCAGGTGAAAGAACCTCAGCAAAGCCACATGGGTTGATGAGACAGTATTTGAACAGAGATCTGGTTAACTTCAAGTCACATGCTACTTTCAGCTTCAGGTATTGTCAGTAGAGCGGGGGCCTTGCAGACATCTTCAGTTCACACAGACATATGAATCAGCTTTAATGAACTCTATCGCTTTCCAATATCTATCCTTTCAGCTCATCAGCATTGCTTCTTCTGCAAGTTGGCAGTTTTGAGGTTAGTTTGGTTGATTTACTTTTCACAGTTAATAATTATTTGTAATTATGTTTCCTTCTTACTAAAAATAATCTTGGTTGAAAAACAAGAAGAAACACATTGATCACATCATTACATTGTTGGAACATGATGTCCATTGCCTCCACCAAAGAGTCAATAGCCACCACAGATAATCATCTTTAAAGTTCAGCTGATGTGTTGGTGGTCCTAACGTGACATTTAAATCTCCAACTACAAGTAACTGTATTTTAATGAGGGTGTTATATTCTATGGCAATACTTGCAAGTTTGGTAACACAGAGGTCTCAGAATATGCTTGTTATGCATAAGAAAAAAAAGTTCTACATATGAAAAGCCCCTGTTTAGAATAGAGCCAAAGAGACAGAACTCAAGTTGGACACAAAGAAGGGCAATGTTATAAACCAGAGAGAACATATAAGTGCTAATGACCAGTAAGAGAGGTGGGCTGGGCCTCATGTTAGCCTAAGAGACCAGTGAGCAAACACCAGAAGTGAGGTTGTCCAAAGATCCTGCCAAGGGCACTTCTGTAGCTAATAGATAGATCGAGGCATGCCATGCCCTGATACTAGTTATGATTCTCCTTCATAGGTTTATGCATCCTGGGTAATGTCAACTTCATAAAACTAATGCAGACAGATGAGGAATATCTCTCCAAATAGAGCCAGAACAAGCAAAAAAAAGTCACCAAACAATGGTGTGCCTTGGATGACAGGGATTGTAGGATAAAGAAGAAAAGCAAGGCATGGGGAGATGGCTCCAGTGGGTAAGGGGACTTGCCGCACAGGTATGAGGACCTGGGTTGAGCGCCTCCTTAACTCAAATAAAAGGCCAGGTGTGGGTATGCACATGCCTGTAACCTCGAAACTACGGAGGGTGGGGGGAAAGGGTAGCTGTGATTTGCAGCACAGCCGGCTGCGCCAAAACAGAGAGGGGACAAGCAAAGGAGAGCTGGAGGCTCACTGAGAGATGCTGTCTCAGGAAATGGAGAGAGCTGGAGCCTGATGCTGGAAGACATCCTGTGACATAGCTGTGCATGGTGTTGCATGCAAGGCAAGTTACACTTTGCAAAAAGCAGACGAGGTCACTGGCCATACTCTACTCTGAAACCACGGTGTCCCTGTGCAAACTCCACTGTACAACCTTAGGCTCAAGTGCAAAAGTGGTTTTTTTTTATTAGCATCATTATATTGAATATGATTTTTGCCCTAGGAACTGGAAAACCTTCCTTCATGGGATCAAAGCAGAGCTATGTCGTTTCGCAAGTCCTCCATTAGGCTTCCTATTAAAAATGAATGCCACTAATAACTTCATTTATATGCACTAGTATTTTGGAGAAAAAAATACCTTCCCTGAATTTGCCTTGAAAGTCAGAATGCTCTCAAGAAGCTCCGTGACAAGTCACAATGTCACGGTGTTTTCCTGATTTATCTCAATTTCCTGATTGTCATCATTATTTGAAAAAATCACAGTCTTGAGAAAATCTCGTTTTGTTTTTTTTTTTTTAACTCATGTGTTTCTTTTAGTTTCTAGCTTCAGCTGATGGGCATTTTTTTCCTGTACACATGACAATGCACCCACCCCTGCCCGCCTGAATGGGTCTTTCCCTCAGAGGTCTGCTTATTTAATACCAAGATAATAAAATCGAGCCACACATGAATAAGCATTGCTGCATGACACCTTCCTGACACCATATTCTCCTTCCCACTGTCTGTGCACTGTATGTAAACAATGTGTGTGCTTCTAGCGTATGTTTGCTGGTGGCGACACCCACATGCCACCTTTGGCCCATCAGAGAATGCCCCTAAAGGCATGGCAGGTTAACGGCGATTTAATCCCCTTATGCATGCATAATGTGACAAGCTTTGCATAAATAATAATAAATAATTGGGATATATAAATAATTTAGCATTTATTTTTGCAGTAGAAGTAGAATTCTTAGACATATTTTAAACAAAGGGAACTGCAAACATGATCTCAATCAGAAAAGGGGTGAAGATGTCTTCAAGAACTCAGGCTGGTCAGTCGGTGTTTGTGATTTCTCTGGGGAGTTTGTGAGGACCCCAAGTCCTTGAAGCACAGAGCAATGCGTAAAGCTTTGTCCCAAGAGGAAACAACAACAAAATATAAGTTCTAAACTAGGAGCCTCTTTCCAAAATAAACTGACTGAAGATGCACATTTAGGAGCACCTCAGAGGTAGCATGCTTAACTAGCAAGCTGAAAGCTCTGAGTCCATTCCTAGCACCCTAAAACACTAAGTACATTATTTTGTGTAAAGATCCTGCATGTGGCATGGCAAGCAAGTTACTTGGATATTAAAATCTTTCTCTCTGTCTACCACTACATATAAGCAAAGATACTGAGGAAGTGATGAAGTATAGATTTGAAGAAGTCTGTGAGTTAGACCAAAGCAGAGTACAGCTCCATCCCTGGGTCTGCCCCCTGACACTGGCTGAGAGCTTATGAGAACTTGAGAGTGCAGAGCTGTGCTGCACAGCATGTACATGTGCACGTGCATGCCTGTGTGCACTGGCCAGTGCACACTCATGCACGCACACACACACACACACACACAGAGGTGTGTGAAGCCCACAGCACATGTCTAGCCTGCATCATAAACATGTTACCTGAAACTATCTGTGACACAGAAGACTGAGCTGCTATTTGGCAAATGCTTCCAGGGCCTCAGTTTCCCCACATGAACACGTCAGGGCTCATGTGAGACACAGACGTCAGTAAGCTTATCCTTCCTATAACAAAATAACTGAGATAGTCTGCTTATAAAAAATACAGAGGTTTGGGGGGGCGAGGCAAATAGGCTTTGAATGTTCTATCTGTGGCTGGCCAGCCCTGTCCTTTTGGGTCTATGGCAACACAGAATGTCAGGGTTGTAACATGTGGTAGTGCCGACTGCCTTCCTGATAGCAATCACAAAGAAAAATACCAATAGTCAGTGAGAAACTCAGATTTCACAGTCCAGTCCCCTTCTGGATGTGCCTCCAAGGCCCTACACCTTCCTGCAAGGCCCCACTCCTTAGAGGCTCCCTCCCCTTCTGGCATTGCTAAGCTAAGGAGCAGGCCTGTGCCTCACGGGGTGGGGACACCACAGAGCATTCAAACAGTAGAAAGCATGAGTGATTCTCCCCATAAGGTGTTCAGAAATTGAGAATGTCCCGAGGGAGAAACACTGAAGTCCTACCCCAGATACCTATGAGTAAAGTGCGATTTGAAATGTGTTCACATGCCATCAAATTGAGATGAGGAGTGTGAACTAAGGTGCTCCTCTCCCCATCCAGGTGTTCCCTGTGAAAGAATGAACATTGAGACACAGTGACAGAGAGAAAAATCCTTGGGAAGACAGAAGCTGCTCCTGGGAAGGTGTGTCATGGCCAGGAAACACCAGGGCCACCAGACTGTAAGGTTCCAGGCAGAGTCAGCTGGAGGTTTGGAGACCATGAAGTCGTTTCAACACCTTGCTGTTTGACCTTGGCCCTCCAGGACTGTGGCATAACAAGTCTCCTTTCACAGTAATTTATCATACCATCTCTCAGAAACTAACTGAAGATGAGTTTCTTAGAGTAACAACACAGGGCATGCCAGGAGCCCTACCACTGGCCCACTGCCCCTCATGGGGCTTTGATTTCAGGCTACAGACAAGATCTTCCTTTGTCTAGCTTATTTGTCAGGGCTTAGGATGCCTACCTTGCTATGGAAGCAGAAGAGCTGTGTCATGTGAATAGAAACACTTCACTGGTCAGGTGATGGCCAAGGTGTGTTTTCAGCCATCCCTGGATGAAGATGCCTGATGTCATCCACTTCCTTTATTGAGCACAGTTGCCCGGAGGAGGGAAGTGCATCAGATACAACTTCATGCGAGGGTTTTCACTGGAAGATGAAGCAACCAGATTACACTTCTCATCAAAGTCGAATTTTCCCGTAATGGGTCCCTGAAAGAGGACAGAATGATGGCTGTGGAGGAAGTCCAGGCCACTGTGACTGCTTCCCAATAAGGCTAGTGCCTGAGTGAACCAGTGACAAGGGTTTCTATTGCTCACTGTCTCTGAGGGAAGCCCTCCCTGTGTGGACACTTACAGGACCCAATTCAATCACAGATGCCATTGCTGACCCACACCAGGAATTACAGCCCCTCCAAGCAGCATCCTCAGCCCATTGGGGCCACTCCTCCGACTTCTGTGTGACATAATATTCCTTTTGGCAGAGGTCACTGGTGTGGGGACACCCATCATCACGAACATATTAGATCTTGAGGCAATTAGCTGAAAACAAACAGGAGAGACAAGCTTGGTATTGAAACTTCGAAACCAGAAGAAAATAGCCCATGGCGGTCCATTACTTCAAAGCTGCTTCAAAGGCGGGGGCTGGTCGCCTGGC
This sequence comes from Acomys percivali, assembly GCA_907169655.1. Taxonomy (NCBI): domain Eukaryota; kingdom Metazoa; phylum Chordata; class Mammalia; order Rodentia; family Muridae; genus Acomys; species Acomys percivali. The sequence continues at coordinate 34,021,392 of OU015749.1, read as the reverse complement.
TGAAGAAAGGACAGTATTGTCTTCATGAAATGTCTATACAGTAGAGGGCTTACTGCTTTATTCTTCTACAGATTCGGGTTACATGCAAGCTTGCCTGATAATAATAGGTCGGTGGAAAGCATTTTCCAGGTCCCACCTGAACCCCATGCGCTGTGTGTAGCATGATTAGTCAAGGATTAAAAATCCAATTAGACTCTCCCCTGACATGAGAAATCAGATGAGAAATTCTCAGAAATCACCGAAGCCACTTCTTAATATGATGGAGGGTGATAACGTGCATAAATAGTGAGCAGATATCCCAGGGACCTGGAATCTTCAGAGCAAATTGACTTTCCTCATCTTCAATATAAATATGTGTTCCGTGCTATTAATTGTATTGATTGAGGACAGTAGATGTGTCTAACTGGATTTCCATGGGAGCACGGCAGTTCGTTCTCTAGAATGAAGGACTCTCCCTTGTTAGCGAGGTGCTTGGATCTCAGCAAATGCCTGTCGTGGTTTCACAGTGAGCTTCTAAGGTTATGAGCAGTAAGGGCATAGGCTAATGCCTTACTTGGGAAGTGAACAACTTAATTCCCACACGGCTCATTGTCGGATGCTGTGGCGAGCACAAGTACTGTATCATGGAAGGTCATTTCTGTTGGTCACATATGGCAAATGTTAAAGATTATGCGAGCCCCGAGTCTTTGATTTTTATCACTTGGAGAAAAGCAGGTAGACAGATTTTGAGTAATTGTGGTGTCCATGTAGGCTTAGCAGTTTTATTCTTCTGCTGCTTCATGCATAACTTGATTTATACAAATATTTACCTGCAACTTTCAAGGCCAGTTATCTTTTCCATCAGAAAAAAATACCTTGACTTACATACCTCTGTAAGGTGGACATTCTGAGACTCTCTAGGCATGTATCTTAGATTCATGGCAAGGTTCTTATTCCCATAGGAGAGTTTCAAAATGTATTTGGTGACTAAACCCCATGTAAATATTTTGTTTTGGACAATGACAGTGGTTGGCTAGGGACAACAGTGAGGTAGATACATAAATATACAGCAAAGGACCTTGTGCTCCTCACTGGCAGGAAACAACAAATGTCTAAAGAGACTTCATGGTTAACCTGATTTAAATTTTATAGACTGAATATCTGTGTTAGAAATCACATCTGCTAGTCTGTGGAGTCTTTCCTTTGTGTACAAAATTAAAAGGTACTTTCCACAAAAACATATAGGTTAAGTTACATCAATACCCAACATTCTTTTTTCTTTGGTGTATATTCATTAGGAATTATTTGTAGCTAGACATTTTGTTAAAGCCCTCACAGTAGCATGCGTCTCTTGGTCCTTATTGTCTCCTTAAGAGTTGTTGTGGGAATCACTGGCTGGATGAGACTAGAGTGACTAGTCCCAGCTGTCTTGTGATGACTGGATTTGCATGTGTGTCTTTCCCACATATGAGGTTTCAGTTTGTTCCTACATCCTCCTTGCATCTGGTTTCAAGACACAATGTGCTGATATGCCCCGGCACCGGCATGGTGACAATGGCTTCTCTCAGCACACTGCCCAGGTTAGATGATCGGCCCTCTGCTACTTTGTGGGTGTCAGAGAACCAGATACCATCTATTAAGAAGGAGGGTCCTGCTTGCAAGCAAGGTCTCTCCACCCTGCCTCCCAGAGCCAAGGAACCTATGCCATCATACCATGACCTGCCACCAAAGCAGAGTCTTCTCCCTGTCTGCGTCTTCTGCATCAACAACAGTGGAAGGGGCGGCCTGGAGACAGGCCCTCTCAAGCTAGGGAGGCTGGGCCATCTTGTTATGCTATGGTTTCCAAAGGTCACCACTCATTTTGATAAGAGTTGAGTTCGATAATCAATAGCATGTTTTGATGAGTTCTATAGAAAAATATGTCAGAATAGAGCTCTTTGTGACAGGGACCCCCTTTAAAGGGCTTCAGATACATACCTAGCTGGAAACCACAGCCATAATTTGTGAGATTTTCTCTGCTGCTGGTGAAATGGTTGGGGATAAGTTTATCCACCTGCCTCAGTTTCATACACAAAGTAAAAACTAGGCTGGCAACAGTGTTTGGGTCATGGAGCCAGGAGGTAGCAGAACCAAGACTCAAATCCACATTTGCCCTCTAAGTCTTTTTTCCTCCTCGTTTTTCTCAGCAACAGAACTCGCATTTCCCTTTGCTTTGATTCTCCTCATCTCAGCTGGTTTGCAATGCAACTGGGTGACACTGACTGGAAGGCAATAGTGTCAGCCACCTTGGGGGCATGACAAAGCTGGGATTCACCAGCTCCTACTGATGTCTGTTTGCATCATAACTACCCTGGAGACATAGGAGTGCCACCTCCTCCCTTATCTGTTGCTTCATAGAAAGGGTCACCTTGAGTGGAGAAAGACACAGACATTAGTACAAGGTCATACTGGGGGCCATAGTCACTCCAGCCAGGACAGCTGTTTGGTTCACCTTACATCTCGGTGACCATGAAGTCTGTGAGAAAATGTTTCACCTTCCATCCTTTATTGAATGACTTCTTTTTCAGGTCACACTCAAAAGACCTTGAAGGGGCCTTTGAGGTAGCTTTGTCCAATTGCCATCTTCTGCTGGTGCAGCTGGAAATTTAAATGGATTTTCCAAAGCTCAACTGTCACTGAATCTAGGCCAGTTGTTCCGCTGCTGTGACACCAGTTTTTCTGTTCTGTTTCTCCCACCTGCTCTAAGTCTGTTTCTGTGCACACTTACCAGAGACAGAAATTCCTTCCATCGTCTTCAGACTCAAGGCTCTTCCCTGTGGAAATTTCCCTGTGGGCTTCCAAGATGGGCTTTGGGAAGAGGTGAAGCAGCTAGCTGCCAGAATGTATGGCTTCAACATTGGACTGACAATGATGTTCTCGTGACACAGGCTTCTGATTAGAATGCCAGGACTGCTCTGTGTGTACATTGGTCTCTGGAGGAAGGCTTCAGTGGCAGGTACTTGTGTCCTGCCCTGCGCCAGCCTCAGTCAGTGATGTGAGCCCTGATGTCTGGCACTGTAGGGCCTGCTTTCTGTGGGATGCGAGTCAGAAGAATGAAGAGTTTATCAAAGTCTCTGGTGCTGAAAGAATGGCCCCTGGGACAGAAAGCTCTCCCCGCCCCATGATAGGAAGGACAGTCCAGGCCAGACCACGATTATGTCTCCAGTGGTGTGGGAGGGCATGGTTCACACAGGAGTGGCATGGGCCCATATAGGCAAGGGTGCCTGGCTGCTTTTTGTCATTTATAACAATCCTGTGCTTAACTGCACACCTACGCTTATCTTTTCCATTGATTACGTTAGAGACAAATCAATAGCCTGGCTGCATTCACCTTCTTGCAAAGCCTATCTCCCACACCTGCATGTGGAGACCAGACTTCAGTGTCTTCCTCTTTCCTTCCACCTTATTTTTTGAGAGGTGTGTGAGCCTGGATCTCTCTGATTCAGCTACAGCAGCTCACACCTCTGTGTGTGGATTACACTCTATGTGCAGTAGTTAACACTCATGTCCACATGTTTGCACGTCAAGCACTCTATTGGCCCAGCCTTTCCCCAGGCTGCAGAATCTACTTCTGTTTCTTGTTTTTGGAGGACTAGCATCTCCCTTTCTCTACCCTGAACCAGATTTGTTCCAAGTTAACTGCAGCACTTTTGGTGCTCAAAGCTCAGAAGACATCTCATCAACACAATTAAGTGACACTTGACATTTAATATGGGTTTGTTTGTTTTTTAAAGAAGCTGGTATCACATCTGAGTGAGGGTTGCTATTTATTTAATTTTCAACACGCATTCAACAAGTTAATGCTGGATGCTTATATACAGTCAGTCTGGATGAGCTTAGTTGCTATTGGCAGCAGAGATTATAACATTAAAATTTTGCACACTTTCTTGTGTGTATGGACTTGGTATGGGATGAAAGCAACTTAAGGAGAGAAAGCAGAGGCCATGAAGAGATGCTGTTTCCGGGCTTGTTCTCATGGTTTGCTCAGCCTGCTTTCTTATAGAATCCAAGACCATCTGTCCAAAGTTGACATCACCCACAGTGGGCTGGGCCCTCCCATATCAATCATTGATCAAGAAAATGCACCTCAGGCACATCAACAGAGCAATCTAATGGGGCATTTTCTCTATTGAGGCGCCTTTATTCAGAAGACTCTAACATGTGTCAAATTGACAAAAACCTAATCAGTATAGTATGTATGATTGCTTATTATGTGCACTTCTATGCATACGCGTATGAACACTTGCATGTATATGTCTGCATCTGTGTATGTACGTGTGATTGTATATATATGTATGTATGTGTGGTTTGTGTGTTATGTGTCTGCATTTGTGTGTGTCTGTGTATATGTATGTGTTTGGTGTGTTTTGTATGTGTATATGTATCTAATATGCGTGTAGGTGTTTGTATGTGTGTGTATATATATATGGTGGGTGTGGGGGTATGTGTATATATATTTTGTTTAGAATGTTAATTCCTCCATAGCTTTCCCAGTTGGCAGCTCCCCTGTTCCTGGATGGCTTTCTTCTGTCATTAACTATTCACAGCAAGATGCTGTTTGCTGGACAACTTGCTGGGGACTGAGACTCACATGCTAATGTCAGCTGGACTTGCCCTAATTTCCTTAGTTACATAAATGGGACAAACCTCTCTTCTAAAACCTGTTATGGAAAGGACCAAGCTGAGGGAAAAGGACTTTGAGGACCTGTCTCTACCAGTAGTGGATCCACAGGCAGTGCTAAAGGCCGCATGCTTTTCAGATTAAGCCCTCTTGGTCTTAAGTCAGCTTGCTGTGCAGTGAGCTTGCTGTGCCACTCCTCACTTCCCACTATCAACTCAGTGCAGTCAGAATGGAAAAGGACACTGGCAGAGAGACTGAGGAACGGGTTGGGAGTGAGGATGTGGAGAGACAGAATGGCCTAGGAAGACTTTGAACATTGACCAACCCTCTGTGAATACAGAGTTGCACATCACCACAGCCATTTGTCCTTGCCCACAAGAGCACCCCTCCCATGGCCCCAAAGCTCTGGTAGTGTTTCATATGCCAGTAGGACCTGTCTCCATTCACCTTGGCGTTATCACCAGCTCCTGTCTGCCACACCTGTGCATTGACGATCTACTTCTAAGGTTCACAAACTCCCTGTATGTCTTCACTTACTGAGAGCTGAGAATGTGGTAGATCTCTCCAACTATTTCTATATTTTCATTTCTTTAAATGGCTTACAGATGTTAGCCTATAAATATTACATATGTTGTGCAGTAATTATATCTATGTTATACTTTTGCTGTGCTCGTTACTAATTAGTCTGATGCTATCCTTCCTTGACTTCTCTCCAGAGCAAAGATGGTAACTGAGATTCCCAAGCTACTGCATAAGTTGCCTTTTATCACCCAGGAGAAAGCCACTTGTGTAAGTGACTATATATGACCCAGGGCTGACCTCGCCTAGGTGATCCCAGTCTTACGTTTCCAGGTAGAATGGCAAACAGTATTAGGAGTCTCCCAAAGGAAGATAGAAACATCTCCAATAACAGAGAGAACTCTCTGTCTTCTTCTTCTTTGGAAAATCCCAAGAATAAAACTAAACATTATAAATCGTGTTTCTGGAGAGATTGCTCCATGTTAAGAGTGCTTGCTGCTCTTACAAAAGACTAAATTTTGGTCTCCAGCACCCACATCTAGTGAATCACACCTTCCTGAAGCTCTAGCTCTAGGGAATCCTACATCCTCTTCTGGGATCCACAGATCAGACCCACACTCACACACATGGAATTAAAAATAGAATAAATAGATCTCCAAGATGGTGGTGTCCAGCTTGTACCATATCTGAATAGCAGAAGATCAGAGATGGTGTGTCAAGTGAGTGACCTGGCTTCCTAGGTGAGAAGAAGCATCCCAGGAGCTAGAGATACACAGTTCCAGGCCCCCTGTGGAGGGCTCACTGGTCCAAGAGAGACACATACCGTCTGAGTTGCAGAAATGCATGGCGCCAGCATCCAGACCCCATAATCTTCCTGTCTTGTCAAGGATAGCTCTCAGATACCAAGAGCAGGGTACCAGCTTTCTGTGCATGGTTCTCTCAGACCCTGGTGGAGACTGCTGGACAATAGGAGCAAACAGAGTCTTGTTTCAAGATGGCAGAACCCAGTGTAGTGTGAGTACCAGGAGTACAGTATCTGCAGAGCAAGAAATTCTCTGTGCTGCAGACTCTGAAATGTTTGCATCTGTTTGTGTTTCCCTGGAGAGAGGAGAGAATCTTGGCTTCCAGACACACAGCACATGGTATGGTATTACTCTCAGGCCTCCTGGGTACTCCTGCCATTCTGAGAATGACTCCAGAGACAGCTAGATCTAGCTTACAGTACACGAATCAACGAAACCAAGGGCTGATTCTTTGAGAAGATCAAGATAGACAAGCCCTTAGCCAAACAAACTAAACAGCAGAGAGACAATATCCAAATAAACAAAATTAGAAATGAAGAGGGGGAAGTAACAACGGACACTGAGAAAATCCAAAGAATCATTAGGTCTTACTTCAAAAGCCTGTACTCCACAAAATTGGAAAATATATATGAAATGGACAATTTTCTTGATAGATTTCACTTACCAAAGTTAAATCAAAATCTGGTAAACAAATTAAATAGTCTTATATCTCCTGTGGAAATAGAAGCAGTCATCAAAAGTCTCCTATAAACAACAACAACAACAACAAAGCCCAGGGCCAGATGGTTTCAGCACAGAATTCTACCAGACTTTCAAAGAAAAGCTAATATCAATACTACTCAAACTATTCTGCAAAGTAGAGGCAGAAGGAACATTGTCAAACTCATTCTATGAGCCCACAGTCACCCTGATATCTAAAACACACAAAGACCCAACAAAGAAAGAATTTCAAAACAATTTTCTTTATGAACATTGATGCAAAAATACTCAATAAAATACTCACAAACCAGATCCAGGAACACATCAAAAATATCATTCATTATGATCAAGTAGACTTCATCCCAGGCATACAGAGGTGGTTTAATATACAAAAATCCATCAAAATAATACACCATATAAGCAAGCTGAAAGAAAAAAAACCTGAAGATCCAAGATGGCGGCGAGCAGTGTGGACCGTGTTTGGAAGCTCCAGTGAACAGTTCGGGGAATTGCACAGATTTCTGAGCCAGGAACACCAGGATCCCGACACCACGGCAGCAGGAGTGCTCCACGGTTTGGAAGGACCAGGGTGCGGAGGAACTGCATGCCCCTACACACGGGAGGAGTGCGGATTTTCTTGGATCAGAGCAGCGGTGGCACGGGCGGCATCAGCAACACCAGCAGCAGCTACTGAGGTTTGCAGCTCAGAGTCATCCAGTGGAGACGGTTAGTGTGGTGGCTGGTGGGAGTTGCTGCGGGAGAGGGGACACTGGACAGAATTTGGGTCGCGTGGTGCTTTGTGACCCAAGCTGGACACGGCGGACAGTTCAGCCCCGAGTCCCGGGTACAGCTCAGGGCACAGGAGACACTGACTCAGCGCAGCGGGCAATTCTGCCCAAGGCAACAGCTTAGAGGAGCCACGGCTCCCGTGCTGTGACGCAGGCTGGGCAGAGCGCTCAGTTCCACCCTAGGCCCTTCTCCGTGCAGCCGCAGTTTACCTGCTGTGATGCAGGCTGGGCGGAGCGCTCAGTTCCACCCTAGGCCCTTCTCCGCGCAGCCGCAGTTTACCTGCTGTGACGCAGGCTGGGCAGAGCACTCAGTTCCACCCTAGGCCCTTCTCCGCGCAGCCGCAGTTCACCTGCTGTGACGCAGGCTGGGCGGAGCGCTCAGGTCCACCGAAGGCACCACCTCAGCGCATCCGCAGTTCACCCACTGTGACGCAGGCTGGGCGGAGCGCTCAGTTCTACCCTAGGCGGCTTCTCAGCACAGCCAGTTCACCTGCTGTGACGCAGGCTGGGCGGAGCGCTCAGGCTGAGGTCAGCACGCAGATTCAGCCCAGAGGCCCTAGCTGGACTTGCCGGGAGGATTAGGCCCAGAGATTCCTCCTGAGCTGGGCACACAGGCTCGGCAGCCCCAAGACTCTGGCTGGACTGTGCACGCAGTATAGGCCTGGATGCCCGGGCTGAATTCAGCGTGCAATGTGGGTCCATAGTCCCTGGCTGAGCTCGGTGCACAATTCTGCCCCAGAGACTCCGGTGGAGCTCGGCGTGCAGCTTAGGGCCACAGTCCCTAACCGTGCTTGGCAGACAGATTGGGCCCAGAGTCTCTAGTAGAGCCTTTGGCACAGTCCCGGCTCTAAGACTCTGGTTGGACACCGTGTGCAGTTTGAATCCAGAATTCCTGGCTGAGCTGCACGGATGTTTCGGGCATGAGTCAATAACTGACCACAGCAAGCAGTTTGGCCAAATACCAAACGCAGTCCTAGCCCGAAAATTCTGGCTGGACCCTGTGGGCATTTTGAGCCCAGAATTCCTAGCTAAGCTCAGCAGACGGTTCAGGCCCTGAGATACTAGCTGAGCTCGGACTGTGGTTTGGGACTAGTGTCCCTGGCTGGACTTGGCAGGGAACCCAGAAGGCTGTGGATACCTTGGCCTGACCCAACGCTCATCCAGAGTCCCAGAACGATTACAGGATCCACAGCACAGGAGAGCTGAGGAGCACTGGCTGTGAGAGCCCAAAACGCCAGGGCTAACCTCCTGCCATCCACAACAGTGAAACATAAGAGCTTCCGACCTACGGAAATCGTGAGAAAACAAGTGAATCTATCATCAAACTCCCTCCATCCAACTCGGGAATCTACCCAACGAAAACAAAGCCGGCAAGATGTCTAAAGGACAGCATAAAAGCATACGCAAAAAAACCCAAAACAACATGGCGTCTCCAGTTTCCAGCTATCCCAAAGAAAACAACCCAGAGAGCTCAAATACAACGGAAATACAAGAAAATGACCTCAAATCCTTAATAAGGAGCATATTAATGGAGGAAACAAATAAAATTCGTAATCAAATACAGGAAGACGCAGCCAAACAGGTGAGAGACATAAAAGAAGCACATAGAGTGGAACTGGAAAAATTTAAGGAAAATGCAAATAACCAAATGGAAGAAATAAATAAAACGGTTCAAGCTCTGAAGACCTATAAAGAGGCAATGGAAGTAACTCAGGAATATACAAAAAATGAGGTGAAAGAAATAAAAAAATCAGTTCAAGATCTGAAGACAAAAATGGATTCAATGATAAACACACAGACAGAAGAAAAACGAGAACGTGAGACCTCAGAGAGGAAGGCGAGCAACACAGAGGTGAGCTTTTCTAACAGAATCCAAGAGATGGAAGAACGAATCTCAGGTCTAGAAGATACAATCACAGATCTTGAAGCAACTATTAAAGATAATACCAAATCTGGAAAACTCCTGACACAAAACATCCAAGAAATTCAGGACACCATGAAAAGAAGAAATCTGAGGATAATAGGCATTGAAGAAAGAGAAGATATCAGACTTCAAGGCCCAGAAACTATTCTCAACAAAATTATAGAAGAAAATTTCCCCAACCTAAAGAAAGAGATACCTATAAACATACAAGAGGCCTACAGAACACCAAATAGAATTGACCAGAAAAGGAAAACTGCCCGTCACATAATAATCAAAACACAAAACATACAGAGCAAAGAAAAATATTAAAAGCTGCAAGGGAAAAGGGCCAAATAACATTCAATGGCAAACCTATCAGAATTACGCCAGACTTCTCAGCAGAGACCATAAAAGCCAGAAGAGCCTGGACAGAGATCCTGCAAACCCTGAGAGACCACAGATGCCAGGCCAGACTACTTTACCCAGCAAAACTATCAATAACCATTGATGGAGAAAACAAAATATTCCATGACAAAAACAAATTCAAACAGTACCTATCCACAAATCCAGCTTTACAGAAGGTACTAGAAGGAAAACTCCATCCCAAAGGGTCAAGCTACAACCAAAACTACTCAGGAAATAGGTAACTATACCATGGCAAAAACACAGCTACACAAACACTTGATTGGAAACAACATCAAAATTAAGACTCTTAACAGTCACTGGTCATTAATATCTCTCAACATCAATGGTCTTAATTCTCCAATAAAAAGACATAGACTAACCGAATGGGTGCATAAACAAGATCCAACATTCTTCTGCATTCAAGAAACACATCTCACCTATAACGATAGGCATTACCTCAGGGTAAAAGGTTGGAAAAATATATTCCAAGCAAATGGTCACAAGAAGCAAGCAGGCGTAGCCATTTTAATATCAAACAAGATAGACTTTCAACCAAAATTAATCAAAAGGGATGCAGAAGGACACTTCATACTCATCAAAGGTAAAGTCAACCAAGATGACATCACAATTCTAAACATCTATGCTCCCAATACAAGGGCACCCACATTTGTAAAAGATCTGCTAAAAAAACTTAAACCACACATCGATCACCACACAATAATAGTGGGAGACTTCAACACCCCACTCTCACTGAAGGATAAGTCATTGAAACAGAAACTAAGCCGAGAAATAACATCATTAACCAATGCCATGGGTCAAATGGATCTAACAGATATCTATAGAACCTTTCACCCAAACAAGAAAGAATATACCTTCTTCTCTGCACCCCATGGAACCTTCTCCAAAATTGATCACATCGTAGGTCACAAAGCAGGCCTCAACAGATACAAGAGGATTGAAATAATACCTTGTATCCTATCAGATCACCATGCTCTTAGGCTGCAATTCAACAACAACAGAAACAACAAAAAGCCTACACGTACTTGGAAACTAAACAACTCTCTGCTAAATGACACATGAGTCAGGGAAGAAATAAAGAAAGAAATCAAGGAGTTTCTGAAATTCAATGAAAATGAGGGAACAACATACCCATATTTGTGGGATACATTGAAAGCAGTGTTAAGAGGAAAACTCATAGCACCAAGTGCCTTTAAAAAGAAATTGGAAACATCACACATAAGCAACTTAACAAAACAGCTGGAAGCCCTAGAAAAAAAAGAAGCAGAAACACCCAAAAGGAGTAGACGTCTGGAAATAATCAAACTCAGGGCTGAAATTAACAAATTAGAAACTAAGAAAACAGTCCAAAGAATCAACAAAACCAAGAGCTGATTCTTTGAGAAAATCAATAAGATAGACAGACCGTTAGCCAAACTAACTAAAAGGCAGAGAGATAGTATTGAAATCAACAAAATCAGAAATGAAAAGGGAGACATAACAACAGACACTGAAGAAATACAAAGAATCATAAGATCCTACTTTGAAGGCATATATGCCACAAAATTTGAAAATCTAAGGGAAATGGATGACTTTCTTGATCAATTTCACTTGCCTAAGTTGAGTGAAGAACAGATAAACAAGCTAAATAGTCCCATTTCCCCTACAGAAATAGAAGCAATCATTGATAGTCTCCCAAGCAAAAAAAGCCCAGGGCCAGATGGTTTCAGTGCAGAATTCTACCAGACCTTTAAAGGCGAGCTAATACCGATACTCTTCAAGCTACTCCAAAACATAGAATTGGATGGAACATTACCAAATTCATTCTATGAGGCCATAGTCACGTTGATACCTAAGCCTCACAAAGATTCATCAAAGAAAGAGAATTTCAGACCAATTTCTCTTATGAACACCGATGCAAAAATACTAAATAAAATTCTTGCAAAACGAATACAAGAACACATAAAGGATATCATTCATCATGACCAAGTAGGCTTCATTCCAGGCATGCAGGGATGGTTTAATATACGGAAATCCATCAATGTCATCCACCATATAAACAAACTGAAAATAAAAAACCACATGATCATCTCTTTAGATGCAGAGAAAGCATTTGATAAAATCCAACACCCATTCATGTTTAAAGTTTTAGAGAGATCGGGGATACAAGGCACTTTCCTCAACATAATAAAGGCTATCTACAGCAAGCCAATAGCCAAAATTAAAGTAAATGGTGAGATACTCAAGGAAATTCCTCTAAAATTGGGAACAAGGCAAGGCTGCCCACTCTCTCCATATCTCTTCAATATAGTACTCGAAGTTCTAGCCAGAGCAATAAGACAACAAAAGGAGATCAAGGGTATCCAAATGGGAAAGGAGGAAGTCAAACTATCCCTATTTGCAGATGATATGATAGTGTACATAAGTGACCCTCAAAATTCCACCAGAGAACTCCTACAGCTGATAAATACTTTCAGCAATTTGGCTGGATACAAAATTAACTCCAAAAAGTCTGTAGCCTTCCTATACACAAATGACAAGCTTGCAGAGGAAGAAATTAGGAAAGCCACACCCTTCACATTAGCCACAAGCAATATAAAATATCTAGGAGTTACTTTAACTAAGCAAGTGAAGGACTTGTTTGAAAAAAATTTCAAAACTCTGAAGAAGGAGATTGAAGATGACATGAGAAGATGGAAGGATCTTCCTTGCTCATGGATAGGGAGAATTAACATAGTAAAAATGGCCATCCTACCAAAAGCAATCTACAGAATCAATGCAATCCCTATCAAAATACCTACACAATTTTTTAAAGAAATTGAAAGTTCAATTCTGAACTTCATATGGAAAAACAAAAAACCAAGAATAGCAAAAACGATCTTGTACAATAAAAGGTGCTGTGGAGGAATCTCCATACCTGATTTCAAATTGTACTATAAAGCAATTGTATCTAAAATAGCATGGTACTGGCACAGCAACAGGCTGGTTGATCAGTGGAATCGAATTGAAGACCCAGATATGAATCCACACACATATGGTCACTTGATTTTTGACAAAGAAGCCAAATCCATTCAATGGAAAAAGGATAGCATCTTCAACAAATGGTGCTGGTCTAACTGGAGGTCTATGTGTGAAAAAATGCAACTGGACCCATATTTGTCATCTTGCACAAAACTCAAATCCAAGTGGATTAAAGACCTCAACATAAAACCAGAGACACTAAGTCACTTAGAAGAAAAAGTGGGGAAGAGCCTGGAACATATTGGCACAGGAGACAACTTCCTGAACAGAACACCAACAGCCCAGGCCTTAATGTCAACAATTAATAAATGGGACCTCATGAGGCTGAGAAGCTTCTGTGAGGCAGGAGACACTGTCAAGAGAACAAAGCAACAGCCTACAGACTGGGAAAAGATCTTCACCAACCCTACATCTGACAAAGGTCTAATATCCAAAATATATAAAGAACTCAAGAAATTAAACACCACCAAACCAAATAACCCAATTGAGAAACACTTAAAGAAATGCTCAACCTCCTTAGTCATCAGGGAAATGCAAATCAAAACAACTCTGAGATTCCATCTTACACCCATCAGAATGGCTAAGATCAAAAACTCAAGCGACACCACATGCTGGAGAGGATGTGGGGAGAGAGGAACACTCCTTCATTGCTGATGGGAATGCAAACTAGTACAACCACTTTGGAAATCTATCTGGTGCTATCTCAGAAAACTGGGAATAGGGCTTCCTCAAGACCCAGCTATTCCACTCCTTGGAATATACCCAGAAGATGCACCAGCACACAGCAAGAAAATTTTCTCAACCATGTTCATAGCAGCGTTATTCATAATAGCCTGGACCTGGAAACAGCCTAAATGTCCCTCAGTAGAAGAATGGATAAAGAAACTGTGGTACATATACACTATGAAATACTACTCAGCTATTAAAAACAAGGAATTCCCAAAATTTGTGGACAAATAGGTTGAGCTAGAGATGATCATAATGAGTGAGTTAACCCAGAAGCAGAAAGACTCAAATGGTATATACTCACTTATATCTGCATACTAGCCCAATGAGCATGTCTCATGAAAGCCTTCCCTTACCAAGAAACTGGGACCGAGGAGAGGACATCCTATTGGGACTCTAGATGAGAGAACAATGGGAGAATAGCAATGTAGAAGGATCCAGTGGGTTCTAGAAACCTACAAGTAGAACATTATGATAGGCAGATTTGGGTCATGGGGTCCCGCTCAAACTAAGACCCTAGCCAAGGACAATACAGGCAGTAAAATTTAAACCCCTACCCTGATCTAGCCCATGGACAGAACAGTCTCCACACTTGAGTGGAGAGAGGGATTTGACTTTCTCAAGTACTCTGGTGCCTCACATTTGACTATGTCCCCTGGCGGGGGAGACCTAGTGGCACTCAGAGGAAGGACAGCAGGTCACTGAGAAGAGACTTGATACCCTATGAGCATATTAG
>OU015749.1:33989363-34006026 GCA_907169655.1 Acomys percivali | reverse complement strand
AGAGGGAGGGGAGAATGGGAGGATACAAGGGATGGGATAACCATAGAGATGTAACAAGAATAAATTAATTAAAAATAAAAAGAATTTAAAAAAAAAGAAAGAAAAAAAACCTGAACATTAGATACTGAAAAGGCATTTGACAAAATCCAATACTCATTCATGTTCAAAGTCTGGAAAGATCAGGGATACAAGGCCCATACCTAAACACAATAAAGGATATATATAGCAAGCTTATAGCCTATCTCCAATTAAATGGAGGGAATCTTAAAAACAATTCCACTACAATCAAGAACAAGACAAGGCTGCATACTCTCACTGTATCTATTCAATATAGAACTTAAGTTCTAGCTAGAGCAATAAAACAATTAAAGGAGATGAAGGGGATACAAATTGGAAAGGAAGAAGTCAATAGATCACTATTCACAGGTGATAGGATAGTATACATAAGTGACCACAAAATTATACCAGAAAACTCCTATTGCTAATAAACACCTTTAAAAAAGTGATGGGATACAAAATTAATTTTTAAAAATATCAGCAGCCCTCCTGTAAACAAACGACAAACAGGCTGAGAAAGAAATTAAGAAAACTATACCCTTCACAATAACCACAATTAATATAAAGTATCTTGGTGGAACTCTAACCAAGCAAGTGAAAGACCTGCGTGACAAGAACATCAAGTCTCTGAAAAAAGAAATTGAAGACGATATCAGATGTTGGAAAGATGCCGCATGCTCATGGATGTGTAGGATTAACATAGTAAAAATGGCCATCTTACCAAAAGCAATCTACAGATTCAATACAGTCCACAACAAATACCTACACAATTCTTTACAGACCATGACAGAACAATTCTAAACATCATATGAAGAAAAATACACAATAGCTAAGATAATCTTATACAATAAAAGAACTTCTGGAGGTATTTCCATCCCTGACCTCAAGCTACACAGCAGAGCATGGAACTGGCATAGAAGTAGGCTGGTTGACCAATTTAAGCAAATCAAAGGCCCAGAAATAAATCCACACTCCTAAGGACCCTTGATTTTTGACAAAAGAGTCAAAACCTTACAGTAGAAAAATAAAACCATCTTCAACAATTGGTGCTGGTCTAACTGGATGGATACATGTAAAAAATGCAAATATATCCATATTTATCACACTGCACAAAACTAAAATCCAAATGGATCAAAGATCTCAACATAAAACCAGATACTCAACTTAAAATCTATTAAAAGAGAAATTGGAGAAGAGCCTTGAACTCATTGAGACAGGAGACAACTTCCTGAACAGAACACCAACAGCTCAGGCTCTAAGATCAACAATTAATAAATGAGATCTTATGACACTGAAAAGATTCTGTAAGGCATGAACACTGTCAATAGAACAAATTGGTAGTCTACAGATTGAGAAAAGATCTTCACCAACCCTACATCTGACAAAGGTCTGATATCCAAAATATATAATGAACTTGAGAAATTAAACACAAACAAACTAAATAATCTAATTTAAAAATGGGGTACAAAGTGAAAAAGAGAGTTCTCAACAGAGGATTCTTAAATGGCCAAGAAGCACTTAAAGAAGTGTTCAACATTCTTAGTAATCAGTGAAATGCAAATTCCCTGAGATTCCATCTTATGCCCTATCAAAATGGCTAAGATCAAAAACTCAAGTGACAGCACATGCTGGCGAGGATGTGGAGAAAGGGGAATACTTCTCCATTGCTGGTGGAAGTTCAAACTTGTACAACCACTTTGGAAATTAATCTGTCACTTTCTCAGAAAATGAGGAATACCTCAAGACCCAGGTATACCACTCCTGGACATATACACATAGGTGGTCCACCATACAACAAGGACATTTATTCAACTATGTTCGTAGCAGCTTTATTCCAAATAGCCAGAAATTTGAAACAACCCAGATGTCCTTCAACCAAATAATTTATAAAGAAACTCTGGTATATTTACACAATGGAATACTATTCAGCTATTAAAAACATGTGAGTGGTTTCCCTGCATGCATGTGCACAACATGTGTGCAGTTCAGCGAAAGCCAGAAGAGGGCATCAGATCCCCCAGAACTGGAGTTTCAGACATTTGTGAGCCTCCATATGGGTCCTGAAAACTGAATCCAGGTCCTTGGCAAAAACAACAAAGGCTTTTATGCACTGATCCCTCTCTCAAGCCTCGGGATCTGGACTTCTAGGAGTTATCCCCAAACCTGTGGAAGTTGGAATCCCTTATCTCTGTAGTTATTATTCATGAGTAAAGAAATCAGAAGATTTTGTGCTCTATGCGCTCAGAGGGTTGTGTAAACTTTGGGAAGGAGGGTGCTTGAGAAATCCCTTAAGCCAAACAAAGGAAATGCAATCAGAAAAACATCTCTCAGTAGACAAGAATGTAATTTCCAGACCACCTGATGAAGATTAAAGCCATGTAATGTTAATTATATGTTGACAATCTCACCATGAATTTTAATGCACTGTAAAAGCAGATTAAAACACTAAAATTAAAACTTTTTGATAATAACATTCTGATTCCTTTCATCACAAATCAGAAAGAAAGGGAGAATATACATTTATGACAGTCTGTGGGCTGCAGTGAAGAGGTGAGGCTCTACACTCACAGAGAAAGAGATGCGGTGTAACAATTACAGTGGGATGGGCAGAGAGAAACAGTGAGCCAGAAGGCAACAAGAGAAATTGGAGGAGCAAAAGATGATAGTAAAATGAAAATGGAACCAAATGCATGTGTTGCCTTAGTAAGTGTGAATGGATGGAATTCTCTGCTGAAAAGCAAAGACAGCATAATTGTATGCTGAACTAAAATGACACAAAAAGTAAATTTTTCATTGAAAATTATGGGCAAAGTATGTCAACATACAACAAAATTAAAACATTACTATCAGGTAAGGTAGAAGTCAGGGCCAAAACTTGTGAGTCAAAGGGGATAGTTGTGGTAGTATATAAATGATATATAAATGTATTTTAAATCTATTATTTTTTATTTGACTAGCTTGCAAAATAGCAGTTTTCTAAATATGAATGAAACTATAAACATAATATCTTCTGCATTGTGAAAAGCAAACCCAAGGCTTTGTGTACTTCCGGTGAGTGGTTTGTGACTGAGCCACATGCCCAGCCCTCCACAGCTTAGCCCCACATTCAGGAAGAAGACCACAGCAGTTTGGAGAAGGCAAAGCTTCTTGTGAGAATCAACTCCATCAAACTGAGAAGGAGAAAAAATGCCTCATCAGGGTTTTGGCAATAATTCAGCTACCACAGCTATAACCAATGACCTCAAACTACACACAAGCACAAATGCTTTTCACTAACTTTAAAGCTGCTTGATTAAATAGATGTTACTGGACAAGAAGCTTACCTGGGCATGGTAGTGCATGCTTTTCATCATTCCTCCTCAGAATGCTGAGATGAGAGAGTCATGTATGTGAGAACAGAAGCTCAAGACCAGGATGGGCAGCACAAGCAAGATCTTGTCTCAAAATACATACACACACACACACACACACACACACACACACACACATGCACATGCACACACAAGCACACACATAGGCACACATACACATAAACATGTGCACATACATACATATACACATACATATACATACATACATACATACATACATACATATGCACACGCATGGTACTACATCTCATAGAACTTAGAATTCATTTAATTTATATCCCTAAATTAACCATATTAAACATTGTAACTATTGTCCAGAGGTATAAATTCACTGAAATTTTTTCACAATGCAAACTCCCTAGGTATCAATGATAATAGGATATCCATAGCATTGTCATTTTGGCCCAGGGAACAGACCACCTCTAAATGTCTCTTGTACAAATTCTGACTGATACATTAATTTACTTCAAGATGAACAAAAATTTGGAAAAAATAATTTTTAAAAAAGACTATGATTAGAACTTGTTCAGAGAGGGGGAAAAACATAACCTTGATTGTTTTTACTATTAAATAAAACACTTAGTATGTGAATAGAATAATGGTTAGTTATGTTTAAGGAAATGGTAACGTATATAAAATATATACTTGACTCTGACATGAACCCTGGTGCCCCCTATTTGATCACTTCCCCTTGGTGGGGAGGTCTGGTGGCACATAGAGGAAGGGTAAGCAGGCTATCCAGATGAGACCTGATAGGCTGTGGTCATATGTTGGGAGAGGAGGTCCCCTTCTGTCACAGATCTGGGGGAGAGGAATAGGGTGAAAAAAAGGAAGAAGTGAGAAGGAGAAGATACAAGTGAGGAAATAACAATTTGGATATAATCTGAATAAATTATTTTTTTAAAATTAAATAAAATATGTGCTTACCAGATTAACAGAGAAAGATCAAAAGCACAAGCAATAAAGGAAAAATGAGCAACAAAACGTTGCCGGCAGCTGTGTTTCATATTATTCGTTTTTGTCTGAAAATTTTGTTCCTGTTTATTGTGTATTTATAGTGAAGAGAATTCTAAATGCCCCCATAACGTAACCTACTTTCCATTTTGTAATTACTTTTAAAACGATTAAGCAAATGGATTGTTAAGTTCTTAATGTCTTATAAAGAGTTAGATTTCTCACCAGCCATCAGAACCTCTCTCAGAGGGCTCCTCCCTCGCCTCCTACCATAGCAATGGGCCTTACCTGGTGTCAGTTTGAATGTGAGACACTCAGAATTAGTAGACTACTGGTCTTCAGATAAGTTATTGTGGTGTGTTCTTTATTTTGCTTTCGACCAGCCCCATGGTTAGTGGGTTGCATTATCAGAGAGCATAGGTGGGATTTATGATGTCAGTTTATCAGCTTGCCTACGTAGGTAGGTTTAGGCCTCTGCCGTGGCCCCTTCACAGTCAGGGTCCTCCTATGAAGGAAACAAAGTTGTGTAGAGGACGCTATGAATGAATAGGAGACCTGAGGTGGAAGGATTTGGAGGCCAGGATCACGGGCCCTTACTGTCTGACTGGGGAATCTCAAAGTCAGCATGTGTTCTGCCTCAACCTGAAGAGAAATACATACAGGGGCCTCTCAGCAGCACTCACAAGAACACGCAAAGGCAGGATGAGCCTCATGCAGGGCAGGCACACTCAGTGCTGAAAGGAAGCCAGCATCTGAGTCAAATGGTTCAGCCCTCCTGTAATCTATGTCATTTTCAGAGACAAGACCCCATTGGTGCTGTGTTGTCACGACCCTAAGCTTCGTGTTTGTTAGGTTTTTTGTTTGTTTTTTCTTGAGCTAAGAGACATTACTCTGTAACCCAGGCCAACTTTAAACTCACTAAGCAACCCAAGTTACCCTCAAATTATGATTCTGTTGCCTCAGCATCTCCACTACTGGAATGACCGGTCAGAGCCACCCCACTTTCAGCTACCATCTTGATATACTCCCAGATTCCTGAATGAGGCCTCTGCTGTTTTAATTTTGCTGTGGTATCTCAAATCTGCTTCTGGCTCTGAAAACTAGCCTACGTTAAAGAATGGCAAAGTGTCACAAGGGGTTCTCAACTTTCACCCCACAGCAAGTTTGGTTTAGAGTGCCAAGGACTCTCCTTACCGCCTCTATTACTTGTACTCCTGGGTGTTCATGTACAGAAATCACTGTTGCCAGTCTCTCGCATGAAGAGCCTGTACTATTTCCTAAATATATAGGCTTGGTCTAGAGCTTCTGCTGATCTAGTCTCTGCATGCATGAGACTAGAGGTTCACCCATGAAGAAACATGGAAGGATAGCTCTTTTTTATGTTTATTTTTAATATATTTTATTAATTTATTCATATTATATCTCAATTGTTATCCCATCCCTTCTATCCTCCCATTCCTCCCTCCCTCCCATTTTCTCCCTACTCCCCTCCCCTATGACTGTGACTAAGAGGGACCTCCTCCCCCTGTATATGCTCAAAGGGTATCAAGTCTCTTCTTAGTAGCCTGCTATCCTTCCTCTGAGTGCCGCCAGGCCTCCCCATCCAGGGGACATGGTCAAATATGGGCACCAGAGTTCGTGTGAAAGTCAGTCCTTGAGAATGTCCTGTCCATTGGCTAGATCTGGGCCCAGGGGTCCTGCTCAAACTATGGCACCAGTCAAGGACAATATGTGCAGTAAACTTTGAACCCCTACCCAGATCTGCCCATCATATGTTCTACTTGTAGGTTTCTAGGACCCTCTGGATCCTTCTATTTCCAAATTTTCCCATGCTTCTCTCACCTAGAGTCATTATAGGAAGTCTTCCCCCTCTGTCCCACTTTCCTGGTAAGTGAAGCTTTCATGGGACATGCCCCTTGGACTAGTGTCCAGATATAAGTGAGTATATACCATATGACTCTTTCTGCTTCTGGGTGAACTCACTCATGATCACTTCTAGTTCAATCCATTTGTCCACAGATTTTGGGAATTAGATGTTCTGCTCTATGGATGAGCTCAGTGGACCCTGCAATGGCACTTTAGAACTACTGGTCTGGTGTAAGCTTTTCTCTCTAAAACCATGTCAATAGAGCTGCACGCCACTGCTGGATTCTAGAGACTGCCCCTTGCTGTCTTGGTACCAGGCAGTTTGGATAAATCCATATTAAAACAACCTGGTAAGGATGAAGTGTAAAGAACCATGATAGTGATGCGGAATTGTCTAGCGACTGTGAATTTTGATTTTGTGAAGGGAATACGTTCTATTTTGTAGTGACTAAGGACTAAGGACTAAGGACTAAGGACTAAGGACTAAGCCTTGATTAAAAGTCCCAGTAGGTCAAGGTCTGGGCCTGCTATGTATAGACTATATTGTGAACTCAAAGACTTTGACATCTTCAAAGCAGGATTCCTCCAGATATAGCATCATAGAAACACACTGTTGTATTGACTCTTCCCACGGGTATAGGATGGTTACAGAAGGAAGCTGAATTCTAGAAGAGCCATTTTCACTCAAAAAACAAGGGCATGATGACACAGGGGGCAGATTCCAAAACCAAAACTGTGTCTCTATCCTCAGCCCCAGGCAGAATATGGCAGCTGATTTGCTTCCCCTACACATCTGTAAATATGAGAGCTGTGTGTTCTCTCCCAAGACTTATATCAGACATGACAGGGACGAGTGGGCTTTCATGATATGCAAGGACCACAGTAACTGTGTCAAGTGAGGAGGACCAGATGATGTTTAAGCATGAATCATCTCTCCAGGAAGCAGTTTATCTCTTCAGGTTTAGAGGCACCTAAGCCTGATCTGAAGGAGACCCACCCAGGCTGAATAGCACATGATGCTTTGAAGTTGTCTAGCTAGGAAGTTCCCCAGGGCAATGTTCTCTGATATAACACCTGTGTCACTGCAGCATCCCAGAAGCTTAGGCCATTAATGAGTACTCACTTATACCACTATGTCAGGTAGATACAGAGGCTACAAGCACGAGGAGCTCTTTTCTGCATCAGCAAGGGATCCATCTTGTACTGGTCCACATGGGTAAGGCTGGTCCAGCTTACCTGGTGCTGTCTTTGAGTACCTTAATTGAGCTAGCCTGTCACATAGAGGGGCCTTCTTGTTGTACTTCTCCTTGGAGTTCTATTAAGTGGTATGTTGTCTACTTGACACAGTTGGCATCTGGGAAGAGGGAAGCTCAATGAAAAGAGGGTTGCCATCATATTGACTTATAATTAAGCTGGCAAGGCATTTTCCTGATCAATGATTAACATGGAAAGGTCTGGTCCATGGTGGGTTGTGCCAAGCCTGGACAGGTGGTCCTGGAGTGCATTAGAGAGAAAGCTGAGAAAGCCATTGGGAGCAATCCAGTAAGCGGCATTCCTCCCTAGGCTCCACTCCAGTGCCTGCCTCCAGGTCCCTGCCTAGACTTCCCTCAAAAAATTAACTAGAATCAGGATACATAAATCAACAAAATCTTTCTTCCCTAAATTGCTTTTGTTCATGATGTTTTATCACAGCAATGGAAATAAAGCAAAGACTTGTAGTAATGGACAGTTATTTCTAGAACTTTGGCAGGTCCTGAGTCCCTGCAGAAACTGCCACCCACTATAAACGAGGTAATTTATAGGTGTAGACACATATATGTAGAGGTCAATTTGATGGGAATAGTATATTCATCCTACAAAAACAATACCAGTAGCCTTCCCATTAAGGCTTATGACTTCTTCATCCACAGCTTATAGTCCTGAACATGGGTCTCTTCCTATGGAACAGGCTTTAAATTCATTTGGATTCAAGTTGTTGCATCCATGACAATTGAAGCACTGTTTTGTCAGCAAGCACACATCACTTTCCATTCTGAGAGTGCTACACGTAAAGTCTTTAGGCAAGCAGGATCATTGGCAACAATCCCCACCAACTGCATCCGTAGCATCTTCTAACATTAAAGTCGATATGTAAAAAAAAATGTTAACCCAGGCACAGCTAGGTTTATGCACATTGTACAACCCAAATAAATTGTATTTTCAATAACAACAACTTGCTACCCCACTCAGGAGGATGACCAACATCACTAGCACTTGCTTTTACCATGTAGGGGTCTCAGGAACCTCCCTGAACAAACATCTATTTCTAGGAAGGCAACCAGTGCTTAGCATTGAGTTTTTATTCAACAGCATGTGTCTTCTAGCAATGTATTCTCTCACTCAGGTGGAGTTTAAGCCTTCAGTTCCTTACTTTATAGGGTGGGCCAGTGTAGGATTATACTGGCTAGTTTTATGCTAACATCATCTGAGAAGAAGGAGCCTCAATTTAGAAAATGCCTCCACAAGATAAGGCTGCAAGTAAGCATATAGGGCATATTCTTAATTAGTGATTGATGTAGGTGGGCCCAGGCCTTTGTGGGAGAGGTCATCCCTTAGTCTGTGGTCCTTGGTTCTATAAGAAAGCAGACTGAGCAAGCCATTGGTGCCAAGCCAGTGCGCTGCACCCCTCCATGCCCTCTGCATCAGCTCCTGACTCCTTGTTTGTGTTTCTGCCTTGACTTTCTGCAGTGATGGACAGTGCAGTGGAAGTATAAACCAAATAAACCCTTTCCTCCCCAATTTGCTTTTGGTCCTGGTGTTTCATCATAGTGATAACAGCCCTAACAAGGATGAGATTTTCTCAGTAACTCTTCAGGAATTATTTGCATCTTCTTTAACCGTAAGGCTCTCAAACCTAGTACAAGCTTGATCTTTCATAGCTGTGCCCAGTCCTTATACCCTGCAGGGACTAACTTCCCAATCTCCTTGCTCCTGAATATAGAACTACAAAACACTGAGAGGTTAATATTATGTCATCTGTGGTGGCTAATTTAGTCAACGCGATACGATCAAGAAGCACCTCAAAAGACACTCTCAATGAGGCACGATGTAAATTAGGCTGTCTCGGGGGCATCCCTGTGAGGGATTTTCTTAATTGGGCTAATTAATGTGAGAGGCCCACCCTAAGTGTGGGCAGTACCATTGCATGGACCGGCCTGTGGCCTATGTAAGAATGTGAAGAGATGATGAGAGCTGGTGTGTGTGCAGGCACTCATCTTCTCAGTGTCTTCACTACTACGGATGCAATGTGAGCGGCTGGCTCATGCTTCTGCAGATGCAATGTGACTGGCTGGCTCATGCTCCTGCCTCACAGTGATGCTCCACAACCTGGAATTAGGAAGTAAGATAAACTTTCTCTCCTCTGAATTACTACAGGACTGAAACAAAGACATCATCTATATAATGATTTGTTTTTTAGAGTTTGCAAAGTAACAGTGTAAAGTCACAGGCCACCATCCTATGAAAAGTATCAGAAGTGAAAAGGCAGCCTTGGGGAAGTCCTCTGAAAGGCCACTGTTACCTGGTATACAAATGAGTGGGGATTGACTCAGGAACTGAAAAATCTAAGGAAATATGACAAATACAGTGAGCCAGGTCTTATACAGCATGAAAAGATGTCATCCTAACATCAACTTTCCATCAAAAGAGCACTGTTAGTTGGCATGGATTGGACATGCAGCTTTATTTAGTTCTGACTAATCCACAGTTAGTGATAATGAGCCATCTGGCTTCGTTACACATGGTACCTTGCTACGGAAAGGGATTTGTAATCACTCAAACTTTACAGGCTTCCATTTCCTACAGCTGCACACGGCAGCCTAATAGTTTCCACTGTCAGGCAAATTCTCCAGTGGTGGTATACTGTGCACCCCAACAGCACATAGGCACCCCAGGGACCTTCTGACATTGAGAGAGATATGCATAGTCTCTCAGAGAAAGAGTGTGTGTGTGTGTGTGTGTATGTGTGTGTGTGTGTGTGTGTGTGTGTGTGTGTGAGAGGGGGGGGGGAGGGACGGAGGGAGATTTTTCCAACCTAGAACAAGCTTAAACATTTTCACCAATGCCATTGTTTCCTACTCACCAACTGGTACCCTTTACCCTGGTGCCTTTAGTGGTACTATGAATTGAGGTACACCTGACTCTCCAGTATCCACTAAAGAAAGCCTAAGTGGCTTGCACACTAATGGGTCACTGTAGTAGTCAGACTTGTCTCAAGGAACAGAAATGATAGAGTGACTACATATAAAGGGGTTTATTAGGGTGGTTTTACCAGCTGGGTTCCAGATAATCCAAGGATGCTTCTCTCCCAACAAAAAGGCTGAGGATACAGTAGTTGTTGCGTTCCCAGGTTGTATATCTCAGCAGTCCTAGTCTGACATTGGAGTCCCAGAAAAATCCTAAAGAGCTGCTGATATTCAGTCTGCATTGGAATCCTGAAGAAGCGGGTTCTAATACCAATGAAGGAAGGCCTCAGAAGCAGGATGAATGAATTTGCCATCACGAACAAGGGCAAGCAGGTGAAAAGCAAACTTCCTCTTCCCGTGTCCTCTTATGTGGGCAACCACCAACAGGGACAGCACAGATCCAGCATGGATCTTCCCGCCTCACATGACTGAATAAGAAAATCCTTCACATGAGTTCCTAGCTACTTGGGCTGTAGTTGACCCCAGATGATGCCAATTTGACAACCAAGAGTAGCCATCATTAGGACGCCTGTGGTTGAGCCAGACCTCTTGAGGTCTCCTTCCTCCACAGCAAGGGTTGCAATCAGGAGAATCACTGGCACCTCCCTTTTCTTTACCCCTTCGGTTAACTATGGGGGAGTTGTAAGGTGGGGATGCGTGGCTAGTTTATAAGTTGTTTCCACAAAGATGGAGACAGAGCTCACAGCCTCATTCCAGTTAGACACTCCTCCCTCCCTCTGAGTCCCCTGTCAGCTGCAGCCGTAACTGAGGCCTCAGGTGCTGCTGCTTTCTCTGTCTTCAGCTTCTCAGTTTCTCCAGGTCTAAGCTCAGGTCCCAGGGCTCAGGAGTTGTCTCCAGAATCACTCAGTGACTGAGTCAGTAGTGGAATTGGAGTGATGTAGAACTGAGGAAGTTAGACCATCCAGGCATGACGGTGTGATGAAGACGGGGGGGGGGGGGGGGGGTAGATTCAATTGTAGGACATGAATGCCATCATTGGAAGAATGGGTTTTGTGTCTTGTGTGCCTCACTGCCTGCAGCTTTGTCCCCAAATCATCACAATTAAACAGTACTGAGTGCTGTGTGTAGGGCCCTGTGCTAGTCCCCTGTCTTGGCCTTTGGAGTGATCAGCACCATGGACACCTCAAACAACTGTGAGGTTGGATGGATTCCTTCTTGAGAGAGAACGCCTTCTGGCATAGTGGCATGGCACTAGTGTAGGGATTTTTCCATGTCAAAGCCACCACCCTTCCATGGTGGCCTGGTTTAAGCCTTGGCTTGGGGCAGCAATAGTAGTCTGCTGCTATCCACTGCGCCCCACCCCCACCCCCAAGCCCTGTGACATGATACCTTAACCAAGCTGCAGGGAGCCCACTGCCATCACCCCTCAGTCCTTCAGCCTGCTGCATTACCACCCCCAAGAGCTATGTCTAGCCCTTGTGGGCCAGTAAAATAGTGTCTCTCAGTTATTCCTCCTTCCTGCCTCAGGGCAGTCAGTCCCTTCCTCCTCCCCTAGGGCTGTCTGGAGATGAGAGACAAAATGGTGGCTGATGCTATCAGCGCCTTCATGGGACCCGTCCATGGTGACTATTCCTGCCTCAGCCAACTGCTCTATGAACACCAGACACCTTTCCTGCCTCGGAAAGCCACCCTGGGAACTGTCCATGATGACAACAACCTTTCTTGCTTCCGCCTACTGCTTTCACAGTGGACTCTTTATAAATGCTAGACACACTGGAAACTTTATTATGACTTAAGGCAGAAAAGTGGCCTGACCTCTCTGCCTGAGAAAGCTCCAGCAGCCCAGCTGCCCCCCCCCCACCCACCCAGATCTCTGTAACTGCCATCTCCAGTCCCTCAGTAGGATTCCTGGCAGATTATGCTTATTTGAGATAAGAACTCTGGACAAAATCCCACCAATCCCTGAGTGTTCCTAGCTCAGATTTGAAATCCCACCAATCCACACTCTGGAAATCCCTGCCCCAGAAAACTGCCCCCTAGAAACCCTATATGAAGGCTCTGTCTGCCCAGTTCCCTTCTGTCTTCTCCCAGGAGCAGAGGCAGCCACTCCTGGATTCATCCCTCCAATAAATCTCTTGTAAGAGATTTACTGCCTGCTGTGGCTCTCTCATCAGAGGAAGAAGGGAGGGAAGGGGGGAAAAAAAAGAAGGAGCAGAGCTCAGGCTCCAAGATTGCTTAGCACCTCTAGTGTTTGGGGCAACCCTCCCCTGGGAGCTGTATCTTCTCTGTTGAGGAGGCCTCCTCTCAGAGCTGTGAGGTTCCTGGGCTCCTGTGCCTCAGGATGCCCTTGGGACACTGTCCCATCTCAGAGCTTGACATCCTTCCTTCTACCTGGGTACCAGAATGCAGGCCACAACCACAACCGCAATAAGTGGAAGACAGGTGTAAAAAGCAAGGCAAATTCTGATTCCTGCAGACAAGTGCGAATGTACAGGTTCAAGATGCGGAGGTACTGTCCTTTCACCAATTCACCAACTCCTGGCAAAGGATGTGAATGTGAACTAAATAACAATAACTGTATCCTTTAATTGTGCACCTTGATGAGCAGTGGAAGAGTGACAGTTCCTTGATCTAATTCTGGAGATGGCACACTGCCACTTCATCTTGACCGTATGTGAACAATGAATTCTCTTATTATATATTTTAGGCAGGCACTGGGATAAACACTCTTGTCTTGACTCTTGACCTAATTGCCTCCATAAAAAGTCAAGCACCTGCAATGATTGGTTAGATCCTTTATGAAGAAAGAGTTCCCAGAAAACCCCCTTATCCATCAGAAGCCTGACACTCTGCTGCCAAGGTAACAAAATGGCACCCACTGTGCCATCTCTGGAGGAGCCATTGTGTGTATAGAGAGGACAAAGGTCCAGAGAGAAAGCCTTATGCCAGAAAGAATGGTCCCGAGCCCATCACCACTGCCATCCTAACCTGGGATGCTCTTATTCAACCCACACCCGGGTGAAGCCAGTCCTCCAGAAAGATTTTCGCCTGCTGCCCAGTGTTTTTCTGTCAAGAAAATGTGACTGATACTTCCATACCAGCCGTAGTGGATAGCAGCTCAGAGAAACATGTGCTCACACTGGGATCTCCACTCTGTGAGGAAATAAAATCCCAGATCTTCCTATCTTCTGGTGACAGAGAGCTGCTTCCCAGTTAGCCTCCAGCTGGCCAGGTAGCAGGAGCTTGGTCCACTAACAGCATCTTGACTGTACTCACAGAACACTCACACAAAAGTCAGGCCAGCTTGGAACCAGAGCAAGTGCTACCCACCGGGCAGGCATCCTCATCCACCACAATTGGGAGATGCAAGGATGTGAAGGCCTGAGTGGGAAGCCGCTAGTTGCTGCAACGGACGGGCCTGACTTCAGCAGGCTCAAATTCCTGGTGCATATTCCTCAGGGTTGTCCTTTGCCTGTGGCACCGGTCCCATATATGATTGGGAACAAGAACGACATAGTTCAAACAGTCCTTGTTTATTAACCAGCAACGGCAGTAGGAAAGCATCTCAAGTAACTTTATTCTCTGCCTGGATACACAATGTTCACTTCTCTGTGTCAACAAGTATAGGCTGATATCAGAGAATAGATTTCCATATGTTAATTGACTCCCTTCCTCTCTGAAAGACCATCCTTTCCTGGCAGTTAATTCCAGCTGACAGGGAATGGCTTTGCTTTTCATTCCTTGCAAAATAATGTGCTGTTGCAACGTGATTTATAATAAGCAGCATCAGGAAAGAACTACCATGCTGATCGGCTATGACAGCCAAAAAGGCTTTGTTAATGAAACAACAAGAGTTAGCAGGATCTTGGAGGCCAGCCGATGATGACTTAGAATCTGCTGTTCTGTCTCGGGCTTCTGCGGGATGTGCTGCGGCCGCCATGGGGAAGCTATGAAGGCTGCGTGCTGGCTTGGCTTTCAGGGTGGAATATGATGATTGTCATTGTTGATAAATGCTCGAAGCTGTGGCTAAAATTGTAAGGTGGTATCGCTAACTTTGTTTGTTTAGTTTTGTGTTAAGACAGAGTCTATCTATCTCTAGCCCTAGTTGAGTTGGAGCTCACTATGTAGCCCAGGCTTGCTCTGAAGCGGTGGTGATCTTCTTGCCTCAGCCTCCAGGATAGTGACCCCGCCCCTTATCAATATCCTTTAACTAAACTTAGCAAGCCATTCTGACCATAAGTCACAAATCCTCTCAAACCACACAGCCCACCATTTTCAAAGACAATATTTAGCAATGTATTATTCTCCAAACCATGAGCTGAATTTATAGTAGCTCTCAGGGCATAAAGCCCCATGATGCCTTGGGAGCTAGCTCTGCATCTGAGCCAGAGTAGAAGAAAGCGAACCCTAAGAGGAAACTCAGCATCAGTTCAATCTGTGTGATGGAAGCTGAGGAGAGTCCATCATTACCTGGACATTACACGGGGGAGCCCAGTAGGTGTGCAGCAATAGGCTTCAGCAAGCATCCTTCCTGGCTTCAGCCAGAAAGGACGCCACCGTGACCCAGTACCATGCCTCATGCCATCCCTGCACTGCTGCAGCCACTGCCGCCTCCTTTGCTGCAGTGTCTACGTTCAGCTGAGCTTGGAGCTTCATCTCCCCTGGTGTTGGGTCCTATATTAATTGGAACAGGAATCCTATTGAATTTTCTGGAGTGCTTTACTGGAGAGCCTCCAAACACTAACAGTGAATGAAATTAAATAAAAAAGGGTCAGCTATACTTAAGACCATCTTGTGAGTGCTTTAGAGACAGAGTATAATTAAAGAGGCTGTAAACTAAAACACCAAGTGCCAACGCCACTCTACGCCTGCACATACCCATGGGTTAGGGGCGTGGAGCACAATTCATCACAGAGAAGGCCTTCAGCAGGAGGGGGCGTTGCTCAGTGAAGGTCACAGATGTTCACAGAATCCCAGTCTTAGCAGTAAAGACCACACAGTGAGGTACCTTCTTTCTACACTAATGTGAGGTTCAGGGGGACATAGGGGACACTTTGACTAAGGCCACGAAAGCATGCTGCCCTCAGCTCTATCCAATGGTGTCTCAATATTGTATTGTCAGTTTCCAAAAAGATTGTCTACAATGACTTAAATACCGCCTCCCCCGTTATCTTGAGAGCTCTGTCTCTACTCACAGCCTCTCACAAATGCCTGGGACATAAATAAATAAAAGTTTGCATTCACGGCTAAAGGATCAAAGAAAGATCCTTGAAATCCTGTGAGAAGACATTTTACAAAATAGGAATACTCCTTTTGTAATTCAAAGTCACACTCAGGCTAGGAACACCTACTTGGTAGAGTACTTAAGTAGAATCCAGGTTCCCTCTATAGTAACACAAACACACACAGACACACACACAAACACACACATACACAAGAGAGAGACAGAGACAGAGAGAGAGAGAGAGATGGAGAGACAGAGAGATAGAGATACAGAGACAGAGAGAGACAGAGACAGAGAGACAGACAGAGACAGAGAGACAGAGAGACCGATACTGTGAACTGTGATCTCATTAGGAAAAATAAAATGGTTCCACCCATATCCCGCCTGTCTTAACAACTGATTCAGACAGAAAGTGGTAAGACCATTGCCTAAGGTCTGGTTTAGAAATGGCTGTGAAGTTCTCATACCAGTTATTCTGCGTATCCAGCCACACCATGCTGCTGTGAGTCACAGCCTCATTGGGACAGAAGATCCCCAGTGAGAGTGGAAACCTATAGAGTGAAGAGGAGGAGACAGAGGTGTGCAGCAGGTAGGTGCTGTGCCAGGTTGCAAATGTGTCACTATAAGACAAGTGTCTCTGAGGTTTGCTGGTTACCAGCCTGTCTTCAAATTTCGTAAGAGACTGTCTCAAGGAAATAAGACAGGGCTTGATACAGCAGGACATCTGCCAATCTTTTCTGGCCGGCACATGGGTGTGGCACCTGCACACACACACACCTGAGTATGCGCAGCACACACCCATTAAAAATTTACACATAGAGTAAGTCCATTACCTCTTGGCTTTGTGTGGAATACATTCTTGTATCTAGTGTTTCTTCACATGCTCTCAACTGAAAAAAAAGTCTTAATAGGGCAATTTTGGAAGTTATTTAGAGCCAGTGAAATGGCTCAGAATGCTCGCTCTCTCTCTCTCTCTCTCTCTCTCTCTCTCTCTCTCTCTCTCTCTC
>OU015749.1:33975670-33988170 GCA_907169655.1 Acomys percivali | reverse complement strand
GAATATGCTTAAACTATCATTAATGAAGCAGGCATACTCCTGACCTGGACCCCCTGATCCTCCAATTCCTGCCTTGTCCTTCTGTTTCTAAGCCCACAGCAACTGAATTTCCCTTCTTGACCCTTCTGTGAACCAGGAGGCAGTCCGTGATTCAGTCATTACACAAATGAACTACAACCTGGCATCATGTGCTACTCAAACAGTGTCAGCCAGAAGGAACTCCATCTAACTTCATTCGGCCATGGCATGACGCCCAGTAGATTTCAGCCCCCTGATTAACTAGGGCACCACTGTTATGATTGGTTAGTCGCTTGTGCCATATGAGGTCATTTTGAACGAGGTGGAACTTGGGGGTAGCTGGCAGCTTTCTTGGCAGGCATGTCTCTGATGGGCAGAGATGGTACCTGTATCCCTGGGAAATGGATGTTGGAAAAGCACCATGTCCTCCCCCTCCATGTATTCTCACTGGGCATCTTTATACCCTGCCCATAGGATGCTCTTTTTGATGTGATGTTGGTAGTAGATGCCAGGTGACATGGTTGGGGGATATGCCACTTACACTGCCCTTGAGTTATGCTTTATTTACTACAAGGATGAAAGTCACACAGCCAGCATTTAGCATAGAGAATATAGGACACAATCATTATACCTTTCAATTTTTGTGCTGTGTGTATGCAGACAAACACGCACTCATGTGCACACACTTGTGGGCAGGCAAGGCTGGATCATGTTTAGTGACTACGACTTTAAGGATGAGGACTCTTCCGCATCACCACGTCAGGTGCATTTTACCATCGACCTAGTTTAAGGAAAGATGAATTACTGAGAAGTAGCCGACTCCATCAATGGGTTAATGATTTTCCATGCTATTCTTTTCTGAAAAGGCTTATTTAAATGTTTATCAGTTGTGCAAAGTGGAGCACGCTGGCGATTCGCAAGGGACGGCTCATCATTGCCTATGCATGGAAGCGTTGTAGGAAGATTAAAATAACATTGAGTATATTCTGTAAATGAAGGCGAGAACTAACAGAAGCCTCCAGAGCCCATTATAAATTTTAATAATACATCAAGGTAATGTAACTGAATAACCGATCTCTAAGGGAAGAAACACAACATTTGGCTAATATTACAATTTAAATTATGAAAACAAAAAGAGCTTTTAGTTAATCTTGTCTTTCTGCTTTTATTCTTCAGGCTCTTTTTTATTTTCCCTGAATCCAAAACACCATGTAAACAAATAAAAGTACGGGGGGAAAATAAACAGTTTGGCATCTCAGTAGATTAATTAATGCGCTTCAGCCTTGGCACCAGTAGGCGGAAATTATGTGCATAAATAATATCACTAATTAAAAAGATGCAGATTAACATGCAAATAATGTTAATGAGGGCCTGCAATTCCAGAGTGGATTCGCATAACATCAACAATTTAATGGGTTGGAAGGCTTGTGTTTGCATTACATTAATAAATTTCAAAGACCTCGCATAAAAAAGTTCTGTCAGAGCCTCTGTCTCCCACTTGCGAGTTGTAAATTCTGTGGGCAGTAGCAAGCACTCATCGGCAGATGCCAAAGTCATTATCTCAAAGACTGTTGAGAGGGTGCCACGCGCCAGCGTGACCAGCTGCTGGGCACTGGGCGGCAGGCTCTATTCCATGCCAATTATTCATATTATTTGGGTAGTCTTGATATTTATTTAAACTGATTAATATTTTGTGCTCTGCATCTTGATCTAGAGGGAAATCATTTTAAGCAAGCAAAGTTAAAAAAACAACAACAAAACCCCTCATCAGCCTTTGATGTGTGGTGGACGCTGACTCCATGGTGAAGCTGACTGAGCAGACAGAATTCCAATCCACAGACAACGGCAGCATACAGTGTCCCTAACGATGTCGTATAATATTGAAATAAAGTATTACAGTGCCACATGCTAAGTGGACCGTAATCTGCCTAGCTCCATTTAAAAACAAAGGGCCCTGTGTAGTGTAAAATGTGTTCCGAGGCGCTCTCTCCTGCTCACATGCTGCTGCTCCTCTGGATAGGCTTTTACGAAGAGAAGCAAACATCAAGGAAGGCCATATGGCATTCCTTCCTAAAACACCAGGCTACCTTCATCTATGTCCCCCTGTCTGTCCCGGTCCTCAGCTGATGCAGAGCTGGCCTCTTCAGGCCAGTTCTCAAACTCCAAGACAGCTAGGAATAGTACCCATGGCAGCTGGCCACAAGGGTCAGGGAAACGCCTGTCTCTTGCCAATGAGCTGTCCACACTGGGCCTCAGGAGGGATGCAAAGTGTCCATACCCTGAAAGCTGGCAACAAGAGTTCCACAATGCACAACAGCCCATTGGCTCTGTCCCGGGGTCACAATCACTGTGGTGACGTCAGGAGACAGCCAGCAACTTGGAGCAGAGGATGTTCAGCCTCCAGTGGCTCTGGGAGCCACAGCAGGAGGGTGACATTGAGCAGAACAGTGCCAGAAAGGCAATTCTTTGCATGCTTTGCTCCTCCAACACCCTGACATCCACACTGACTCATGCCCCAGCTCCATAGCCATACTCAGAGCCCTTACAGCCAAGTGTGCTCTGTGTGTGTGCTCACTGACCCGCGCCAGTGTGCCTAAGACCAAGCAGCTACCACTCTGTGAGTAAAACATGGCTCCTTAGTTCTGTCACTCATCCCATCCCACCCCATATCCAACTGGATAGCTGCAGGTGTCATTTGTGTCCTCAGTCCTGGTGTTTACAAGCTTCCAGGGGGGACAAAACCAAGATGAATACTTTTTAACACTCTAAACACAGAAATCTGAGGCTGCCCCCAGAGTCCTGTAGCTCTTACCACCTGTTCCACAGCAGTGAGGGTTACAGCCTCCAAGTGTTGTCCCTAGACCCCCAAACTATTCTGGATGCTATGTATTGGCCTCAGGACCAATGCATGAGACTTGCCCTCCTCATGGGGGGCATATGGTCCTAAACACTGTGTTTGTGGGTCCCACGCACCCCTCCTTCCACCATCCCCATTATATGACCATCTACAGATGAGAAGGTGGTTTTTTTTTTCTTTTTGAGTCTTACCCATACATGACGTCATGCCCAACACAAGGGTTCAATTGGTTGAAGTCTTCTGTGCTCAGCAAACAAATGCGAGGTAAGCAAAGGGCATGCTCTCCTATACCACACAGCCCTCAGGAAGAGTGGGTGCTTCTGGGAAGTCACTGGGCCTATCTCTTCCAGCTGAGTGTGACCACAACTTTCTTTCCTCCAGGAGTTATCCAGGAGTTCACACATGAGGGGACAGGACAATTCTGAGATGTCCTCTTGGGTAACCTCTGTCCAGCTGGCTGGTGCTTTGCATCCAAAGTGAGCAAAAAGAAGTGAGTTCTGACTTTTGGAAGAATTTCTTCAATGTCTCCTGGGCGGGCACCTCAGGGGGGGGGTCTTTCCCCTACAATCCAGAAAGCCTTACAGCATCACCTCACCCAGCACTCCTCAAGACAGACTGGAGCAGATCATCAGGAAAGAGGGACAAGAAATCCCTTCTTCCTTGCCCCAAGGAGGGAGCCTGTTACCCTGTGTGCTTGTCATGGTCAAACAGGCTCCTCAGACAGAGATTCCAGGCTGCCCTGGGGACCCAGAGGGCACTGCTCTGAGACCCCTCAGTTGAGTCTCTGTCTGCCATCTTGGAGGTGAGGAAATTGATCCATAGTGGGGAGCAGGGCATGCTGAAGCCCTGTGCCTAACTTTTCTAAAACAACTTAGAACACACAGCATCTTTTCAGTTTCCCTATTTTATAGTTGTTGCAGTCACGTTTGCATCAAGCAAAGCCCTGACTGTTCACTAAAGTTGAATATAAACTGAATCAACTCAATTAAAGACCAAAATTTCCCTCAAAGACTTAAATTATCTCCATTGGTTCTCAACACATCTCAGAATAGCTGGATAATTCACAATGTTTCATACTACTAATCGCCTTCAATAGTGTTAAACAGGCCTTGAGTACAGCATCTCTGAGATTGCCCCATACCAGCCTTCAGGTCACACACTTTGGGGCAGCCAGCCCTAGGTACCCAAACTGATCCCAGCTCTGTTGGAGGTTGCTCTGATGCAATTTGATGCTAATTACTGCTTGCTGTCTCTGTGCCCCACTTGTACCTTGCTAAGAGCCTAACCTATTTGACCAATAAAAGGCTATCATATCTGGTCAGGGCAAATGTGATAGGCGTGGCTAAGGTTCCAGGGCTTGGGAGAGAGAATTTTGGGAGAAAGAGAGACCAGAGGAGAGGGGAGGAGGAGAAGGCTGGGCCATGGGTTAGGTGGAGGAGAAGCACATGGCCAGTGTGGATGGAGACGTGGCCCAGATGATGATAATTAGCAAGTATTTGGGATTATGGATGGGAGATAGCTTGATGGAAATGACTAGAAGCAGATGGCATGGGATCAGAGCAGGTATCCCATACCTGCACCACTATGGGAAGTGGTTTAGGGGATTAATATCTGCCCCGCCTTAAGTTAACTAAGGCTATTTTAAAATATAACAGGTGTCTGTGTCTTGACTGATTGCTAGCGGGTTAGAAAATACTGCTATAATAATAATTATAGGGCTAATAATAAACATTATTAGGCCGTACTGGTAAAATAACTACAACATAGCTCTACTCGCTCTTCCTAGGAACCTGTCGCCCACAAGCTGGTAAAAAGCTGGGGTGATATCTGTGGCTAATGATCAACTGGGAACATATGGACTACAAGGTGCCTCTCCAGAGCTCTCGTATCATTGGTGCTCTGGGAGACCAGATGAGGCTAGCAAGAGCAGCAGTTTGAGACAGTACCCGTGCCTCCTCGTAGTGGGTAACCCTGTCTGCACTGGTGACAAACAGTTCTCGCTTTCCCAGCACTGGGTTATTTCAGCTGAGCATATTCTACCTCCTGCTGTTGTCATGATGAACTGCTGCAGGTCCTGGCACCACAACCATCTTTCAAATCAGACGGTGAGTAGCAGCTGGTCATCAGCTGCCCTTGAAGTTAATCATTCTAATAGTGAGTAGGAGCGCCCATGTGTTGGTGCTTTCTCCTATTGGTGGCAAATCTCTGAGGGAGGCCGAACTGGCTATGATTTCCAGAGAAGAACCAAGGGCCTCAAGAGCTCCTGGGAAGAGAGCCCTCATTTGGAATGAAGATGGTTCCTGAAGGCCAGCATCAGATGCGACATCTAGAAGCAACCAGAAGCTCTGTTACGACACCACAAGATGCTGCTGCTGCCTCATGACTGATGCTGTGCCTCCAGCATGTATGAAGCCAGAGGGTGCGTGGAGCCATGAAACAAACATCAGGCACTGTGTAAGACAAAAATGTGTGTTAGTGCAGGTACCTAGACCAGGTCTCTCACCCTCCCATTCCACCTTGCAGAAGACTGCCTGCTCCTCCATAAGCTCTGCTCAAGGCAAAGATTCATCTGCAACTCCTGTGCCCCAGTATTTGCTGCCAATGGCTTTTCCAAACTGAAGGCTCTTGTTGATTGAAAACTATCCCCTGTGGCCAGAACATGTCTCTCCAAAGACCAGCACACCACTTCACCCTCTAGTGCATATTTGCTACATTGCACCTTGTGTCACTTGCTGTCCATGCTGACCACTGTTGTATTCTGGCCCGGGCATATACAACAGAGGAAGGATTTAGAAAGTAGAGTGGTCAGCTTAGGCAGAGATGATCCTATCTTGGAGATGTACCTTCTGAGAGAGTCCACAAGTAGTGTTGGCTTCACCATCACAGGATGTCTGACAAATGTTGCAATGTGCCTCCCAGATGTAAGAGGGGCTAAAGCTTTGCATATAGGCTAGAAGCATGAGGAGCCTGTGTTAGGGGTCACAAAGGCAGTCCTCTCCACATTGGGTGGACAGCAGGCAGGAGATCTGTGAGATGTGGAAAGGATATGGAGAGAGAGATCAGGGGACTCCTGCAGATATCACAGCCCCTGGTATACTTGAGCGGCCTTTCAAACAGGTTGCCATTCAAGTAGCTCTCTAGGTGATAAAATTTTGTAGTGTTTGATCATGGCAAAGATGGCCAAAGGACAGCAAGACTCAGTACAGATAAACCAGACAGCTGAAGACCAGCACCCACCCAATAACTACATTGCTGTTGGCCCTGCCCCTCAGTCTGCCATTGTATTTTCCTCCCTTTGGGAGATAATAAAAATGAGCCAGGTCAGTACTGAGATGAGCCTCACACAGCACCGGGCTGAATGTTCAAAGTTCTGGTGAGCAATTATTACATGAACAACAAAAACTCATGGAAGAAAAGGTAGGGAACCGGGTCGGGCATTCTTCATCTCTTACTGTGGAAGTTTGAAGAGAGGTTGTACCATTTGATTACCACCCCTGGAATTTTGCTTTTCTTTGATCTCTGAGAAAGGAGCTGATGTTCTCAGGAGGCTCCTTGGACAGCATTCTCCAGAACCCATGTGATGTTGCAGCGACCAGAGACTTGGTAACCCTGTTGGGTATCAGGATCTGGGACGGTTCGAACAGTCTTTCCTCAAAACCAGGAAGCCAACATTAATTTGTTGGGTAGACCAATCAGAGTCTGTCCTAGAGATCTTCGAGAACATTGAAGGACACTAGTCTTGGTCAAGGTCATTTCTGGAGACACTTGGCAGTAATCCACCAGAAGACAGGGCTTGTGTCAGCTGAGGAATGCCTGTTTCCATCCTGAAACAGTGTGGTCAGAAAAACATCATGCTGACCTCTGTGACCTTCCTGTGGGTACTTAGTCTCCTCCCTTCATCTGGGTCATAATGTGATGCTGATGTTCTTGACCCAATGCAAATTATCTCCAGGAGGAGACCCTTATTCCTTTTCTAGTGTCCACCCCAGGTGCCATCTTCTGTCCCCAGTGCAAGTCTGAGTGTCTCACTGGTCAGGTACCCAGGGTCTCATCCACAGACTTGTTGTCCTGTAGGCCCTAGAATCTTAGGCCTTTCTACTTCTTTCTGTGGTTGAATGGTGAGTTCACTGTCAAGCCTGATCAGGTAAGTTTAAAGAGGATGTCCAAAGGACTTGCTGGGTACCAGTGGGCTCCTTCCCTCCTCTAGTGTGTGCCACTGTCCACCTCTCCTCAATGATCAGGAAAAGAATGCTCCTAGTGATGGGGATAGCACCGGATGCCTTTCTTAGTTTGATGGTCACTAGTGTGCCAATTTTCCAGATTTTTAAAGGTTTGGGTTTTTTTTTTGTTTGTTTGTTTGTTTGGGGGGAGGGTTTGTTTTGTTTTGCATCTTATTGTATGATCTGTTTTAGAGAAAATCGTGTAGGGTAACTGAAAAGGAAAGAACTCCTCTGTGCTTTGGTAGGATCCCCTATAGAGGTCTGTTCTTTGATATAATTGCACTACAATTTCTCTTTTGAATTTATGTTGGGCTGACATGTCTGTTGGTGAAAGTAAGGCAGCCAAGTCATACTGACTGCCAATGTGTTCAGATTAGTCTGTATATTTCTCTCTGGGAATATTTCATAAATTGGGTACAGCCATGTTGAGTGTATATGTGTTTAGGATTACTGTGTCTTCTCAATGTGTCATTCCCTTAAGCAGTGCAAGTGTCTTTCTTCATCTTTTTCTACTGGTTTTGGTTTGAATTCTATGTTATTAATTATTATAACAATTCTTACATCTTTCCTAGCTCCATTTGATTGAAAAGCCTTCCTCATTCTTTTACCCTAAGGTATCAATCATCAGTCTTCAGTAGGGAAGGGAATTTCTTAGAGAAAATAAACAGATCCTGTCCTTTAATCTGTCTGGTAGTCTGTGCCCTTTGACTAGAAAGTTTTGACCAGTAAGATTCATAGCTATTGTCAAAAGGTATTTGTTAGTTCTTGTCACTTTATTGATGATTCAACAAGTTTGGATACTTCCCTAGTCCTCATTTGCCTGAGGGCTGGTCAGGTGTAATGTATCCTGTTCAGTGGCCTCATAGATATGTCTTCTCTTTGGCCTGAAGAAATTCCTTCAAGTATCTTCTGCACAGCTGGATTAGTGGGATAGATTTCTTTAGCCTGTTTTTATAGTGAAAAGTTCTGCTTTCTATTTTCTATTATTCATGGTTGTGCTGGGTATAATAGTCTGTGCTGGCAGCTATTGTCACTCTGAACTTCAAATCTTCAAATCATTCTAAGTCCTCCTGTATTTTAAATTTTCTATTGAGAAATCTTATATTATTCCGAAGGCCCTGTGTTCATTCCTACATGATTTTTTTCTATTTATTGTTCACATTTAAAGTTTTAATTGTAATATAACAGAGATGCATCTTTTCTAGCCTTGTCTGTTTGGTGTTCAAATGCCTCCTGTGCCTAGATTGGCACCTCTTCATCTAGATTTGGGAAACTGTCTAATCAAGTTTATTGAAAACATTTTCTCTGCCTTTAGCATGAAATTCTTCTTTTTCTTTTATGCCTATAATTTATATATCTGGTCTTTCTTTGTTTCCCATAGATTTCTGATGTTCCATCCATACTTTTCCTTAAATTTAATTTTTGTCATTACCTGGACATTCCCAATCCTCTTCCCTGTTTCACACCTGTGATTCTCTTCTCTCCATGGTTCATTATAGTGAAACAATATTACACAGAGCTTTTTATTTGACTTAATGGCTCTTTCACTTTCAGTGTTTGGCTTTTTCTCTCATATGTTTATCAGTTTATTGAATTCTGTTTTCAGGTTATGTATTGACTTCCTGATTTCATTCAGTGATCTGTTCTCTTTGGAATTCATTCTGGATGTATTTGCATTCTCTTTGATGTCTTCAACATGTTTTTATTCATTCTTTTTAAATTTTTGCATAGGTTTCATCTAACCCACTCCTAATGGAGGCCATGACTCTGAGACTGGTAATTTGGGGAATAGTTATATTGCCTTGGGTTGTTATGTTTCTTGTATTTTGTAATTGAGATTTGTGCAGTTGGTCTTGGGGGAATGCTGTGGATTAAGTCTGGTCCCCTAAAAGTCAGGACAGCCAAGGAAACTGACCCCCAACCCTGTTATACACTATCCCTGCTAGACTATAATTCCAGTGAAAGATTGCCCCCAAGAGTTCTTTCTGGAAAAAAATCTCTAATCTCTATCAAAAGGTAGAGCCATTATGAAAATATAGTAATGGTCAAATACAAAACAATCACTCTTAAACCCAATCATTTTAGAAAGCAAAGGAGCCCTGATGTTGATGTTCAGAAATACTCTGAGTATGAATGAAACAGCAAAACAGAGGGTAAGATCTGTAATTAGTCTTCAGTTGATAAGAGACGAATATCGTTAAGTGGGGGAAGGTAAACCAAAGGAAGGAAAGATGAGACATATTTTGCTAGACATCAGCTAAAAACAAAGAGTCAAAGCTAGCATAAAAAAAAAAAAAAGAAAAGTCCAGTCCACATCTGAGAAGGCAAAAGCACAGAAACATCACAGACCTGGACAGTCTTAGGATAGAAAACAGCAAAAGAAAACAAAAGGTGAGATAAAGGGTGAGATATCACAGTGGGGGTTGTGCTAGCCTACTAGATTGTCATGCAGTAGTTAGTATTGGGAGATACCTAGATGAGATGGGTGATTTGAAGACAGCTTGGCCTATTTGTTAATCTCTTGGTCCTATTTCAGGCCTGTGAAGCATGTTTTTTCCTAAATGCTCCTCATCTGCCCTGGGTTTCCCTCTGGGGGAGATTGGATTATAGATGTTGGTTCAGTCCATGGGGATTGCTTTACAACTACAGCCTCGGCTCAACCCTTCAGGAGCTGGGTTGTGAATGCTACCCCACCCTGGTAGTATCCCCTCCCAACGCGTGGTTCACTTCCTGGAGTGAGCACTTAGGTTCTAGATGTGGCTAGGCTTCTTTCTTGCTGAATGCTGAGTGGATTAAGCAGTCTGATGGCCAGATTCCTCATGAGTCTGTTTCACAGCCAGGCCTGGGATGCCCAAACAGAAACTTAGTTGAGGAGCTTTTGGAAACGCTGTCCTCAGCTTTTCTAGTCAAGTGTTGAGAAGAGAGGGTTTTTCTTGAATCGCCCCC
Organism: Acomys percivali; assembly: GCA_907169655.1. NCBI lineage: Eukaryota > Metazoa > Chordata > Mammalia > Rodentia > Muridae > Acomys > Acomys percivali. The sequence goes on along the minus strand of OU015749.1, from coordinate 33,978,129 downwards.
TTTCTGCAATCCCACGTGTACTCTTTGTCTCGTTCACTACTCTTTCTACACTCTAAAAAGGATTTTTCTGAGCTTCTCTGTCTGAAGCTGTGACTCCTCCATCTGATGTTGATGCTCCCTCTCATTGGGAGTGTGGTTCTCTTCACACCAAGCCAATCTCTCTGAAATGGCCTCTGATCTTCATCTCCTGGTCAGTCAGGATTTCTGTTTCATTGTTATTAAAGTTCTCAATTCTTCTCATAGTTGTTGTCTGTCTTCATCTCATTCCTTGGAAGACTGTGATGGGCCAGGCTTAGGTATTGTCCACAAAAGTTCTGCCCCCTGCGTAATTTTTAACATTTGTTTATTTTTAATGTATTCACTTTACATCCTGATTGTAGCCCCCTACCTTGTCTCCTCCTAGTTACACCCACCTTCCCTCTCCTCCACACCCCCCCCAAGTCCTCAGAAAGGCAGAGCCCTTCTCCGCCACCCTCTGACCCCAGACTATCAAGTCTTATCTGAACTCTGCATCCTCTTCCTCTATGGCCTCTCAAGGCCGTCCCAGAGGAGCAAGTGATCAACAAGTGGGCAAGAGCACCTGCTCCTCTTCTTATGGGACCCACAGAGAAACTGTGCTGCTTATTGACTCCATCTGAGCAGGGGTCTACGTCCTCTCCTTGGTTGGTACATCAATCTCTGCAGGGCCCTCCTGGGCCCAGATTTGTTGGTTCTATTGGTCTCTTTGTGGAGCTCCTGTTCCCTCCTGGTCCTTCTATCCCTCAACTCTTCTATAAGGCTCCCTGCACTTCATCCTAAAGTTTGGCTGTGTCAGAATTTGCTTTAATTCCCTGTTGGGTGGATTCTTTCAGAGGGAGGCTTCTATCCTGTTCACTCTCTTCAACCACTTCCAGTGTCTATTCTATTTGCCCTTCTGGATGAGAATTAAGCATCCTCCCTTGAGTCCTCCTTATTATTTAACTTCTTTAGGTCTGTGTATTGTAGCATGGTTATCAACACCATTTTGTTCAGATTGGGCTGGTCTACTGTCACAGTGGCTTTTCCATGGCTCTGCACGCACCAAGCACATCTTCCTCCATAGCTGAAATTAGCACATACTCAGGACTGGAAACACATTAGACAAGTCAGAGAATTTGGAAACTGAGAAAAGTGTCTAGAGTATGCGCCCACCTCAATATACAATTTATCTACAGATAAAAGGAACATCTGAGTGTTTGAAACATCTGAGTGCCACAGGGAGAAAAAAAAAAGATGAAGAAGAGGCAATTGCATCATGTTTCTGCTAATGAAGCTATAGAATGCCAAAGAAAAACCAAGTAAAGATCAGGAGCATGGCCGGTCAGTCAGTCACTAATGAGCCCTCTGAGCAAGAGGCTGAGGTCCCATCTCCAGGACCCATGTAAACATTGGGTGTGATGTCACTTGCCTGGGGCAACAGTGCTGCTGGGGAAGTGGGGAAAGGTCAATCCTGGAGCTCAGTGTCCAGATATCTTAACCATAGGTAGGCTGTAGGGTCAGTGCAAGACCCTGTCTCTACATAAACAAAAGAAGATGGTGGCAATAGAAGAAGGCATCCAACATTAATGCCTGGCCTGCACAAATTATGATAATCAGCTTTGCCAAATTGGCACAATAGGGAACTCTCCGCTGGTAAGTAAGCCTCAATGAGCAATTATCTATTTTGGGTTGAACTGTGGCCATTGTCAGGGTCCGCAGGACATATCAAACCAGGGTTCACCTGAAAGAGGGGGTGCAAATTGGAAGAGACAGAGGCACATGCGGTATGAGGCTAAGACAGATTGCGATCAAGGCCCACTTTATTAAAAAGTGAGTATGGTTTATATAGTAAGGACGCCATAAGCTCTATTACAATCTCTCTTCCCCTAGCCCCCAGGCAAGAATACAATTCCCTGAATGGTTCCCTGTAAGAACTTCTTTAATCCTCTGGGTAGTTCCCTGTAAGAACTTCCTTATTTCTTTTCAAAGGTAAACAATCCAAAGATAGCCTGAACACAAGGCCTCCTTCAGCAAAGGTCAACAACTCATGGGTCACAGCATGCAGCCTAAGCACAGGATTTCTAAAATGGCTGAAGTTAGCATGGCTCCCCACAGGCCATGTCTGTGGAAGGCTGTCTTAACTCAACTGATGTGGAAAGACTCAGACCAGTAAGGGCATCACCATTCCCTAGTCAAAGGGTCTTTAATGAAGTTAAGCACAGTCAAGCATACACGCCTTTGTTTGGCTTTCCTCGTACTGTAAATGTGATGTGATTAGCTATTTGATGCTATTTCATCAACTTTCCCATAATAATACAGTGTAATTTGAAGTTGTCACTGAGATAAATATCTCCCTTTTCCCTAAGTTGTTGTTTGTCAGAGTATTTTAGCACAGCAACAGAAAGGAAACTAGAGCACACACAGAGACAGACACACATACACATGAATATATTCAACACACA
>OU015749.1:33950570-33975660 GCA_907169655.1 Acomys percivali | reverse complement strand
TGAATATATACAACACACATACAGACACACAGATGACACACATGAATATATACAACACATACAGAGACATACCACATGAACATATACAACACACAGACATACACACACACATGAATCTATAACAGACACACACACACACACACACACAATGAGTAAGGCTGGTTTCCTGAACAACCTGGTACCACCTCACTGTTCTCAGAGGCTCTCCTGGTTAGGTTTGATTTACCTGAGATGTTGCTTAATTAGAATAGGACAGCCTGTTACCTGAGAGTCTAAAGTGAGTGGCATGCCAAAGTTAATAAACCCAACTTCCAGTGGCAGCAGGAGTTGGGCTTTTGTAGCTCTCTTAGGTGTCAGGCTGACCACAAAACCTCTAGAAAGCTGATTGTCAGAGATGAGGGTCTCTGATGAGAAGTCTCCTCCCATGGTCCTGAGATTGTAACAAGAACCATAGGAGGCATTTTTCTGCAGTGCTTAGAGAAAACAGAAAGAAAGGGAGGCCATGGAGTTAATGCTATTGACATCCCCCAGTGAGCTCATCACATGGGCAGAGGGCAGAGGGTCCTTAGGGATGAGGTCAAAGGAATGAGGTCAAAGGAACGGGGTCACAGGCCCACTTGGTGCTGCGGCTCAGAAGCCAAAATCCTGACATGCCCTACATTTGTTCCAACTCTGAAGCCAATTTCCACTTTGCTCAGTTGTCCAGGACAAATCATGCCTCTGGGTCTGTTAAAGGCAAGTCTACAGGACACATTGTGGATCCAGTGCAGAATGTCAAGCTGGTTAAGAAAGTCCCTGGGGAACAAATTATCAAAAAACATCTGATTCTTCAAGAACAAAAAAGTTCCCTGGAGGAGTACCACACAAACAAACAAAATACAATAAAAGTGTCATTTAAAACCAGAGTGAAGGAAGCTGGAGACATAACTCATAGCTAATATATTTTTCAACATGGGGACATGACCTCAGGCCCCAACCATCCACAGGAAAAGCCACACATGGAGGCCCAAGTGTGTAATCCCAGCACTAAGAAGGGAGAGAGGACAGCACCAATGTTGACCTCTATTCTCTAAATGCACTATACACAGATACACTTGTGTACACACACGTGCTCTCTCTCTCTCTCTCTCTCTCTCTCTCTCTCTCTCTCTCTCTCTCTAACTCTCTTACTCAAACAGAAAAATAAAAACAAAAATGAACAGAATGACACTTAAAGTAACATTTACTATGCAAAAATGAATCAACTTTGAAAGCCAGGAATTCCAAGTTGACTTCAGGCTTCGGAGACATTCAGCAAGATAAGACTGTGATTTGATTAAAACAAAACAAAACAACAACAACAACAGAAAATAAGCAGCACTCACTTCTTCTCTTAGTTGTAGCCCTTAGTGGACACAAACACTTGGGAAGGAAGGAAGTCCATGCTCCTCCACTCTCTCCAGTGCAGTTCTAGCCTCCTTCATGGCTCACAAGCAGATTTGATTGGCACTCTGGCAGTGCTGGGAGGGGCTGTTAAGAGCTGATTAGGTCATTAAGGAGGATTAGCACCCTTCTCAGGGGACTGGATTATCTGCTCCAAGTGCAAGTTGCTGAGCAGCAGGGCGCCCTGGGCCTCAGGCTTTCCATTTCCCATGTGTGCCCCCTTGCCAGCACCTCTCCACTACAGCAAGGCCCCCACTAGATACAGATGCCTGACTGCGGACTTCTCCAGAACCATGAGCCAAAACAAACATCTTTTATTTATAAGTGCCCGTGCCAGTAGTGTTCTGTTACAACTGCAGCAAATGTGCTGTGATACCATCTTGCCGGCCGACAGCCGACTGACCTCTGAACTGAACTTGAAAAATGGCAACTAAGCAATGTCTCAAAATCTGATGTTGTGTTTTTACAGTTATAGCAGTGCTCAGCTTTCTCTTTTTGTGTCTGTCTGTCTGTCTGTCTGTCTTCTGTTCTGTGGATTCAGCCCAGAGGGATATACATTCTAGATAAGCTATCTGGTACCATTTTGAAACAAGGTCTTGCTAACTTTCCTAGGCTGGTTTTCTCTTCAGACTCACTCTATAGCCCAGCCAGGCCTTGATTTCCTCACCTTCCTGACTCAGCCGTCCTAGTGGCTAGATTACAGGCCTGGCTGCAGGTGTATTCTGTTGTTGCTGCTGGCTTGTTTGGTTTTAGAGACAGGATCCCTCTATTATGTACTACCTGATGTGGTACAATGCTGTGTAGACTACACTGGCCTTGAACTAAGAGAGTTCCACCTGCCTCTGCCTTCTAAGTGCTGAGATTAAAAGTTTACACCACCATCCAGGTGTGTTCCTGATTAACCCTTTAAAGAACTTGGGTCTATCCACTGTGTACTGGAATATCACTAAACATTTGCTCCCTTCAAACATGATTCTGGTAATTAATATTTTAGTGAAGATTCACCTCCAAGAAGGCATTGGGAAGCTGCCATGTGACTGCCAGGTGACAGTGATCTGCTAGGCTCCTAGGCCCTGCCTTCACTGTTTACCTTTGTGGTGTTCTGGATGCACCAGCCCTTAAATTCAAGATGGCTGACAGTGTCTGTTTGCAGCATGAGTTTTCACTTCTGACTTCCCAGAAATTCCTAGCCTGATGGGGCAGCACACACCTATTATCCCAACACTGAGGATCGAGAGACAAGACAGACTGAGGTTGGAGACAGCATGACCTGTACAGGGAGAAACTGTCTCAATTGTTTTTAAAAGTGAATCATAAAGTTTTTCAGTTGAGTTGATGAACTCTAAAGTTCACCTCACCAATTTACCCATGCCAACAGTACTCCAGGTGGTGAGACCTTGGCCCTCAGGGAAGTGGCTCCAATCCTTGATGCTCACTAGACACATGATAAGGCCACCAATGACCACTGTCCTGACTTTGACCCATGAATCAGTTTGGCTTCCAAGTCCCCACTCACACACACACAGAGACCAACTCTTAGAAAGCTGGTGGCTGGCTGTGGCCTACATGCCTGAGGAACATCTTTTGGGGCTGATGAAAGTAGGATGGAGACTTGGGTATACTCCTCCCTGCGGCCTTGGTGCCAGGTCTCTGCAAAATCAAGGCCCAAGAGCAGGTCACACCCAGTAGCTCTGATTACATACTTGACATGTGCTTTGGTAATTCTGGCTTCCTTGTTGATGAGGGAGCATACAACTCAACCATAGCTCCATTTCCCTCAAAGATGCAAACTGCTCTACTCAGAATCAGGGTGTTCACCAGCAATGCTCTACCCCAAGGGAAAGCCCCACAGTGTCACATGGTCTAATGGCCGGGACCTGTGTCCTATGATGCTTCCAGGATTTGTCACTGTTTCTGTGCTTCTGATAGGCAGGACATTCCCACTTGAGAAAGAAGAGGCTCCAGAGGCTAAAATCCTCAGACAGTCTCATCTCACCAGCTGGATGAGGGCTGCAACACGGGAAGGTTACAGGAGAGCAAGTCTGACTCCCAGGTGATGGGGAGGCACAGTGGGTGAGGATGAGAGCTGCTCCCATTTCTAGAGCAGGCATGGACAGTATGGGAGGCAGTGTAGCTGCAGCGCCATGGCGAACACTGCCCTTGTTGGAACTCCAAGCTGCAGGGACACCAGTCATCACAGAGGGTCTTCAAATGGCTGCTGGTACAAAGATGAAACAGTATCAGATGCAGAGGAGTGTGAAGTGTAGTTGGTATGTCATTGGAATGGCGCTGGTCATTCAGTGGGTGTTCTCAAAGAACAAGGGCCTCCAAGAGTTCCAAAAAGGCTGGAATACTAGACCTATCTTTCTAGAAATTTCCAGACTGCCAGTGCAGAGCCCACGTTGCTCCTTTACTTCTCAGTAATTTTCCAGTTATGCAGTGCTCAGGCCACTTTGCATTAGGGTACACTGTTCCACCCAAGTGCAGAAAAGGAATGGTGATGGCACTGGCCCAGAAGTTCATCCTTGACCTAGGCCATGACCTAGAATGTGACCTCTGATCCCACAGGATGGCCTCTAGCAAGCAACAAATCAGATAGATTAGGGGGAAAGCAGTGACGGTAAGAACTCTTAAGACTTTGCTGATGGTGCCCATACCCTTCATCCCATTTCCTTGACTGGTCCTTGTAAATGAAGGAAGACAAAACTGTGTGGAGTAGGGAGAAGAAGACAGCTGTCTCCAGGATGGAGTATGAGGTGACCCATGACCACTCACCAGATGAAGCTGACTAGGAGAGAGCCCCAAATTCCCTCCTACCCAAGCTTGAATCTCACTATGTGTATCTAGCTCTTGTGGTAGACTCTGAACAGAACCCTCAGCTTCAGCCTGCCCTTCTCATCTTTCCCCTGCATGCTGCAACTATAGGGTTCTTTTTAGCTGGCTCAAAAAAATAAGTAAATAAATAAATTGTGGTGCTAAGAATGGGTCCAGTATCTCTGCCTTGTGTGTTCCTGACTATGTTATTAGTTGTGCTGTCAATTTGGCCCGATCTCCTGTGGCAAGTTCCAGCAACCTGGCTTTTGTAAACTGCTTTGGTGAGCTCCTTTATGCTCTGATATCCTTAACCTTTCACTCACCTGGGTTTTCCCACAAATTGTTCAGAGATGCCTGTTAGGGACATTAGGTACTAAGGGTCCAGGGCAAGCTCCAGGGACCGGCAGCCGTGTTACACTCGCCTGTGATGGCATCCAGCTGACAAGGCTGCACAAAGAGCACAATGGCCCCTTCAGCCGGACATCTAGGCAGCTGGCCAACAGCTTACATGGGGATTTGCTCTGCACTTGCAGGCGTCCTGGGATGGAGGAGACAGAGTATGGAGGTATGACAGGAAGATGATGGATTAGAGGCCGTAAGTCTCATTTCACCCATGCCGTGAAAACATCATGCTATTGGGTTATAATAGCCATATGGCTCAAAGGGAAGGAAAAGACCTGTAGGGTCTCATAGATTTGCTCCATGTACCAAGAAAGAGGGGGTACCTGGAGAGAAAGAGCTTAAGAATGTTTCTAGGTGCATCCTGGGTTAACTTCAAGAGAGAAGTCTCTGAAATCAAGGAGAAGCCTGTTGAAGACTGGGTAAAGAGCTCGTTCTGTCACAGATGAGCAGCTGAGTTCATCATATTGGTGCTGTGCATGGTCATGTCCTTTCCATGGTGGTTGGCCTTTCTTAGATTCACGTACCATGTACGCCATGGGGCCAACATACTGTAGAAGGATATGGGCCAGCTGTCACTGCTCTCTGGAGTACCAGAGCAGTTGACAGGGCTGAAGATGTAGAGAGTCTCAGGGCATCTGTACTCTGAAGATGTCTGGCCACTGTGGCAAGGCTTATAGCGCATGTTGGTATGACAGTTAACAGGACCCAACAGGAGCTAGGATTCCAGGAGACAAATTTCTGAGCAAGTTGAAATTAGGGGAAGACCCACTCTCACTGTGGAGGCTGTTTTCCAAGGACTGAGCTCCCAAATGGAATAAAAAAGGAGAAAGCAAGCTTAATAGTAGGTTTCATCTCTGTTTCCCAGCTACAGATGCAAGGTGGCCAGCTTATATGCATTTCTGTAACTGTGCCCTCCTAGCCACGAGGGACTGTCCTCCTCAAGCTGTGTGCTGAATTGAGTCTTTCTTCCCTTGAGTTGCTTCTGGCGGGTACTTTTGTCACAGCAGCAAGGAAAGGAACTCAGTGGGCTGATGTTCATGTGTGCCCGAGCGCCACTCACAATGGCCACCTTAGAGTTGGAGCCCACACGTCTGTCAAGGCATGAACAGAGAAACCGCTACCACTGCACATGTGCACAATGGAATCTCACTTAGCCATGAGGAAGAATAAGACTCTGTCATTTCAGGGAAGCGGCTGGAACTGGGGATCACTGTGCTGACTAAAATAAGCCAGACTCAAAACAAATAGTACATGTTTTCACTAATAAGGAGAACTTTGGTCAAAGTTTTAAACAGAAATTAAAGGACTAGTCAGACTTTATGAAGAAAGGAACAATGCAGAGAACGGGGACAAGGGAAGGGCACACAGCAAATGTGATGAGCAAAACACACTGTGTGTATGAGTAAGGTCATGCCAACCCTGCCATCTTGTGCGACTAAGATGCACTAATAGCACAGAAGGAGAAATGAGAGAGTGTTGGCATTTCCTCTACTTCATTTATTACTTCACCAAACAATGGTTTGGTGCCAGGGGGAAAAAAAATGAGCCATGCCAAGGTGGAGTTCTGCCTTCATGCACTTTTCACCTGGTGACAAACATCTCCCTGGCCTTGGCTGACTCTGAGAATCACTACTCTAGATGAGGCTGCAGTAGCCTAAAGGAGGATGTAGCAGAGAGGATCGCACTGGTTTGGACAGCCAGGAAGATAGGCCCAAAGAAGGAAAGGAGAGCAAGTGCTATGGCAGTGGAGACGGCAAACTCAGTGATGTCTTTGTAGACTTTGTTTGTTCATTTTCTTTTGTCCTGTTGGTCTTTTTTATTTTGACTCTTGTTTTCATGATAAGTATTTTTTTTTTCTCTCTCTCTGTTTCTGGTCTTTTTGCTTTGGTTTTGTTTTTAAAGAGAAAGAGCATAAAGTTCGGTGTGTAGGATCTGGGAGAAACAGGAAGGCAGGAACAATCCAACACAATCAAAATATGTGAAAATGTTTCCAATTAAAAACAACACCAGGGTACATATGAACATAAATGAATAGTAGTCAAGATGGAGAGTAGGGGCACCGAGAAGAATCATGACCAAGCACAGGGACAACAGAGAGGTAGAGACAGTTATAGAGGAACTGGTGAGCCCCAGAACTCGCCCTATGTGGGAAATGCCCTGAAATGTAGGAGCTTCACAAAATATACCTGAGGAATGAGTTAGAAGGCTGTCCATCTCTCAAGGAAGGACGGAGAGACAGTGAGGAGAGGTTCCACAGGCATCAATGTGGCTCTGTATAGTGTGTGGACCAGTGTGTGGGGGGGGGTGACATCAGGCTGGTGCCAGTCACCAAGACAAGACATGGCAGGCTCAGACTTGGTGGGAGAAGATGATATGTGTTCCTGAGAAGTGGATTTGGGCTCTTGGGGCTCACTCTGTGAGTACCCACTGGTACACAAACGGATATGTCAAGATGCTGACGGGGTGCCTCTGCAGAGCATCACTTCCACCGAGGGTCTCTCTATAAGGCTGTTATTTCTTGTAGACATGGTTGGCAGCCACTATACAAAATTATCACAGACTAAACAGAAAACACCTCCCACTGTTTACCTCTGGAGGTCAGAGATAAAAGCATGCTATTTATGGCTGCCAGCAAGCCCTGCCCCACAGCCACATCCTCATGAGTTCTGTCCTCTGGTTTCCCAGCTCCTCTTTGTCATCTTGGCCAGTAACAAATCCCTCTAGCCTCCCCCCTTAAGCATCAAAGCAATGAGGTCTAAGGCTTATTGCAATAGCAACCCAGAGAAGCTAACCCAGCTCACCTCCATTTGTAGGTCACAGCCATATACATACTGAGGGCTAGTCAGGGATGGTACAGGCCTAGTGGCACACAGAGGAGTCCTGGTCACACCTGTGCTCTGATCAAGGATGTACAATCAGGACTTTGTGATGTGAGTGACTGAATAGACATAAAGAAGCTGGAACCAAACGCATTCATTGCCTGGGACTGCTGAAATCCCAGGCCAGGGATGGATTCAGGTTCAGTGAAACCTCAATTCAAGGAGTGAGCCGGCAGGGGACCTGTCCAGGTCTCATTCCTTCTGACTGAGTGGAGCACCACAGTTCGTATCTGCTGCAGCCATTCCCTCTACTGGAAAGAGGCCTCCTTCTGGTCCTAGAATGAATATGGGAAGGAGGGACACAGCTGGGTTCTTGACCTCTAGTGATTTCAGAGACTTAGGATTAGCTCATGTATCATGAGTGGAGGGAGTAGTTCACACACCACAGCAGACTCTGTTGACAGAAGAAAGGGTAAGTGTCCCCAAGGCATGTCTCCTTTCTCCACTTATGTCTATAGAAAGGACACCCACAAGAAGTAAGAGACTGTCTGTAAAGATGCTGAAGCCTCAGTAGACTCTCGCCTTCAAAGCAAACTGCCTCTTTGCCTATTGTTCCTGAAGGTGATGCACAGGTGAAGTGAGGTCCTATTTCTCCCTAGACTAGGCTCTGGCTATCGGGCTGACTACCCAGATCCTGGTCTCATTGTGGACATCTGCAGTAAATCATGACAAAAAAAATGAAGGGATAGCATTGTCACATAAGAGTCCTCACCACTAGCAGATTTACCTGATCACTGAGACGTTTGCATAGAGGGTGGCCTCATACCAAGGAGTGCCTTGGTCTGTCCTGGCTAGTAATCCTGGAGCCACAAACATTGCCCAGTAAAGTGTCAATCAAGTTCCCAACTACCCATGGAGGAACAAACAGAAGGCTGGAGCTGAGGCATGTCTGGAGTAGATGCTAAGACATGTAGCCAGGTATGGGCACAGGATGTAGCTGAGTGATAGGCCTCTGAGATATTTTGATCCAGGAGAGATGTGGTGGTTTGAATAAGAAGGACCGCCACCCCCAACAGTCTCATGTATTTGAATGCATAGTCATCAGGGAGTGGCACTACTTGAAAAGGATTAGGAGACATGGTCTTGTTGGAGGAAGTGTGTCACTGTAGGTGTGGGATTTGATGCTTCAAAAGCCCAAGCCAGGCCCAGTGTCTCTCTCTCTCTCTCCTCCTTCTGCCTGAGCAACTGGATGTAGAACTCTCCTGCTACTTCTCCAGCACCATGTCTGGCTGCTCACTGCCATGCTCCCTATCATGATAATAATGGATTGAATCTCTGAAGTTGCAAGCTAGCCCCAATAAATGTTTTCTTTATAAAAATTGCTGTGGTCGTGGTGCCTCTTCACAGCAATAGAATAGTGATTATAAAAAGAGGCGAGAGCCAGCTGAGGCCCACCCCCCTGTCACACCCTCCTCCCCTGGTCTTTCTGGCTTTATCCCAGTGGTCCTCAGTGACTCAGTGACTTAGGAGAGTCACAATGCACCCCCTGCCCTGTATCCAGGACTCCATAGGCCTTGCCCTGTGGTTCCCCTTAGGGTTATCAGGAAGACCCTCAGCTCCTCACCAGGAGTCTATAGAGTCTCCATCCTACATACTTTGCTTTAACTCTCAAGAAGATACAAGATTGATTTGCTGGAAGAAAATTCATTTTATTTTGTGTTGATTGGCTTTTTTTTTTTCCAGTTTATTATTTTTAAACTTATCTCAATGGAACATTAGTTCATATGTCAGGAGATGAATTCCTCCTCACGGGAGGAATGTATGTTTCTGAAAGGAGGGCACAGAGATCTCACGTGCTGCTTACAGCACATAAGAAGGAAGCTCTCAAAACAGCCATTTATTGAATAGCGGCAAATGGAAATCACAATATTGGATTAAGGTGAAATTGGGGCTGGTAGGATTGTAAAGACAAAGAGTTCGTTATCAAAGCCGTAATTATTTAGACCTGGATTCCACCACAAATCCACGATTCTCACGCCGCAGCATCTCTCTGTGGGTCTCACCCCTCCAGTGGAGTCCAGCCAGTGCCATTTAGAGTTCTTTGTCTGAAGCTGACAATCTCCCCTCATCAAAATCACACTCACAAACCCGAGACAATTAAACATCTCTCTGTACAAGTGTCTCAGAATGTCACGTACACACTCCTACGAAGGCCTGTCCTCTATGACCAAAGAGAGCAACCCGGTGTGAACCAGAGGAAGGGAACAGAATTGTTAAGCAACCCTTTTGCATTTTAAGCAACATTTAATTAGAAACACACTTTAACCACCAAAATGATAAAAATCCAAGAGATTAAAATTTGAGTGTCAATTATCATAAAATTCATCATTGTAATTCTTATTAAAACTCACTGTTTAGATAGGTAATGATTTTATAATATGCCAATTTGCATAAGGAGCCCTGAGATGGCTTATTATTTCCATTCCACACAATTACAATGCCAGCCCCATACATCAGAGCTCTCAGCAATGTAAAACCATGGCGCTAATTAATAAGCCATTTACTGACTGCAGCTAGTTACTGTGGTCCTGCAGCTGACCTCCAGAAGACAAGCCATCTCTGAAGTGCCTGTGTGTAACTACAAACATAATGGCGTGCCAGGAGGGAATCATTAAAAATAATTTACACAAGCCTTCATTTACAAGATCTTTTGATAGCACGCTTCCCCGGTGTTTAGATCCACAGCGCAACCCCGACCATTTGGGAAGGGCCAAGCGGGGGAGTGAAGGAGAGTACCTAAGTGGTTAATTAAGAGCCATTCGGACGCCACAAGAGTCTCCTGAAAAATCCCTCTGATGTCTGCAGTGTCAAATGTCTCTCACAGGAAAAGCCACCAGGGGCAGCAACCATCGAGGGCTAATTACTGGGGACAGGAACAGCTGAGAATGGTCGTCATGGGGCTTGGCTCGTGCCCACAGCACCCTAGCTCAGGACTGAGCACAGCAATCTTTTGTGTGGCTGGACTGGCAGGTGAGCAATGAAGGGGGCTTGGAATGAGCCGATACCTGGAGCAGCGGCTGGAGAGTGCTTTCCACCACCCATCCCTGCCCTGACCAGGAAGCCAGTGGTGGCGCATCTCCCTAGGAGCACATAAGGCTGAAAAAACACAGACTCCCTCTGTCCTTTCTTAAATGAAATCAGGAAGCTCCAGTAAGGAACATTTTAAAAGGCATTTAGCTCATCAGAGAATGACCCCCAGTGTAGCACTCAGCACCACAGAAAAACAGAAATTGCTCGAGTATTTTACCGGGGGAGGAGGGCCTGTAGGGTCTGTAGCATATACAACATTTCTACAAGGTTTCAATGGCTTAGTATTTTAGGAAATATGGTCATTAGCAGAACTCACAGATCATTGAGGGGAAAAAAATCTTAAGAGCAGGACACAAGGAAAGAAAGATGATGTGCACAGATGAGTCTAAAATGATCAGTTCTGCCATTAGAAAATAGACTAGTCTAAAGCTCATATTTAAAAGCCCAGATATATGAGAGTGGCAGTGGGGCTTTAGAATGGAAACTCGGAGCCTTGGGAACAAATAGGCAAAGGTCAGCGGAAACCAGGGCCCAGACAAATTTGCCATGTAAGCCACTGAGCGTCCTCACACATGTTAGCATAACTCAAAAGCACCTGTCCACACCATAGCTGGCTCAAGAAATTACTAGACAAGTATTTTCCTCTGACTTTAGACGAATGTTTAGATCCAAATGGTGCTGGCACGTAAGTTTAATAAACACACAGGAGAGAGTTTGGTGGCAAGGCTATCGGCAATCTCCCTAGCACTGGGGGTCTTAGCCACGCATTCAAAAGCAGCATATTTGTCACAACCAGGGAAACCCAGGTCTCTTGAGCCTTTTATGGTAAGGAAATAAAAGACATGTTGTTCCCGTCTTTAAATAAGTGGGTGTGAATTTCCCATGCTGAACTCAAAGGCCCTGCTGCCCTGAATGCAGGAGAGGTTTATGCACGTCGTGAACTGCTGAGACGGCTGTGTGGGGATGGGTTCAGACACTTAACTGCAGGACTTTATTGTAATCCCGGTCTTTTAACGCTGGCTTTTGCCATGGAGAAGAGCTTCGAACATAAAGCATCCTTTGAAGTCCAGACAGTAGCAAGACAAAAGGCAAGGAGACAAAAATCAGCCTGAGGATGGGTGCGAGCAGGGCCCGCATCGCTCCGCTCCGGGGACCGGCTCCTGTGTGCCCCTCCTTCCTGCAAGGCCTGCTGGGTGTGCTGGGTGATAGGACCGGGTTTGGTTTATCGGCTTGTGTATGGGGGACTGGAAGGTAGCTGTGTGTCTGCCTGAAGCAAGGCAGAATCATCCAGGGCAAGCGCCCACCTGGCTTTGTCGAAGTGCAGAGGAGATGCCATGCATCCCAAGATGTTTTTGGCTGAGTGCTGCCTCCCAACTCACAAGAGAACCAGACTGCGTGGGCAGCCATGAGCATAGCATTTGAGACACTGAGACATGCTCTAATTGACATCAGTCTCTTCTGGCATCTGCCTCCCAGCATCCTCCCCGGGAGAGAAAGGTGGATCCCTGGTGGGCACACAGCAAACTGTTTGATGCAAGAAAACCCAGTAGTAGTCACTTCACACACCTGACTGGCTTGCGGCACCCACAGACAGAAGCAAATAGCGTGATGATTAAGAGTAATGCATAAGAAAAATGGGAACTTAGATATTAGAAACCGTGTCAACTCATATGAATAATTTTAATTAAGACTATTCCCAAACCAGCAGGACCCTTAAGCCATGTGCCCTTGGAGAAAAAGACGTTCACACTTTTAAAAAGTTACATAATGTTTTGCTTCAAAAACCAAATAAAATATTCAACACATTAAAGGTTCCACTATAATCCTGGCCTCCTGCTCTTTCACGTTTGTGGTTAAAATTTTATTTTCAAGCTGTTTGAGAGACCATATCAAAGGCTCTTGCAGGTCATACGGCCAGAAACACTGTGCAAAGGTCTTCAATTTGTAACCCTGTGCACTGAGCCTCATTTTAGGCATTTTCAATTTTACAGAAAAGCAAGTTATTTAATGTGTAACATAGCAATCTAAGAGTCCCAAGCAGAATGACAGTGATGATTCTTTTAATTCGCTGAGAACTTTATGGTTGGGAACGGTCAGTGTGTTCTGAACAGTTGTTACTCATTACATCCTAATGTCTAAAAGCAAAATAAAGAAGACCTGACACAGAGATGCTTAGGTCTGCAGTTTGCACGGCCCAGAAGGGAAACCTACACAGATGTGGAATGCACACATGTGAATAGATAAATACATAGATGAATTCTCTTTTAGATTTTCAAAACTCTTCCATCCATATAACCTCTCGCTGTCAAATTCTCCCTCTACATAATCAGAGACAGTGCGTTAAAAAAAAAAGCTATTAGGGTGTATCTCCAATGACGCACTTAGTGTAATATATAGCTTTTCAAAGCCCCAGGTTTGGGACAGAAATAATAGTTCCTGAGAAAGCAGCCTTGCCTGTGGGTTGCATCTCTCTGCAGGCTGCCTTCTGCACTGGCAACAGCATATCAAACTTTGGAAAGAAGGAAGACCTGGAGCTTAGGTGAATGAGAGACAGCCTTGGGCTCCTAGGCCTCTCACCTCTAATCTAGCCCCTTCTGTGAGCTCCTCGTGCCCAGGACCACCTGAATAGTCTTAAACCGAGGGATCCGCCGTCCTCCAAGGGTGCAGACAGGCTTCAAAAAGTTGCAATTAAATGGGAGCTATGGAGATTACAGGGTGACATTAAGCATCATTAAGAGATTTCATTGTGAATGGGTGCTGCAAGCCTTCCCACGTCTGGCTGAAAAGGCCCCTCAGACCAAAGTTTAGAGATAATTTTATAAATACCTGTACTTGTTGGGGGAATTTGTCTGACAGACAGACCACATGTATCACCTTTACAGGGACACCACCATGGCTACATCTCAGCACTCTGCCTTCCAAACAGCACACGTACCGGCATGTCACACAAAATCACACCACTCATCGGGAGAAGGAGGCAACGCCTGTCTGCCTCGCTTTAAAGAAATTAGCTCAGTTTTCTTAAAATAATGGATGGAGCGTCCGTACTTGAGGGCCCTGTTCACTATGCTGCATGTGTGCGTTTGATCTTTTGTTTTCCATTTAAACATGACAAGATATTGGCAAGTGCAGGGAAAGAAAGCTTCCTCCCCAGAAGGAGGAGAGGAGCCTCTTGTGGCTCAGCAGAGGGCACTGTGTGAGGCCTCTGCAGCAGAGGACGCTGGCTGCTGATAGCTGGAAAATTGCAATTGCGCACACAGCAGCTGCATTTGCTTTTTCTGGCAGTCACAGCCACAGGACCAGAGGCTTATCCCCAAGCTTGAGTGGCCGCATTGCCACCAGGGTCAGACAGTGGTTTCTTCAGTAACTCCTGGCTGGGGAAAAATAAATGCCTAGAACATTGTACCTGTCTTCCAATCATGTTGAGGAACCTTGAATCACCAAGATGGGCTTGTTTTGTTTGGCTAGGAATACAGTCATTTGTGTCTGTCACAATGCTTTGATGTAAGTCATTTACAACTTCTTCATGATGTTCTTTGAGAGAGGGATGAAAGTCTATTTTTCAGAAACATGGGGTTGAGAATCCTAAGTTTTTAAAAACTGGCAAAAATGGACAGTGAAACTCAGATTCCAATGGAGCTTCATAAAGAAGGCTA
The DNA here is from genome assembly GCA_907169655.1 of Acomys percivali. NCBI lineage: Eukaryota > Metazoa > Chordata > Mammalia > Rodentia > Muridae > Acomys > Acomys percivali. The sequence continues at coordinate 33,961,457 of OU015749.1, read as the reverse complement.
CTGGACAACCCGGCCTGTGTGTGGCCCACCCAGACCTTTCCCCTCTGCTAAGACAGAAGCTGATGAGGGTCGGTCATTGAGCCTGACCCATTGAATCCTTGCTGTCTTTATGAATGCGGCCCAGGCTAAGCTAGCTTAATTGGTCTAGCTCCAGTGGGCATTTTTAGTTTATTTCACCTTTAATAATTAGTATTCAATTTGTGCACCCTTAATGAGATGAAAATTAAAGTTTCCACATTTAATTCCGTGTTTTCATGCTTGCCACGCTTCGGGAGTTTTCGTGAATAAACACTGGTATCAATGGGCCGCCAGAAAGAGCTGTCGTAAAAGGCCATGGAATTGTTTACAAAGCTCTGTGTTGTTTGGAAACAGGAGAATGGGTGGCTGGGCTGTCGGAAGGGCCCCCTCTCTGGCCACAAGGAGCCTGCAATGGTGATGGCCTCTTTTGGATGGTCTAAATAGTTTCTTTTCCAGGAGATTTCCCCCTCTTGTTGGAACTATTTTCAGTTCATTAATAATCTGGCTTTTACCAAATAAAGAAAAACTCTCGCCCAGAACCAGCAGTACCACGCTGTAAAAAAGCCATCATTATTTTCTGGAAGGGAGAAGCCTCTGCTTGGCTTTGGGTCCTCGCTAAATAGAGATACTTTGGTTTGAAATTTGTTGTGCTGGAATCCAGACAGAACGGTGATTCCCAAGTGCCCATATTTCATTTAGAAAGAATAGAACCCTTATCATTTACATTACTGAATCGACTGACTTGAAAATTATTTTCTCCCTTGTAAAGTTGCCGTGAATGCTGACAAGGGAGAGAGAGAGGAGCCCCTGTCTGCCTGCTAGCCTGGGGAGCAGAGCGGAGCCCCCTCACTGTCCTGCCGCAAGGTGAAGGTGCAGAGGATGGAGATGCCAGGGAGGGAGAGACACCAGGCCAGTCCCGAGGCTGAGTGAGGGTAGCTTTTAATGAACAGAAAATGTGCTGTGTTTTTTAGGAAGGCAGGTCTTGACCAGGGGCTCTGAGGAGCTGTCCCCGGAACATTTCCGTGCACCACGTTTGCAGTGGCAACTTCTCTCTGGGCTGGTTCCCAGCTTTTGGAAACCAAAAGGGGCCACATTCAGTTCTCTTTGATTCGTTTCTAATACCCTGGCTTTTAGCCGAAAAGACTAAAAGCAGCAGTTCTACATCCACACTCCAGGCCGAAGGGAGAGAAGATGCTGGCTGAAAGGTTCCTGGCTCCGCAGGTCGCCTTGTGGGTGACACGACAGTAAAGCATACTAGCTACAGGGAGAGGCCAGCTAGGTCAGATCAGAAGGACACAGAGGCACCATGCCAGGTTCCAGCTTCGCTAAAGACAGTTTCCCCTCAGAGCTTAGGAAAATATATATGGTGTCTCCTCATCCTGCCAATAGGGCTGAGCTTTCAGAGTGGGGCAAGAGTGCTGGTTAAAATAAGGGTCTAAGTTTACTTTTGTGGTTGTTTTCAGATTTGACAAGGTGGAGGGTGTCCTGACTGGGTTGCACAGTCTGATTCTCGATACTGTCTGTATGTAAAACACAGTCCAGGCATTAACAGCAGCGGAGTCCCAGGAAGCCAAAGCAGGGTTAGCAGACCTTCATGGGGACATCATCTACACAGTTGTGCCTGCCAAAATCTCTGCCCTCCTTCCTATTTGAACAGCTTGGAGACCACAGTGTTTCTTTGAAGAAATGGGATAAACAATATTCTCTTAAAATTGATTTCTTAATAAGTATTAGACAGCCGTGCAAGAGTCCATCATACTGGTGCAGCTTGTGGGAGGGGCACGGGCATAAAGAGTTGTGCTTCTTCAGAGCAAAAATCTCTAATACTGTGCAGAGCATACCTACAAATTAAGCCCTGACCCTACACACGCGGCTGAGCACATCCACACACCAAGCTGTGCACCAACACAGGCTGAGCATGACAACATTGGAGGCAGTTGCTTTGGAGTCTAGAATTATTTTTCTCCTTCAGTTTCTGTATTTATTGTTTTCTGCAAAAATAGCCAATGCCTTCTCTATAAGGAGAAAATAAGACAATAAATCCTATATTTTAGAGTAGTGTGCCTGCCAGGAGGTGGCCGAGGCAGCAGGAAGCACCCCTGTGGGAGCTGGCAGTGAAAGTAGGGTGTCCTGGGGCAGAAGGGTTGTAATGGGACTAGACACAGACTAGGGGTCATTTGGGTCACTTACACAGGTACAGGAAAGTACCTTGACCACTGCAGGGGTTACAGGAGGACCAGTGGGGTTTAGGTGAAGGACAATAAGGACCTAGAGAAGATCATAGCGCAGGCACAGAGGGGAAGCTCAGTGCTCATCATATCATGGGGCCTCCACCATCTCAGATTGTAGTGGAGACTTTTCCATCTTCTAATTAAACTCTCAAATTCTCCTTCAGTAACTGAGCCCTTTACGCAATGATGCTTGCATCGTTCAAAATCAAATCACATAAATTAAAAAAAAAAAACAAGTTAGAGTAGCAAAAACTATCTGAACAAATTTTCTTGAATTTGAATGTTTGTAGTATGTACCGAATTAATAAACTACTCACATCTCTCAAGTGTATTATGTCTTTCATATTTAAGCATATTTTCCCTTCTCCTCCCCACCTTCTCTATGTCTACTTTTACTCCAAATTAAAAGCAACATCCACCAAAGTGGGGTCTTGTGGTTTATGTTGTCAAGAACATAATAAAACCTTAATAAACACAGGTCAGCACTTGCAAACTGATGTGCTTTCCCTATATGAAATGTACCCATATGCACGCAGGTCAGCAAATTAAATTGGAAACAAATGGAGGACACCTAAGGGAGGTGTGTGTCTCTGCCTTTCCAAAGCCAGTCACAAGTGTGGTAACAGTGATGGCAGTGCAATCATAAAGCAGAGTCAGGAAAATCAGAAATCCCTTGCATCTGTGCATGGATGTGCAGCACACAGAAGGAGAATACATCATCAGAGGGAAGCTAGCAAGTCCCCATGTTTGGGAATATCCAGGGCCATGAAATATTGAGCCTTATTAAAAATAGAACCCAGATATTTCTCATTCTGAAGACGCACAGGGCACCCGCCTCACCTCCACACGCAGCTTTAGCCAGGCCACAAGAGCTCAGGATTCCAGGAAACACAGACTTCCAATGATTTCCAGGAGAAAGGAAGAGGCTTTTCAGATGTGTGTGAGGATGTCTCCCATGGGACCAGGCCTGGCGCAGCACTCTCAAAACTCAGAAGCCTGATTTGCCTGCTTACAGCTGGACGCTGCCAGTGGCTTACCTCTGCCTTGCCACCTACATGCCTTTCAACCCTGCCAAGAGGTTCCTAATCCCTTGTATTTCTAGGTGCTCTTAGAGGAAAGTCAGCTCTTTATCCAAGCTTTATGCAGCTTTAAAACTCAATACATAATGCATGCTGAAGTGCATGAGTTGCAACTTCACAAAAGAATTACCCCAAAGATTTCCAGGATGCTTAAATACTGTTACCTAATCACAAGGTGCTGTCTACGTTGTCCTGTAATCTCACTTAAATAATGTAATGAATGCAATAGTGAAAATTAAAGCCCCCTGGAGCACCTCCTAATCTATGTATGATCACAGGCACTATTTCCTAGGAGTCTGCTCTCTCCCATGGTGAGAGTTACGGGAGCCCTCAAGACTAAGAATCGTACAGGGCCAGATATCATGTCAGACACTTCTCTTATTAGAAAAGGATTGATCAGCCTCTCCCTCCATTCTGGAGACTACAGAAGTATTAATAATTCTAATCGGTGGTGTCCATCTTGCTAAGTGCACGAGAAATATTTCCTTTCCCACATCAGACATTCTCAGAAGCGAGATATGAGAAAGAAAATGCTTCAAATTATTCTGGCAAGGAAAAACATTCAGTACAAACTGAGACATACACATGTCTGCTTGTGAGGTGGGCAGCTCCAAGGCAGGAGCCTCAGTTGCACCGATTCGGCCACATTCATCTTGGAAAGCTGATTTGCAAGCACCAAAAACGCGAGGCGAGGAAGGGATCATAGGCATGAATGACCATAAACCCTATGCTCCAGCTGAGCTTGGCTTGGGTGTTGGTCCATTCATTTACTCCACATTCACTGAGCACCTGATACGCCCTGTGCTCCAGCACTTTGCAGGTTGTAGCAGGAGATGCTGGTACCTCAGGGAAGCCACCATGCAACATACTGGCCACACTTACACCACATACTGAGACTAAGTGACAGCCATAATATTGGGACTTGCATGGGTCTTCGTCCTTTCTCATAGACAAAGGAAAGTAAGGTGTTGGTACTAAACTTATACGGTGTGACAAAGTCAAGAGTTGCCTCAAGTCAATCAAATATTAAAACCAAATTCTCTTAACTTTTATTGTCTTTCCTTTTTTTCCTTTTTTTTTTTTTTTTTTTTTTTTTTTTTTTTTAGATATACCTAACAAATCCTTCAGAATAGTCTTTCTTTCTTCCATCTTCAAAGATGGAGAAATTTTCTTCCTGTGATCAGGCCTCGGACATCATAGCCTCAGAAAAGATGTCACAGCCATTTCCCATACTCTGAGATGACTGTGGGCATTTTCATAACTTCACCACATTCCTTGGTGCGCCTAGGGTGGGGCCACCCTGTAAGTTCCCCCACTGTGTTGAGCCAGCTGCAGGATGAGCACCCAGTGTGAGCCTGCCAAGATGCTGGCAAACGGGCCCAGGGGGCTTGCAAATCTCCTCTCACCTCCTTCCCTGGCTCAGGTCATAGCGGTTATTGACGCTGTTGAAGTTGTTTCTGAGAGGAAGCAGAATAAACCCTTTCTACAGTTGGGGTCCGTGCTAACCATTCACCAGGCTGCTGCACTCGGTGATGCTGAGCTTTGGGTGTTTTGCTTTGTTTTGTTTACTTTAGGTTTTTTCATTTTAAAGATGGGTGAGGGCTTGTGTAAAAGTTGTGTGGTGGTGGTGGTGGGGAGTAGTGTGTCACAGAAAACCCACCTGCCCCTGCTTGGCCTCCGCCTCCCTGCCTACTGCAGAGCCAGACCCGGCACTGCCACGATCGATGCCAGAAGCCCAGGAAGAAGAGAAGAAAATAAAAGTTTGACAGGAATTTATAAATACAGCCTCGGTTAAGCGCATCATCATTCATAATACCATTAAATCTATTTCAATAAGCAAAAACATGCTTTACTTTTCCAGGAAGTCTTTGTGAAAGGAAAACATTACGTGAAAAATAAAGTGTTATTGCGAACACAGTTAAAATCTGGAGTGAGGTTTTGAATAAACAAATTAAATTGCAATGGGCTATAGTGTGCCTCGGAGCCATTTCTTGACAAAACAGTCATCTTATTTACACGCTTCACAATACCCCACCATGGATGTCGAAGGGAAAAAAAAATAAGGAGAAAAATAATTAGCATATTAATCTTTTTTATGCTGCCATCTTTCAGATCCAGAGGACCATGGTGTAATTTAAATCTAAACGCTTTCCTGGCATTAGAATTCATTTTAGATGGGTCAATTGTTCCATAATAAAGGGGTAGGAGGTGTACTTCATGCAAGAGATTTATGTTTGCCATTTGTTCATATTCATGTGCTGGTGAATACCCTCAATTCAAATGGTGATGGCTGTTCATATCAGCCGGGCGGCAGCCACACAGATCACTAACCGGGAGCAATGAATTTCATTTGCAGGACAAAAAATACAGCGAAATTAACTCCAACAGTTTATTGATTTTGGCTTAACAGAAGCCAGTCTAACAGCTCTATTGCCCCCATAATGATTACTGACAAAAGTTTAATTAAGCAATTATGAAGCCAATAATAGAGTTGTCTGGCCCGCTCGGCTCCAGCCCGTTCAGGACTTATCTCCCTCCTGCACATCACAGCAGCCGGAATGTGCTTGAGGAGATTAATGCCGGAGAACACAGATGCCTACTTCTATTCTGCTTCATGATGCCGTTTGAATGGAGACGGGAACACAAGCTCCCCTTTATCAAATTACAAGTCCGCTTTTCATGAATATGTAGTTAAAAAAAAAAAAAAACCTAGTGGTGGCTTCAAGGTGTAATTATAAAGACATACAACAAAAATGACACACAATTCTGCCTTAGTAATCCCTGCCATGAAATATGCATGATAATGTATTACTGAATAAAGACTTAACAACGTTCTAAGAGGCTTTGCCGTCCTACGTTATACAAACAATTGACAGCCTTCTCCCAATGTTGTGGGAGATATTGTCTGACCTCTCGGCGTTGTTTCACTTCCTCTTAAATGTATTGTTTCCAGTTTATTGTGTTGTTATTTGTCCATAATGCTATTAAACCGGTCTTATCTGTTTGTAAGAATTCTCGATTTATTATGTATGCTTAAATATGGAAATGCAAAAAAAAATGTGAGCCTCTTCCTGGCATTAATCATTTCATAAAATATGCACCGGGTCCAGGGACCTGAAAACCCAGAGCCGAGGAAGCTTCTGGGCTGAGAGCAGCATCCTTGGGGCTCCACAGGCAACTCCTTCTCCAGAGAGTATCGCTTCGGGTGTGTTCAAATGCCTTTACTCAAGAGGAAAGTCTGGTCCCCTGGACTCCGAAGCAGTGATTTGCTGACCTCTTTCTTTGTCTTTCTTTAGAAGAATCCATACTGATGCTCTAAAACAATCAAGCCACTCTTCCCTCATTCCAAACAACAAAATATGCAGAGGGGTGAACACGCGGGACTGGAAGCTACGCTTCCAAACTTTGCCGTTCACAGCTTGAATTGCTGTATTTATATATATGGAGAAAGAAATTCACCAAGTGGGTTTTGTCACTAATAAAATGTGCCTTATCGAAACGATGGTGATTTATTTTATCGAAAGCACACCCTAAAAGACATTTGTCTTCTTGGAGCTGCTGGCAACAGCTGCCTGAGTGTAAGAAGCATCAGCCGGGGAAGCCAGCAGAGGTTTCTGAGGCACGGCCTTGCCTTCCAGCACCGATCCCTTACTCAGCAGGCAGCCTTGTGGGTGGACAGCCTGTGTCCCTGTACTGATGGTTAGGCTAAGCCAGGCTGCAAGGCAGACAGCCACATTCTTTCAGTCTCTGCCGGTTGACCCCACCCATGCGGGGAGTGTGGCATCAGCTGTGCATACTCATCCACAGCCTGCACCAAGGAGGAGGGTGAGCCTGCATGCTTGGACTATTAAAATAAATAAATATATTTTCCATGTTGTCTATTAATAAACAGAACATGCCTTTCTTTCTTTCTTTCTTTCTTTCTTTCTTTCTTTCTTTCTTTCTCTTTCCTTTCTTTTCTTTATTTCTTTTTTTATTTCTATGGGGACTGAGGAGAAGTGATAAGAGCACTCACTCTTTAGGTGTGTGTAAGCCCATGAGGTGCTGATCAGAGGAAAGCCTTGTTAACAGAGACATGCCCACCACCTCAGAAAATTGTCAGGCCATGTGAGGGCCCTGCTCCCTGCCTGGCATACTGCTGGTCCACCCTGTGTTATAGGCTGAATCTAAGCATAGTTAAATCTCACAGAAACCAAAGGGACTTTGCCTCTTATCCAGGACAGAAGAAGCTTCTCACTAAGGTATCATCTTCAGAGCCTGTCTCCATTTGCCCCATCTTGGAGTGGTCTAGGGGAGCCATGGGCAGTACAGTGCACCCTTGCAGACTCTACCCAACTGTTAAGAGATAAGATGGTTTGGGGGTGTCCTCACGCACCCCCATCTCTACTTCATTAGGTAAGAATGCTAAAAGATTTAATAGACAAAAAGACAGATTACTAGTCTTTTTGTATTCATTGGGAAATGTTCAACCCGTGAGAACGGAGGGACGTCTTAAAATGTTCGAAGGGAACAGTGCTCTTCTGTAAGGCTAATTGCTGGAATTTTCGATATCTGCCCCATGATACAATTGAAAGGCCAGCAGGAAGAGTTCTTAAAGGGGAAGAGAATAAATGAGTTCCCTTAGAGGCAGACCTGGGAGGGGGTCCCCCTCGGGGAAAGTAGCACTGGTCCAGGACATTGGCTGAGGGGTAAATTAGAACAATCTTGGAAGGATAGCCACCTCAAAGGAATTGTGGTTCAATTTTCTACACTCCCCCACCCTCAAAGACCCATTTTATTTTCAGTTCTAAGGACCAAACCCAGACCCTTACACTTGCCAGGCACAGATTTACCACTGAGCTAAGTGACCAACCCCATCCACAATTGGAATCTCAGTAGAAGGTACTCACTGGGCACCTGGGCGTGCCACATCTCCACGCATTGCCTGCCTCCCATGCGTTAGCTAGGCTCGTTGTTGAGCTTTGAAAGATAAACAGCACTAGATTTTTTGTTTTTTAATGTGGTCTACCAGGAGGTAGAGCAGAGATGAGTCCCCCCGCCCCTCCTAGCTGTGTGGAACTTGTTTTCTGTCCTAAGTGGAGGTCTGTGAGTCAAGACAGCCTAGCTTTAAATATAATTTGCACAGAACCACTGCAGTCTTCCTCACAGAACGTGTTTTTAACCATTTCCTAGCCAGCAAAGCCATCCAGAGGCAAATCAGGAGTTGCTGAGCCACACAATGTCAGATTAATTATTCTTTAAGAGGCTCTGGGATGACTTGCTTATTCTCTATCCACGAAAAGAAGGAAATCAAGGAAATCACGGGCGCACTGCGGGCAACACGGAACCATTGGTGGCATTCAGCAGCATGGCACTTTATTAACAAGTGACACCCATTCTAGGGCACCACCATGACGAAAGGACATCAGCCACAGGATGCAGGGCTCACACACACGGGGAGGGTGTTGCAGTTTCTGACGCCTGATCAAAAACCCAGTCAAGCCCGCTTTAAAACAGTGCCACCTGTCACGTGAGAGAAGCGTTCTCTCTTCTAGAAGAATCCATCTCTCTTTTAGTTAGCTAGTAAATATCACGAAAGTCTTACAACCGGCTTCTGAAACAGCGCTTTCCTACTGGAGTTCCTGGTGTGGGCAAGGCATCACGCCTGCGAAGTTCCTCCGTGCCTGCAGACAACTATGCACCTTTTCGTCCTCCTTGCTTCTTTCCCACGTTCCGTTTGTTTGTGCATTTTGTTGCCAAGTGGTGACGAATGGCGATTTCCTCTTATTAGCTCAGTTCTGAGAGGAGACTGACAGTTCCGATGCTTGCCTTCAGTTCCACCCCTCCTAGATGAATGCGGAGTAGCCCACCTTCGCTTTGTGCTGCGAGGATCGAATGCTAAGATGGGCTTTAAATCTGTAAATTAAATACCAGCAGCCCTTACAGTAACACACCAAGCACGATTGGCTTAGGAAACGCCGGGAGAGGGTGCGGGGACCTGATAGCGATCCACACACGAGGCTTCTTCTCGCTCTGTGCGCCCTCCGGTAGCTCATTGAGAAGACCAACCACGGGACACACGGGTGTTTGCTAATGGGCCACGCGCCTCACTGTGGGCCCTGGGTTCCCATTTTCTGTATCTCGCCATGATTACTTTTTTAGGGGCTTTCACTTTTCCCCAGCTGATCTGCCTCTAGTTAGGCAGCATTAATGACACTTCAGTCATCCTTGCTTTCAAGCCGAGTCCTTCCACGGCGAACAGAGAGCTGACATTTCCTGACATTTTCCCAACTAATTACAGGACAAATAATTAAGCATGTTCTCGCATGTAACAAATGAAGGCAAAAGCCGTCTGTCACGACTGGTGATTGATGACACTCCGGGAGACTTTATCTGATGGGTCCTGCCACGCAATGGAGGAGAAGCAAATTTATTAGAATGAACAATGCAAATTCGGAGTCATCTCATCCAGTTATGCGCCAAGGCAATATCCATGTCAAGGTGACTGTGACAATGAAAGACAATATTTGCATTTTGTGGGCAGGTTGAAGGGGAAATCAGAGTGGGAAGATGACAGGCCTAATTATTTTGGCTCATACAGGCTGGGACAGCTGTTTCTGGTGTCCTGAACAAGGCTGTCACACAGGTAACTAAATAGGTCTGCATATAAGTCTGTATCCAACACTGTACGGAGATGTCTACCACTAATGACCAACGCTAATGTTACTGCCAGCCCTGAAAAACAGAAAATGTGTCACTGCACACCTTCTGCGTGGCAGTCAACATTTCGCTACATAATTACTTGTTAGTGAATTAATTCCTATCTGTCAGTATCTATGCCAGTGTCATTTTTAGACCATTACAAAATTATGCCATCGCCATAGCAACAGCAGGCACAGTTAAAAGGCAAAAGAGTTCAGAAACGCAGGAAAGTGCCTAGTTAGGCAAGAGATAATAACGTGGAATCCAGAGCGAACTGTTCATGTCTACCACTCTAATATCCTTTATTTGGAACCCACGTTTGATCAATGATTATTAGCCAATGATTTCAGGCTCCCAATTGCCACCCACAGTTAACGCTTCTCATAATTAAAACCACAGTCTGCAGTAGCATCCTTCAGAAAGGAGCTCACCTCCCTGTCAAGTCAATTAACTGGGTGCTTAAAAGTGACATGCCCAGTGCTGGGCGGCCCAGAGCTGGTATGCAAATGGACCAGCAGAGCTCACAGCAACTGCCTCCCTTGGCTTTACTGACAAGGACTTTCTATTAAGTCTGTGTACAGATGCCCCTTTCGCTTCCACAGTCCTTTGTGCCCATGGCATTTGCTTACCCGACCACCACACCACATTGCATCTCCAGCTCCCTCCCCTTTAGTCTCTCAAGATGCCTTCACATTAGTCAGATGGCCTGAGCTTTTTGCAGATACGGGTCTACAGAACTCAGATGCTCTTTGCATGGAGAAGGACCTGTGATCTTCTGGGTCCTGAATGGCCCTAAAGAAATACACTTTAAGATCTCTTTAGATGGAGAAGGAGAGAGAGAGAGAGAGAGAGAGAGAGAGAGAGAGAGAGAGAGAGAG
>OU015749.1:33926379-33946379 GCA_907169655.1 Acomys percivali | reverse complement strand
AGGTGCCACAAAAGTACACATCACACAGCCCACACAGGAGTCTGGGTACCACTGAGGGTTGGCACAAACACCCGGCTCAAGGGCATGGGTACTGCTAGAAGGATTTAGCATAAGGCTAGTGTCTGGGACCAGTCTGAACTTGTGCCCTGGGAGCCCTGAGCCTTTCACCCACCCAAAGCACATGGCTTTGGGAAATGACAGCTGTTACCGCCTCAGTCTGCTTTGCTGGCAGAGGAGTCTGACAGCACAAACCCACTCTGGCGGGCTCAGATCCACTGGCCACTTCCTTGGCCCTTGCTCTTGATGTTCTTTGTCACTGCAGAACCCACAGAGCTGAAGAACCATGTCCCCAAAGTTAACAATTTTTTATTAAATATAATTTTTTTATTTTTTACATATACATTTATATTATTACACATATATACAGTAAAGTGCCTACAGCAAGAAGAACCATGACACAATCGGGAATTATATAAATGTTACATTCTTAGTGTTTTGGCTATTTGTATTTGACAGCCTTGAAGAAAACATCTTTCCTATCTTGGTGCAACTAAAATTCTGAATGTCAATCAATATCTATCATATCTCATCATTATCAACTTAAAACATCTATCTAGACCTAAAAACATCTTAATCCCTGAACAACTACCCTTAATTGTAAAACTAAACTATCTGTCTTTAACCCCATCAGCATAGTTAACAAATTTAAGCACAGGACACATTTAAAAGTTCTAGGCTTCTTAGAGAAACTTCTCTAGGGGCAGATAAGCTGGCTCACTGGTTAAGGGCACTTGCTGCTCTTGCAGAAGACCCATGTTAGTTCCCAGCAGCCACCACTGTTCACAAGTGCCTAGGACCCATTCCAGGGGACCTGGTGCCTTTTTTCTGCATTCTGTGGGGACCAAGCATGCCGCCTTGAGAAACTGCTGCTTATTCATATTTAAGCAAGGATGGTAAGACTCGTGTCTAGGGCTTCTTGGGCATCAAGCAGTCTGTGGAGAGAGTACTTCACAGACAGTAGACACCCAACTCAGTCTCTCTCAGTATTGCATAGCACGCTACTAGCTGTTACCCTAAGTGCCATCTCAGGCACCCTGACCTTCCCTTCATCTTTTAATAACAGTCTCACCCCCACCTCACCCTCCAGAGTCTTGTGCAGAAACAATGCCTGGATATTCTAGCTCCAGACTTCATTCCTCAGTATACCCCAACAGGTCCTGCTTGAATATACCCCAACAGATCCTACTTAAAATTCTCCAAGATTCTGCTTGCCACACAACTTCCTAAACCTAAAGGGTCTCCATCCTAGTCCCATTTGTGTTCATGGGCTGGTATAGAGACTCTGCTTGGAACTGCCATATTCCTGGGGTGGTTTCAACTCTGGTCACACATTCTCCCCAAGAGCAAATCCTGAGTCTTACATTGTCTTTGTACCACTTGAGGATGTGCCCACAAAGACCTCACCATAGCACTGTAGTTAAGCAATTTCCATGAGAATTTGAACATTCAGTTCTTTTAACTTTCTGGAGCTATAAAATGATACTATTTATTAAAAGCATGAAACATACTAATATGAAATTTCTACCAAGTTCTCATTTAGAAAACTTGCTGCCAATAAAGAGTCAACAGAGAAAATCAATTCTGTTCCTATTGAAGCTTTCATTTGGTTCATTTTCAAATTAATACAAAGAGCATTGCAAGTCATTTACCTGTCAATCACAACATATTTTCTAAATAGGATTTGGATGTGGTTAACAGCTCCCAATAAAAACCTTGGATTTTCTTCCACAGTCTCTTAGAAATTATTAGAAGAACTCTGAAGAATGTTCTGGGCAAGCACTGAGAAATAAAGGCCCATCAGAGACCAGACTGCAATCTTACATGAGGTTTTAAAAACATTCATATGTCTCAATATAGGTGGTGACCCATATGTGGTGTGTATAGCTCCGCTACTATACCAATTTTAACTTCTGAATGTAAATTTCCACTAGCAGGTTACCATCCTAGCTTTGATCTTATGAAGTCTTTTACATTAGAGTTCTGGAAACGACATACCCAAGTGTCAGAAAGTCGCAGGTAACAGAGTATCTCAGTTTCTATACTGACATATGAAACTTGTGAATTACATAATTCAAAAAATTAAAGACACTTGAAATGGATAGCAATATTACATATTTAGTAAAACAAGGCTGAATAAATTAACCTGACATTGTCTATCAAGTGTCTGAACTAAGACACTATGCCTGCATTCACACTTCTATTCTTAAAGAAGAGACTTTGGGGTTCTCATGGGGAGTTATTGTTTTCTTGATAAGGATCTAGCACATCAGCTTTCATTACATTATGCTAAAAAGTAGTCATTTATGCTCAATGCAAGTTATTTTATATCAATATGATATTGTATTCTATGAGCTTTTATATAAGATCGATTAAACTAAATCAATACATGACAGTGGGCAGATATTGCCAATCTGTTCCATTGAATGCTGGCTTCTACCTGGTGGCAACACATAAGTGAGTCATGGTTTATCTGGTGCATTGTGCCAGAGAGAGCAGGAAAATAAGCAAAAGCAGCAGCTGGTGTCTTGCACGCATGCTCCCTTTCAGATTGCTGTGTCCTGTTCCTTTCTGTGACCCGTGCTACCTTATTCTGTGACCCGTGCTACCTTATTCTGTCTCACGTCTTCACAAAGGGACTTCTCAGACAAAGTGAAACTTTTAAGCTGCATTGAAAAGACTTCTGGGGGTCAAGACTTGGTTTTTATTATGAACCTGAGATTTTGGAATGTGACTAAAATTTAAATGTTATGCCAAGACTCATGAAGCATCATCAACACGGCTGCCAAAGACCTGAACTAGGGATTCACCCAAAGACATGCTAACATGGCAGTGGGAACTGCATGGGACCCCAGTCATAGAAAAAGAATTACAGGTAACTATGGAGTGCTGGGAACAGGAGAAATGCTCTTCCCTAGGGAAGACGCCCTAGATTGGTTATTCAGTACCAAGTAATCAAGCCCTGAAATTATATATGTACAAGTAACATTATATGGACTGAGCAGGTTCTGTTTATGAACTTAGAAACACACACACACACACACACACACACACACACACACACACACGCATGCATGTGTCTGTAACAACAATAAAAATATAGACCATGTGAATTTGAGAAAGCAAGCAATGTGGTGCATGGAGAGGGTTGGAGTGAGAAAAGTGAAGAGAGAAATGACTTGATTGTACTTTAACTTTTAAAAAATTAAAAATAAAGGTGTAGTGACTCTTGAGACAGCAGGGCAGACAAGATAGATTAAGGCTAGCCTCACATGCCAGACACAAAACCAGAGTAGTAGCCATAAAGAAAGTGGTAGGTGGGTGATAGGTGTTTAGGTAGCTATGTAGGCAGTAGACATGAATGATGGCAAACCTCACGTTAGGAGAAATAAAACCCTCATGCGTTATTCAATAAACTGAAATTCAGAGGCAGAAGGTGGCTGTAGGGATTTTGTGGGGCTGACCAATGAAGGAAGGCATTAGGCCAAATAGATTTCAGTGCCAGAGCCCAGGGCCTTAGACCTGACATGGCCATCAGCACTGGACAGAGAAAAACTGGGGGAAGAAAGTATAATAAGAAAACCTGCATGCAAACAGGACCATTCCCAGGGCCATGTAACTAAGGGCTATTCAGGGCTAATCGTGAAATGAATGGCAAGACACCATTAAAATTTCCAACTTACCGTCTTAGAAATGCAGGCAGGTCTTGGTACAAGGATCATGGGTTACATTGTAGCTGGCTGTATGTACTCCCAGGGCTGTTTGCAGTACATCCATCTTGGGAGCTTTGGTGATTGAAAGTCTGGACAAGTTCAGCAGGAACCTGTCTGGTCCTGGCTTTTCTTTATTGGGAGAAGCAATGGTGCTTCTGTTTCTCTGCTCATCATAGATATGTTTATTTTACTGTTTTTTTTTTTTTTTTTTTTTTTTTAAATTTTCAGTAAGTAATAGGCTCCTAGGCTTTTGTTCTTTTCTTTTGGATTTTGTAGCACTTTTGGGTCACCATGTTCCAAACTGTCCTCCAGCAATCCTTTAAGTTTCAGTGGTGTCTGTTTAATGTATCATTTCAGTTTTAGTCTAATACTATCTACTCCTGACACCAGTTTGAGCTTTGTTTTTTGTTGAAAGATCCCAAAAATAAACTCTCATTTTGCTTTTTTACTTTAAGGGAGGATTTTTCTGCATGTCTAGTATTTTTACTTCACTTTTAAATGTTCTTATGTTTCTCATTCTCCACAACATATTTATAATTATAATTACATGATTGTTTCTTATTTTGTAACCAGATATTTATATATCTTGCTTATTTGCCCCACATATATTTCCTCTTTTTCTTCTGATTTTTCTTTATATATAATTACATTTTCTTTCTTATTGTCTTGTTCTTGTCACTTCTTGTATCTTATTGTTTACTATTGCTTTGTGTTTTCTAATTTTAATTTTATTGTTTTTTTCTATGATGTCTTTCCCAGTTTCTCTTTCTATTGTAATGAATGATTCGGTAATCCTCTTAGTGGATTTTTGTTATATGCAGTGTCTGGCTTGTTTTAACGTCATTGCTGGTACAGGATTTTGTTTTCTTTCCCCCTATCAGTGTAGGGGGTGGAGCCCCAACAAGAAATTGCAAATAATGCCCACAGAGAAAACAAAACACGTCTTCCATGTCTTTCCTTTTTACAAAAGTTTGTTACAATGTACAACAGGTTCCAGGACAGCACTTCATTCTAGGTGTTGTTGGCAACAGATGTTATGGCAGAGAATCCAGATGTTTAGTCAAGAAAAGAAGAAGGCCACCATCACCTCAGTTACTAGGAACAGCTTAAGATTTCTTAGTTCACCTGTGGCCGGGGACCCTTTCCTGGAGTAGTGGTATCAGAGTTTCTCCTGCCTCTTTTTCTTTCTGCTTGAAAAACCTGTCTTTCTCCCCGTCTCCTCAGCCTGCTAGTTGGCCTATTCCAGGGATGTCTTTTTACCACCATCATGGTCTGAGGTGGTGCTTATAGTTGCTTACCCAGAATCTGCTCCTCAGCCAGTATCTTGATGACAGCTGCTGTGACTGAGGTGAGATGATAATCTCAAAGGTGTTCAAATGTGACTTTCTCTGATAGCTAATTGACCTTTCTGTATTCCAGACACTAACCCTCTAGCATATGGATAGCTGGAAATGACTTTCTCCCCATTCTAAACAGGCGGCCTCTTTCATTCACTGTAGAGAAGGGTCCTGGTTTCATGGGGTCCTGTGGTCAGTTGTTTGCATTTTTCCTTGAGGACTGGGGTCCCATGAAGAAGTCTTGGCCTTTGCCTGTGTGCTTTGTATCTCCCAAGGCTTCTCTTCCAAGAGGTTTCAGACTTCACAGTTTTATACGAAGGTTTTTCAGCCTTTTAGAAGTTGGTTTAATGCATGAGAGATAGAGGTTGGTTTTCACTCTTCTACATGTGAACATCTAGTTTTCTCAGCACCAATTGTGCAAGACTCTGCCATTCCCTTGGATATATTTTTGGTTTCTTTGTAAAAAAAAAATTAGACACATCAAAAATTAGGCTGCCCTAAGATGGTGTCAATAATCACTTTTTGTTGTATTTGAGGCCTGTTACAAAGGAAGAAATGTTATGCTTGGTGTTGTAATCATGGTCAAAAGCAAATTACTGAGAGGTCATGGGCTCTAGGGGCGAAGCTGATATTATTATTTTGCTAAATGTTAATGTCAAATTGCCTTCCAAATATTTCTGTTTATATCCATAGATATAAATTCTCTCATCCTTTGTCAGAGAAGCTTCTTTTTGCATTAGTAGTCAACAAAGAAACACATAACTATTCAAACTGTGAGGACTCAGATGTGAGTGCTTAGCCATAAATGGAATGTCTCCATCCCAAGCACACACAAACACATACACAGAACACTCATACATATACATACACAGACACATACACACACACACACACACACACACACACACACACACACACACCTATACACACACCTTGCCAAGGTTCTGAGAGCATCACAGAAAAGGAGACAGAAAGAGTCTCAGAGCTGGAGGACATGCTGAGAACTGTGTGATGCCATCTTCTGGGTCTGACATGTCTGTTGTGCCTATGGCATCATGAGCTCACAGCAGCTGGCACCTGTTACTGCACAAGATCAGGGCAACCAAAATCCCAGCATAGATGGACTAAGTGATTCAGTCTCTAGCCCTGCCTGAGGACGGGTTGGCAGTGAGTAGCCACTGCAGGGAGGACTCATTCTTCTTTGATGCTGTAGGCATGGTAGGTTTCTCATGCTTCTGTGAATAGCCCCACATCTGTGCCCATAAGGACACTATTAATTAGGCTTGGTGGATCATCATTGCCCAAAAGAAGACATAAGGTTGGAAGGTAGATATGTCAGGAGTGGTACAGGGAATCTTGGAGGGAAATGAAGGCGACATGATTATATTCCTTTGTATACATTATAAGACATCATAATAAAAGTATAAAAACATGCAAGGATACATGCATATTTTAGGAATCTTCTTTTTTTTTTTCAGGTATATAAATCTTTATTAACAGTGAAGGCCCAGAGACTTATTTCTTCTTGGACATACCCACAGTGCGGCCACGGTGGCCAGTGGTCTTGGTGTGTTGACCTCGGACACGAAGGCCCCAGAAGTGGCGCAGACCCCTGTGGGCTCTGGTCTTCTTAAGGTGCTCCAGATCCTCACGCAGCTTGTTGTCCAGACCGTTGGCCAGGACCTGGCTGTACTTTCCGTCCTTCACGTCCTTCTGTCTGTTCAGGAACCAGTCTGGGATCTTGTACTGGAATCTTCTACAATATTAGGTCCACACATCTTCCTCAAAGGTGTTACTTGCTTTGCTGGCTAGTTTTATGTCCACATGACACAAACCAATGTCATCTGAGAGGAGCGAACCTTAATTAAGGAAACTTTAGTGTCTCCATAAGATTGGGTTGTACAAAAGCCTGTAGAGCATTTTCTTCGTGATTAATGTGAAAGGATCTAGATCGCTGCAGATGATGTCACACCTGGGCTGGTGGTCCTTAGTTCTATAAGACCACAGGCTGAGTAAGTAGTCCAAGTCGGTAAGCAGTGACCCTCCATGGCCTCAGCTCCTGCCTTGAATTCTTGCCCTGTCTGAGTTCCTGTCCTGACTTCCCTCATTGATAAACAGTGATGTGAGAGCATAAGCCAAATATACCCTTTTCTCCCCACTTTCCTTTTGGTCATGGCGTTTCATCACAGCAGTAGGCACACTGTCTAGGGCAGTTACCCTTGCCCATGCTCCTCCATCCTGCCCTCCCAGTTGCCAGCCCATTGAACCCTCCATGTTTCTTAGTCCCTTTTCCCCCTTCACAACACCAGAAAAAAAACTTAAAAAAAAAATTAGGAGGCTGCAGTTGCATAGACTTAAATATGGAGCTTCTACTTTATTCCGCTGACCTACCTGTCTGTTTTTGTGCCAGCACCATGCTGTTTTTATTGCTGGTGCTCTATCATACAACTTGAAATCGTCTGGTGATGTCTTCGGCATTTCTGTTTCGCTGGAGCGCTGTGGCTCTCCAGAATCTTTTGCATCCGTTTGAATCCACGATTGTTTTTCTGTATCTGTACAGAACAACATGGATGTTTTGACTGGGAGTGCACCGAGTCTTTGAAATGCTTTTGGTAGTACAGTTGCTTTCACAGTATTAATTCTAGCAGTCTATGAGCATGGGGGATATTTACATGCCTTCTCCATTGTCTTCTTTTCTCTCATGTTAAAGTTTTCATTTTTAATGGCCCAGAACTATTTTGTGAGGCTCACTCTAGAGTGTTACTTATTTACACTTGTGGATGAGAGTGTTGATCTGTTTTTTCTTGGGGTGCTTTTCATTGCTGGGTAAAATGGGTACTGATTTTTGTATGTTAATGTTGCGTCCTGCTGAAACATCAATTAGTTCTGAGAGTTTTCTGATGGAGTCTCTAGCCTCTCTTGTGTATCGCATCCTATCATCAGCAAACAGTTATTTTGACTTCTTTTCCTATTTGTATGCCATTTATCTCTTTCTCTTGTTTAATGGCTTTAGCTAAGATTCCAAGCATTGTACCGAATGGGAATGGAGATGGTAGGTATAAAAGATGAAAATGTGGGACAAACAAACAACAGAATGTAAAAGAAAATAAAACCATGAAAATTTGGGGCAAATGCATGTTACTAAAAAATATTATATTGAATGATGTAACCGAAACACAGGAGGAAAAGCAAGTTCTCACTCGTTTGTGGATCTTAGGTTTGAATCTCTAATTTTTATGATCGACTTGGAATTCCTGTAGAAGTCATAAATCAGAAATAAGGTTCTGGGAAGGAGATGGCATAAGGAATAGGAGACAGTAGAATGCAAGTTTTGGGAACAGAAAAGAGGTAGTGGGGAGGGTTACATATGTTTAAGCCAGAATGGAGTAGGAGACAGAAGAGACATAAGGTTTGGGAGGGTTTATCAAAGTAAAGGATGAGTGACAGAGCTATGGAAAAGACTACTGTCCTATAACTACAGTAGAATATATGAATTATATTTAAACACACACACACACACATACACACACACACACACACACACACACACACACACACGCACACACTCTATGTTGGTGGAGAAATCCATTCCCAGAAACTTTGGGTTTTAAAAAAAATGTGACGTTCAGGGTCCCTCCTAATGAATTGCTGGTCAAAGAGGCCCAGCCCCCCACAGCTGGACAACACAGGCTTTTGCCATTTTATTTGATTGCACTCTATAGCTAGATGATGAAATCCTGTTGCTAGAGAAACTGTGCACATTGCTTGCAGGACACAGAGAAAACTGGGACTGAGCTGCCAACTGTGCTTTTCCTGGCTCTTGCTTAGTTAGTTATGCAGGCTGCTGAGAGGGAAAACACAGCTGCCATTTTACCCAGTTGTGAATTAGTGACTTACATGATCTATGAGGCTGACCTACCAAAACAATGTGCCCACTTGTGCAACAGTGGCATCATTTTTAGGGGTGTAACCACCTGCCCTCTTGTTGAGTGTGAGACCTCCTCCACAGAAGAACATCCAAGGCTGGTAATATAACCTGGTTACAAACCCATGCTGGGGGAGAGCATAGGCCTGGGGTAGGAGGGTGGACTAATGCCATTTGGTTAAATTGATAGTGTATCAAGCTGTCTTCTAAGTATTCAGGTTTATGCCTGTAGATAAACACTACTCTCAGCCTCAATCAGGGAAGCTTCTCTTACCAGTGAGCAATGGTGGATACAAAGCCGAAGATGCGGAGGAATACGTGACAGGTAAGTGTTTAGTCCTAAAATGGTCATTTACACCACCTCCCTAAGTCTTAGGGAACACTGTTGGAGAGACAACAGAAAGAATGAAAAGGCCAGAAAATAAGGAGAAGGGCAGTAAATTTACATTTGCCACTGTGATTACAAACCCAGTACGGATGTGGATACCTGCACTGGCTGTGCAAGAACATGTGGATGGAGTGGGGCCCAGGGGCTCTGCCCCTCACTGCTGGACTGTTGCTACGGATAGATTTAAGGACTGTGACTTCATTGTTTCCAGTTGAGTTTACACTGCTGACCCCACCAGGCTCTAATGTAGTTCCAATCCAACGGCCACACAGATGGCCCTGAGTAAACCAAATGGGTCACAAAATAAAATCAAAAGTCATGAATCTGGGAAAGGACGGTCAGGGATGGAGCTGGAAGGACTAACAGGGATAAGAGAGAAATAAGAGACGGTGAAGAGAAAAAAATCACCAAAATTCATTATGTACATATCTAAAATTATAAAATAAAAATTAATCAACCAAATAATTAATATTTAAAGCATAAGGGCAAATATTCATAAAAGAAAAGAAAAAGAGCAAAAAACATATCTTGTATTTGATTAAAAATGTATCATACCTACTAACAGAATAAATATTTTTAACCCATAAGATAGTAATCCCACAATGTTTTATGATGTTAACATAATTGTTATTCAAAACCAAAAGCTAGACAGAACAAAACAATAAAATACATCTAATGTTGATTAGGCATTTTAATATATACATGTATGGTTATTAGCACTGTGAGTTCATGAGCTTATTTGATTCTCTCACTTACACAGGAGATGACATTTTAGTCTCCAGGTTACATGTAGACACCCAAAGCAGAGTATCTGAATAATTTGTCAATTTTTCAAGAATATTATAATGATTTGTCAGTGTTGTATTGTTTGAATTTCACTGTCCCATTTCATGGTTTGAGTAGTATGTTTAAAACATATGTTTCATAAACAGAATATTTTCTGAATTGGACTTAATCACCATTTGTTACTTTTGCTGTACAAAATATAAGAAATTTAAATGCATGCAAGGTACTTAGACTGTACATGCCTGGCTTAAAAAGAGAATTACAAAGAGGAACAGTTGGAGGACCAGCAAGTTTATAGCAGACAGATGTACACAATTGCAGATGGTGAAAGCAGATATTTACAGACATAAGCAGATGTGGAAGGCCATCAATCAATGGAAAGTAACCTCTTACTGTAGTGATTGAAGTTATTTCTGATGTCTAGCCACAAGCTGCCTGGAGAAGCCCAGTTGACGCTAGCTAGAGAGCACATGAACTTGCTGGGCAATGTAGGGAAGCAGGCTAGAAGTCGGCTCTGTCACTCATCACAGTTGCTATCCAGAGCATGGTCACAGGCAACGCTCCACAGTGCTCAGCTGCTGGCAAACTCACACTTGAGGAATTGTAGAGCATATTACTTATTAATGATTTTTTTCTTTTGGTTTTTCAAGACAGGGTTTCTCTGTGTAGCCTTGGCTGTCCTGGACTCACTTTGTAGACCAGACTGGCCTTGAACTCACAGAGATCTGCCTGCCTCTGTCTCTCAAGTTCTGGAATTAAAGGTATGTGCCACCACGACTGGCCTTATTAATGGTTTTTATACCATGTGTGCAACTATAAAAAAAGCCATTTCCATTGTGTTATAAATACATATTTTACAAAATAAAATGACTAATTTATTTAAACTTATCTAATAAAATATCACATGAAGCAACTATCATCCATATAAAATATGTGAGCAGGACTAAAGAAATAGCTTGGTGAAAAAGACGCTTGCTGCCAAGGCTGACGACCTTCGTTTGCTCTCTGGGGCCCACTTGGTGAAGGAGGAAACATTCACATATACAATGAATAAAATAAATATAACTTAATAATATATATGAACAATTACCATGAATCTCAAAACTACGTTGTTTCTCCTAATCTCGGAATTTATATTTCTGCTACAGAAATCATATGAATCATTGATTTTTTATTTATTTTTTTATTTTTATTTTTTGAAACTGGTTTCCCTGTCATTTAAGTCACACATTTTAAATTCCTTGTGCTTACAGGGGTCAAGGAGAGAAGTTTACAGTGTCCAACAATCTTTTGGCAAATTAAGTGGGAATGTCAACAAAGAAGAAACTGCTGACTTATCTCTAGTGTGTGCCCTGGTATTGATCACCCCAGCAGCCTGTGGGAGCTGAGTGTCTGTCTCTGATATCAGACAGAACAGGCTGCTGAGACGCACATCACGGTACTCACAAACACCACATCGATCCTCACTGCCGAGAACAGAGAAGTGAAGAAAACCAACTAACAGAAAAGTGATTTTACTCACGAGGTAAAATTCATAAAGTAAATAAAGGGAAGTGAGATGTGCCAGCAGATGGACAGAAGAGGGTTGCAAATCTCGCTGCCCACTCTTTGCTGTATGGTCAGATAGGCATAGTCTGTAGTGGTTTCTTATTGAAGTTACCAGCTGTGTTTTCACAGGAATATCTGTCTTCATCAGGTCAGGTCTCTGTGGATTATGGTGGCTCATATACCAAACATGCATTCATCACAGTCCAGGCCAGAAGCCTAAGGTCAGGTGTGGTGTGCTTTTGGATGTGGGGAACCTGGTTTCTTTCCTGGTTTCTGGGTCATGGGCATCATTGCCAAGACTCCACCCATGGCATCTCATGGAGTCCAGTTGTCTCCTAGACCTCTCCTCCATCCCACTGGGGACGAGTGGCTCAGGATATGAGTTTGGGGGGATGTTAACATTTACTTTATAGCAAGACCCTGGAGAGTGCACTCCGGAAGGAAGTATGGGCATACAATCAGTGAGATAACTAAATAACTAGATAATAATCAATGCCTATTGGTTTTGTTTGCTTCAGGAAAGCCCAGCATGCATCAATACACACTCCTTCTAGCTTTATCCTGGCGCAGATACTATAGCCCACTAGAAAAGTCTGGGTCATTGACAGAAGGAAAATATAACTAAATGTACAAACTCATGAAGAATCAATCTCTTCTTAAATGACACAGCTGTTTTTCTAAGTGGGTTCCATTTCCTGGAGGATTTAAAACTGAAGAAAAAGACTCCACAGTAACATTGAGGATGGGGAATCTTTACACACTTACTTGTAAAGCAGGAGAAGAATAAAACAGAGCTGAAATTAGCTGGGATAAAAAAAAAAAACAACACCAGTGTGATGGTAAGCCTAATTACAGTCACCAAACCATGTACTATAAATGGTCCATATCTGTAAATAAAAGACATGAATTATAAAATTGAATTTAAAAAGCAACAAGCAAATACATGTTGTCTACCAGGAATTCTCTTTTAAAAGGACATAAGTAACTTTACATATATTTAATTGTTTGATTTAATTTAATTGATATATTCCTCTATCACTCACCTGGACATAACTAACATGGCATAGACCATGTCAGTATCTGTGTCAGGATAAAATTAGAAAGAGTGTGTGCTGACATATGTTGGAATTCCCTGAAGCAAACAAAAGCAACAAGCATGGGCACTCCAAAGTAAAATTATGGGAATATAAATAATCTCCTACCCACCAATATATCTACACATATTCACAGATGTGTGCACATGCATGGAACACCATATGTAAAGCAAGAAATCCAGCCAGCCAGACCTGAGGGAGAAGTGAGTGTGTGTGGATTTCCGCACATCTTCCAAGGACCAAACGGATGAGTCGCCAGAACCACCGGCTGATGTGACACTTCCCAAGGGCCTCCTTCTCTTATACTATGACAAAGGAACTCAACTCAGACATGAATTTTGGAGGAGACTAGATCATTCACATCTGTCCACAGGATTGAGAGGGCTGTGTTCACCAGCTGCAGAAGTTTGAACTTATCTTTCCTTTCATAGTTGGGGAGTACGGGCTAAAGCATTTTTTCCACATCAGTGGGTCAAGATGGAAGATGCTCTCTGACCTTGGTGATAAGTCCACAGTCACTAGGGCCTCTTCGCAATGAGACAGTCTTCCCCATCGACAGCCCAGGTTCCAACCACATGTGCCAACGAAGCACGCAGTCCGTCCCGAAGTACTCAGACCACCGCTGGATACTTTGGAGAGTTTTAGGCTGGTGTTACTGATCCCACACTGTTGTGCAGAGCGCCCTTAGGTATTATCCTGGGAGCAAAGTCACAGCACTCAGACTGTGGGATTTGCAGGCTTTAGTTTTCTCAGGATATTTGTGGGCCTTTCATTTCCTTGTGTTTAAGAACTGGACAGGTCACTGTTAGGCCTAGACAGAGACACACTATTTGAAGATGAAGTGAGACTTTCTATCTCCTAAGAAACGTTTGTTGATAACTTATTGGTCCTTGTATTGCTGGTACTGGTGCCAATGCATCAGTAACTTGCTGCATTTCCAACAGTCACATAACTTTACCTTCTCACCCACCTACTCCTTCGCAAGTCTTCATTTCTCCTTAGAATGCTGTAATATTCCAAACTCTTCTCCCACGCTGGGTCCATGCCTTGCACTGGGAACTTCCTTCTCCTCACTTTGCGGATATCACTAGTTTGGGTTCTGCCTCATTCTTTGGGTTACATCCTGTTTTTCGGTTCTGGGTCTTTTGTGTACTTGAGCTTACCTCATGTCATTCCTCCCAATGGCACCTCTGTGTCTTTTCATAGTAAGTCTAAAGTTTTCTAAAAGAGAAATAGAAAAAATGAGATTTTTCTAAGACCCCTCTCCGCTCTCTGCAAAGCATGGTACGTAGAGCTGGGCTTCTTCTCTCCATGTTGAGAGAATGCTGCCGACTCACTGGGATGGTTGCCCAAGCAACAAACTCCCAGCAGAGTGCACTAACAGCACCAAGCAGGTGTAGCACGGAGGCCATGACCTGCAGAAGAAATGCTCCTGCCTTTGCAGCCCTGCCCTGGTACTAGCCTGTGGGTGTAGGTGCTCACTTCACAATCCACTGCCTTGGAAAGGCATTTGCCCCTTCTGGGCCTCCCAGACTCTGACACGAGGTCAATGGCATGACCTTCCTATAGCTTAGGCACTGAGTGGGCCCTGCATGGCATGCTGGGAGCATGTCTCTCCTGTCCTACTGTCTGAGCAGTTGCCCTGATCTCCCACATGTCCACCTGCTGCTGTGTACAGGACTCAGAATATGCTCTGGAGCAGTGATTCTCAACCTTCCTAATGTTGCAACCCTTTAATACAGTTTCTCATAGTGTGGGAACCATAATTTTGTTGCTACTTCACAGCTGTAATTTTGCTACTATGAATCATCATATAAATGCCTGATAGTCAAGATAGCTGATATGCTACCCTTGTGGGGTCAGAACCACTGCTCTAGATAGAGAAATGACAGCTTTAGGCCACTCCATGGTCTCCTACGCGAGGACTTGGTAGGGAAAGCTGCCTTCAGCAACCCTTATGATGCTCTGACTCAAAAGAGGGAACTGTGCTCCTGATACAGTGTCATCTCCAGTTGACTCACAGACTGGGTCCCTAAGAAGTGAGTTTTTCATTTCTCCTTAATTTCCTGTTTCTACCTGTTGGGGTTCTGTAATAATAAAGAAGTCTGAGTTCTAACAATGAGATATTGCTTTAATTGTCAGTTTGACACAACCTGGAATCTGAGAGGTCATAATTGAAAACTCATGAAGGTCAGGTTGGCCTGGGTGCATGTCTATGAGGAACTGTCTTGACGATCAGTGATGGGGGGATACTCCCACCTGGATGTGGGCAGCGTTGTTTCACGGGCAGGCAGGAACTCTGGATGCTAAAGCAGAGAAAGCTGACTGAGCGTACGCAGCAAGCAAGCGAGGGCATGGTTACTCCTCTATCCCTGACTGTCGATGTGATGTCCCCAGCTGCTAGAGATCCTGCCTTGACATTCCAGAAATTGTGGACTGTGACCTGCAACTGTAATAGGCCCTTCCTCCCCAAACTTTGCTATTTGTCAGCATGTTTTAATCATAGCCACCGAGATGAAGCTAGAAGAGATAGTTAAATATTACATTACCCAGTGTCTTCCTCATAGTATAAGAATAGCAAAAACACTATGACAGGAAACTAGAGTCAGACATATAAGTAATAAAGGTTCAACCCATTGTTTTCCAACCACTATCTTTGCTTTTTTTAATGAAGAAAATCAGCAAGAAGAAAGCAGACTCTGAATTTCTAAGCTGCAAACACTCTTTCTAATCAAGCAACACCAGAGTGCTGTAAATCTGCCACCACCACCCCCACTCCCCACCCCCACCCAGTCATCCCGTTGTGCTGTTCTACATCACAGTGCTGCAGCCAGGGTTCCCTGAGATCCCCAGTGTCCCCAACACACATCTGGCCCGCCTGGCCTCAGACATGGCCGTCCTGAGAATCGGCTCTGGGTCCCGACGCCAGGTCAGACACAATGTTTGCTGTTTCTGAGCTTTGTTTTGTTGCTGTTGCTCCTCCGAGAGCCCATGTATCACATCCAAGTATGCAAATATTTTTGGATTTCTGACAAGCTGGGCCCCTGTGTGGTACAAATGAAAACATTCTCTCACTTGAAGCTCTCTGTTCAGCATCAGAAGCCTGCCGAGGATCCGATGCTGGTGCTGAAGCAGAGGCTGTATGCAGAGCTTGTTAGAGCTTCCAGAAACTTTAATTTTCCTTTAAAAATCTCTCATCATTCTTTTAATTGGCATTGTTTAGTCTCTCTTGGAGGACTAGAGCTGATTCCCTAATAAAGAGCAGGTTTGGCTATCGGCCCAGGGAGTCAGATAAGGTTCATGTGCAAAGAGAAAATGAATTCAATGGCCAGCAAGGTTTTCACAGAAATTGCTTGAAGAAGCCAACATTTTATAACTTAGAACTGTTGTGGTAGTTTTGGGGTATATGTAAACATGTTTTTTATTTAATCACAGGTGTGGGATATGAGGGATGCTCCAGTTTGTCCACAGCTGATAACTGCCTCCTGAGAGAACACGTGATGTTTGTCAGCTGTGAACTATCTCTTGTGGAGGTGTGGTCTTTGGCAGTGTGGATAAAAGCTATACCCAAAGAGAGACTTGGGGTCTCCAAGAAAGAAGAAGGCTGATGGTTGCCGTTGATGCAGTTTAACTAACAAAAAGAAGTCGGAGATGCCCTGAATCCAGGATTGGACTTGCCCCAAAGAACCCAATGACCCTAAACAGCAGGAAGCAGCTAAGGAAAACTATGCCCTCTCTCCCCACTAACCTTCTTTCTCTCCTACCTTGTGTTGGGGTGTTGGAAAGGATTGAGTGGACTAGAGAGAAAGAGATCTGAGAACCCCAAAATAAAAATAGTTGGTTAAAAGTATGCCAACATACAAGTAAGCAAATTACACCCCTCTTCTAGATGTGTGTATTTGAATAAATACTATTTAGCTCATTCTACATAGCAAGCGCTCGATTTGTCAATGAAAGCATGCTTCTAAATATGATTCTATTGTCTATCATGTTTATCCTCATCTATTATTTATCATCTTTATCATCTATCCATTATATATTTACCAATCATGTGTCTATCCCTTATCGTCTATCTACTATCAATCATCTATCAGTCATCAGCTATTTCTTTGCATAGAGGCTAAAATAATTTATGTGCAAAAGCAGTGAGAAAAAATCTCAGCAACCGTTTTATGGAGGCAGAACCCTTACGATGTAGCGCTGGGTAGCCTTGAATTCACAGAGGTCTTCCTGCCTCTGGTTTCCAAAGCACTGAGATTAAAGGTATGCACCACCATACCTGGCAAGCCTAACAGGGTTTTTTAAAATCATATTTTGTTATTAGTTATATAAATTCTTTATGTATTTTGGATGTCGGCCCTTTATTTTTGATTTACAGATAATTTCTCCTCCTTAAGATACTGCTTTGATATGCTTCCTCCTGTGCAGAAGACTTTTGGTTTACTCTTGCCTCACTGTCCATTTGGGGGGTTGTTTCCTGTGATTTGGGTGTCTTATCTGAGTTTTATATAGGGGATAAGATGCAATTCCTATTTCATTTTGTTTGTGGGTATCTGGCATGCTCAGCACCATTTGTTGAAGAGATTGATTTTTCCATCATTTATCTGCCGTGTCATGAGGACACACCTGGGCCCTGATGGAGGATGGCCTATGCAGCCAAAGGGACTTACCATAGTGTTCCCCAAAGTCCATGGGAAAGGAGGCAGCTGGTGCACAAGCCCAGACCTGATCACTTGAGTTGTCCAGCCTTCAGGCTACTGACCTTGGTAGGTGTCTCTCAGATCAGAACATGGCCAAATGGACTCTCAGCCTGGTCAGTCCCAGAATGAAGTCATCATGAAATTCTTTGCCCTGTGTTGTCCAGGTCTATGATGCAGTGCCATGGTGGGTTGGTAACTGGCACACATAATCCCTGGCTATGGAGTACTGAGAAAGATGTCTTTGACCCCCAGTGAGAGGATGGACACTTTTCATGGGACAAGTATAGTATTTGAAGAGAAATTCCGGCCAGAAAGCGCCCAAAGATGTCATTCTTCAAGGCCCTGACAACCAGTGTCCTGTGGGTCCTGCCCATGTGTGCCTGAATGGGCAGCAGGCAGCACCTGCTTACCTTCTAATGTTTTCTTTATAGACGTTTACATTTTTTTCATAGTCCCCAAGCTCTGCCTAATGCTTGGCTGGAGTCCTGTGGAAGAGAAGAGAAAGGATTATAGGAGCCAGGGCGGCCAAGGACACCACATGAAATCCCACAGAATCAGTCAACCTGGGCCATACAGGTTCACAAATACTGAACCTACAATGAGGGAGCCTATGTAGGCCTGGCCTGGGCCCTGTGAATATATGTTACAGTTGTGTAGCTTGGTGTTTTTGTGGGACTCCTAACAGTGGGAGTGGAGGCTGTCTGTTCTGAGCCTTGTGACTGCTCTTGGGACCCTTTTCCTCCTGTGGGGTTGCCTTGCCCAGTCTCAATAGGAGGGGAGGTGCCTAGTCTTACTGCAACTTAATATTCCATGATTGTTCATTATCTGTCCATTATCCATGTCCTTTTCTGAAGAGAAACTGAGGAGGAGTGGATGGGGGTGGGGCAGAGAGGAGGTGGAGAACAGGGAATGTGGGCGGGGGCAGAGACTGTGGGCGGGGGCAGAGACTGTGGGCGGGGGCAGAGAAAGGAGGCGAAACTGTGGCCAAGATGTAAAAGAGAAAGAAAGAAAGAAAGAAAGAAAGAAAGAAAGAAAGAAAGAAAGAAAGAAAGAAAGAAAGAAAATATATTTATATAAATTTTGTTGTTGTTTTTGTTTTTAAGGTTTTTTTGGTTTGGTTTGATTTGGTTTTGTGTGGGTTTTTTGTTGTGTGTGTGTTTGGGGGGGGCTGAGGTTTTTTGTATTTTGTATTTGTTTTTGTTTTTCTGAGACAGGGTTTCTTGTATGGTCTTGGCTGTCCTGGACTCACTTTGTAGACCAGGCTGGCCTCAAACTCACAGAGATCCGCCTGCCTCTGCCTCCCCAAGTGCTGGGATTAAAAGCCCACCATACCTGGATTATATTTTTTTAATTTAAATTAAAAATTACATAGTCTATTCATTTTGCTTTCATGCCAAGCCCCCAAATGAGGTTTCTGCTTGCTCCTAGGGGCTTGGACAACCAGTTTCAGGACAGGGTGAGAGTGTGAGGACCA
Source organism: Acomys percivali (assembly GCA_907169655.1). Classification (NCBI taxonomy): domain Eukaryota; kingdom Metazoa; phylum Chordata; class Mammalia; order Rodentia; family Muridae; genus Acomys; species Acomys percivali. The sequence goes on along the minus strand of OU015749.1, from coordinate 33,927,357 downwards.
GGGAGCAGAAGTCCCTGTATGGAGTGCACGGCCTGGGCTAGACAAACTTCAGAAAGTGTTCACTCCCCCAACTCTGTGCCATTATTAGTGAAACAGAGTTAAAAACAAACAAATAAAAACACAGAACCTACATAGAAAGCTGATTTAAATTTAAATCAGATAGGTGTGAGGTACTTAGCATGATGTCACCTTAGCAGGGCAGGCAGCATGTCCAGCCCCTGCTGCTGCTGCTACTGCTGCTAGGCCTGGAACTCAATTAATGTGTCAGCAGGTATAAGGAAGCTCAGACTCATTCCTCCACTGTCCTCTCAGAACGGCTTTCGGTGACAGGTGTGGCCAGTACTGCAGTTTCTGAGCCATCCACTGTAAGTTGTAGTATGCATAACACACTCTCTGGAGGGGGGGGGGGAATTGATTTGCCAGAGCATCATGGATCATAGGAGAACACTTGTCTTCTGGTCACTATGAGGAGAGTTATGGAGGATATCGATGGCCACTGCAAAGGAGACGGTTATGGTGAGCCATGGGAAAGGGCTGCAGAGCTTCTTGGGTTCTTCATGCACAGGAACCTCCCTGGGTCCGTCCTATGGGTGCACTGGACACTTCCCTACGCAGTCACCACTTATTGAAACACGCATATTGCTAACTGACTTAATTTACCTCTGTTTGTCTTCCTCTTCTAAATCTACTTTGGACTTCTTGATAACTGGCCTCCACTCTGCAGCTGGCTAGGGTACCTCAGCCACCAGTTGATTCATTGGAAGCAAAGCTACCAGTGTCTTCTTCTGAGACAGCAGTGTGCCTCTTTTATACAACCTCCATCCAGTGTAAGTGTGCAGCATAGATTGCTTGACTTTGGAAAGCTTATTCTGGCCAGGTGTATGCAGGGAAGGCGTGCCCAGAGCCACAGCTGCAGAGACTCTCCACAGTAACACACACACACACACACACACACACACACACACACACACACACACA
>OU015749.1:33904446-33920534 GCA_907169655.1 Acomys percivali | reverse complement strand
CACATACACACGTCCTAATATAGTCACATGTGTGTGTGTATGTGTGTCCTTTTTGGAGCTTAGGAAAACTGGTGTCCAAGGTGGTAGAAATGAACTCTCTCCTTGATTCAGATAATGATTTGATCCTAAGTATAAGGCATGTATATAGAAAACTGGTCTGAAAACTATACCTATCCTTCCGCAGTGCCTCACAGGCTAGCTTTGTATCTGTTTCCTAATTGTTTCTGTTCTACATTAAACATCAATAATTAAGTGCATGTATCTTCATTGGCATGGTCACTAACTTGAGAAGTGGAAAGAGCATTTTCAAACTATTAGCAGAGGAAAGTAACCAAGTGGTTCAGCTATTAAGAGCATGTGCAGACATTGCAGAACACCTGCATCTGGGTCCTAACACCCATATCAGCAGCTCACAGTTGTCTGGAACTCTAGGTTCAGATTCTTCTGGAATCTGTGGGTATCTGCAGACATGTGACATATACATAGATGCACACACATGGAATGAAAATACAAATAAATAAATTGTTGGGTGTGTCTGTGAGTGAGTGGTGGCCTTGAATGGGTGTGGTGCATACTCTAAGGTGGAGGCACCCAAGTTAGGAAAGCAGAGCCTGAATCTCCAGCCCGGGGCAAAAGGTAACCGTGGATCTTCCTTGGTGATGTGCCCAGGGGCTTTCAAGCCACAGCATGGGAGTCATAAGTCCTGGTCTATACTCCTCCCAACTTCAGGATGAGGAAGGAACCTGCCTCACAGCTGAGAGAGGCTCCTGCCTTCCCATCTGTCATTCTCTGCGTCAGGTCGGCCAGTATTGATGGCAGCGGCCAGACCCTGGGTAATGTACTGGAAAGTCTTCTGCACGCCTCGCACGCCTCGCTCTACTTCACGGCTTGGGAATCTCCGGCCAGAGCCTGGCCCTGAGGAACAATCTGGGCTTCTCGGGGCCGTGTCCCATGGGCTGTGCAGGGCCAGGTTATGTTATGACTCCTGGCAGACACTTCAATGCTGGTTTTGTGTGCAGCTGTAGCAGAACAAGAACACTAAACAAACGGGAGGCCGCAGGAGCCCACCATTCATCAACCCTTCTTGACAAGCCCCTGACTAGGCCGGCACAGACAGTCCTCAGCCTCTTCAGAAGCCGCATTATTATTATTATTATTATTATTATTATTATTATTATTATTATTATTATTATTATTATTTCAAAGCATCTCCTCAAATGTCTTCCTTCCCAAACAAAAGTAATATTTTCCCATGTTCAGAAAGTCAAGTTGAGAAACCTGAGTGACTGTGGGAATGGAAAGGTCAGTCAGGAGCCTTAGGGTATCAAGAATCTTTTACAGGGAAATAGCATGTCCTATAACCAAAAGGGATGGTTTGGCAAAGAATGTATGGTCAGTCAGGATATGAACTTTCAAGATGTATAGATTTGGGAATACTCAAATACACCCATATAAAAGAAAATAGAGGTATAATCCATAATATTTAGTAGAGGTTTAGCATAGGAACCCAGAAGGACAGTGTAATTAAATGCACAAAGCTTGTGCTCCTGTCTGTACGATACTGGTTTGAGAGGTGCAGTGGCTGGGGTATATACCATTTTAAGGTGGCAGCATCCTGCCAGTGGTACCCATTGCAAGGATCTCACCTTGGAGAGTCATATGAAAGAGTCTCTTTGGACACTGCTGGAGAGGGTGGCCGGGGCAGGTCCTTCATTAGCATCTCACGGTGCCAGGAAGAACCACTGAGCTCTGTGTCTTAGTAGACAAGAGTCCAAAATGTGTTTGCACTAAACTATAAGAGATGTTTTCATTTCAGGCAGTAAAGGCCCTGGCAAGATGCCTTTCTTTTGAGTTAAAATACTAATGTTTTCTTACCTGCAAAGCAGTCATATCAAAGACACAGCACAGATTCTTCGGGGACTTCCAATAAGCTTCAAAGAGAGCCAATGGGACTCAAGGACAACACAGTATAAGAGCTATGGTGCATTCGTTTCTCAGAATTTAAGAAATTGGTTGCTTGCCTCCCTGTCACCAGAGAATCTCTAAATAGGGACACAATGGACCACCTCCTCTGCAGAACAGTTGGAGGAAGGTGGCAGGGCGGGCCTGCATGGGGAGGCTTCTAGAAGGAGTGAGATCCAGTCTGAGATCAGAAGGATGAGAAGCCATTGCTAAGGGGAAGTAGGATGGTGATGTGGGACAGACGTTGGACTTCATGGCGACCAGACAGGAAGTCCAGATGAAGAGGCATGGTGGGAAGGGGAGGCTTTCCAAATCTTCTACTTAAGCCATAGAGACCATCTGGAAGTAAGCTAAGGAAAGGGAAGTAGTGCTTGGGAAACCATCCCGGAAGTACCTTCTGTCCTGGGTGGGACATAGGAAAGAAAGATGTACCTCACGAAATCAAAGGAGTGGCTTCAACACCTACTTAGTATAATCACTGAGAAGATGAAGATGGTCATGATGAGGGAAGCATGCATGTGCAGCAGGGTACAAGTTTAGAGTCCTTTTTCTAGAAGACATAACCATTTGCACCAGGAACTCACTCAGCTCAGTACCCTACCCTCAATTGTCTGGAGTGAATGCTCCTTCCTACATGTCTGAAAAGTACTCAGCCTTCTGCAGGAGGCTGTAATATGGGGCAGGGTGCTATTGCTGATCTCAGCATCGTGGCTAGTGCACAGTAGTACAAGAAGGCTCGAGTCTCCTTGGCCCTGAAAGCATGTCTCAAAGGTGCTTGAAACAATTGTTCTGCCCTCTGTTCCACAAAGTCGGGTCAACAGTGGACATGAGGAGGGGCTGTGAGCCTGAGGGACATGGCAGTAGTGTGCATACCACGCTGCAGCTCTGAAGGGATCTGATTAGCATTTCACGGGAACCGCAGACCCACACTGAGCCTTCCGTAAATGGTTTTTCTTAATATTTTATTAACATTTTAAGAACTTCATGAGTGAGTCCTGGATTTACATCATTTCACCTCTCCCTCCCCTCCCTTCAACTCCTCCCATACTCCCCCACGCCTTATCAAATGTATTGCCTCTTACACACACACACACACACACACACACACACACACACACACTTACATATGTGTTTAGAGCTGACCACCTGGGATAGGATGACTTCTCGGGGGGCTTCTCCCTGGGGCAGCTGGATGCTCCCCTGATGAGCAGCCACTGATTGCCTGCATCTCTTTATCTAGAGTTGGGCCTTTTGTGAGAGTCCCCTCATCTCTCTTGGCATGTGAACTAGTGTTATCATTTTTAGGTCTCGTTTAGGTGACCGTACTGTTGAGATTTCATGACGGGTACAGCTTCTCTGTCATACACAGAAGACACTGCCTCACAGAAGATATTCTCATCCTCTTACCTTTTTTTTTTTTTTTTTTTTTGCCCACTTTTCCTTGGTGTCCTCTGAACATTAAGTGCAGGGTTGCATTATAAATCTTATCAGCTGGGATAGAGCATCCCATGGTCAATTATTCTCTGACTTTTGGCCAGTTGCATCTTTCTGTGGTGGCCTCTGTCACCTTCCCTTTCTGTGTTTTCACAGTTCTCTTCAAGAGCATCATCGTAGAATCCTTCTCAATTGAAAACAGTATAACCAAGTCATGTAGACAGTGATCTAGGTCTCGGAAATGGTGCTATAGAATAGCATGTGGTACAAGTATGGTCCTTACTGACTTGAGTTATCTACGTGTGTGTAATGCATGTAATGTGTATGTATGTTAAGCATACTATATATTTTTAAAATGTACTCACTTAAATATGTATTGAACATGGACTATGAGCTGATATTCTAGGGAAACTGCTCAGTAAAGACACCCATGAAACTGCATAGGACTAACGGTCAAGAAGGATGATAGGAAATGCCGAGCCCTGGACTTGTATCCTATCAGAAAGCTCCTCGGCTTTAGTTCTGGCATGCACAGGACAGCCATTGAAACCTGACATTGCTCAGAGTTCTGGAAGTGTTCCCTGGAAGGGATCACATGTCTGGCTGTTTCACTTTCCTTCCTTAGAAGGGTTAGAGGGAGTGGCAAGGTCCTCTCCTCTCTCCTGGGTAAACTCAGGAGACCCAGCTTCAACTTCCTATTTCTAATCTTCCTTCTGCCATGTGGGTTGAGTCACACTCCTAAAATTCTTCCAGGGCCGTGAGCTGTCATCAGTACATGATAAATAGACATCAGGCCAGATGGCAGTTGAATTAAATGATGCTAAATGAGGCGTGCACTAGGGGAAGTTCTTGGATTGGGGATCAGTTAAGGTCAAGAGTGGCTCCATTGAGCAAGGGATTAAGCTGTCTTAGGGTCAAGGTCAGAAAAGCAGGTTTGAAAAAGGAGGTTAGAGTCAAAGGTGCAGTCTTTGCCTCTGTCCTTGATGGGTAGAGAAGTGGAAAAGCAAGGAGCTAGAGCCAGGGACTGCATCTAGGAGAGCTCCCTAGGGGCTCCCCAAACCATGGAATGCCGTAGTGGGAGCTCCCTATTCTTCAGTGATCCACAGTGCTGTCCTTGTCTTGTGTTGGGGAGTCAGCATAAAGAACATGTTTATCGATGTCCAGCATACATATATACCCAGCATATGTATGTGTTTAGATATGTTCAGCATACTCACATAGATACAGAGACAGACAGACAGACAGACAGACAGAGAAAGAGCCAGACAGAGAGAAAAAAACATATATCCTATGGAAGTCATCATTCCAGATATCCATGGTTCTACACCAAAGGGTCTTGCAAGCTTGGCAGGTGATGTCCTCACCAGAGTCTCTGCCAGCCCTCTCTCCCATGGTGGGCACCATCCTACTTTAGAACATATGATCAGTGTGGTAAAATGGCAAGTGCTGTTTATGTAACCAATTGGAGCTCACTGATACCATACCGTTATTATTGTATAAGCCAGAAAAGTTCATTTATCCTATGGCATCCAGGCTGAAAGTTTCCAGCACACTGTTTGGAGTCATTTTGCATGGCCAAAAGCTTTCTTCTGGTCCTGTTTCCAGTGACTTAAGCACTTTCATGAGGACCTGTCTTTTAAAGACTCCATCATCTCTCATCACCCTCATGACCAGGACCATGCTCCAGTTTATGATCTTTAAAAATAATATTATAATTACATTATTTCCCTTCCCCTTTTCTCTCTCTAAACTCTTCCATGTACCCTCTCTATTTTACTATATTCATAGCCTTTTTAAATTGTTGTTGCATATGTACGTACATTCCTAAATACATGACTACAACCTCCTCAGTACATATAATGTTTCTTGTACACATATGTTTTTAGGGTTGACAGTCTGGTGTTGGATAAACAATTGGTGTGCTCCTCCCTGGGGAAGGCCACTTGTGCTCCCAGAATTTCTCCCAGGTGCCTGCTGTTTTCCCACAATTTAAATATCTCCCTTCTCTACCCGCACATCTTATTCTTGAACTCAACATTATTTTTTTTTCTTACTTTGTTGCTTTGACAGAAGTGTTTTTAAAAGTTTTGGCTTATTTTCCCATATCTATAAGAGGATAATAAGTGTGGCCAGTTGCATTTCAGAGATGCAGAACACTGCTGGCCTGGCGTAAATGGTAACTCTGACATGGTGAGGTGTGTTTGTCTTTGCTGTTGTCCTCTGTCCATTTTTTCTTGATACACAAGGTCCACTCATGTAGCTTCTTCCCCTTTAGCATTGCTCTAAATATTAAGGAGTTCCCACAAGAGGCAAGGCTATGCACCTGTCGTATTAGCCTTAACCTCAAAGTAGTAGATTTACTAACGTTGACTGAATTTATCATCCAAGAAGTTCCCACAAAGGCTTGACAACATTTTCCTATGACTCGGAGCCAGGGGCAGACCTCTTCTGAGAATTCTAGAAAGGAGAAGTTCGATGTGGCAAGGTCCAGGTGTATTCCATGTCTTTAGAAGACACGCTAACTGGTCTGTGTGCTATCCCTGGAAGATGTACTTGGGAGGCTCTAGGGTGCTTGCTTCAGAATGCATGTAGTAAACGTGGAGTTAGCCTGAGTCCTGTGTGAAGCTTCCCAGAGGTTATTTTTCTTGAAGGGTGTGTTTTTAAGAGGATATGGCACTTCCCCCACAAACATTCTGCCTCTCTGACATAGCAGTCTGCCTCTTTACAACATCATTACAACCCCCTGTAACACATGCATGGTGTACCTTTCACTTCTTCATGTTTATTTCTTTTCCCTTCAATTCTTTCAGTCCCTTACCAGTAAGGAAAAGTTACCTGGACATGCGACTAATATTCTGCTTCAGTCTGCCTACCTGTGATGTCACTGCTTACCTGCCACGGGGGCGTGGCCCTGCCCAGGGCCATATAAAAGACAGACAGACCCTCCACGTGGCTCTCTATTTTCTCTTTCTACTCTTCCTCTCTCTCCACTCTTTCTCTCCCTCTACCCCCTCTTTACTTTCTCTCTCTCTCTCTCTCTCTCTCTCTCTCTCTCTCTCTCTCTCGCTCTCTTCTCTCACTCTCTGTCTCTACTTTCTCTTTTTCTCCTTCTTCCTTTCTCTCTCTCTCTCTCTGGGGTACCCCTTCTCCCTTTTTCCTTCTCCCTCGTGCTCATTTAATAAACTCCGTATAACATAGTATCTGCTGTCTAGTACTTTTATCTATCATTGCTTTAATTATTAAATATAAAGCATGTCAAGGTCAATAAACTGTCTCTCATGTTTCCAAGGAGAGGGTCCTGGGGCCAAAGAGCCAAGGGCCCATCCTCTTAGGCTTGTTTTACTGCTCCGATAGCCGCACTTCAGCTCCTGGAGTCACCAAGTGCAAGTCTGAATATCTTTGCTAGCCAAGTGCACGTGGACTGATTACTTCAGTGGCCCCCCAGCCTCCTCCGTCTACCTTAGAAGTCACAGAGATCAGACCCAAGACCCACCTTCCTGATTGCATTCACTCACTTCAATCCAGACTTAGTGGTTCTGGGAGTTTTCTGTTTGAGAGTCTTAATGTGTGTTTACACATATATTTAAAATATTAATATTTAAAATGTAATTAAAAACTTAAAACCCATTTTAATACGGCAGGGAGAGAAGCTTAGACACCCGTGAGCCACCCAGTTCCTCAGAGGAACGGGAGTGATGAATGGGGAGCTACCAAGCTGTTCTCGGGAAGATGAAATGGGATGGTGTGGGATGCTGGGAAGACTGGACTTACCTATCACTACTTGGCATGGTTAACAGAGAGCAAGTGAGGGTAGAGTGGGAGAGTGAGGGAGAACACGAGAGCCAATGACGAGAAGGACTTAGGTCCTTGCCTGGACAACTCTTTGTCCCGGGATCAGCCATCATATAGAAAGTAACAGCCTCTGTTCCCCTTATGGCAAAAGCTCACTATCCAGAGGCAGCAAAGTCTCTTATGAGGAAAGAGCAGGAATCTAGGAATACCATGGTACTGCTGGGATTCCCCTGCCTCTGGAGAGATAGGACTGCTGGCTTCCATGGATGGTTATCCCCACCTGCTCTGCCCAGCAGGCCCCAGACCAGTGCAGCTTCAGTAGAAACACAACAGGGTACATCACTTGGCCATTGCATTGGCATAAAGGACAGATCATACTGGTAGATGTTAGCCTTCCTCACGTCTTCCTGCTGGGAATTACCAGACTCAATCACTCATGTGCTGGATCCCTGTCCTGACTGTCACAGAAGGTATCTTCCAGGGCACATTTCAAAGCAACTGACAATTTCTTACAAGAGCTCAGCTTCATCAACATCTCTAGGAAGGTCCTATGTGGACCCAGATGAACTTATGCTTTTGTCTTACAGAAGACACACCATCCAAAAAAGGATGCCCAAACCACAGGGCATGTGAGGAAGATTGAGAGTAACCAAATGCCCATGGGGGGCTCTGTCGGGACCCTCACCCTGCTGCTCATCCCAGTCAGGCCATGTTCCTCATTTCTCCACTTAGCTAGCACATGGTCAAGGGGTGATGCTTTTTGGAATTACTAACAATTTTGGAAACTATGAAACACACACTTTACTAGGAGTAGAAAGAATGACAGGTGTGAACTCAAGCTTCACAGAAAAAGGACGTAAACACACAACTAGTAAGTCCAGTTTTACTCACAAGAAAAGACTGCGAATCCCAATAATGCAGTGTGTTCATTCTCTCTCTCTCTCTCTCTCTCTCTCTCTCTCTCTCTCTCTCTCTTTCTCACGCACACACACAGACACACACAAGCACAGAGCACAGAGATAGAGATAGATAGATAGATAGATAGATGACAGATAGATGGATGATAGATAGATAGATAGATAGATAGATAGATAGATGATAGTTGATAGACAGATAGATCTTCATGATAGGCATCTTAGCTAGCTTCTTTATTGCCATGATAAGTACTATGACCAAAAGCAGCTTGAGGAGGAAGGGGATTATTTAGTTTACATATCCTGATCATAGCCTTTCATTGAAGGAAGTCAGGGCAGGAACTTGAGCAGGGCAAGAACCTGGGGCCAGGACCTGATGCAGAAGCCATGAAGAAGTGGCTTGCTCACCTGCTTTCATCTTTTTCAGATTATAACATAATGACATCATATCTTTCTTCCCATCTCATATTGCTCTCTTTCAAAGTCATGGCCTCTTTTCATTCATTGCTGGTGTGTGTCTGTGTGTATGTGTGTGTGTGTGTGTGTGTGTGTGTGTGTGTGTGTGTGTGTGTGTTCATTCCTAAATATAAACTGCTCAATCCATACAGTGTTATTTGTGTGTATGTTTTCAGGGCTGACCGTTTGATATTGGATAGCTAATTGGTGTGCTCTTCCCTAAAGAACATCATTTCTCCTGCTCTAAGCATTCCTAAGTTGTCTGTAGTTGTTTGTCTAGGGTTGAGGCCTCTTGGGCTTTCCTCCATCCACTTTGGCATGCCCACTGGTATTGTCTTCTTTCAGTTCACATTTGAACAGTCATTTTGATGCGACCTCATGGGTGTAGCTTCTGATATTTCTAGGGAGCATAATCTCATAGCAAACTCCCTGACCCTCTGGCTCTTACAGTCTTTCTGTACCTTTTCTGCTATGTTCCCTGAGCCTTGAGTGAAAGAATGTTTTGTAGTTTGTAACCTTTGGCATAGGGCCCCACAACGATTTTAATTATTTGTGAAAGCTAATCCACAGGAAGGACACACTGTCAGCTCAGAAGTCTCTGGACCGTGTTTCTGAGGTGCATGGTGTCTTCAGGAGCAAGGTCCTACTTTATACTTTGGGGGTCAACCAAAGGCAGTAGCTTTAGTCTGTAGGTTTGGGGAATGTCTTGAACAATCATGACCAACAACTGAAAAGAGGCTTCTCGTGCCTCGTGATGTGGTTTTGATAGATGAATTTGGCTCTTGGAGGGAGTATTGTCAGCTCAGATGAGACAAGTTCATTTAAATTATAATCCCCCCTTTTAAAAATGTTATTAATTTATTCAGATTACAACTCAATTGTTACCCTATCGCTTGTAACCTCCCATTCCTCCCTCCCTCCCGCTTTCACCCTACTCCCCTCCCCTAGGTCTAAGACTGAGGGGGACCTCCTCTCCCACTATAAGGTCATAGGCTATCAAGTCTCATCTTGGTAGCCTGCTTATTCTTTCTTTGAGTGCCATCAGGCCTCCCCACCAATAGGAGGTGGTCAAATATGGGGCACCAGAGTTCATATCAGAGTCAGTCCCCGCTCTTCACATAACTGTGGAGAATGTCCTGTCCATTGGCTAGATCAGAGTAGGAGTTGGATGTTTACTACTTATATTGTCCTTGGTTAGTGCAATAGTTTGAGCAGACACCCCTGGGCCCCGATCCACCCATCACGATGTTCTTCTTGTAGGTTTCTAGGACCCTCTGGGTCCTTCTATTTCCCCATCTCCTATATTTCTCTTACCTAGAGTTTCAATAGGATGTCCTCACATCTATCCCAATCTCCTGGTAAGTGAAGACTTTCATGGGACATGCCTTTGGGGCTAGTGCCCAATTATAAGTGAGTATATACCATGTGAGTCTTTCTGCTTCTGGGTTAATTCACTCATTATGATTATTTCTAGTCCCATCCATTAGCCCCCCCCCCTTTTTTTTAATAGTACCCAGGACTGCCTGCTGAGGATGTCAGCTCTAACAGGCTCACAGTATTAATCTTAATTAAGAGAATGTCCACAGGCCAATATGATGGAGGCATTTTCTCTGTTGAAGTTCCCTCTTCCTGTATGGCCCTCACTTCTGTCAGGTTGACAGAAACCCAACCAGCACTGTGGGATGAAGGAGAGAGAAACTTGTTTTTTAGGATCCCAAGCGCGGGATCAGAACGGTCTTGTGAGAGAACAGGTGATGTTAATCCACTCGAAGACCAACCACCCCGAGCAGAAGTTTGATTGTTGCCAGCTGAAAAGATCCTGTGAACAGACTATGGGAGGAGATATATAAATGAGCCGAAAATTGGAGGCAGGGCTCCTTTTGGAGACTTCTCATAGTTTTGCCAGTTCATCACTGTACTTCGAGATGCTCCTAAAGAGAACTGCTCAACGGAAGGCTTCGGGGATCCGGCTCCTGCTGAGGTTCCAGGTTCTGGTTACTCCAGATTCCAGCAGAAGAAATCTCGCTAAATGCGCCAGGAAAATTGCTCCTCAGAACTCATATCCTTACGGTTTTGTTATTGTGTCCATTAATCCTCTTTTACTATTGTTTTGGTTAGTCAGGTTAATAAGTGCTCGGTTACTAAGTTGTTAATAAAATATATTGGTTAAGAAAATTGAGACTACAATGGGATTGATCCATTCTTGGGGAGAATTTTGGTAGTGGCTATCAAAATCAAATTGCTAGCATCAAACTTCTATTATTAGAAATGTGCCCATATGAGATGGAGAGATGGCTCAGTGGTTAAGAGCATTGATGGCTCTTCCAGAGGACCCATTCTCAACACCCACATGGCGGCTCACAACTGTCTGTAACTCCAGTTGCAAGGGATCTGGCGTCCTCACACAGACATCCATGCAGGCAGCATACCAATGTACATTAAAAATATATATATATTTTAATTTAAAAATAACTTAATAAGCCCGAAAGATACAAGATAATATATAAAAAGAGTCACAGCAATGTATTTGGCTGGGGTGGGGGAGGAGAGGGGGATGCTGTAGCTCAGGTGGCTGAGTAAGTACTTAGTATGTTTGAAGGCCAGGGTTCTGTGCCTAGTATCACACCAGGCAGGTGGTGAAAGTTTACAATTCCAGGACTTGGGAGGTAATAGGCACAGGAGTTAGATGTTCAATATCAATGTGGGCAATGCAGCAAGTCTAGGTTCAGCCTGGGCTACACGAGACCTTGTGTCGAAAAAGGGGGGAGTTTTTTTTTTAATCATAAAAATATTCATCTGAAAGATGTTTTAAAACCCAGAGAGGTGCATCTACATTTGAGGAGAAATGGCTGCACAAGTGATGGGTCTGAGCATAAAAACCAGGGGCTTCCTGAGATGAGGCTACCTGGCTAAGCTAGGAGCTGTCTCCTGTAACCCAGTGCTTAGAGGGGTCAGGGAGACCTAGTGGCCAGAAGACCTGCTAGCCCAGTGGGAACATTATCACTCTGAAAAGGAGAGGCTTTTCTGTGCTGATGCCTCAACAGGGGGTAGAAGGGGCCTACAAGAAGGCTTTGACAACAGTTTCCATTTATTTCTCTAAGTTCTAACACACACATAAAAATTATATAATATATATATAATTATATGGTAGGGGAAGGAGAGCCCATTCCTCATGACGACCCACCTTCACACCACTCTGTCCCACCCACTGTGTCCCCAGGGATCCCTAGTCATTCTCACAAAGGATGAGGGCCACAAACCACATTGGGCGTCCACCTCCAGCAGGGTCTGCCCCAGGAAAGGATTTCCATTCCTTCAGCTCAAGGAGTTGGGCCATTGTCCCCAGGTGGGATGGGCCACTGCCTCCCTTGGGAGCTCCCGAGGAAGTCCAGGAGGAGGAAAGACAGCCTGGGACTCCATGTTTGCAAGCTCCGGAATCTGTCACTGCCTATTCCAGGGAAGAACGGAAGAGATGCCTGCTGACTGCAGGACTTTCAGCCATTTTACCTGAAGACTGACTTGCTTACTCTGGTCTAGCTCTCCAGAGAGGAGGAAGCAGCCCTGAGGCTCGGTAGCAAAGGGCGGGCCTCTCCAGTGCCTGTATTTTGAAATAAACTTTAAACCACCTATTGATTCTAGCCCTGTGGAATTTGACAAACAGTGCATTGCATTTAAATACATTATAATAATCAAGTACTGGTGTTTGGATTACAGCTTCCATGGCGTGATTTGACTGAATACTGTATAAACGTCATTAATTGCTATGTTGCTGCTTTGTAACTTGTAATGGGGGAGGGGAGAAGTGGGAAGCTGTGGAGGCAAGGGAGGGTGTTCTCTGACAGCAAATCCTGTCCAGCCCAGTGTGCTGTTACTGTAAACAAGGTGGCAGGGGGTCCTATCTGAAATAAACTTTTCAAAAACCTTTAGGATTGTCATTTACATGCAAACAATTTATATGCTAATTACAAGCCATTTGGATCTATTCACCAAAGTGATTCCCTAGAGACTTCGTTGGGCTTTTTTTTTAACCCCCCTCTGGGTTAAGTTTCTATTTTATTTGAAAGTTACAAAAGGTACCCACTGAAGTGTGGGATGTTTAAGGAACTTTACCTCCCTAATTTGCATTGATGAAACTGCCCTCCTATTTAAAAATGTCACTTTCACTTCCTGTCTTGCTTTCTAAAGGGACTCTCAGCTTTCCTAAATTAGAATCCTGACGAAGCCAGACCCGACCGGTCTTCTTAGATAGAAGACAGGTGTGTGGTATGTGTGTGCGTGTGCGTGTGAGAAAGGGGGGAGAAGAGAGTGCACATAAAACACAGTTAATAAACTTTCAATCCTGGTGATAGATTTGAACTTCCAAATTATTTACTCTGCAAGATCACAGCCAAGTCAGAGATTTTTCCCCTCAAACCTAGCACAAGATGCTCAGTGTGCCAGAAAAATAAAAGCAAATATTTAGGTCCTGACTGTACAAATAGGTTTCTGAGTGTTGATGGAGCGAGAGGAATCTGTGAGCACAGCCTCTAAGTGATCTTCCTGCTTCCAAAGGACTGTGGGGTTCTGTGTACTCTGGTGGAGGGGGCAGGATGAGGAGGCTGAACTGGGCACAGGGCCCCAAAGCTCATTCTTCCTATGTATTGACTTAACTAATTGGGTTGCAAACTAAAATTAACACCAACAACAAGGCCCCTCCTCCCACCCCTGCAGACTACACATGGCGTCTGTCAGAGTGTAACTTTAGGTAGTGTTTATAATTAAACTCACAAGAGAGAGAGCCGAGTGCTGGGACCCAGCACATGCCTCGGAATTTCCATCTTACCCAACATAATTATTCTAACGTGAAATATAATTAATGAAGAAAATGCCTCAGATGTGCGGGCTAGGAAGGCAAATAGAAGCATCCTTTATTGTGCCTTCAAGGTTAGAATTATTGCAGCAGTTATAATTTTATTATAATTACCCGTAATGAGACTGCACACGTGTGATCTGGTCGACATACTTCTGACAATGGAAGTTTTCACGATGCCTCATTAGGCATTTTAGTATGTATTTATGTGATTTCCACTTTGCCTCCCAGTTTTGGTGGCAACATAGCCCATGTAAAGGCATATGTGCATATTTTAATAAAAGACGCCATCATAAGAGATCATAAAATGATTACAATGGCTGGATATTAAGATGCCACAGCTGTATAAGCTGTTCCTTTTATGTACTCCCATACCGAATTGTTTTATGACCAATCATAAACCTATTAAACTACCCGTAATAAAGGATTGTAATTAGTGATAGAACCTTGTTGCTTAGTGAGCCAAGACAGTCATCCTTACTTTGGGTTTTATTGAAAGTAATCAAGACAAAACCTTCAGCAATGTCAAACGCGGCCTAAGAACAGGGGTGTCCTCTCTCCAGACGTTGGACACGTTTGTCGTCCTGGAGCTCTCTCCTCAGCCCCTGGTTCATGCATGATTTTATTTTTATTGTTGTATCTTTCCCGGTGTTGTCACATTTTGCAGATTCAAAAAATCCAAGGAGATAAAAGAGCAACCATTCCACACTGAGGGTACAATGGAGCTTCAAGCCAGCCCTTTGCCGTAAAGGCTCCCAGCACTGTGCACTCTGCGTGCTGAAAGTGTTGAGACGCAGTTTAGTTAGTTTAACTTGACAAAGCCATGAGCACTGCAAGAATGTCCTCAGAACCGAGCTGTGGTGACAGGGATGTAGGGGACGAGCCAATGACCCAGGAGCCAATAAAGAATTGGGCAAACCCTGCTGCCTGCTCGGCAACCAAATCAAGTCAGCTCCTTTCTAGTCCCGGAAGTGACTGTGAGCATCCCTTCCAGAGACAAAGCTCCCTTGTGGTCCTCATAGCCTGGCCTGGAAGTCATAGGGGCCATATGTGTCTGTAGCTCAGCAGGCTGTTTCTTGCTTCAGTACATCTTACCTACTCAACCTCATACTCAAGCTGAGTCCAGTTTTTCAGGATGGAGAGCTTGGACTATGTCTTTGCAGGTCAACAAAACTGCAACTGTCACTTTTGTCCAGCCAGCTGATGGCATGTGTGAGGCCCCAGAGTTGAACCCCAGTCAGAAAATATCAACAGTAGCACCTGGCATCACCAAAGGAACCTGTTCTGGGAGGGCTTTACTTCCAAAGGAAACTGTAGGCAGAGAACAAGGAAAGCAGCAGTTCAGCTCTTCTCCTAGCATAAGGCAGACCCCGGAGCACAGCAGAGAGGAAGGGCTTGCTTGGGGGTTTCGGAGGGGGTGGGCTCTTGCTCCTCTCTAAGCTTTCCTTTTGTTATTTTGTTTTTGGTTTCCTTTTGTTGATGTTCAAGAGGAGGTTTCTCTGGCTGTCCTGAAGCTCACTCTGTAGACCAGTCTGGCCTTGAATTCAGACAACTCTGCCTGCCTCTGCCCTCAGTGCTGGAATTAAAGGCCTGGGTCATCACCACTGGACCTGGGCGGTGCAACTCACTTTTCACAGTATAAACTGAACAATTGGGAACTACAGCAGCCAATTTTAGGCTTCAGTACAAGGGAAACTATCCATCTCAAGACAACAACGTCAAGAATAAATTGGAATATAAATACTCACGTATACACATGCAGACATATATTTAATTTACATATACACACATGCAGATGTACACACACACACACACACACACACACACACATCAAAATAGTCAAAACATTCTGCAGGACTATAGGGCAACCCCAGGATGCAGCTTGCAACCTGCCACATGGTTAAAATAGCTGAGCACTGAACCAGAACTCACCTGAACCCACAAAGGCCAGGAGTGCAAAAGGCAAATTAAAAGAGAAGACTTAAAGCAGAGAGGCAAGATACTTGCCCAGGCATTTAAGCATAGGGGCTGAAATGTAACAGCGGGCACCACAAGAAGCTTTCCTCACAGGTGCATTCAAATCTTTGAATCTGGGAGGGGCTTGAAGGAGCACAATGGAAATCTTTGTGTGTTATTTACACCATTAATGATCTCTTGACTATATGTCTACCTTCCTAGGAATACAGTGCATGTTCCCCAAACAAAGACAGCATAAAAGAATGCTTTCGTGTGGTCTCAGAGAAATTACAAAATGAAATTAGGATGTATCCATGTCTCCATATATGTCAGCATGACCACACAATGACCTATCACTTAATATCTGCATGGATTCTGGGGAGACAGGGGGATCAGACAGGTGACTCACCTTGTTCATAGTTTATCTGAACAGTAGCCTGAGATATGAGGCTCACGGTAAAGCTCTAGCAGTTGGGCTGGTGGGTTTTAAGCTACTAAAAGAAAGGCAAGCTTCTGCATCAGCTGGCAAAGACCAAACATAAGCTGACAAGTAATTAAACTGGCCCATCTATATCAACTGTCACCTCTTACTTCTGTGTGCCTTGGATGCAAACCAAAGTCTATGTGTGTATGTGTGTGTGTGTGTGTGTGTGTGTGTGTATGTGTGTGTGTGGAGAAAGAGAGAGAGAGAGAGAGAGAGAGAGAGAGAGAGAGAGAGAGAGAGA